>LR990224.1:1270000-2520000 GCA_905147385.1 Limenitis camilla
GAAAACATCGTGAGGAAACCTGCACTCCCGAGAGTTCCCTAAAAGTTCTCAAAGGTGCGTGAAGTCTGCCAACCCGCACTGGGCCAGCGTGGTAGACTATGGGCAAATACCTCAGAATGAGGAGGAGACCCGGCTCAGCAGTGGGCCATTGAAGGGTCGTGATGATGATGATAATGAATCAATAAAATAATAATAGATTACAATTTATTATCTTTAAAATCTATACTCTATCTTATATACATTACTGATAAAATATTTACTCGTACTTGACACCACGAAAAGCGGTTACAAAGTCATCGATTTTAGATTAGCGTAAGCAAAGCCATGTAACTGTCAGTAAAAGAATAAACCTAAGGTCAGTTTACCATGATGCGCGATGATTTTGTGAGTTACCATGAGTTACTAGATTTTTTATTATGATGAGGTTATTGATAGAATTTTTTTTTATTTATAACAAATTAAGTTAAATTACATAAATCTAATATAGTGTGTTTTAAAAACCTATCCGTAAAAACATAATATATAGTCAAGGTCAAGTACAGGTTTCAGATTAACAAAAAAACATCTTAAAATCAATAAACTATTCATATAATATACTAACGTGATATCTCTTGGCGACTCTTGATGGAGTCAGTTTATTATCTTTCCAATATAGGAATTCACATTTTCATATTGATTGTTAGAATCTACTACCAATTCGAAAACAACTTCACCCAGACATGAGAAGAACGGGTGCAAGAATCTAAGAGGAACTCTTTCTTTTTTATTTCCTTTTCTTCATCAAGATGATCCATAAACTTTCCACAATTCCTTCTCATGATGCATACCTGGTGGATGGCTGCTCCGTATCCGTCTGGGATACCAAATCCTCGCAAGATCGATTCTTCGGCTTGTTCAAGATATATTCAACGTTAATAATTCAATTTTAAATATTTATTTACTTTAGCGTAAAAATGAGTAAATCAGTTGAATCATACTAAAGCGAACATACTTTATTTATTGTTTAAGTATCTTAAAATGGAAACACTGTTTGCGACGAGAAATAAAGTAAGTAATAGATTAAAGTATTATTTATTTTCCACTAGATTTCCACAATCTGCAGAGAGACGAGAGAAATGGATTAATGCTATTATTTTTACGAGATATCCCGATTGGAGACCGTCTAAACGTACCTCTATTTGTTCACTACATTTTCATGAATCAGATTTTTACACAACTATTAAAGGATTACGGAGATTAAAGGAAACTGCTATACCTAAATTTTAAAATGTGGCCTAAAACCAAATGAGTCATTCGGTCGATTTCAAATGGATTTTATGGATGAAGGACTTTTAAAATCAACTATCTACTGTTGGCATAGCGAGTTCAAGCGTGTTCGGCTTACTTTGGGGGATGAACAAAGGAGTGGTCTTACTACGATGACTGTTTGAAGAAAGTGAGGTGGCACTAAAAAATTTAATTTAAGAAAACACGCAAATTATTACATACGAAGAGATTCTTCGAAGAGAGTGGTGCTTTGACATGATTCAAAAATATGAAGCTGCTTCATGACATTGTGAAAGTTGACGAATCCTGGATTTATCGATTAGGAGGAACACCTCCATAAAATAGACAGCATATAGTTTTGGTACGTAGTTTAATGCTTAATTGGTTAAAATGATATCTGACTAATAGAATACAAAAAACAGTGGTCTGTAAGCAATTAAACACAAATAACACGTATTAACCAGACTATAGGGTAATGATTGTGGCGTGCCACAAGGAAGTATACTAATGTGTGTGTAATGTGTTTAAAAAATCAATCATTATTATTTGCGGATGACACTACCACCACCACTTAATGTGGTAGAACATGAAGAACATATAAATTGTAAAATATAATCTGTACCATGTTTAGCAAACAAATGTCATTTCATTATAATATCATTACAATTACAATTAGTACAGAGTTTTCGGTTAGTGGATTTGATGCGCACATATTTTTTTCTATTATACTTAATGGTAGTAAGAATGTGATTTACATCCAAAAAATTTAATTAAAAAAAATTAGAAGCCGCTATGCGTACTTTTGAGCCTGGCAGAATACGTCAACTACGTTACGTCAGACGCGACGTCGCATTTGATTAACGTTTTAGTTTGAAGTACTGTATCTACTTTTTTTCTATGATCCATGGTTGAAAGTCGACTTCAGATAGTCGATTGACGTAATGACTCTTTGATTCATCGATATTAGATCATCTCAAGTGATTTGAAAGCTAGAGATGAATCGCATAATTTGTGGAATGCACGGGGCTTGAGGTAAATGAGAGCAGAGGAAGTTCAGCCGTTGCGGGGGTGTAGTTCGACCCTTCTGCCGTGCGACAGGCACTGTCACTTACACCCAGAACGAAATGCACAAGACATTATCGACTTTAGATCATTCTCAAAATAAATACGATCTCACTGTCGACGACGTTACAGATAAATTGAATTGAATTTGAATAATAAAATTTTTTTGTAAGATGAATTTGAATATATAAGATGATTCTGACTGATTCAGTTCCATTCAGTGTGAAGACAATTCAATAATGACGGTTATGGATATTTAGCGGAGTTGAAAATGTATAAAAATAAAATGCTATTAGTTACTAAACTTCATAACTTGAGAAATATTGGGGCCTATTTGGCTGACATACAACTAAAAAAAGTTATTCAATTAGATTTTATTTAGCATTTCTCACTGCCATTTAGCTTTTTACTATGGTTTAACTTTTTTTTAAATTCAATTTCCTTCAAGTGGACTATGTATGTTTGTTTATACATTGGTTATTTCTTTATTTATGCGGGCTGTGCGTCGTGTTGGATTGAACTATCTACACGCATGCTTGTTTATATAGTTATTTCTATGTGTGTATAGATAGTTCAACTCATGACGGCGCACGTCACGTCTACTACATGTCAAAATCATAAACGAGCCATGCGAGGCCGTAAATAAATTTCAATATAAATTTAATAAATGTAACCCATTGTTACCTTTATTAAATTTAGTGTCCTTTTCTTCCTTACAATTCAAATATGAATATATATCTTAATTTGATTAGCTTATAAGTATCTATAAATATTTTAGTAATTACTTTATTTCACATATCATAACAAAAATTCAAATGAAGTGTTTTCTTATACTGTATTATAATGAAAATGTATAAAGTATATGTGTAGGATAGGTTATAGAAGCATGGCTGAAAACCCCAGTTTCAAACTCAAACATAACTTAGTTACGTATGAAAAGTAGTTTTGCATGTACAGTTTGCATGTACTGTACCTTGATCGAATTCAATAGAGAATAAGAATATCAAATAAGAAGCAAATCTGGTACAGAAAATATAGTTTTGTCGCCGGGCCTCTAAATACTTAGGAATGCAGGTTGGACCAAAAAGGCACTCAATTGAATTGCAAAATACGTATTTCATACGCATAGTCGTTGTATTTGAATCTTAGAAAATGTTATCTTTGGAAAAGTCAAAACAAATTAAAAATACACACTCGGATTTATATATTTCATTTTCTAGCATTTTATTCTCTCCTAGAATAGTATCATCGTTATAGTTAAATAATAATTCACGTTGAAACCACCACATTTACTTACGGACGTATGTACTTAGTGTAATCAATATATATTTATATAATAAAAATATAAATTGACTGCGAGAAGTACTTTATATATCTCTCGATATGTTCCAAACTAAACTTCGACCATCAATAGTTTGTAAACTTTACCATTTATAACTCAATTTGGGAATTTGATAAACATAGGGAAGGGTCAAAATTGTCTCGAGATTACGGCCTGTGCTTTGCTTTTATCATATTTAAAAAGTAATGGGTAATGATATATACTTTTTTGCGCTCTCCTTAGATATTTATTGTTGACGTAGTTTTCAAATGCTACGATCAGAAGAGGTGTAGGATAGAATAAACATCTATTATCCTTTACACAACAGGAAACACTTGCAACCTTACAAGTGTTAAATGATGGTCTAATCGGTCTCTCTACAGAATAGAGCAATAGACTCAATATAAAATAGTAACAACTAGAGATGCCACGAATATTATTTATTCGACAATTTTTTTTACTATTCGGTATTCGGCCAAATACCGAATATTAAATCACGATACAAAAGATAGTATTACTCACAAATATATTTGTTTTATTATAACTTAACATATTAATACTGAGAATCTAGAAATCATCAAAAAGGAATTATTGATAGCAAACGATTGCGCTTTTCCTCTTATATATCGTTACTGGGAAATGATAGCAAGCAAGCTTAGCAAATTCTGCTAGATTAAGTTATTGTTTTGCGTTTGCTGACCCTCACTTATAACAGTTTGCTTTACTATCAACAAACAAAAGCGCCCACGACGCATCCTCATTACATGTACTTTAGAAAAACACACGTTATTCGGCCAAATCACTATTCGTAGCATCTCTAATAAGAATTACTATTCTAGGTCAATAATTCAATGTTTTAAAATGCAATAATCGCTATTACATTCTGTTAGATATAGTTACATACATATTATCATAGAATAAATTGTTTTATTATTAACATTGACTTGCCGCCATGGCCTCGCATGAATCAAATCATCTTAATATATAAAACACAGTCGGGTTTGTTCGGACATTTATAACTCGATAACGGCTGGACCGATTTTGAGGGTTTTTGATTTGTTGTATTTGTCTCTGTTTCGAATAGCTGAATAACTATTAGAAACATTGGAAAATTGATGAAAAAAAAAATAAAAAAAATAACATTTTCTCATACAAAATGTTCATAGGCTTCGTAATTATCAAAAATTTCAATTTCAACATATTTTTCTGTAACACGTCATTCATTGACTGTTAGGCGGCACGAACATTCGCCGCCTCAGCTAGTTTCTTAATAAAATAAATGAAAAGTGGGCATAAAGTGTCTATGTGCATAGGCTTTATTTGATTGTTATACAAAAATACCATCAAAATCAGTTGAGAAAAATTAAATAATGCGGTATAAGGCGATTGGTTTTTAATAAAAATGGAAGAAAAAAATAAATAAATAAGTAAATAATAATATTAGGATAGAATATATTTAAAAAATGTGATAAATAGGAATTTTGGACACATAAAAAAAATTAGGTTTACAAGTAAAGAGCCATTCAGTCTAGTGATTTTCCGAATTCAAAGCGTTTTTATACAAAATATGTATTATTAATTTATAGGTATAATTAAATTGAATCCCTCTTATGAATGAGCCGACCAAATTTGTAGTAAGTATAGCTAAGTACTAATTATAAGATTTTCACCGCTAATTCACAAAAATAAAATACTTAACTCTCTTTTGTACCAACCTAACCTATTTATTGAAAAAAAAAAACAATTTTTTTTTTGTGTATTTTTTTGAACTTTTTAATTTGTATTTTTTCCATCCAGCCTGTATCGGTCCACTGCCTTCCTCATCCACCCGCTTCCCGCCACCTTGTTCCTTGCCTTGAAGTCCACATAACCACAGTGAAGTAGGATTTGGTAGTATATTATCCATAGCCGTAATGATGTCTTCATATACGGCCCCTATTTCTTCGTCAGAGTGTGTCGACGTGAGTACATAAAGCTGCATCACTTTCAGCGAATATCTGTGGTTCAACTCAATTATAACATATGCAACCCTCGTCGAAACACTACTGATTTCCACGATGTGCGAGGACTTTGTTAATTAGAAATCCCACTCCGCCTTGGGACGTCTGCTCCCCTTCTCGAAAATAGAGGCCTGGTCCTCTCTACGGACTTCAGACAGACCCAGAATATGCAACTTAATTTCGTGCAACTCTACCTCAAGTTCGGCTAGGCTTTCATCATATTCATCTTCATTTATTTGTATGCAACCTCAGGTCTTCCTATTGTTATAATCTATGCTTCTGTGATTATTTTAGATTTCTGACCATGAACTTTTATAGATATCTTGTAGTCATTTTCTTCATCTTCCACATTTGAAAACCTAAAAAAATGTGGTTATCTATTTGATTGTATTTTTTTATGTTTGTTACTTCAGAACTCCGTCATTTATAAAATGAATTACAAAATTATTTTTCTATATGATAGGATTATATATTCTAAATTCATTTCTAATGACGGGATACTTAAGAAATAGTGGGATATCCTCAAAACTTATAGCCATACATAAAATGAATGATATTTTCAGACACCTGCTAAATGCTTGAAGCACTGAAATGGAACTATGAAGAAGAGCACGCATAGCCACGTGTCGGTTAATATCTAATCTATATAAATATCAGTTTGTCTGTCTTAAAGCCAATATTGTACTCAGACACAAAGCATATTTCTCTGTATTACATTCAGGGCCAGATCATCCATAAGGCAGATTAGGCAACTGCCTTGGGGCCCCGCACCGGCTAGGGGCCTAGTCGTGACATTCCCTATTATTAATTTCCGGTAATGTTACAATAGAAAAAATATTTTACTTACTGTAAAAAGTGTCATCTAACGGTATTTGGTCGAATGTGGAAGTATTCTATCGGTTTACCAATGGCCTATATGTAAGTAAGTATGTTCAACAATAGTTTCAAAATACTTGATCGGAATTGGCGATTTGTGAGTATTGCGACCTGCTCCGTGTTTCGAAGAACGGTATACATAATTCAAAAACTGAAATTATTATCAAGTAAGTTTGAATATTGATTACGAGATTTTATTAACATCATCACTTTGTTCATTATTTTTTTTCGCTTAATTTAATATTATTAAGTTTATATAATAGTGATGAGTGTGAACACGCGGACACGATTGCCTTAGATATTTTACCAAATTAAGCTAAATATGCAGCAACGCACTCATTAAAGACCGCGTCAGTTATTGACCATAAACTTACCTTTTCTTCTCATATAGATCACATCACATCTAAGGCATATAGAATGTTGGGATTTATATTAAGAATTAGTAAAGATTTCAGGCGTACTACTACACTTTTTCTTTTTTTATAAGTAATATTTTCTCTATTGTCCACGAACTAATGTTCGCAGAAAGCAATTATTTTTCGTGCCCACAGTCAAAACAAATTATTACAAAAACATCTTTCTCATTAATTTATGCGCTAAGTATATTTGCCACGGCAGTCAACTTAATATTTTTTGTAATAACGTTGAAACTTTCAAAAAAATCTTCTAAAATCATTAACCGATTAGATACTTTTAATGAGTTAATTTTTTTGTTTAAGTAATAGTAGTTTATTTTACTTGGAGGTATATGATGTGACTGATTTTTGTTTTATTATTTAGCTTTAAGTTTTATAAAATTGTATGTTTCCCAAATAAATAAAAATAAATAAAAGTAATGTACTATTATTGCATTTAACAATATTGAATTTAAAATAGTCGCGTCTCGTCTCTATTTCGCTTTCCTACTCCATCATGAGACCTGGATCATCACTTATTTATAACTATAATATATCTATTCATTAAAATCATTTCATTAAATAAAAGTAAAAAGCAGGAATTGATCATCAAGAATAAATATATTTTAAAATGTAAGAAAAAGGTAACGGAAGGGGGCCCCTAGAATTGCATTGCCTAGGGGCCCCGATAGGGTTAATCCGGCCCTGATTACATTATTATAATTCTCAGTGATCCTTTGTTCTAACAGGTATTTTTTAATTATTAATATTCTCCGGGAAAAAACTAAACATTACAATTTTCTTTTGAATCGGCATTTCTTGTTATCAAGTTATTATAAAGTTTTGATTGGCACTCTCATTAGGAGTTATTTAATTGATTTCTGCTATAGCAATATTGACTAGTCAACTCGATTTAAACGCCAATAACTTTAATTCTTAACATCTTCTTTAAGTGGAGCAAATAGAAGTGTGAAAACCGTATCCAAATAGGTGCAGTGGATAGAAAAATACATGGACAGACAGACTAACACATTACAAAAATGATTATTGATTTCTATTGGTGCTAAGAGACATTCAATAAATTCAATTTTTATTATTAGTATATTAAATGTATAAAATGTAAAATTTAGTTATATAGTTCAGAACTTTAGCATAAATACTGCAATGTAATTTACCATAACAGCGATGATCACTTAGCTTATATTGCGATCTAGAAAAGTATAATGGTTAAATAATAGTAATTACACATACACTTGCTCAAGGTCTTCTTCGTGCAAACGGATAGGTAACGTTATAAGTTATATTTATATTACCTACGTGTACTAACAACGCGCTTTCGTTTTTATATGTGTATATAAATTTAAAAAAAGTTATGCTTGACGCTCACACACTCATACTCTATAATCAATCGAATTTTTAACCAAAGACTTACAAATGCATTGAAAACAGAACTCTAACCATTAAAAAATAACTAACTTTCAAAAGGAATTCCATATTTCAAAAATAAAAATAATAATGAACTCAGAATTCGTAGCGAAAAAAGAAAAAAATGGACTTGAAATAGCCAGTAGGTACGGCAGAATGGAAATTTCATAGGTAAAGACCTATTATTAAATTTAATTAAATTGTCGACCAATGAGCCTTAAGCTAAGAACACAAGAGGCGGTTAGAAGCATTCGGAATGTGGTGCTACAAAGTCATCAATGATAAAGTTCTCCAACGCGTAGGTAGGGACCGAATGTTACTTACTGTTGTTAGGAAACGATAGATACAATTACAACTTATAATGATGCGCAAGTGTTTGGTAGTCGTTTTAACCCTACCGCCAAAAAAGATGCAGTAAGGGCGCCGTCATGTAAAGCACATGAAGCAGCGTCACTGTACGCTCCCGAAATTATTAAGAAATAAACAAGAAGGACTGTGTTATTGTGTATTGTGATATATCGGCGGCACGGCGAGGGGGCGAGTCGTAAAATAAATAAATTAATAACCACCGAGCTATCGATTAATCTACCGGCAAGGTTAAAGGCAAAAGACACGTTGAGGATGTAATAAATCGTGGTTAAGAAACAATAGTGGACCGAAATGGCTAAGACAGATAATAATTTGCAAAACTGACTTACGAAGATACAATATAATAAACATTGGTACTTTATATTACTTTGCACTTCTCATTCATAGGTACCCTGGGGAAATCGGAGCGAAACTATTTTATAAATATACACACGTTACGTACTCAACGATCCCTATTAGGTTAAAATACTTTTGCCCCGAGCGAGAAGCTAGTCCGTGATCACTGACGCAGAAGTTAAGTACGCTAACGAGGAATAAAGGGCAATTCGATAACACTTTTCCATTCGTAAGAATTTATGAATTAAACCGTCCCACAACTATATATTGTTTGTATATCTATGTTTGTACGGATGTTGGTGATAACACAGACTTAAGATGCAGATAAGTTAAAACGGGACACCATTGTCGATGGTACTAGTCTTTATTAAAATCCATCAAATTTTACATGTGTTACATTGTAACAGCTTAAGAACAACGCGAACTGTGATAACCAGGTCTCAGCAATTATTTGCTAAAGTTAAAAGTTTAAAATGATAATATAATCCAAACTCCAGTTATAATTTGTTTAAATAGTAATAGCCTTTAGCTGCATAAAACCGTTTGTTTAATTCCCGTCATCTAACATACAGTGCGTATTAAACTAGCAGTGATATGAAGTAAATTCGTTTTATTTTATAAAACCCTTCTCTAGCGTTTCGTAGAGCATAAACCAATAACAGCAATAAAAAATGTACAACCACATACGTTGTTCGTGTAAACGGTTGAGTAATAAAAGGCAATAATCAAATGAAAACAAACAAGGCATGTTATACATTTAGGTTTGATAACAGAACTTATAACTAGTAACTATTGATATCAAATTTCAGCCGACAACTTACTTCTTTGAAAACCTTAATGGAATAATATATATTGTATACGTTACCGTTCCAAACGTATAAAAAAATATTACGAATCTTTCGAAACGGAACTCTAGGGAAAAACAATTACTTAAACTTGATTTGAAAAAAAAAAATATGGTGACAAATATATATATTATACTTGGGATTCAAATTGTTACCGCCAGATGTACAGAGGAAGATATTGTCTATAATAGTTATTGGCAACAATATTGATAAAAAGTAAAAAATCGAATAATCTTTAGATATCCTAGAAAAAAAAAAAAGTGGTTAAAGGCATTCCGGCTTTAAGCAAATACTTATACAGTTTATATAATCGTAGTCTGTAAAAGAATATAAAACTGATTTGATTTCAGCTGATTATAGTCTTGAAGTAAAATGAGAATCGAAGATGGTATGAAGAAAATGATTCCTCGGTGAAGTGATTGAGGTGTACGTCATAGAGAAAAGGATTAGTAATACCATTAGCTATGCTTTTAATAGTTTACATTACACGCACCTGCACCTTATCCCCGTTTATCAATTACACCTGTAATTGCACCGGCTTGTAAATGTACTCTAAAATTCAAAATAATCCAATGAAATATACAAATACTCGGAAAATGTCGTGTGGGAGTTATGTGACTACTGTTACAAACGTGAAATGTTTGTGACGCAGATACGTATTAACCCTTAAAGGCTGCAATGGTGTTTTTACACCCAAGGAACATATTTTTATGCCTGTATCTGTGTTCGTCGTAAGTCGATAGGAGCTTCGAACTGCTCGGGCTGAAGTTTATGCACAAGCGCCTGTATTTATGGATGTTATTATATGTATCATGTTTATTCAAATATTATTTATCCACAATACAAGATTAAGACTATTGTCGTGAGTGAATCAGCAGTAAAGCAGAATCAGAAACTATAAATTATTTAATTGCATCAATTATTTCTTTTGATCAGATGTGTGATTATTATTTAAATTATTGTAGTCTATAATATTAAAAAGAAAGGTTGATTATACTCGTATATTTATTTTACTTAACAAGTTTCTTTAAAAAATAATTCTAGATCTCATTTTTTCAAATTTAAATTATTTATGTTTTTGATATAATGGGATAAATAATATACCTATGAATTAAAGACTCATCTCTGACTATAAAAAAAATATAAATACTCATTTAAAAAACATTACAAGTTTTATTCTCTTCAAGATTCAAATTCAAAATTATCATAATTTTAAGAAATAAATTAAACCTATATATTAAAAGAATGAAATAATTAAAGTACAGAAATAATTTAAGCACATATAATAATAAAAATATAACATTTATATTATTTATTCCAATGATTAAATCCGGGAGATTTACATCCACTGTAGTCTACTTATGTACAAATTCATTGTAGCTTTCAAGGGTTGAGATAGAATTTTTCAAAGGGGTAAGGAGCCGGATATTTATATGTTTGATCGCTCGGAGTTTATAAAATTATATGATCATGTAATCTGACGTAACGTAACACTACAAAACCATATATTTTATATTTGAACGTTAAGGGTCTGAACTATAATTCGGACATCGAAACCGTACGTTTTGCAGTCTGTACCTGTTGCATGCAAGCGTATAGAACCGAAACAGCCACCCTCCACCCTTCAAACGCAAAAGCGGTTTAATAATAACTATGTCAAGTACAGGCATATTGTATTTTACACGTTTCGATGTAGTATCTCTCTCAGTCTGTTTAATTAGTAATAAACAGTAACGAGTATATATTATATGTGTTCATTTTATATGTTCGAATTCATATGATAGTAGTTCAGAGCTTTTTTTATTAAATGCGTTGGTTCGCAATGGGAAATTTTTCGTATTGTAACTACATGGCGTACTGTACTTACTTGATGTTTTAAACTAAATATCGTAGTTTAAAAATATTACCAATTTTTAAAGACGATGACTGAAGCCGCTATTTAATACGGCTACAGCAAAGCGTCTGCAAAAGGGAGTCAACATTGTTGGACAAGTTGACAAAATAATATTAAAATATTATGTACAAAGAAGAAAAGGAAAATATTGATTAAAATATGAATGACAAATAAGCAATCTAATAACACATTTTTTTTCTTTGTCCCTTCTTCCCTTTACTTATTTTTTTAATATTACAATTGAGTATTAATATTACTTCTTTGTAGTATTCAGAATGGATCTACGTTTTCTTATTTTAGATAAAATGAGGGATTTTATACTGTTTATTTAAGCAAAATTGTTTTAATTTCACGTACACAGAAATACATAATAACCAGAACATTGTACTTGTTTTATGATATTATAAAATCAAATGATTACTAAATAACATTTGAGAGATTAATAAGCATATTATCAATACTATAACCATTACCATAACGCTTACTTTGGATAAGAAGGAAATTGTGAGAGGGGAAATTACAATAATGCTACTTGAGTAGGTAATACTTGAATGGATCCTTAGTATTAACTTAATCCTGTATAATATTGTTAGTATCTCGAAATAACTTTTAGCTGATATATGATCGTTATCAGTCCGCTCTATCAAAAGATATAAACAAAAATAATTATGAATAAATTAGCATCAAATGTAGCATTTGTGGGAAGGCGAAGTCACCCAATTATATATTCTCTATTATATAAAATTCACACGTCACTATGTTAGTTACCATACTCCTCCGAAACGTTTTTTATGAAATTTTATACGCATATTCAGTAGGTCTGAGAATCGTCTACTATCTATTTTTCACCCCCCTAAGTGATAAGGGTGGCCCACCCTAAATTTATATGGCAAAACCACGTTTTCCGGGTCAGCTAGTGTTATTATATTAAATGATGTGACCTAACTTAGCTGAGGGAAAATTAATTAGGACAAGTATCGGAATAGATATTATAGGTTATGATAAATTCAAAGTTTACAAAGAAGAATTATTGTTCACCCCGCTTACATTTACTTTAGGTGGTTAAATTTCGAAAATATATACATAGGTACAATAAGTAAGGCAAAAATTATAAGCCCTACTTACAGGAGTAAGTGAAAGACAGGTGGCAGATTATTTTTAAAAAGTATTAAATGAAGCACTAAATTTATGTTTATTTTCAAATGAGCTATGCTTGGACTAAGTTATAGATAAACAATAAACACTGCATAAGTCCGTAATACTCTTCTACCTTCTAAGGCTTCACATCATAGTTTACATCACATAATATCCCAGATAGAATGTAGGGTACATTCAAGTAAGTTTTGCACGGTACCGGTGATTTAAAGTTGAAAATTGAATATCGCATTGACGAGAACAATGGATCTATTTGATTTTGCAGTATTTGTAATATTTTAGGATTATTGGAATTATGCACAAAATTAATTGAAAACCTGGTTATATTTTATATACTTATTTAGCTATATAATGCATTAATATTCACTGTTATTGCTGAAAATTCAAAGCTTTTGATGACCTACATATGTTTTGTTCAATTCTTGTTTGAAAAACAATACGTTTTCAAAGTTCTATTTAGTTAAAATTATTTTAGTTAGTTATCTACATACATCATGATTTAATAACACGCTTTTCATTTACTGGATTTTTGTTCTTAAACTACTAGTTATTTTGAATGAAATACCAACACTGAAGACTAAGATCACTTGAAGATCATCTTCATCTTCAAGAGACAAAACCTGACTATGAAGAGAGTGTGAACAAATTTATCTTTATCATATATTCCTCATTTTATCTTAGTTTAATTGCGTAGGTCTAAATAGGTCCATCAGTTTATCAGATATCTAATAAATCTAAAAGACTAGTTATGTGCACAGCTATAATACAGCGACAATAAAAAACGACAATGGATAAACTATTAATAATATTTACAAATTTCATAGTTAATGGAAATTTTAAACACAATTCTGAACTAGATATATGGCTACGGAAAATGCAACCTCAAATGGAATATTAAAATAATCAACTTTAATTATTTTAAGTTTTTTAAGGAAAGCCAGGTGTAAAAAAATATAATAAAAAAAAATAAAAATATCATAAAAACACTATAATTTATCTAGATTTATCTTAAGTAGTGAACAAAAATTATAATAAATTTCAAATGTAGTCAGCTGATTTGCCAAATAGTTTTATTTTAGTATAAAGGTTTTAGCAGTGAGTAACTTAAATTGTGTACTTACTGTATAATCGGATGGTTGTGGAAAAATAGCTGGGAAGCCTGGAGGTCTTGTAGATGGCAGAGGCTGTTAAGTTGGTAATCCGTAGCCATGCCGCGATACCGCACGAGACGGCTGTCAACTGTTGACTGCCGCTCGAGACGAGTTGAGTTAGCCACCCTTGCCGTATGGCCAATTGCGAATCCTTCGTGTTGCATAACTAGCCTTATTTATTTGTGACATAAAAGTGAAACGACAAATAAAACATTCTGACGTCAATAAGCTTTCCCAAAATAAATTTCTATTTATGAAACGATAAATAACTTGCGCAAAATCAACGCACATTTTGGCGTTAATTTAACTCGTGAAAATTTAGGTAAATTAAGGATTTTTGAAATAAAGTTTGTATGAAGCCTTTTGAATTTATCGTGGTTTCGCTGTCGTTATGGTAACCGTTGTCCTGGTAACCAAAGCGTAAGGATGCCGTTGCTGCGTACATTAAACAGTGATCTAGAAACATACTATCTTTCAGGAGTGGAACATAGCTCTACGCAGTCTATCTTTAAAAACATTTTTAGTGATAAATACAGCCTGTAGTTTAAGGTTGTGTCCAGCCCGATATACCCATTAATAGTCTTTTTCTTCAGATCTTAACACAACCTTAATGAGTCGACGCCGACTTCACTTAAAGTACTAAAATATGCTTAATAGGTGTTTTTTTTCAAAATGATATATATTGTGTGCGCTAACCTTTAACCGGAGAATAATTCAACGATACACCTAACATTATAGGTTTCTGAATAACAGGAAAACATATTATGTAGTAAAAATGTGTCTACATTTTCACTATTGCCGAAGCTACGGCGTAGCGCCATTGTAGACCCGGCTCGTGTTGTTTACAAGTTAGTAAATGTTATCCATACAAATAAATAAAATTGGAGTGTCTGTTTGTAATATTAAAATAACCGCTTTTTACTAAGTGCTTATGGATGTATACACGCACACGGTATATATACCAACAACATTTTTTACAATTTTTGGCTGTCTATCTGGATGTCTGTTTGTTCCGGCAAATCTCTGAAATGGCTGAACCGATTTTGACGGGACTTATACTGGCAGATATCTGATGTAAAAAGGAGTAACTTAGGCTATTTAACAACTCGCTACGACCCAAAGGACCGGAGAAACACGCGAACGTAGTCTCGTGGGTCGGCTAGTATAAAAATAATAATGGTAACTGAGTCGATTACTGAAATAATAACATATCAAAAGCTATGAATTTCATAGGCTTCAAATAGTATATTTAAATATAGTCGTAAATACTGTATTTCATATGACGCATTATCTTACCAGAGACAATATTTTTAAAACCGAAAAATTAAAATGCTACATCAGCATAATATTCCGTAAAGTTCGCGCTTTTAGTCACATAGATATTTCTTGATCGCTCCCCACGTAGCCTAAAGATTTTTTTTAAACCTAATTATGACGTAATAATAAATATGGTAATTTATTTATTCTTTAGTTTCTATAAAAAAGATAGGTAACGAAACACTCGTATTCTTGCAACAGGTTATGTAGTAAAGGAAATAAATAATAAAAGTTACGTTTAATATTTTTATGTACTGCAAAATACTCTTCGGCGAACGCTCAAAAGAGCATAAATGTAATAATTTTCAATCACTTATCAGTCACTGATTCTTGTAAAAAACAAACTATGAACAATATTTACTATAATCTAAACTGAATATTAAATTATACTTTCAATTTATGACAATTATTTATTGTTGATAATATGATATTTAAGATCAATATAAATTATTTAAATTACTAAATTACAGATGAGGTTGCATTAACAATTACAGGTCAGTAAATGAGTATTTCAGTACCTTCAAAGTGACGTTATAACTCATACCATAAGGAAAATGGACCGTTTACTTCATTTCTAATTTTTGTTTATTCCGTGTTGTGACACAATATATACGTCATGTTTCCATTCTAAGGTTTCACGCTTAAAATATACAACTAAATTTAGTATTTCTAAGTTACTAATTGAGTACAGAATAGTATGCTTTGTTTATTGATTTCATTGTTAGCAAATCTAATATAAACTGTTCAATGATAAGATACTACAAGCTCCAAAAACTCACCGTGAAAGAATAACTTACTTTGTTGAGAGAGAGATGTTAAAAACTCTTAAAACAATTTAGCTAAGTGTAAAACCTCTGTCCAGGTATGAAGCAGTCTGATAAGTATATCATATTGTATGCATCAGATCGAAGATCAGTTAGACTGTTAAATTTTATATCTACTTTAGGTAGATGTTAGGCAGTGATCGAACAGTAAAAGCGAACATAGTAGACTTAAAAATCAACTCATTAAAGACTGGTATTATTTATCTTCTAAAAATAAAGAACATTTTTCTGTACCACTTGTTTTAAACATAAAAAGAAAGACACATTTAATTTTACGACCATCTAGTGGGTAGATGATGAATTTATCAAATATCTTGACTGTTCAGATAACTTAGGTAAGTTATCAAAAGAAATCTGTTTTTGTGTAATGATATATGATTTGGCTGTAATTGAGTATGATTGACCATTGACTTGATTGATATCTATTCTTTCCAGTATTTTCGATAATTTAATACTTATATCTAATGCGTATTATCTTATAAATAGAAATTCCACGAATAATTTTTCCCGGAGTATATTTTATATCTTTACCATTAGTTCCCAAATTGCTAGATGAGCGAAAAAAATTATCGAAGGTCTGTGAGACATAAACAGTGTTTGAAGGTCTCGGTAGGTAAAACAATGCATCCCATTTTTGCACCTGTTAGCAACACTGTTTATAAAGTAGTAGTAGCGGGTAGATAATTTTATATTATTTCAAGTATACCGACGTGAAGACAATATATAACCTTTAGTACGATAGATTAGTCTCAGTCTCTCTGGTGTTTTCGTGCAGTGAACATGGAAGTTAGTGTTATAGTGTCGTGATTAAGGTTACCCTTCTCGAGGTCCACGTAAGTTTACTTTATTATCTATTGTCGTTAGCGAGGTCGAGTGGTGGAGGTGAGTGTTAATATATTATGAAAGAGCTCTTTAAACCTGCTCCTGGGTCTCAACCCCCTGGCACTGCCTCAGTCTAAACTGCATGTGTATACGTATTGCTGTTCAGTAATGGGTATCATATTTCTCTCATGTATTTAGCACACCCTTAATTGTTTCATACTATAGACATCAGTATGAGGTGTTTTCTTGTCATCGGAGTTCCCATAAATATGAAGTACTACAAAGCATCTACCCACAAGAAAATATCTACGATTGAATAACGTTTGAGAATCACTCGTGTACATTCTCATATCTTCTGTCGATATTCAACAAAAGATGTATTTCCGGCGTAACTGCGTAACAAGCTTTCACCAAAGCCCAGTTCAATAATAAAATGTTGTTGGTGTTTTTGATTTTAGGTATATTTTAATATGTTATATCTATACACAATCAAATGCAAGATAATATTCTTCACTTTAAAACAGAAGTCATTGAAAATTTAAAGAAGCGCAAGTTCAAACGTTAATAACCAGCTTTCAGAAGCAAATATTTAATAAATAAGCAAGCCGGATTTAAACTTCATTAAATAATCTGTTCAATATATTTGTTATTATCAAATTATTATTTTAAAAGTAAAAGTTCACAATGTTAAACCATTGTTTTTTTTTTCATTTCAGGTGTCCGTACCTTTAAAGGAAAAAGTAACCCTTATTAGAACCCTTCGTTGCCCGTCCGCCTCTCTGTATGTAAAGAACTTTCTACTCCGAAACACATGGCGGTATCAAGTTGAAATTAAAATTAAAAACTCAAACCTGCAGCTCCTCGAAATTGTCAAAAAATCAATCTTCTAAGTTCACGCAAGGGAAAAATATCGGCGTTGATGCGGTTACTCACAAAATTGTAGGGTTCCTGGTGACCTAGAATCGTAAAATTTATAGTTGGATAACTTCAAAGCCTTTATCGTGAAAGGCTATACTACATCACGCTACGACTCATAGGAGCTCCAACGAAAAATGTTGCGTAAGTTTGTAGAGTGCACAATTCTATGATAGCGTAGTCACGTGGGTCGGCTCGTATCACATATGCCCGTTAAGCCTTTCAAAGATCCCGCTGCGCTACAGAACATGTTTATAACTAGTCACAGTACAGTACACCATGCAAGAGATTGTTTTGAATCGGCACCTCTCGAACACCGTTTTAGAATATTATTACAGTCTACTGAGCAGATCTACTGGTGAAATGCATTCAGAAATTTTCAGTTAACCATGAACGGGATTACACTACGCAATTACAAATACCTGCCTGGTGCCTAGAAATTACAATTTTAGGTTTGATTTAACGAAATAATTGTAATTTATGTACAGTGGTGAGTATTTTTCAAAGCACACTCATAACATCGAGGTCAAATTACAGGGACAACTAAGAAGAATACGAAACAAAATAAAATCCAATATGGCGGACCCAAGATGGCGGAATAGTTATTTTCAAGCGAATGACCAGAATACGAAACTATATGGCACACTGCTAAGAAGGAATAAAAGCTTGTAGGTATTTAAATTTTTTGAACATAAATTTTCAACTTACTTTTTTTTCTAAGATCTATTACAGAGTTCAAGTTTATAGGACAGAAATACCACGGATGAGATTTTGTTGCTGAGTATCAAATAGGAAAATTACCAAATTTTCCTGCGCAATCGTAGATATTTTCTTGTGGGTAGATGCTTTGTAGTACTTCATATTTATGGGAACTCCGATGACAAGAAAACACCTCATACTGATGTCTATAGTATGAAACAATTAAGGGTGTGCTAAATACATGAGAGAAATATGATACCCATTACTGAACAGCAATACGTATACACATGCAGTTTAGACTGAGGCAGTGCCAGGGGGTTGAGACCCAGGAGCAGGTTTAAAGAGCTCTTTCATAATATATTAACACTCACCTCCACCACTCGACCTCGCTAACGACAATAGATAATAAAGTAAACTTACGTGGACCTCGAGAAGGGTAACCTTAATCACGACACTATAACACTAACTTCCATGTTCACTGCACGAAAACACCAGAGAGACTGAGACTAATCTATCGTACTAAAGGTTATATATTGTCTTCACGTCGGTATACTTGAAATAATATAAAATTATCTACCCGCTACTACTACTTTATAAACAGTGTTGCTAACAGGTGCAAAAATGGGATGCATTGTTTTACCTACCGAGACCTTCAAACACTGTTTATGTCTCACAGACCTTCGATAATTTTTTTCGCTCATCTAGCAATTTGGGAACTAATGGTAAAGATATAAAATATACTCCGGGAAAAATTATTCGTGGAATTTCTATTTATAAGATAATACGCATTAGATATAAGTATTAAATTATCGAAAATACTGGAAAGAATAGATATCAATCAAGTCAATGGTCAATCATACTCAATTACAGCCAAATCATATATCATTACACAAAAACAGATTTCTTTTGATAACTTACCTAAGTTATCTGAACAGTCAAGATATTTGATAAATTCATCATCTACCCACTAGATGGTCGTAAAATTAAATGTGTCTTTCTTTTTATGTTTAAAACAAGTGGTACAGAAAAATGTTCTTTATTTTTAGAAGATAAATAATACCAGTCTTTAATGAGTTGATTTTTAAGTCTACTATGTTCGCTTTTACTGTTCGATCACTGCCTAACATCTACCTAAAGTAGATATAAAATTTAACAGTCTAACTGATCTTCGATCTGATGCATACAATATGATATACTTATCAGACTGCTTCATACCTGGACAGAGTGAGTATTTTTCAAAGCACACTCATAACATCGAGGTCAAATTACAGGGACAACTAAGAAGAATACGAAACAAAATAAAATCCAATATGGCGGACCCAAGATGGCGGAATAGTTATTTTCAAGCGAATGACCAGAATACGAAACTATATGGCACACTGCTAAGAAGGAATAAAAGCTTGTAGGTATTTAAATTTTTTGAACATAAATTTTCAACTTACTTTTTTTTCTAAGATCTATTACAGAGTTCAAGTTTATAGGACAGAAATACCACGGATGAGATTTTGTTGCTGAGTATCAAATAGGAAAATTACCAAATTTTCATTCTCCTACTATAGAATTGTGTCAGAGCGTTGTAGGCATGATGATATTCGTGCATGTGACGTTGCGTATTTTGAGTGTTCAATTACAAATTACACTGACAATCCACTCAAATCTAACATTTCACAATGTAAGCACAGGCTATCAAACTGGCTCCTGAATTTAACATATATGATGAAACTGAGATGATGATATCGTATTCATAATACAAACTGGCTCCTGAATTTAACATATATGATGAAACTGAGATGATGATATCGTATTCATAATACAAACTGGCTCCTGAATTTAACATATATGATGAAACTGAGATGATGATATCGTATTCATAATACAAACTGGCTCCCGAATTTAACATATATGATGAAACTGAGATGATGATATCGTATTCATAATAAGAGTCAATGAGTTAGATAAAGAACACATTTACACACACGCGTACATACGCACACACGCACACCTGTAACCTAGTTATTTTTTTGGACTTTTCTTTCATTTATTACAATTGTGCACTAGTCTATTCACATGCTAATGTAGCCATATAACTTATAAAAAAAAGGAGTTCTAGCATAATCATGACTTTTAGTATTACCAGTAAGTAGTATTCACCAAATTTAACTGCTTAGTTATTAGCATACAGATAGAAGCTAAAGCAGCTTCATATAGTGCCATATTTGAAATACACTCGTAACAATAGAGATTATTTAGAATAGGAGGTATTTCAATGCACATAGTTCAGATGAAATGTTGCAATACCATTTGCAACATTGAATGTAATAAACGTTTTATTTAACTTATTTACGTTTTACTAAAGCATTCCTTATTTAATTGTTAATAATATATTTGATGCTAACACGTTTTTCTATACGTTGATATTTATGCTCAAACACACAGAGAGAAAGTGCAATACACTTTAAAATCTAAAAGTATAAATATAACAAAAATGTAACTTATGGAATGTCTGTACATAAAGGATATTTAAGAAAACTTAATGGAGGATTCTTTATATCACTTAATATTATTAAGAATACTATTTATAAAACTTTTTTTAACCGAAAGTGTGGTGATTCCAACGTTCAATAAGGGAATGTAAATTCCAATATTGAATAAAAAAATTTGACTTTGACTTTATTTATCTGTACGTACAGCATCAAACAACGCAAGAAATACTGCACAAAATTGTATACGATTATCACAGTTGTAAGTCTTACTTAAAATATAGGTTTTGTTTCATTTTAATCAATGCCAGGAATAATGTTATTGTCATTATAAATTGTTTTAGCTCAGCGAAGCTACGGCGGTTCGACCAGTAGACAAAAACATTGTGAAAACAAAGTCCAGTAGAGAGCAAATATAATAAATAAATAACAAAAAATTAATGCAAATTACTATAAAACTAATTAGCACACGTGTAACGCAAGGCCAAACGAACAAAAGCATGTGGACCGTGTAAAACGAGAAAAATGATGATGAGAAATACAAAAGAAATATTGAAGACCATAACGTTAAATATAATTATTTATTTTTATATTAATATTAATTTATATGAAGTAATATAAAGGTAAAAATAACATTTGGCGGCACTGTAGGGTGCCTTAGTCAAAATTTACAATTTTATCCTTGAAATAAAATTCACTTATTTATGTGTTTCTCTGCCAGAAGGTTTTAAAGTATATAACAGAGCAAGTAGTATATACGACAGAAGCGTAAGTTAGGCTTGGTTTAGATTACTGTTAGGTTAACCTTGTTGTTTGTGTCAGTATAGCCTTATGTAACCGTAATCTTAAGCTTAGACGGAGAGCCTGAGCATTGGAGGTATGTGTTCACATACGTGGCAGGGCAGCCCTTAAACCTAAACCTTGGTCACAAGTCCAAGTCACTGCTTAGGTTCCTGTCGTAAATGTAAGAAATCATAATATTTAGTTATTTATTGGTTCAGTAGCAGTTTTGCAACACCATTTTGGTGTTTTCAATACCCCACATTCTCCTACTTATATATTTTTTTTTAATTTATATATTGTACAACTTAATTATTTAGATGATACCCAACATAGATACAAGTTTACGAGGGTTCTATAGGAGGCCAGCCTTGCAATGGTGTGAAATTTGCACATGGAGTCCCTCAGCTGGTCCGACCATCTGGTTGGTGAGCGGCCTCTCGATCTTTTGCCTTCGGTGTTGTCAGTCACTATAAGCTTTTCTAAGCTGTTATTCCCCCGTTGCATGATGTGACCGAAATAAGAGAGCAGGCTGCTGTGATAGAATAGACGCGTTTGTGCGCTTGGCTGTCCAAGGAATCCTTAACGTCCGCCTCCAGCACCACATCTCGAACGCGTCTATCCTTTGCCGTTCTCTCGCCTTTATGGTCCATGTCTCCACTCCGTACATGAATATTAAAAAAATCAAAGCACGGACCAGACGACTCTTGGTGGAGTTGCTTATACCCCGATTCTTCCATATCCCAGACATGTCATCGCGCTTTTCGCCATTGCAATGCGTCTCTTAATTTCTGGGACACAGTTCCTGACACTGCATACTCATGAGCCTAGATAGGTATATTCCTCCACAACTTCTATAGATGGAATAGTGCAGGATTCTACGAGTTTTACGGCGCTTTTCAACTATCATGAGCTTGGGCTTACTTTTGTTTATAGCCAAGCCCAACTTCAATTTCTCTGCTTCCAGTCTTCGCAGAAGTTCCTGCATATCTTGCAGTGAAGTTGCGGCAATGACAGTATCGTCTGCATACCTTAGGTTGCATATCTGTTTTCTACCTAAAGGGAAACCTCCGTCCCAAAATTCCAAAGCTTTGCGCATTATGTATTCTCCGTATATGTTAAAAAGCATCGAAGAAAGTATGCAGCCCTGACGTACGCCTTTGCTTGTAGCAAACACATCCGAACAGTGATTGTCAATCTTAACAAAGGATCGGTTACTGCAGTAGAGGTTACGGATAAGACTGATAAGATGTTTTGGGACTCCCATTTCCTAAACCGACCATAGTCTGCTCCATACCACGCAATCAAAATCTTTGGTGTAGTTTACGAAACATAGAGCAACAGGGTTGTTGAACTCACGACTCTTTTCTATAATGTGTCCGCATTTAGGATCTGTTCTCGTGTACCCTTTCCTTTCACAAAATCCTGCCTGTTCTTCAGGAATCTGCCTATCTAGATAGGCTTTCAATCGGGGGAGAAAGACACTAACACCTAGTCGGCCCCAAGCGTCAACCTCACCTGCACGTGGTGCTCCCTGTCAGACAACAGACGATGCTCTGGCGACCAACCAATGGCGGTATATCCATCACGTCCTAACCAGGCAACTGATTGGAAGATGTGTCAGCGACCTAGGGGCTTTAAATGGCTACTAAAGGGACTGGTGCAGAAGGCAATGGGAAACCACTGCACTATTTTCCCAGGAGAGAAATGGTGGTTTTACGAGTATAATACAAGTGATATACAATGGGCAGTCTTTATGGCTAAATAGCCTCAGAAAACAGAGTCTTGGAATGAGAAGCAAGTTGAAATTAAGAGGCTGGTGTAACCAAATACTTAAATAAGTTACACAATCATAAAATATGTAATATGTATATGCATACATTTATAAACTTAATATATAAAACAGTCGGATTTGTTCGAACACTTACTCGAGCGATTTTTTTGTTTTTTGACTTGTTGCGTTTTATCCCCATCCCGAATAAAAACGTTGCAAAATTGAATAAAAAAAAACTAAATAAAAGAAAAACATTTCTCCATGCAAAAGTTTAATGGGTTTCGTAACTTTCAAATGTTTCATGTTATACCGTCAATACGGTAAACTCTCCCCTCAAATTAAAGAACGTATTTAATTAAAGATTTCGAATCGTAAAATACGCCACTATCCGAATATATCCACAATATTCAGATAACGGCGTATTTTGAATTGATGATAATTTTGACATTTCAAGACTTAAACTTTAACTCAAAATTTTGCATTTTTTTCGGTACTTACATAGTACTACAAGTACGTATCCATATGGGGCCCCGGGGTGTGTGTGGCGTATTTTATTTCAGAATTTACATGATTACGATTGCGATAGATTAGGGGCGTAGATTATCTTACGTTATGGACAACTTTTGAAACAAAATGAATGTTGACTACTTCTACCAGACGACATCTACCAGGGACAGAAGTAAATAAATACCTTTAACCTGTTGACTGTACAATCAAGAAAAAGGTATTCCGAATTCAATAAATTTATGGAATAAATGAATAAAGTATTTTATATAAAAAAATATAGAGAATCCAGTGTTGTTATAAAGCCACATATTATCGCTAAGATTCATAACCTTTAGCAAAACTATGCAATACAACAATTTCTATTAATATTCAACAACCTGAGAAACGTCTAGGTGATTAACAAAGGCAATTAGTTGTGATCCTTCCTTTGAATTAGGTCATATTCATAGCTGACCAATTTTACTTTTATACGAGCGGCCTCCCCTCGCTTCGCTCCGGCTATTTGAAGCAATATTATAATTGATGTCTTTAAATTGTCACTCTGTAATTGTGTAGCTTTTCAATAATTGAAAAACTGAGAGAGAGAATGAGAAGAGAAAGGAAAAAAAAGAAAACTAACAAATAATAAAAGAGTGAGAAGGCGTCATTATAATATCATTACAATTACAATTAGTACAGAGTTTTCGGTTAGTGGATTTGATGCGCACATATGTTTTTTCTATTATACTTAATGGTAGTAAGAATATGATTTACATCCAAAAAATTTAATTAAAAAAAATATATAAAAATATAATTTGAGCCTGGCAGAATACGTCAACTACGTTACGTCAGACGCGACGTCGCATTTGATTAACGTTTTAGTTTGAAGTACTGTATCTACTTTTTTTCTATGATCGTTGGATGTCCTAGTGAAGTTTACTATCAAGCTCTTGGCTTCTGGTTCTAGAGGCTGTCTGACGTTTCCAGCGAGCTTTATGACCTTTTCATGATTCCCACCTTTACTTTGCGAGAGCGTAAAGCTTGGAGTTGTCTGTAACTTCGATCCTTCTTTGTTTCTTAGGATATCTAGCATTTTTCAGTTTCAGCATCATCTTGGTTATCAACTGTTAATGGTCTGATTCGCAGTCATTCTAGATGGAGGTCTTCCATCGTGACTTAATTGGAATGTAGTCAATCTGGTTCCGGTGTAGACCATCTGGTGTAATCCAAGTCTATAGTTTCCGGGTATGATGTTGGAATTGACTGTTTATAATTGCGATGTCAATATTTGCAGCAAATTGTAGCAGTCGCTCTTCTCTTTCATTCATTACGCCTAGACTAAATCTACTTGCAGAGTTACTGAGCTGGTGTGCGTCCTTTCATATCTTCGCATTAAAATCACTCAGTATTAATAATGCTTCTCTGTTGGGAATTTTAGTTATAACGGTTTCTAGAGTGTTATAGAAGTCCTCTATAACTTCATCACTTGCCGAGCTCGTAGGGACCTGTATGATGTTCAGGTTAATTGGTGAAGAATCAGTCTGACACACAGAATCGTGTCATTGACTGATTCGTGACTTATTACATAGTTCTTTCGGCAGATTGGTAGGGCTTTGGCCACGTTTCTTCTGCTGTTCTTCCGTTTCTGCTGCTGTCTGGATTGCCTGACGTATATATGAAACGAGCTTTGGTTATATTTCCACTGTTTATCCAATGAGTCTCTCAAAGCCCACATATATCTAATACACATGTGGCTAGCTCTTCCTCTAGAATTTCCAGCTTACCAGGCATAAGAAGGCCTCGCATATTCCAAATGAGCATAGGCTTCATTGCTCAAGTGACATAGGCTACGTTTTATCGCAAAAAAGTGATTAATAATATATCAATATACCAATATAGCGATTTAGTTGTTTGCGCTACGCACAGACTAGCTCGCCGCATGGGTTGCTGGCTGGCTATAGAAACAAATATAATTTTTTATTAATTTAAATTATTTAGTATTTAAATGAATATTTTACTTTGTCATATTATTCAAAAATCACCTTTCGAAAAAAAAACACATTCTTCATTTGTATATATTCAACAACTTTCCTAAGAAGCTTTAACAATTTATGGAGTGACAGCGACAGGATAGGATATAGTGATATTGGGAATGAAAGTTTGTATGTTGAATGTAAAATTAATCCTAAATACAAGTAGTAAATTGTACATGGGCGGGTCGACTAGTAAAATGTATTTTAAAGTAGTACCTAATTTTTAAAGTGTTTGACCTGTTTGGGGGTACAGGTCAAACACGTAAGGGTAAGTGTAAAATAGAATCAAGGGTTTGTGTTAACTTATAGAATATCTATACATAGAAGATATTTAAAAAAAACTGGATGGGTTTATAACATCAATAAAAACAACACAATCTATTTTTAAATGTTTGTTTGTCAGTATATTTGTACACTCATCACGCTAAAACTATTGTTTATCACAATTATCACAATCGTATCGCTGTATGAGTAATTTAAAATATAGACTTTTATTAGGCTAGATTTTTTAAAATTATTATTTTAATGTTTTAGAGAGCCCATGGAAGCTAGAAAAAGTCAATTAGTTTTATAAGAAATAAGTGAAAGCTATTTCTACGACCTGTCTGTGTCTGGAACCCTTTTAGGATCACTTCGTTGTCCGTCTGTCAGTCAAGACCCTTTTTTGCAGGAACGCGTGGAGGTATCAAGTTGAATTAAATATCTAGTACTTAAGCCTGTGGTCCCATTGAGCTGTCAAAAATGAAACTTCTAAGTCCACGCAATGAACAGATATGATCGTTAATGTGTTTATTCACAAAATTATAGGGTACTTTCCCGACGATATAGAATCATGAAATTTAGAATGAAGCAAGGATTTTTTTTACTAAGAGCTTACTAAGTGCGTTTTTCTCAGAAACACGTGAAGGTATACATTATATACATTGTAATTGGGGCCAATAATGTCCTTTCATTTATTTATTCTATTGGTTTTGACGCATTATTTGCGGAATACGTTAAGTTGCCAAAATGAAATTAATATTAAATATGTAAAGGTCTATAGTTTCTTAAAGCTGTGAAAACAAAATTTCTAAGTGTTAGCAATTAACAAATATGACCAATTATACTGTAGTGATCACAAGTAGTTTTTCTATAGGGCATTTCACGTTTAGTGGATATAAAAAAAGTCGATGTTTGCGATTTTAATAATATTTGAATTTATTACATACACCTGCCCTCTATACAGATACAAAACAATTTTACAGTTAAATTCGGGAGTAAACGCCCCAATAATAATACTTATGATGAATTTTGACCTGCACACGAAACTCAAAATTTGGTAGTGTTTGTAATTCGAAATGCACGGGACCCTCAGTGCGTGAATTCCACACTAGCACTTAGCCGTATTTAGGGTTACATACCTTTAAAGGAACCCTCATAGGATCACTTAATTGTCCGCCTGTCTGTCCGTCTGTCAAGACCCTTTTTCTCAGAATCACGTAAAGATATCAAGTTGAAATTAATATCAAATACTCAAGCCTGCGGTCCCTTGTGGCTGGCAAAAAATCAAACTTCTTAGTGCACGCATTAAAAAGCTATGACCGTTAATGTGGTCACTCACATAATTATAAGGTACTTCCCAATAACCTAGGGTCGTGAAATTTAGCATGAAGTCTCATAGCAATAATAAAAGATAAAATTAAAAAACTGTAATTTTTTTTTCTACTTCACTAGAATATTAATTTTTTTTACTATCACGCAAAACCCTTTTTCTCAGAAAAGCGTGATGATATTAAGTAGAAATTTATACAAAATATTTTAATCTCTAGTTTCTCAAATAGGTATATAAAAATATCAAACTGCTAAGTCAATTTAATGAAAAGATACGGCCGCTTTTATTTTATGTATTGTAATTTTGATTTTGGAGTTAAATCAAAATTCACAGGCTAGGAACATGATTTTTGACAAGACGCAAGGTAAAATCCTAAAAATGCCAATTTTATGTTATATCACGAAAAAAAAATATTTTATAGGTTTAGGTTATGACGCATTATTTGAAGAATACGTGAAGTTATCAAGTTGAAATTAATATTAAACATAGAATCTTAAAGCTGTGAAAAAATCCAACTTCTAAGTGTAAGCAATCATTAATATGGCCATTTATTCTTAAGCGATGACAAGTTTGTGTGTGTAGTGTTTTTCTTCATTTAGAAGATCAATAAAGAAATGTCTTTACCTATGAAATTGCCATTCTGCCGTACTGGCTATTTCAAGTCCAATTTATTTTTGAAATATGGAATTCTTTTTTGAAAATTAGTCATTTCTTCACCACGGGGTCATTTCTTAGGTCTTTAGAAAACTTTAGTCGACAATGACGAATTAAAGGCGATTGTGGAGGCTGATGATTCATCTACAGCTGAACTAGCAGCAGCTTTCAATGTTAGAATCAAAACAATATTGGTCCGTTTGCGTTGGCTAGGTAAAACAGCTTGACAAATGGGTGCCCCAGGAATTGAAAGATCGCCAGCGCGAAGCACGCTTCTAATCGAGCCTTGCACTGCTCAACAGGCACACAAACGAAGGCATATTGAATCAAATTTTCAGTTCAAAATTCCTTTGCCTTTTTGTTCAATAAGCTACCACTACATTGGCTAAATGCTTTGATTGCACGGGTAATTACTTTGATTAATAAAAACAAAAAATATAGAGAAAAAAGGGCGTTAACTTATTTCATGAAAAACGGAAATTTCATAGGTATAGGACATAATAAGTAAGCGGGGAGGAAAAGTTTAAAATTTTACTTATGGTTTATAACTTTCTTTGTAAGAGGCAATCCCGTCATAATAGGGAATAATAACTTGTTAAGTCTACTTAGGTGTAATTTTTTTTTCTTTTAACTTTATTATATATTGGGTCGTTTGGAAAGTAATTACGTTTTGTAATGTTAATCAGACCCGATATTCTTATTCTAAATAAATATTATATTATATATTGTCCATTCTGTGACAATACCTTTAGCCATCTTTCTGGCAGTACAATGATTTCATCCTCATAATTTTTTTGTGTTTTGTGGGAAAATATTGATCCCGATGATTTTTTACCGCCTCATTTGAAGTAAGGGTTTTTTCGTCTAAATAATGTTGAAAAGGCGAACACATGTAATAATCAGAAAGTGCCAGCCAGGTCTGGAGAATATGGAGTTTGAGGCAATATATTGTATACTAAATCCTAGCTGTAAAAACTTTTGGCGAGTTAACAAACATGTACAAACTCTCGTATCATCTTGATTGTACGTTACAACTTCTGTATGTATCAATCCTGCCTTTCTATTTAAATGCATCATTAAATTCGTCCAACTGAGTGATTGTGAAACACGCTTTGTGATTGTACGTTGTGTATATCTGGAAAACTTAAAAATGATATGGATTATAAATAATATGCCATATAAAATATTTTATTTATTTTTCTAGATATCACCCAAACTCCTACTGAAAATTCTTAACAGCCAATTGTTACTACACATAACAGTTGTTCTTACACATTATTTTCTTTTCAGATATTCTACTTTGAAGTAGTCTAGCAGGTCTTGGGACTCGTAGCAGATTCTCATTCCAATTAAAGCCGTCTTCGATAGTAACTTTTTTCAAAGAAAAAAATTATCTTTAGAGCGATAAGAAATAAGGTAGCTCAAACGTGATCAGAAACCTCCTTTTGTTTTTTTTACAGTTGTCAGTATACACTGAGACAATTGTAAAAACAAAGAAGTAAATAATTGTAAAACATGTGCGCTCAAGGACACGTAACCTCTGCGTTAATTTAGAGTACCTAAGTATTTAAATCAAAGAATTGGTATTGTATTAGGAAATCGGTTTTTTTTTTAAAAAGAGGTGTAAAATATAAAGAAAGTGCGAGTCGGATTCGCGCATGAACCGTTCCGTACGAATATTTGGCAAAAAAAAATTGTATTTAATTTTTTTTTTATATTTTACACGTTTGTTGTGTGAGAACCCATTAATATTTATTTTATTCTGTTTTTAGTATTTGTTGTTATAGGGGCAGTAGAAATACATATACAATTGGCATATCATTTGTGACAATTTCAACTGTCAGGCTATCGCGGTTCCTGAGATACGTAAGTAGGTATGGCAGCCAACACTTGACAACAATATTCGAACTACGCCGACGGAATCGAACAGGTACTGCTTATTTTTCTTACGTGACGATTTCTACACGCAAAGGTATTTAGGCAAATTCTTAAACTAAAACTTGTCAATGTTTAGGATTTATTATAACCCGCGTTAAGGATCTTCGTTCGAAATATAATATCAAGTAATCCAAATTTAAAGTCTGTTTGGGTTTAATAGTAAATAATGTTGATCAGAACTCAAACGCAACAAACGCATCAGCTTTATAATTTTCGTATACATTAACCAAACTGTAATTAGAATAAAATTAATTATAAGAAATTACTTAAAGAACTTTATAATTAAGTAAAGTTTCAGGCTATGTAATGCTACTGATACGAGCAAAGTCTATAAGTCAATACATCCCATTTAATGAATCGTTCCGAGTGTAAGGCGAGATGTAATTGCTGTTATCAGACACCGCGCAACCTGAGAAAATCGTCGGTATAAAGACTTTTCTAAGGTGAATTTGTTTTATTATTTCTGAGGTTGTTTATGTATTCGGTTGTAACTTATTAGTGTTAGTATATTGTAACTACACCACCTACTCTATTTTATTTTATTATTTTAACCTTCGCCCCTTCCAAGACTGGGACTGCTAATGAGCCATAAGACCGTCTGCTGTACTTCATATTAGTTTAATTTAGTAATAGTTCAATTTTACTGTATCCTTAATGTGGTGTACAATAAAGGTATAAATAAAAAAATTGGTTTGAGTATACAGGTAGTGTACTCAGAGTAAATTTATTTTATTTATCTTAAGACTTTAGACTCGGGAGGTCCAAGTTCGATCCTGGGTACACATCTTTGAATTTTCTGAGTCATGTGTGTTTAAAGAAATTAAATATCACTTTCTAAGTATAACGGTGAAAAAAAAAAACGTGAGGTAACTTGCACTTCTGAGAGTTCTCCATGTTCTACTGACTATGACCTCAGAATGAGGAGGAGAATCGACAGTTGGCTATTAATGGGTGATGATGAATACAGGTAGTGTAATTAGAAATACTTATTAAAATTAATACTTTAATAGGCAGCTTTAATCTAACCTGCCATTTGCAATCGAGTAATTTTACACGAAATAATATTTTCATCTATTTGTTAAAGTGTTTATAAAAAATTGATATAATTGGCACTTACTTGTAATGTATTTAGATTATTAGCTTTTGTTCGTTACTAAGCTAATAGGGTTGAAGTTGGAAAATCCTACCTATAAAACAGTCATATCATCTTGGATGTTTTTGACTTTTTAGCAATTTTTTTTAAGTGTACAAAAAATACTTTTAGACATAGTGATGTTAGTGATGAACGTAAGAAATTTGTAGTCTTGTACTTAGTAATGTCCAATATAAAATAAACTTTTCATACAGTTTATATAACTCCTAAGATCGTTATCCACCTACTGTATGTTTTAATCCGTTGAATAATAAATTATAATAGGATTGTAAATAGGTCAATGTAAATTGGCAAGAGAAACGCGAGAAATATTGGTTAACATTTTTTCGTCAGTACCTTACATTCAGACAATCCAGCTATTTTATGAATACCTGGGACAATTTTATTGGAGCATCGTTACTAATTTCCCTATGATATATTTACGAAAGAGAGGTGGACTTATAACGCGTCATAATGATTCGAAGATTTTATTGAATAGTAGTATTAATTATGATGTTAGCAACACTTGTAATTTTAGTAGCATCCTGTTATTTGATGTTGGTAGGATTGATATGAGTAACATTTTACTTTATTGACTATTCTACAACTAATAATCATTAAAGAAGTAGGGATTGCAAAATAAATACGCCGTCACATCGCGAGTATACTAGCCATAACTCTGAAGCTCTGAGTCTTAAAGTTTAGCCCCAGGAGAATATTCTAGTCAAACCGCCATACTGTTAGTCTGCGTATAAACTACAACTTCATCTCATTTATTTGTCGTAAGACTTAGTTTAAAGGACAATGCCCATTTTTGTATGGAGATCCGTACCAACTTGCGTCAAACCAAATTTACTCTCGAGAGCCTAGTTTTTATTTAATCTTTCACTACCAACAAGATTTTGTCAATGTTTAACCGCATTTTCGAAATATTCAAAAAAAGTTAGGAAACACCCGGTTACATATTTTAGCATTTTTTTTGTTTTCGAGACGACTATAATTTATTTATTATACACAATTATTATCAACGTAGTGAATTAATTCAAACACAGAAAATGACATCGATCGATATTAACATCAATACAACGTCTTAACCAAATTGAAATTGACAGTTCTATAATAATAATAATCTTTATTGCCTCTAAAAGATACACAATACAACTTATGCTAAAATTTATAACAATGTTCGTTTTAACTAATTATTACCTAACATAAACTTACAATGTGGAACAAAAACAAAGGAGGCTAAGTTCGACCACTTATGATAGGAACTTTATTTATTAAATTTTTTTTATTATTTATTAGGTTTTGTTTTTGTAGTGTATTTTGTTCTATGTTGACAAGTATCTAAACTACGCCTAGCCTGTATCTTAGATACAAGTCTCTTCCTCAATTGGTTAAATATAATTAAAAAAAACACTAAATCGGCACTGCATCAAAACATAACTAAAGTGTGGATTAGGTAATTTTTAATATGGTATATAAATATACGTTTATAATTTAATTTATACACTATATAATTATCAATTGATAATTCTCTTATGACTATTTTTATTATGGCTCGTATTATGGCAATTTGAATATGAATATATATGATTGATTTTTTCTTGTAAATTTTTGTTCTTTTTGTATTCATTTATTATAGTGAATATAAAAATTTAGTTTATTATTTATTTTATTTTATACTTAGTTAAGTTGTCACCCTCTGTTAGCATCATAGACAAGTAATGCGCCATAAGCGCATTACTTGTCTATGATACTTGGATACTTGGATGGACGTCATAAGAAGAATCCTCAGTCTGATTCGAACATCCAACTCTGTACGGTCGACTCACTAGTTTTAGTTAGAGTTTAAGTTAGAGCGCATACAACTCTGCGCAGTTAAGTAAAACTCTGTAATAAGTTTTTAAAATAACTTTTTAAAAACGACTGCGAACGCTCTCGAAATTTGACTACTTACCATTTAATACAAAATATTTATATTTTTATTTTTGGCAATATTGTTTTAATTGTTCTATTTCATTATAATTTTGATGTTTTTAGCCAATCCATAATTTTTATTTTACAATCTTTATTATTTAGTGGGTATATAAAGCAACTGATTAACTCTGTTGTACAGGAAGGGTCCTAAGAAGCATTGGATTTTTTTTGTAAAAGAACACCGATAGAACTTTAACAGACATACATTATAATTTCTACGTTTTTGTAGTAAATTTGGCTCAAAAGGTTTTATGTTGCTTTAATATCGTATCAGCTACAAACAATGATCTTACTGATAACACGTCACTCTGCTTATAAAGCTCATTTGTGGGAAACCTGTAAGATTTGAATCGAATAACTTTAAGCAAAGCTCGCTACGCCCTTTCAATTTTAATCATATGAGTATTCCTCGCTATGCTAAGGCATAATAAATTATTTTTAATAGTTTATTATCTGCAATATGGCGCAATTTTTTGAATACATGTATTAGTTTGCGAGTTCTCTCTGACAACGAAAAATTTCTCTATCAGTCAAAATCTATAATTTGTTGTTCCGAAATGCCTTGGCTGTAAGTGTTTTGGGTTTTTAAAATACAATGTTATATTTTATAAAATGGTTTAATAAAATAAAATGATATGATATAATTTCTTTTTAGTATTTTATATATTCTACTGTATAATTTCGTTTACATAGATAGCAGTTAGAGCTAAATAGGTGAATTATATAATTAATAAGTGTAATCGGAACGAAAACGTTTTGTGAGATGAACTTAAGTTTGACAGATGTGTAATTTTTTTGCGAAAGTCGGTAATGGATAGTTATTTATTATCACTTTTTAATACGGTTAAAAAAAAACTGTTTAAAATCAGTACATTATACGAATAAATAAAATATTATTTTTGGTGTTAAAGTAACTGTGACGCAATATGGTACGGGGTATGGGGATTCTCCTTTACCCCCTGGCTCGACAACTTATAACACATGTTGAACATATTGACTAAAAGTTTCGTAGAGCGTATTTTGTATAATATAATAGTGCAAATGGAAATGTAATAAACTTTAATGAAGTGTAAATATCATTTACTTAGGCCACTGTTAGCGAGCCTCGGCCACTTGGGTTTCTACAGTGATATTCAAATAGTCATATAGAGTGATAAGTGGAACACCGGTTAATCCAAAGTCCATTATCATCTTTTACGTTTTATTTTAGGCGTTACTAAATTATTTAAGAAAAATTTACTTATTATAACTATTTTATTATATAATAACGAATTACTCACGTACAGATTTGAGTCGTCATCAGCATGTGAGCCATACGCGTTCGCGGCTCGGTGTTCACTGAATTATATAAAATTTAGTATCAACTACTTTACTACACATAAACCTAGTTTAATGTATAGTCCAGTCAGTGGCGACCGCCAAGGATGATCTCTAAACAAACTTAACATACAACAATATGTTTACCAAAAGTTAACCCTTACAACTATTCGAAATATGTACTTAGATCGTTAGGATTGATTTTGAAAACCGCAACATAAACTGAAGATAAACTTTATATGAATATTTGTTTACGCTCCATGGTAACTTTGAACAACTTTAACCACAAGAACCAAAATGATGACTAGAAAACACTCAGCGCTATAAAATAATTGTGCTAGACTTCATCGTAATCGATACAGCCTGAAGGATTAAACAGATTTATTTTTAATATATTTAATACAAATATATTTATTCAATGATTAAAACATATTACAACTGTTAATACCGCGTTGTGGTGTACTGTTAAAACGAGCCATAAGACCGACATATACTATTAAAAATAAAAACGGAGATAGCCGACATCCTTGTCCGTCCGTCTGTCCGTCATGTCGTACTTTATCAGAGTAATTGTCGTATGCAACTCTTATTAAATTTGAGATTTTTGCAGGTACTCATTAATTACTAACTACATTTGTATTAAGTAACTAGTAAGTAAGAAAAGTAGCTAAAACCTAATGGTATAGCATTAGGGTGATCTAGCTGACCTTCACAAAAGGTTACGATAGTATATAGTATAAAGAAAAACCATATGTCACATATATATAAAAAAAGTAAATTTAGGAAACATGTGTCCTGAAAAAACTCATTTAATCTGTACAAAAGTAAGTTAAGTAGGTAAAAAACATCTCTGATAACGTTGGAGACAATTGGCGGTGTAACCTCCCAAAGATCGAAGGTTGCATAATAATTAAAAAAAAAACTACATTAGTAATCGGAGGTGTCGGTCGGAGCGTTGCACATGCTAATTTTCCTGGCTCTTGAGTTAAAACGGGCCATCGTGTTTATCTCTGATACCAGTTTCAAATCTATCAGACTCGTTTTCGATCTATCACACATCGTTTTCGATGTTCTCTAAAGAAGAGAGAGATTCGGAGAGATTCAACTCCGGCAAAGTGGAGTACAATAGAGTGGACCACTGAGTTGTCAGAACTTCACCAAATCCGTTTCGCCTAACTTCAGACATCGCGAGTAGAAGCTCGATTATAATGTTGGGCAAGTTTGCTCTCGTCACTGAGCGTCTTACATTCCATATGCCTATCGTGTCCGTTTTTTCATGCCAAAGGTTGTCGTAGTTAAATCGGTCCGGTTTGTCATTGTATCAGGAGAGCTCCGGCTCGCTGTAGCATATTGAAGTTCAATACGAGTCTATTACATAATTAAATATACTAAAAAGTGTATGAACCTGGCAATAAGCGATATTTAAAGGTATTGACATGCAAAAGACAACTGAACATCCAAAGCCTGTGTCTCATTAAGTTGTCCGCTACAAGCCCCCCCACGAGCAAAGAAATTGAGTTATTGCGACGATAACAGAATATTTATTATCAGGAGGCCCACTTGACTGAAGGATACAGAAATATTAAATACGACAAACCCTTACAACTATATGCCCGTGTGTTTTTACTAGCTTTTATTTAACTTGCAATTTTTGTATGTTCGGGTCAACGTTTGCAACAGAATTTTAATGAAGTTATTTCCTCTAGTTCTAAATTTTTATTAAATGGTAATCCATGGTTAGCTAAGTACCTAAATAGATAGATAAATAGATAGAAAGTCTTTATTGCACAACCAAATAAAATATTACATACTAAGTAATGCAAGTTTGAATCCTATTTAAGATGTCGGACTAGTTATTTAAAGAATTCTCATAATATGTGTGTCAAATAAAAGGATTTGTTAGGAATAATATGAAAAAAAAAACAAATTTCACTCTAAATCTAATATGGTGGTAAACACAAGATAGCGGACTAGTTATTTCATTCACTTTCTGGTATCCGATTAACCTTCACTTGTCATACGGATGTAAAGAACTGCCTAAGAGTAAATGATGGAAAAGTCAAACTCAGGCTAATTTATTATATGTTATCATGATTGGTTAAAGCTTGTATTTAATTTTTTTGCAAATTTGTTGACTATTTAATTATAATATTTATAGTCACACCGCCTTTTACATACTTACTGCATTACATACTTACTGCATATATTATGAATTATAAGGACGACATAGCCAATATACTGCAAATTTCACTAGCATTTTCAAGTGCACTTGCATTTTAAACAATAATCAAATTAATCGGAACGGAAGCATATAGGCATTATAAATTGTATATCTAATACTATTTATCACCCCAGCTTTATCTATACTATTATATAAAGAGGAAAGATTTGATTGTTTGTATGTTTGTATGTTTGTATATTTGTATGTTTGTTTCTTTGTTGCGAATAGGCTCTAAAAGTACTAAACCGATTTTGAAAATTCTTTCACCGATAGGAAGGTACATCCTTTCCGGGTAACATAGGCTATGTGGTGTTGCCATAAATATTCTAATTAAAAAGATATGGCCATTTAAGTACCATAAGGTGGCCATTTTGTAAAATGAAGGGTTTCTCAGGAACTACGAGTCCGATTTAAAAAATTCTTTCACTGAAGAAAACTACACTATTCGTGAGTGACAAAGGTGATTTAGTGTTGCTATATACATTTTTTAATTAATAGAATATGGTCATTTTGTTGTTACTAATCCGATTTTTAAAATTCTTTCACTGAAGAAAACTACACTATTCGTGAGTGACAAAGGTGATTTAGTGTTGCTATATACATTTTTTAATTAATAGAATATGGTCATTTTGTTGTTACTAATCCGATTTTTAAAATTCTTTCACTGAAGAAAACTACACTATTCGTGAGTGACAAAGGTGATTTAGTGTTGCTATATACATTTTTTAATTAATAGAATATGGTCATTTTGTTGTTACTAATCCGATTTTTAAAATTCTTTCACTGAAGAAAACTACACTATTCGTGAGTGACAAAGGTGATTTAGTGTTGCTATATACATTTTTTAATTAATAGAATATGGTCATTTTGTTGTTACTAATCCGATTTTTAAAATTCTTTCACTGAAGAAAACTACACTATTCGTGAGTGACAAAGGTGATTTAGTGTTGCTATATACATTTTTTAATTAATAGAATATGGTCATTTTGTTGTTACTAATCCGATTTTTAAAATTCTTTCACTGAAGAAAACTACACTATTCGTGAGTGACAAAGGTGATTTAGTGTTGCTATATACATTTTTTAATTAATAGAATATGGTCATTTTGTTGTTACTAATCCGATTTTTAAAATTCTTTCACTGAAGAAAACTACACTATTCGTGAGTGACAAAGGTGATTTAGTGTTGCTATATACATTTTTTAATTAATAGAATATGGTCATTTTGTTGTTACTAATCCGATTTTTAAAATTCTTTCACTGAAGAAAACTACACTATTCGTGAGTGACAAAGGTGATTTAGTGTTGCTATATACATTTTTTAATTAATAGAATATGGTCATTTTGTTGTTACTAATCCGATTTTTAAAATTCTTTCACTGAAGAAAACTACACTATTCGTGAGTGACAAAGGTGATTTAGTGTTGCTATATACATTTTTTAATTAATAGAATATGGTCATTTTGTTGTTACTAATCCGATTTTTAAAATTCTTTCACTGAAGAAAACTACACTATTCGTGAGTGACAAAGGTGATTTAGTGTTGCTATATACATTTTTTAATTAATAGAATATGGTCATTTTGTTGTTACTAATCCGATTTTTAAAATTCTTTCACTGAAGAAAACTACACTATTCGTGAGTGACAAAGGTGATTTAGTGTTGCTATATACATTTTTTAATTAATAGAATATGGTCATTTTGTTGTTACTAATCCGATTTTTAAAATTCTTTCACTGAAGAAAACTACACTATTCGTGAGTGACAAAGGTGATTTAGTGTTGCTATATACATTTTTTAATTAATAGAATATGGTCATTTTGTTGTTACTAATCCGATTTTTAAAATTCTTTCACTGAAGAAAACTACACTATTCGTGAGTGACAAAGGTGATTTAGTGTTGCTATATACATTTTTTAATTAATAGAATATGGTCATTTTGTTGTTACTAATCCGATTTTTAAAATTCTTTCACTGAAGAAAACTACACTATTCGTGAGTGACAAAGGTGATTTAGTGTTGCTATATACATTTTTTAATTAATAGAATATGGTCATTTTGTTGTTACTAATCCGATTTTTAAAATTCTTTCACTGAAGAAAACTACACTATTCGTGAGTGACAAAGGTGATTTAGTGTTGCTATATACATTTTTTAATTAATAGAATATGGTCATTTTGTTGTTACTAATCCGATTTTTAAAATTCTTTCACTGAAGAAAACTACACTATTCGTGAGTGACAAAGGTGATTTAGTGTTGCTATATACATTTTTTAATTAATAGAATATGGTCATTTTGTTGTTACTAATCCGATTTTTAAAATTCTTTCACTGAAGAAAACTACACTATTCGTGAGTGACAAAGGTGATTTAGTGTTGCTATATACATTTTTTAATTAATAGAATATGGTCATTTTGTTGTTACTAATCCGATTTTTAAAATTCTTTCACTGAAGAAAACTACACTATTCGTGAGTGACAAAGGTGATTTAGTGTTGCTATATACATTTTTTAATTAATAGAATATGGTCATTTTGTTGTTACTAATCCGATTTTTAAAATTCTTTCACTGAAGAAAACTACACTATTCGTGAGTGACAAAGGTGATTTAGTGTTGCTATATACATTTTTTAATTAATAGAATATGGTCATTTTGTTGTTACTAATCCGATTTTTAAAATTCCTTAATTGAGAGAATTCTATAGTATTTCCATCTCTCTTCCTCTTATAATCATCAGTCTCTTTTTACTTTCTTTCTTTCAATTATCTCTTTCTCTCTCTCCTTTACCTATTAAATTTTATTTTTGGTCTGTCCTCCCTCTTTTAGCATCTGTCGCTTTTCTTTTATTTTTGTTTCTATTATTTTTCTTTTTATAACTTTTTCTTACTCTCTCTCATTTTTGAAATAATGAAAAACTACACAATTACAGAATAACAAATTAAGGACATCAATTATAATATTGTTTTAAATACCCGGAGCAAAGCGAGGGCAGGCCTCTAGTTATTTAATATAATTAGACAGCGAGGTCAAAAATGGAGTAAATGTAAATGCACTGTAAAAAAAACCTGCGAGTGGGTTACAAGTCACAGGCATTAGGCATCCTGATTAAAGTACAAACATGGCAATATTATCTTTTACGTATTATTCTGTATAGTATCTTTAACACACTTAATCACTGGTATATTAAATCATCAGATTTACTAAGTATTTTAAAATTAATTTTGGTAACATAACGAGTCTGCGTATAACGAGTATGGTAATTAATATCAGGCAGATAAAAGACCTTGAAATTAGTTGACTGTATAAATCATAATAATGTTAGGGAAAAATATTATAGCCAAGATTATTTTTAAAGATTAATTTAAATTATATATCCGAGTCACTAATCAGAGAAAAACCGTAAAAGTAGCTACTATACAAGTAAAATGCTAATGGAAAAAATGAAAGAATGTAATGAAAGGATGTAAAGATGATAATGAGGAAAACAGTATACAGATACACGTAGTTATGTTGTTATTATTACAAAGAGTATATTTCAATGCCAACGACTTATGTATTAATACATCCATAAATACAGTAATTATTATCAAATGTTTATAAAAATCTCTTAAATTACTAAATAAATACCTGGAGTGCCCAAATCTTGTCATGATTGTGGACCGCATCCTCGGCCCGTGGCGGCTCTACCTGTAAGCATATTATTATTCAAACCGAGCTGGGTTGTTCACATAAACACTTAAGTAAGGAGAGAGGAGACCAGGTACTCTTAAGAATCCTTTATTTATTTTATATACCTTAGATTCTCCAGGGCAACATTTTCTGTGCGCCATAAAATGCATTTTTTTTTAATGCATTTCTTTTACTAATTTACCTTTATTAAAGTATGTATTTTAAAAATATAAAACAGGCTTCCCACAATGCGCCATATCGTGGAGGGACACGGACCAGCCCAAAAACACAGTGAAGAATAGCATCCTTTGTAGGACAGACAAGTCAAAGGCATCCATAACGATTCAGTATTAACATTGATTAATTCAATCACGTTATTATAAATAAATCTTGTTTTATTTTATGAATGGATTATAGGAGAGGAAGAACGAGCATAATCATTAAAATCGGTATTTATCCTAAATAAAAAGTAGCAGCTGATGCTACAGGTTTAGTTTCATTTTGAATTATGTAATAACAAAATGTCTCCGAATTTCGAACATAAAAGGCACGCACTGGTTAAAGAGTCTCCATCGCGGTTAACGGCTGTTCCTGCTCATCTGCCGTCAGAGGTAATCCACAGAGCCCCGGACCGTGGTAACGCGACTAATACTTGTCTTAGATTTTAATAAATATCCACTTGTTCATTATTTTATGCTCATTAAATCCAACTTGAATATTATAGAAATTGCACAACGCTCCATCCTTAAAGTTTCTACTTTTAAACCACTTTTATTTCCGACCAACGGTCTGTATATAAATTGTAATATTCTTACAGTGAGGCAAATATTTCTCCTGGACGTCACACTTAAGCAACATTCCCTATTATTGCCCCCCTTTGATCCAGACATTCTAACTAAACGCCGCATTTATCTTAGCAACCCAGCCTAGCAACTTAAAAACAAAATTTATTAAGCATTTCTTTTCTTTTCTACAATAAGATAAATAAAATTTTAAATATATACCTTTTATGTAGATCATCATGCAAAAAAAGGTTATTTATATTTGCAGAAACTTTCGTAAGAAGAGACGGGAGAACTTCTCAGAATCCCAAGTTAATTTCCTAATTAATTAGCTTGTAGGTTTTTATAACTTCATGTGCAGAAAAACACTCAAATATCGCACACAATCACATACACACACACTCACACACACACACGCATGCACACACACACATGCGAGAGAGAGAAATAAGATAATTTTGCAAAGTTAACATTATATTTCATTTTTTATTAATTTATTTTTGTAGTGCCTAATTTTTAATAAAATAATGTTTCTCGAGGAGATTGGAGCTGTATGCCAAAATACAGTAAAACTAGTTCGGCTGCAGAGCCAATTAAAACTATCTGTTTAAATAGGTACCTAATTTAGCCTAAGACAATAGTTTTAGTAAGTAAAATTGTAAACCATTTTTTGTAAAGTCAATAAAATTTTATTATTTTATTGATTAAAAAATCCTAGCTTATTAATTAACTTAATAGGAGGATAGGGAATATTTTTTATTTACTCAAGGGCGTCAGATTAAGATGAGGAGTTGTTGCAAAGTATATGCATTCATAGCTAACCCTATTTTGGAAGCTCACGCATCATCACCACATTGCTTTCCGATGCCATGACATAATTATAGCTTATCAATAACAACGCATTACACAAACGCATACTTATTGGTACGGGAGCCTGTGACTGATTTTTATGACCAAGTCCCTCCCAAGCGAAAATTCGTGATATGTATAAGGGGTTAATATTATAATATATATAACTAGCTGACCCAGCAAACGTTATTTTGCCACCGTGGGTCACCCTTATCAGTTAGGGGTATAAAAAATAAATTTTGACCGATTCTCAGGCCTACCGGATATGTACACAAAATTTTATAAAAATCGGTAGAGCCGTTTCGGAAGAGTATGGTAACTAACATTGTGACACGAGAATTTTATATATAAGATAATTTTTTTTTTCATGTTTAAGCAGCCAGCTGACGTATATTCAACCGCGTTATGATCAGCTGACTTTATTTTTCCTTCAAGGTACTAGGTAAACTATAATTTGACAAATATTCAAATGGGAGGAAATGACTGAATTTTTTTCCATGTTTGGGTGGCTGCCACTGCTCGCCCTACCCACGGAATCACAGCTGACGGTCACGAGTAATCATAGTATTAACCTCTTATGCAGTATAGGTATTTTCGCTCGAGAGGAAATGATTGACCGAATTTGAATCTGGCTCCCTTACCATATATATCGCCCATTGATAAGAAGAGTGACACTAAACAAAAAAGCTGTCAGACACACACTACGTTATTTACCGTAAATTATTAGAGTTACGACAATAGGTGTTTCTGCGAAAATGTAGTACGCTTCGCCCGCTAAGAGATGGCACCTCTTTCACAAAAACCGCATTTTTTTGTATAGTGACTGTCTTCTTAATGTGCGGTATGTATGCGTCAGGTGTCCTCTTTAGGATTCACTTAATATCCCCTCTGAATATCTGACGCGCTTGAATACATTTTTATATCTTCCCTTCTGGATATTAACGGCAGATAAACATACCGTGACCGTCTGATGTGCAGTATGGGGTCGCGCGTTATCGTTTAGGAGCATCGAAGCCGAACGATTGACCAAAGCTGGTTGGAGATATGCGAGTTTCTCCATCATTGTGTTCAGTTCTTCACAGTACACATCTGCAGTAATGCTCATCCCGTTTGGTAAGAAGCTGTGATGAATGACACCGACGCTAGACTACCAAACCATCACTTTTTTAGTGGTCAGTTTTCGTTTGAAGGATTGTTTAGGTGCTAAACCAGAATCTAACCAACTTGCTGAGCGCTTGCGATTGTCGAACAGAATCCATTTTTCGTCGCAAATAATAATGCGATTCAATATGCCTGCGTTTGTGTGACCAGTGTTTTTACCATGCCAGTTCGATGCAAATGGACCAATATTGTTTTGATCCTAACATCGAAAGCTGCTGCTTATTCAGCTATAGATTGAGAATCATCAGCTTCCACAATCGCCTTAATACGTCATTGTCGACTAAAGTTTAAAGTTCGAAAAAGGGGTTAATTTCTTAGGTCGTAATTTCCATAACGGTAGCGGGCAAACCCAATAAAGGGTGGTGTGATCATTAGTAGTGTTCGCTTCGTATACGTCGTAGATGTTTGCGTGCCGCTTCTGCCGCTTTGCCGCGACGGTACTCATACTCCATAATCACTCGAACTTTTAACGTATCCATGATGACGAAAAACGTACAAATGCGCTGAAAACAGACCGCTAACTATTAAAAAATAACTAATTTTTAAAAAAGAATTCCATATTTCATAAAATAAAAATAATTTGAGCATTGATAAATTCTTAGCGAAAAAAGAAAAACTTGAGATAGCCAGTACGGCAGAATGGCAATTTCATAGGTAAAGACCTGTTAATATAACGATATGAAAAAATAAACTTATCAGATATAATATGACAGCAAAGTTTATCCGGATTTCCGGAGTTTCAAAGGCAGTTTCTGGCCAACATATCTTTCCTTATTTACTATTGATATTTTATTTGATTTTTGTTTTAATTTAATGTGTTAATATTATAAATGTGTATGTTTGGATATTTGATATTTACATATTTGGATGTATGTTATTCAATCACGCAAAAACAGCTGAACGGATTTCAATTAAATTTGACATACAGATACTTTATATATTTGTAAGAGCCAATAACGCTCATACAGCTATTATCGGTTATGCGTGTAAGCACGGTATAAAAGATCAATAATTCAAATATAGTCTTAATGTATCAATTAACGTTTTGACTTAACAGTGGTTTGGCGTTAACTATTAACAGGACAAGATCCCTACAATATTGAAGATTAAATGGTTTTTGATAAATCTTAATAAATTGAACCCGTGCGAAACCAAGATAGGTGGACTAGTTTTGTAAATAAATATTTATTTTCATATCCAGTAGACTGACCGATATATAAAATAGTGCTTGCTTTTTTTAAGTATTCTACCTACGTTTATTTTGCCATTCATAATTAAAACATCTAAAGGCCAAATAATACTATGAGATTAATAAAAAATACTGATACTTGAGAGAAACGTTGATGCTATTTTCTACATATTTCGGCGTAGACGTAATAGATTTCACTAGAAAACTACAACACAACAAAATAAGTAATAATATACAGATACGTCTAAATGTTTACTATGGATTGAGTGAAAAAATCTCATAAATTTACAATTCGATCAAAAAAACTTCATCTTTAGTCATAATACAGTGTTGAAATTCAGTAACATCGTGTACAAAACAACATAACTTGAGTATATTTTGACACGTGTACGAAAAGTTGAATATTTTACAGAAATATAAGGAGTCTTACTAAGACGAAGAGACTAAGGAGTCTATAATACTAACACTTGTTATTAAACCGCGAAACACTGATACTTACTTTATAACCTAAATTAACATAAGTTTCTTTTTTTACCGAAAAAATTCATAGTTCCTTTTTTTAGCCGTGAGGGGACGGGTAAGAATACAATTCCCCTCTGCCGCTGGGAGAGCATCTCGTAAGTTACCTGCTGGGTAACGCGCCTCTTACGAGATGTAACGTATTTTTTAATTTAATAAGTATTAAAAATGTATTGGTGTTATTAAAAATATACAAAACATTCCGTCAAGTGAATTTATTTGATTGAGTTTCACTAAACTCGCGCAAATAGCAGGCATATGGCGCGGTAGAGCGGCGCAGGACACCACCGTTCGGCAGTATTTTCAGTCTAATTCTTTTTCCGTTTCCAAAAATACAATTAACAAGCTCAGTAAATAAAGTAATAAATCCATTGGATTAATTATTTTAATATATAATTTTATGACTCTATAATCGGCTTTGAAGTGCTGCATGGCAACCGGTGGTCGAAAATATCAAAGTCCCATAACGCTTTAAACTAGTGATTATATTACAAAAATATTTGGTACACGTATCAATAATATGTACAGGTAGAACATAATCAAATATTACTAATATCGGAGACATCGAGTTTTTTTGTCCGCTTCGCGTGGAATGCCCCTTGTTTGCAATGTTTGACAGTTACGAAACCCATCAACATTTTGTATGGGTATATGTTATTTTATTTTTTCATCAATTTTCCAACGTTTTTAATAGTTGTTCTGCTATTCGGTAGACGAATACAACAAATCAAAAACCATGAAAATAGGTCTAGCCATTCTCGAGTTATAAGTGTTCAAACAAACACGACTTTGTTTTATATGTATGAAATATAGAAATATAGATATAAAAGATACGTTATTAGTACTTAAATTTAAAGAACAAAACTATAAACTTGTCCTTGTCATTTACATTCGTTTAGATTATTAACATCCACGAAAGGTTGAAAAACAGAACAAAAATATTTATGCAGCAGTCTGCAGACACTTTTTAGGGTTCCGTACCCAAAGGGTAAAAACGGGATCCTATTACTAAGACTCAGCTGTCCGTCCGTCTGTCTGTCACCAGGCTGTATCTAATCAAACGTGATAGCTAGACAGTTGAAATTTTCACAAATTATGTATTTCTTTTTCCCCTATAACGATATCTAAGGGGGTTATTTGCTCAATATTAATAACGGCAGCAGATAGACACTTGAAATATTCAAAGAATATTTTATTTATATTAATTCCAAAATTAAATAATTTAAGTAGTGGGTTCAAATCCCGGACATTGGACTACTGGCGTGGCCCACTCCTGACACAAGTTATTTGTTAGCTTACTAGGAGGGGTAAAGGGAATACAAATTAAAATAAATTAAAAGATTACTAGTAGTAATCTTTTTAAAAAAAAATTAAATTAAAGAAAGTGAGTCGTGCTACCTTAAATACAAGTTATTTTGTCAAATATTGGTACGGAACCCTTCGTGCGCAAGTCCGTCTCGCACTTGGCCGGTTTTTTTCTTAACATTTGTGTTAAGACACGGCGCGGCGGCCGTATCATTTGTCAAACGTTTCTGGATACAAACTTGGAATATATCAAAGTACTTATATCGAATGAAATTATACTTCATGAATGTTTTATATTGTTTAAATATTACATAAATTAGATTATACATTGAATTTGTAAATTTATATTGAATTTCATGTTTTATATGGTAAATAAAGTGGAAACTTCAGTTTTTTAACGTTTAAATTATCAAACATGCCTTAAAGAATTTTTATGAATTTATGAGGTATATATATGTCGGAGCATGTAAAAGATTATCGATTAATCGAATCGTTATCGTTGTCTATGGCGGTGGAGTGGGGTTGTAGTCACCTCCGTTGTTTTGACAGTCTCTACCCTCGACCCTATATATGCGATCGACAGTCTAACTGAAGTCTTAGTCGTGCGCGGTCTCTCAAGAAGTGAACATCATCTAAGTAGTGCTAGTGATAGTGATAGTGTCAAGTGCAGTGTAGTGTGGAAGTGCTGTCCAACTAAGGTCACGTAAGTCCTTACAATGTAATTGCCACGTGGTTAAGTAAACACAATGTTAGGTTAGGTTAGCCTTAGGTTAGGTTAGCCTTGTGTTAGATTCGGTTTATGTGCGTTTAACCTTAGGTTTAAATAGAGAGCCTAGCAGTGGAGGTGAGTGTCGTAATTACTTAAAGGAATTCATTAAGCCTACACCTTGGTCACAAGTCCAAGGCACTGCTTAGGTTTCTCTCGTAATTGTTAGAGATCATATTTGATCATTTATCGGTTCAATAGGAGTATCTACGTTGCGTTTACCCAATATTCCATTCAATACCATCACCCCCTTTTAGTATTCCCCAATATTCCCCATCTTCCTCCTTCCATCTCCTTTCACATCGTTTTAAAATCCCCGACATATATGTTCTGTTAAATTCTACATATTTATTAGTAAGTCTTTGGTTTTACTAATAAAAATATTACGATATATTTTTATTAGTAAAACCAAAATTGTCAATTTTAGCTTCACAGATTTTTTTGTTAGTGGGTAACCCGAAAATTTATAAGTGGACCTAAAATGTGGCTATGAAAATAATTTAGGAATAAAAAACATGGTTAAAATAAGGGATAGATAGATATCTAAATAATAATTCGGCCAAGTGCGAGTGTGGAACACGAGCACAGAAGGTTCCGTACCTACAATTTAAATAGCTAACACTATCAAATTTTATTTTGATATCTATTATTTAGTTTTCGTGTGTGGGTCAAAATATGATCAAAAGTAGTATTGTGGGGCATTTACTCCTGACATTAGTAATGCGTATTTCAATTGACATTTTTTCTTATGGTAGATAAGGTGTAAACGAGCAGATGATCCACCTGAGGTAACATTTAATATGTTATATATGTGTATATTTTGGTCAAACTAGAAGGCTTTGAAAATTTAAGTATGTGGAAGAGGTGCCTTTCTTAAACCTTATTGACCAGTCTAAAATTAAAAAAATTAATTAATGGAAATTATATTTTTACGATATAATATTTTTTTACATACATACATTTTTGTAATTTCAAAGTCAGATATGCACATTATTTGCTATCATCATTTCTACATGCTTCCAATCTAATCTAGGTGACCTGTGAAGCAAATGCAATGACAATACAATTCAGTAGACATTTTACATCGAATTTGTGTCAGTTCAAGAAATCCTGATCTTGAGGCGAATGAGGAGATGCATAACAAGGCTGTGCCCTTGATCAAAGATATATCAGATGTGCGGCAGTTTTTTAGTCAGGTTGCGAATGCCAGCGCCAGATCGCGAAGTGCATGACGCATTTAATAAATAATTAAACGTAAACGTGAATATAATTGATATGAATTAATCAATCGGTTCAAACGAATGTACCCCTGTTGAACCCAAAACAGAAGGAAATCTATGTTACATTAATTAATGCAATTGATGATGGAAAAGGTGGCTTATTTTTCCTGGATGCCCTTGGTGGAATTAGAAAGACATTCCTCATGTCATTGATTTTGGCCACTATTCGTGAGAGATCCGAAATTGCGGTATCAAGCTTCTTCTGGAACGGTGGCCATGTTGTTAGAAGGATGCCGTAAGATTCATTCAGATAAATCTTTAAACTACTGAACAACCCAAATGTAACATTTTGCAATGGAAAAAGTTTATTAAGCTTCAAAAATCATCATCTGGGACGAATGCGATCTGCGCAGTGATTCGAGAGTTTTAGTGGCACAATGATTTTACTATCTGGCGATTTCCGCCAAACACTGCCTGCCAGATCAACTGCTGCCGATGAAATAAATGCTTGCCTCAAATCATCAAATCTGTCGTGCTATATAAAGAAAACGAGCACATCAGCAAAGTAATACCGAACATCATTGCTAACCACAAAAATAACAAATGGTTAAGCGAGTGAACAATTTTGGCGGCTAAGAATAAAGAGGTGAATGACTTAAACATTATAATTCAAAATCAAATCGTTGGTACTCTGCATTCATTCAACTGTGCGACAAACGAGGATGAAGTAACTTATTATCAAATAATAATGTAGTGAACCTAATATTTATTTCGTATTAATTGTATTACTTCCATAACGTAAGTTCAGCTAATCTGTAAGACGATATTCATTGACTGTCATTGTTATGTGGTACGAAGTTTGCCGGGTCAGCTAGTTTCGTATAAATTTCAACTCGATATCTTCACGCTTTTCTGAGAAAAAGGGTCTTGCGCGATATTCAAAAAAAGTTAATTTTATAGTGATGTAGAAATACTACTGTAAATTTCTTACAGGTTTTTAATTTTATTTTTTACTTGTGCTATGAGATATAATTTCACCTAAAATTTTGTAAGTGACCACATTAACGCTCATAACTTTTCAACGCGACATAGAAATTTGATTTTTGCCAGCCGCAAGGAACCGCAGGCTTGAATATTTGTTATTAATTTCAACTTGATACCTCCACGCGATTTCGAGTAAAAGAGTCTTGACAGACAGACAGACGGAGAACGAAGTGATCCTATAAGGGTTCTTTTTCCTTTTAAGGTATGGAACCTTAAAAATGAATTGATAAATCTTTATATATAGTAGAAATGTAACTGGGATATAGAACATATTTAAGTAAAATTAATGTGAGTGTTATTTATAACCAATAGAAACCGCAATTAAAACAACTATTCTAACTTAAAAAATAGACTTTGTTTAATTTAAATCGGATGTGAGGAAAAATGTTATTGTCATTTAAAAATGTTTTAGCCCAGCGCAAGGGCGAATCGACAAGTGTGTTGAGAAGTTGCAAAACTCTAGAACGGCTTCACCATTTTTTTTTCTGAATGTGTAAATGAATAAGTAAAAGAGAAATTGGATGAGTGGGCAGGTGGATTATGGGTGTTTGAGTATAATATGAACGACAAAGTAGGAGAAACAATTTTTTTTCATCTGAAAGTAGGAGCAATTTGATCTGGTGACTTATACTTGGACTTTAAATCGTGCAGAATGTAGACGATTGAATTGTTTCAGCAGTCGATTAACGATTTGTTCATGTATACAGTATCCAGACGGATAATCTACGTTGAAACGTTCGTTAACGAGTGATTACGTTCGTTATCCCCTAACTTTTAATATTTTTGCATAGCTTTCGAGCCTTTAATTGTTTGTGGTATTCATTAGATACAGTTATGGTATATATTTGATTTTTCTAGTCTTTTCCCAACAAAATTCCACTTTTTAATTTAAAAATGACGTTATGTTTTGATTTTAATTACTAAGGTTTCTTTGGTGATAAGACTGTTTGTAAGTTGTATGTAGGTATATATAGGAGGTAATCTTTGTAACTACAGATCTGTTTGAGTTTATTCTTTCACGGATAAAAAGCTATATCGTTTTTATAAAAAACAACAATAGTACCGTAGGTAAATGCTACATCGGGAACCTACTAGATTATCATTTCATAAATTTCCTCCTCAAATTTAAAAATTTCTTCTTCAATAATTTGATTTTCATTAAGGCTAATCTAAATAACCTCGTGACCTGCAATCTTAAATTCTAGTAGCTTCGAGAAAAATCAGTAACGTTTCACTCGACTACGTCTGGTTAGGACATACGATATATTATAGCGACAACTCTAATGACATCGCTCAAAAAAAATATCTGCAGGCCAATGATAAAAAAGAATTTTCGAGAAACCTAGCATTTCTAAGACATATTTTTTTTCAAATCTTGTCCTCTCATTTACAATAATATCCCATCATCTAAATACGTACGAAGTGACGTCAAGAGATGACACGCTGAGCGCGGCTAGGTAAACGAAGCGATTCTATTGGTTTTTAATAAACATACCCTACAAAACTTGGGTGAAGAAAGAGATTTTCAAAATGTTACTCAACGTAATCGATGTTATATAATATCATATGTCCTCTCTTCGCTTGATTTCAGGTTATTTCCATAGATAATGGAATCTTACATGACGCTTACAGTTGTTATCGACGTCACTAAACTGTCATCTACATGGCACTGAAACATCCATAATACTCACCAGGCAAACTCTGTTTGACAACTGGCTCAAGTCTTTTGGAACAGTGGTTATATTATACAATCATAGAATAACATAAAAAGTATAACTACCCACGAATAAAGATTAATCAACGGTGTAACTAACTAAACGTAGAAGAAAATTGCGTAGTTTTACGTACTTCGGTACTTCCATTCTTTCGTTTGTTTATACTTCAATATAACTTTAATATTTATATTTACTGCACGTTAGCAACACCATTTATAATTAGTGGTGGTTATTTTATATATTATTACAAGTATACCCACAAAGGCTGGATAGCATGTATACGTATTGCTGTACAGTAATGGGCATCATTCCTCTCCCATTCTATGACATGCACAACATTCTCAAATGAACACTAATCATATATCATATATTCTTATATATAAAATTCTCGTGTCACAATGTTAGTTACCATACTCCTCCGAAACGGCTCGACCGATTTTTATGAAATTTTGTGTGCATATCGGATAGGTCTGAGAATAGGTCAACATCTATTTTTATACCCCTAAGAGATAAGGGTGGCCCACACCAATTTTTTAAAATTTATATGGCAAAACATCGTTTGCTGGGTCAGCTAGTTTAGATATAAAATTCTCGTGTCACAATGTTAGTTGCCGTACTCCTCCGAAACGGCTTGACCGATTTCTATGAAATTTTGTGTGCATATTCAGTAGGTCTGAGAATCGGCTACTATCTATTTTTCATCCCCCTGTGATAAGGATGGACCACCCCAAATATATATGACAAAACAACGTTTGCCGGGTCAGCTAGTATATTAGAAATAATGTCTTTAAGAAGAATAAGCTTTGAATAATACTTTCATTAATGAAAACTAAATATTAAATAATATTTTCAATTAACAATAATAATTATTATATAATTGATGTAGCATAATAAAGCGCGCGCATATTAGTGTGAGTGCTTACTAGCGTCCCCGCTCCTGTACCGGTATCGAATCTACGCACACATCGACGGCCGACTACTATATAATGCTCGCGGGTCCGCCACTCAAGGCAGTGTGGTACGCGCAGCCTACCTATCCGGCAATTCGGAAAGTTGGTTGAGCTAACCAGAATCTACACTTTCACCATTGTTCAGGGGTGTGACGTATCCGAACGCTCGCTTCGATATCGAACGTCGTACGGACCGTCATTACTACTGTTTATATACGTGTTGTTATTATTGTACATTGTTTAAATCTAATATAAGAAACTGTTCGAGAAGAGTTGTTTCATTTGAGTAGAAGTTCATAGTATTACAATCTGGCGCTCAACGTTAAGGCCCGAAAGAAGGCTAGTCCAAGGGTTAAGAAGATTAAAGAAGAAGTAAACACTATGAATTTCACCAGTGAACAGTTTGAAAAGCTAGTGGCGGCAATAGGCTCGAAACAACGGGGATCTTTTTCTACCACTTCGATCAGTTTTGATGGCACAAGGGACAATGAAGTTGTTGAAGCATTCCTTACTGCGGCTACCGTTTTTAAGTCCGTGGAGAAGATTGAAGACATGGATGCTTTAAAAAGTGTACCGTTGATTTTGAAGAAGGAAGCGGCTATTTGGTGGAATGGCGTCAAGGATCAGGTGAAGACGTGGTCCGAATTTGAGGAAAGGGTGCGCCACGCATTTGCTCCCAAGAAGCCAGCTTATCAGGTGTACCAGGATATCTTTAGCACGAAGCAAGAAGAAAGTGAGTTGACTGAAGTTTTTGTTGCTAAGAAGCGAGCCCAGTTTTCACAACTGCCGGAACCAGGTCATAGTGAAGCTCAACAGATCGATATGATATACGGTCAAATTCGGTATAAAATTAGGGCTAAGATGCCGAGAGACTCAGTCACTTCATTCGATGCGCTGTTAATGTTAGCAAGAGGTATCGAACAGTTGCTGACTGAAAGACAGCCCCAAAGCACCCGCCCGGATGGCATGAGTAAAGAAAGAACTGCCAACAAAAAGATAAGATGCGGCTTCTGCAGATTACCGGGACATATTGCAGAAAATTGTCGTAAAAAGGCAAAAGCACTGGAAAGCTCCACAATCGAAAAAGACACAGTTGAGTTTACTAAACCAACGACGACTGTTTCTAGTACGCAAGCTCCCTCTCCTACACAACCAAAATTTTCTTGTTATGGATGTGGCACCCCAGGCGTTGTACGGTCCAAATGCCCGACCTGCATGAACAAGACGCCTATTAAGCAAGAAGTCAGTTTTTGTTCTTTAAATATTTCGACTGATGTTCGACCGAGGCCAATCATTGGAATTAGCGTAGGGGATATTACAGGAACAGCTTATGTGGATTCTTGCGCTAAAACCAGCGTCGCATCCTTTGGGTTTTACCAATGTTTAAAAAAGCAAGGATATCACTTTAAACTTGACAAGATGATGGTAACACTGGCTGATGGAAAGAGGACACATCGAGAAGTTTTAATTGTAAAGGTACCAGTGGGGTTATGTAATCGAATAATACCAACCACTTTTATAATATTCCCAGAGTCTACAGAATCACGTACGTTGTTGGGTGTTGGATTCATACAAGATGCCGGAATGGTCTTAAATATTCCTCAGATGTGTTGGCACTTTGTTGATAATCCAAACCTAACATACGATCTCTATAGAGAAGACCGCAAAGAAACTTCTACGGCACATATAGAGCTGAACATGCTGTTGAGTCCTTGCCGTAGAGAGTTTATGAAAAGCATAAAATTACCACATTTTATATCTCCATTGTCTATAACGCCACCAAATGTGTTGCAAAAAGATGGAAAAAACGGTGAGTCAAATCTTGTAACACCACCGGATGTGATTATCTCGCAAAAAGATAATAAAATCGAAGAGCAATCTACCTTGCCTGAAGCTAGTGCCTGCGCTGCGGTTGATCTTGGAGTCTCTCATAGACCCCGAGAACCAACACTACCCGAGAATAGTGCCTGTGATGATAGTAGACCCTATCGTCTCCTGTACATCGACCCTCAAACACCTCCCAACAAGCGTGCTCGAACATTGTTTGATGGTTATTCCCCACGCTTAATGGATTTTATGTTCCGTGACGCTCAGGTCAATACTCATGCTGCTGAAGTCAGCTTATCACCACATTCTAAGTCGCTCTTTCCAAGTGATGACGGCAGTGATGAAGTAGAAATCGGCTCTGTTTCAATGGAAGACGTAACATCTGAAATATTGAACCCTTCTCAGATGGAACAGTTGACGGAAGTAGTATGGCTAAATCAGGAAGCGTTTGAAGAGAGTGCTCAACCGACAACATTAGCTGAACACTGTATAAACACGGGAGATCATAACCCTATTTCTGTCCCTCCTTATCGATTATCACCTCCACGTCAAGCGATATTAAAGCAAGAGGTAGAAAAGATGTTAGACAAGGAAATCATCGAGCCGTGTTCATCTCCATGGTCTGCACCTGTTATCATGGTACCCAAAAAGGACGGGTCAATGCGAGTCTGCGTCGATTACCGTAGGCTAAATTCCATAACTGTGCCAGACATATACCCAATGCCTCGGATCGATGATCTATTACACGAAGCCAAACCTACACCGTTTATGTCAACATTAGATCTGCGTGCTGGTTACTGGCAAGTTAAGGTTAAGGAGTCAGACCAGGACAAGACTGCCTTTATAACCCCATTCGGAGTTTACCGATTTAAGCGGATGCCATTCGGGCTTCGAAATGCGCCCTCGACGTTTCAACGATTAATTGACAGAGTGCGCATTAACTTGGAAAATATTAAAATGTTGGCCTACTTAGACGATTTGATAATATTTTCAATTAGTTATGAGGATCACTTGGCGGACCTGAATAAAATTTTGCAGAAGTTAAAAGAGTATAATCTCCGTGTTAACTTCAAGAAATGCAAATTTTGTTGCTCCACCATCAAATATTTAGGACATCTTATAACCCCAGATGGATTAAAGGTCGACCCAGGAAAAGTCACAGCTATACTAGATTTTTCAGCACCTAAAACGGTCAAGCACTTGATGACGTTTTTACAAACGTGCTCATGGTATCGTCGTTTTATACCAAGCTTTGCCCAAATTAGTGAACCACTAACTCGTCTAATGAAAAAAAATGTTGAATGGTCTTGGACTATTGAACAAGAAAATGCTTTTAATAAATTGAAGACTCTTTTAACTACGGCCCCCGTACTTCGCCAAGCTGATGGAACCAAACCCTTTATTATTAAAACAGACGCAAGCAGTTATGCGCTTGGAGCTGTTTTGGTCCAGGGGGAGAGAGATAACGAACATCCCGTAGAATTTGCTAGTAGACTTCTTAATTCTGCCGAAAGGAACTACTCCACTACAGAGAGAGAAGCACTTGCCGTCGTCTGGGCGGTCGAGAAATTTAGAGGCTACATTGAAGGTCTTCCTGTAACTGTTATCACAGATCATCAAGCTCTAAAATGGCTTATGTCTCTTCGGTCCCCGACAGGTCGGCTTGCTAGATGGGCACTGCAAATACAAGCTTACAACATTACAATAAAGTACACTTCCGGTAGGACGAACATTGTTGCGGATACCCTTTCAAGGCCAGTGTCAAGTGACCAAACCATTAACGAATATGGAGCATGTAGTGTACAAGTCGATATGCCAACACGATCTCCATCTGAAATACGAGTTGAGCAACTAAAGGATGAACACATACGCAATATCGTAACGGCGCTAGAAGATGCAGAACGAACTGAGAATGCAGCATACTGGAGCAGCAAGGGTTATGTTATGAATAATGGGTTACTTTACCGATATAATCCACTACATGACTCTGAAGAATCTCAACTTGTGGTACCACAACACGAATGGGCTAATGTGCTATCTGTATACCACGATGATCCACTAGCGGGACACTACGGGGCCGATAAAACCTATCAAAGAATTTCGAAGCGCTACCATTGGAAGGGGATGAGAAGATATATCGAAGCCTATGTTAAAAATTGTGTACCATGTCAAAGGTACAAGCCTTCGAATTTAAAACCAGCTGGATTGCTTCAGACAACACCCGTCAACCAACGTTTTGAAACTGTTGCTTTCGACTTGTTTGGACCTTTACCACCTACCATCAGCGGAAAATCCTGGATACTAATTATTGAAGATCTAGCCACGGGATGGGTGGAGTTGTTTGCGCTAGAGATAGCCAGTGCTGAAAACTGTGCGAAAACCTTGGTGAATGATGTCTTTCTGCGATATGGAGTCCCAAGAAGACTCATAAGCGACAATGGGCCGCAGTTCGTGAGTGCTGTCATGCAACAACTAACGTATTGCCTCAATATCAAGCATACCTTTACGCCAGTATATCACCCCGCAGCTAATCCAGTAGAAAGGAAGAACAGGGATATGAAGATACAGCTAGCGATCATGGTGGAGGATGATCATGGAACTTGGGATGACAAATTGCCCAGCATCCGGTTTTCGATGAACACAGCAAACTGTCTTACTACAGGATATACCCCTGCATATTTAACTTTTGCCAGAGAACTTCGGACACCAGATGACAATACCCATGATTTACGCCAAATTATCCAGTCTGAAAACTTCATACCTGAAATAACACCGAAACTTCTTATTCTTGCGGATACACTGAACAGAGCTCGAGAAGTACGAGAAATGAAGGAAGAACACCGAAAAGAGATAGCAGATAAAAACCGTCGTAAAGATCCCAATTACAATCCTGGTGATCTTGTCTGGGCTACGACTCATCCAGTAAGCAACCTTACTAGAGGTGTGAGTGCTAAATTGTGCCCGCGACGCGACGGGCCATACTTAATCATGAATCGCCATGGTGTCTCTTCTTATGTTCTTTCAGATCCCAGCAGACCTGATCAACCTCTTGGTGTGTATCACACGTCTGCCTTGACTCCTTATCAAGGCAACACTAGCTCGCTTCCGCCTCCAGTGCGACCATTAAAGAAACGAGGACGACCACCCAAGCCGAAGCTAGCTCCTATCTCCACATGCCCTAGCCGCAAACGTGGACGACCTAAGAAGATAGCTGCCTAATGGACCCAATTTATCTGTCTTCTCGTCGGGGCGACTTCGCATCCAGAGGGGGAGACTGTAGCATAATAAAGCGCGCGCATATTAGTGTGAGTGCTTACTAGCGTCCCCGCTCCTGTACCGGTATCGAATCTACGCACACATCGACGGCCGACTACTATATAATGCTCGCGGGTCCGCCACTCAAGGCAGTGTGGTACGCGCAGCCTACCTATCCGGCAATTCGGAAAGTTGGTTGAGCTAACCAGAATCTACACTTTCACCATTGTTCAGGGGTGTGACGTATCCGAACGCTCGCTTCGATATCGAACGTCGTACGGACCGTCATTACTACTGTTTATATACGTGTTGTTATTATTGTACATTGTTTAAATCTAATATAAGAAACTGTTCGAGAAGAGTTGTTTCATTTGAGTAGAAGTTCATAGTATTACATTGATAATATAATACATTTATTATGAGAAATTAAAAATATTAAAATTAATAAAGTAAAGATGACGGTGATTTCTATATGACGATTTAACTGACAATTATGAGGGTTCTTAATTTTCAACGGGATTTAATTTTAATTCAACGGGACCGGGAATATTATCAAACATCAATTTTTTAAACAGACCTTGTGATGCCTAAACCTAAAACTGCATAATGACATTTCCATGCGATATTGATGCACGAATTTTAAGTCATTGTTTAACGGGACGAGAAAAGTCCCTTTACGAAATTAAAATCGCCTACGTAATAGAACTTTTTAATTAAGTAGAAGGGAGTCTATTTGTATATTTAAAAAAAATCTATCTAGTTTCCTCTCTATCTCAAGATTGAGCCCAAAGTATGTATATAGTTTCGGTCATGTAAAAAGTTTTAGTAGTAAGTTTTCAAAGGCACTTCAGATCACTTACAAAACAATTGTGAAGCATCTCATGCAACTTTACTAATATTTGGAAGTAAGTCAATATTACACAAAAGTACTTCAGGTTTGTTTCCGAAAGCCTAAAACTTCCAAGAAATGTTTGGTAATAAAAAGCTTCTCTCTTCCGATACAGTTATAAGCCTACGTATGTATAAGTTTCTGCCCTTTCTTGTTTTTTTTAATTATTCGCTACAACTACACATTCAGATTGCGCCGGATGTTAGTCAGATTTCGCCCTTACCTTTTCCTCCCCCTCATTGCTGCGTTTCCAGCGGGTTCTATCTAGAATTAGACTTTAAATGGGAGCCGTTCAATGATTAAATACGCATAAAAGGGAAACGAGCAACACAAAAGTAAAAAAACGTGCACCAAAATACATTTACGTGGGCAGTTAGATAATAGCTTTGTTTTTTGCAAGAAACAAAATGAAGGGGAAAAATTTCTGCTCATGTAACACTGGAAATTTTTTGAGAATGAATAAAAATGTCTTGAGTACTTTATTCACTTACAATCGCACAGAGAATTTGCTAACCAATTGCATTGCTATTATGTGAGGAGGATTAGTTACATTTTATATGTAAAAACGATTGTTGATCTATTGTATTGTTTTCTTTTTCGTGTTTTATTTAACTTTGATTACTTAACAAGTGAGAAGAACTTGTGAATTGATAAATTTCAATTTATCGATTTCTCCAGATTATACAGAAAGGATATGTAAATAATTTCATTATTTACAAGGACATGTAGTGCCCTTGTGAAACCATAGCCTTAGAAGCCTAGCGCCTTTGTGAACTAAAAATAGGTCTTCACCTCAGTGGGCGTAAAATAGCATGTCGCTTTGCCTTGATTGTAAGGTTTGATGCTTTTTTTTATCTTCATTTTAGAAGATGCAATATTCACATTTTATACACAAATTTGAACAAATTGGTATAAAAAAAGATCTTTTTCAAAAACAACCGCGGCACCCGTGCTCTATAGGTATAACATAATATTGATATTATGAACTCATTTTATGAACCGACTTATTTTAACACTATTCTCAAAGTATCTAACTTGTTTGTAAGATATTTGCAGTATTCAGTGAAGTTCAGTTAAATATATTTATTAGAAATTGAAACATAAAAAGAGATATTCAATAAAGTTATTAAATGAATATTGAATACATTACGAATAGTTCTTATCACAAGAGAGCAATTCAATTATGATATGAGTGAACATGTACAATATTATTGATTTTCTTTATTACTTACATCATTAAACCCAAAGAAAATAATATTTTTTTTAAGTAAAACCCAGAATCAAAATTCAAGTAGTATGTGAAGGTTTTTTTCATCAACAAATCTCTATAAACTAGTGTATCAGAATTATCTGTCATCAAAAGTATACTCGTACATCTCTTGATTCAAAGTTTCTAACTTCTCAGTCAACAATATTACACATATCAATAGATACCAACATATAATTTTTGGCACAACTCTTGTGAGTATATAGAAATAAATATATTTAACTCCACATTTGGTAATTTACTTAAATTTTAATTGATGATATAACAGTGAAAATTAATAATGCGCAACAAAACATGTGCTCAAGTCATCAAAAGAAAATCTAAGGAAGTTCATGTAACTTGTTGAAACTTCAACAAGTTGCATGAAGTTTGTATAGCTGGTGATGAAAGGTTAACGTTTGTTGTTGTACATAAAAGGATTTTCTCACAAAACATTGTTAAATTTATACTTCATTATAGGGGTTGAATTGTGCAACATTTCTAATTTGAATGTAGAAATTTAGACAAAATAAATCAGTTACAAAATACATGTAGGAATTAATGGTTAATTTAACTTTATTTTAACGTTATGGTGTACTGTAGTAACTTGATATTTTTAAACTGACTATTGCAGTGTTAAAAATATTCACAATTTCAGAGAAGATAACTGACAGCAAAACATCTCCAAAAAGGAGTCAATATAGTTGGACAAGTTGACAAAAGTAATATTAAATAAATATATATTAAGATGATAAAATACCAAAATTATAATAAGAATGATTAAAATATTAAATTAATATTAAAATATTATTTTATAATTAATACGAAACTAACTTAATTGTGAAACAAAAAAGGATAGTGTTTGAGTAAAAACTGATTATAATCTTGTAGGTAAGGTTAACAGAATTTATAGTTTAATAACACATTCTAATGCAATTTTCCTAGAGAGGAGATGGAGGGTAGAGGGAGAGGAGGGAGGCTCAAATTTATAAAAAGGTAAAAGTGGATTTATTTAATTTTTATATCAGTTTTATATAGAACAGCATTTTTTTTGTAATTTAATGATTGGTCTCATTGTTAAATTTCTTAATGATGAGCAAATTTGTTCGAATTCTGACTACTTTGCTACATTTCTTTATCTAGGAGGGCAGTTGGCCTTACCTGCCCTCCTCCCCCTCCCTCGGCGCCCTTGTTGGAAAGTCTAAATTAGATTTGTAAGAGTATTTCCAACGGTTAGACAATGTTTTATGACTTCAGTATTATTTTGAGATGAGGAAACGTATTGAACAATTGTTCGCAACTAAAGTTAATTATGAAAAAAAATTAGTATCTCTAAATGTATAATACTTACAGGCCACTGTTTGAAGTGCTTGGCTTTTGAAAGTCGTCCATCTCGCGTGAAAAAGCATGGAAACTTCAAGAACTTTGGATTTTAACAATTCCGTAGTTTGCCAACTAAGTTCTGTTTTGAAATTCACATTAAATTGAATGTTTGTCTGTATGCATATGTATAAATAGCAAAAACCTTAAATTGTGTCACTGAGGTATTTTCTCTACTTTTAGAACTGTTTGCACTTTATTCCTATAGTTAAATCGAAAATCAGATACACAATTACACAAATTTAGAAGTTATGAAAATATGTCAACTCGCTACTCGCTAAGTAGCTACTGTCAAAATACGTAACTCAGTGTTGCCAATAACTACACCTCTAACTGCCGGTTAAAACAACTAATGTTACGCAAAGGCGAAGAGGCCACACTACGCACAGCGCCGGAGACGTCACAGAAGTACAGAAGGTAAAGGAGGAGGAGAAAAAGATGAAGAGGACTCAGGGAAGTAGGAGGAAAAGAAGATAAGAAGAAGGAAAAGAAGATAAGAAGAAGAAGAATTAAAATTTAATACTAAAATTATAAATCAGTAAAGGGGTTCGGCCAAAACACTATTTAAGTAAACCACACTAATTTTTATTTTACAATACATTGACATATTTCGTCTGTACAGGGACGCGACGTCCATATGTGCAAAAATGTGCGGCGTACGACGGCGGCAGGGCCGAAAAGGCGCGCGCCGTGAAACTTTAAGGAGGCGCCATAGGCGAGTCAAGACAGAATTCTTTTTTTTTCGCTCGTATGTATTTCGCAAGCCGGCGCAAATGATGCTTGGCGCGTGCCATTGAATATATGTAAAGGAATGAAAATTAAAATATAAAATTAAAACCTAAAAAATATATATATATACGATATAAAAACGAGGCAGGTCGTCTCTATAATTTCTGAATATATTGTATTTCAAGACTACTACGCAATGGGTCATTTTAATATTTTGTAAAATAATTAATTTTTTAATGTTAGCTTCAAACAGTTCAAATTTTAAGTTACTAATTGACTGATTAGAATCAAAAGTATTTACTAACAACCGAAATTAATATAATAAGTTGTGAAAATTATTTTCTAGTACACCGATTGTTCAATAGATGGCGCTTATGTTGTGTTACACTAGCGATCTCTAGTGGACAATTAAAGGAATTGCTAGGACTGGACTTCCTTATGGGTAAGTAGTTACTCGGCTTCCTATTGCGTAGAATTCTGACAATTTAAGTGTGACCGCCGTCAGGATTCTACGGAATTATGAAATCAAGTATGGGTGCGTTCCACTAAGCACTCACGACGACGGTTTTTCCCGTTCTACTTATTCGCGAGGATTACATTCACTAACCCAAGTGGAATTAATTATTGAGCGTTTTGAGTGTTAATGTAAAAAATTCAAATGGCGAGTAGCCGAGCAGTAGTTTAAAAACGTTAGGTTTGTAATTTGTAAATCTTAACAAAAAATATACGCTGTAAAAACATTTACTTCCACTAATAAATCTCTACCCATATCAAATAAAGTTATTTACATCGTCGCTATTTTTGTTGTTTTAAAAATGCCGCTTATTTTGTAACCCTCGCGACGACTAACTATATAAGATCGATGTGAGGCTGAGCTGCGCGTGAGCATAACTCATGACGTCATTAATAACGTTATCGCCGCGACCACAACGACCATAGTCGTCATGTAGAACGACTTAGAGCATTTTGGGCATTGTGAACGCTAAATGGAACGCACCATATATAGTATCTACACTCTTTCAAATCTATGATGATGAAGAACCATTATAACAAGAATAAAAACGTGTTACAACTTCCTTTTATTTGAAACATTCAGTAACTTTAGTTGGAATGACTATTTATAAAACTATTTTTTTTATCCGATTGATTTTAAATGAACCTCCAAGGACTTGTGATGGTCACCGTAAGGACCCTTCTGTTGGATCCGGGTCAACACACAGCTATAACTTTTGAAATTATATTTTTTTTCAAATTTTCGCGTCTTCAAGTCATTACATTATGAAATGATGCCATATTATTGTTATAAAATGATTTATTGGTAAAAAGAAATAACTGAAAATTCTCATTTTTTCATGTCTCTGACTACCCCTAACCCCTTAAGTATAATATGAGAGAATTGACTTGAAATGAAAAATGAACATAATATATTGTAATCGTGTACTCAAGACTGAAAAATATAAAAAAATAACGATATATACTTGCGAATGACGTCTTCCTGTCTCATATATATATTTTAATTTACTTGTCAAATTAATTCAATAATTATTTCTATGCATTTTATTTAATTACATAATTGTATATAATTTTTTTATGTAAATTTTAATTTATGTACGATAAAATAAAAACTAAAATATTATTCCTACGGTTTTGAGGATGGTATCATTATTAAGTTTACTGACATTTCTTAGACATGACATTTCACTGGATTCATTGTTATTTTCGGATATAAATTATCCGAAAAGTCACTGATATTAGAGAAATTGGTAAATTAAAATAATTATTGCCTTAGCCTTATGCTAAATAATAGAAATAATAAAGATTTTACCTATATCCAAAACTTATATATCAGATTCGGAAATCTGATAATATCCTTGTCAGAATAGACTTCAAAAATGATTAGGAAGGAGATGGAGGAGGAGATACTTTTTATGTTGGAAAATGGAATCATTTGCGAAGAAAATATTGTAATAGGAAATGTACCGTGATTAGGACAAGACAGTGATAGGTTTATGTAAATAAATACATTATGTTTATGGTTAATTTATTTCATAATTTGGCATTATTGGCCCTACAAACTACATTTAGCGTTGGGGCAAAATTATAAATTCATGTCAGGAAAGCAAGTGTAGCAAAATAATCTAAATTGTTGCTATTTGATATTATTTCATTAACATAATAAAAATCGAGTAGATAAATTAATATTATTTCTCAAATAGTTGTACTTAAAAATAGAATTTAGACCGAGAAATGTTTTCCTTTATATGAAAACTATGGGATATGTGGCATATATTGCTTAGCGAACATTAATTTAATTCTTATTCAACGTTTCAATTGCTTAATAATAATTAGATACACAGTCCCATATAAATGAATCGGCTCTGTCCTCAATCAAGTTTACAGGAGCGCTGTGATGTGTGTGGTATTGAATTTGTAATTATTCAAATTTACTTTTGATGCCCTTGATGCTGATTGTGTATCTATTTGTTATCAGTGATTGAAGATTATATATAATTTAGTGATTACTAGTCCCCAGTACATAATATAACTAATAATATAATGTGTGATATGAGTAAAATTAAATCATTGTAATTGAAGTTTTTCTTTTTAAAGTTGTGTGAAATAAAGTACTTTTAAAACGGTAATTTTTTCTTGCCAAATTATTTTCAATTCTTACTGTTTGTTAACAAATTCAGTATCGCCGATATTATGTTATACAGAGTACTGTGGACTATAAACCAATTGTGATATTGTCCGTAAAAGGACTACCTACTCGTATGAAATTACTTACAGGACGGTTGTTATGTATATAATTTCCAATATTTTTTAAATATGTATGCCAATATTATTAAATTTGGTAGCATACTGTGGGTGATTTTATGGTAGTGACAGTGACAAGGCAGATTTTAATTTTGTTAAGTTCTTTTTAATTTTTTTTTCAATTACGCTTTATCTTTTTTCTTCACCTAAAGCACCCAATAGTCGCTAGCAAATGGTCAATATAGTTTCAATCAAATTAGTTTATTAAGTTCTTGAAGTTTCGTCTCGAAAGTCCTTATCTTATTGAAGTAGTTCATACGAGTCCGTTAAATTTAATTGGAATGTTTCCATCATTAATTGACAGTTCCATACTAAAACTTAACTTAAATATAGGTTAATATATTAAAACAATTAGTGAAGTTTAAATTCGAGTTCTAATAAATAGTTAGTGTTACCAGTGAGACGCGTAATAGTTAAAATGGGCAACACTACACTAAAGTAAAATGCTTAGTAAACTTATCTTAAAGGTAAATAAAATATAGTATTGTAGCTAATTGTTTTGTGATAATTGATTCTTTTAAACTTCTCCAATTAAACGAAATTGTCAAATTCTTAATAATAATTTAGGAATAGTATTTATTTTAAATGAGAGCTACAACACTACTTGTAAATAGATTTCTCAACTTAAAAGTGTATAGGCCGATCTTTGTGTATAGGCAGTAAATATTGTAGAGATGATCGGTTAGTACAGAATAAAAATAAATAAATTTATTAAATCTTACAAAATATAATCGGTTGTGAGTTAGTGTGTTTTGTGCGTCTTTAGACATTATATTAAATAAAACATAATTAGTCCGTTATTTTTTTTAAACGTTAGAAAAATTCTAACTAGTCTGTAGTTTTTACTAGTGATTGACCGAAAATGGATTTTAGACAAGAAAAACAAACATTGCTTTTTCTTATTTTAGGCCGAAAATGAAGAAGCGAACACGATATTTTGTGCGAAAATATTTGGGTCGGTCACTAGTTTTTCACACATAATAATGTGAATTACATTTATTCATTTCAAAAACGAAACATGATTTTTTTCAAAATATTCCTGAATTTTTAGAGATTTCGCCACAGTAAAAATTGATAATTTTTCAGTGTAAGAGTTGACGTTTTGACGCTTTATTTATATTATAAAATTGTCCCAAACAATAGTTGCCCAAATTAATATAGAATGTAGTTTCATATAGCAACATTGTTACAATAAGAAGCAGTGGGAGCACATCGAAAGCTTGGAACTTGAATGGCCAGCTACCATTTAGTTCTTGGAGTTGGAGCTCTTGCTCTTCAGAGGGATCTGGAATATCAAAAAAAAATTATTTACATAAATTAAAATGTGAAGTCACGTTCGTCGTGTGGAATAATCGGCTCTACCCATTCACGAGCCTTACAGAATATTATATATTATTAAATGCTAAATTTTAAGTCTAATTCAAATTCTAAGTCACTAACAAATCTAAACTATATCTATACATGTTGTGATAAAAATGTAACTTATCAAGTTTCTGTATATAAAAGATATTAACAAAAAACCCTATTCTGCGTTATAAAGACCTCTCTTTATAACACCAATTTTTAAAGCCAATAATTTTTTAAATTTATGGTTCTTCTGTCTTTCTATGAGTTTTTATAGACGTTTCACGAAAACTACTACACAGAATTTGCAAGAAGGTTATATTTCTGAAGGTTTAAATTAAAATATATCATAACAACCCATTAATGACCCACTGCTGAGCCGGGTCTCCTCCTCAAAATGAATGTTTGGTTTTAATTAAATCGTAGGCAAAAAAATATTTTTTATATAAACTAGTAATATATAAAGTTTTCAGTTACGCTAGCCCTCTGGTCCTCCATCCGCCCAGCCTGAGCCCTCATCAATTTACTGAAAAAGTCTTCTTCTTCCGGCTCTTCAGTTTTAGGTGCTGCTGCTGGAAGTGCAGTGCGTTGATCTTCAAGCCGCGTTCCCTTTACAAACATACAAATTGGTTTTATATTACACTATATTCTTTCTATCCTACCTACCTACCTACCTACCTATATTCACATCTGATCGAATGAAACTTTGACAATATTAGCTTTGATTTTTCCATACAATTTCTACATAAAAAATATAATAATTGATTGGAAATTATTGATTCGAGGTGGTTTTTGGAGAGTCTCTAAAAAGTAACTTTTTCAAAAATTTTGTCTACTTTATATTGGAACTTTAAAAAAAACAAATAAATAGATGCATTTTTATCTATTCTTGTTACATAGTAAAACGATTGTAAGTAGTTCTGTGTTAAATTTCCTGTTTCTTACAAACGAATAAAGTTAGGGGCTTGAAATTATTTTTAACAATTACCAATATAATATTCAAAGTAAGGCCAAAAAATACGTTGGTTCAGATTTCGGATGTGAGACTTTTTGTATTGAAAACCAAAAACTATGAAACATTAGCCAAAAATAGTTTGTAACTCGAACTAACACATAAAGGTTATTTTTGTCTCGAAATAAGGTGCAATAATAAAAAATATGAATTTATATCAGTGGCGGCGTTAGACTAAACGAGGACGTTTGCAAAATCATTCCAAAGCTGGAAACTAAAAGGGTTAATTTCCAGCTGATCTTTTTATAAAGGTACCAGCCAACTTAAAATTAACTCTTCTACAAATGAAGATGAATAAGGATAAATCCTAATTTATTATTATAATTTCGAAAATAAGAAACGTAGATAATACTATGCCATCTATTGACGGATACATACATCGTCAGTTTTAAATTTAATACAGGTAAGGTCGGGACAGGTCGACTCGTAATTATTACTGTTAGATTGTTATTTCTTGTCGCTGCCGCTAAGATAAATATGATAAAGTGAGTGAATGAATATCCCTCACATTTTTATTTCTGTTATGACACAATACTTAAGTCCTCTCTGCCGAAGTCGCGAGATGAGGAAGAGTAGAAAAACGTAACAGAAAAGCTAACTTTATGCGTTAAAATCATTGACCTATATTACTTGGAGATCAGTGCATAAAAGTGTTTCAGGCAAAAGTGTCCCGAAAAGCAAAAAAACATCGAATTTAGTTACTGAATAGAAAGTAAGTAAGTCCTAATTGTATGATCCTCAATAGTAAAAACTGAAAAAAAATACACTTTTATGTTGTTACCTGAACTCGAGCCAGAACTTCTATAAAATCTTCCTCGGGGCGAGGTCTGGTAGTGTGCAGGGCCTGCACTCCGGGCAAAGTACCCTGAGGATTAACTGGGCGTAATTCAGCACGCTGGTCATTCAAACGATCGCCTTGCAACGAGGTGATGAGGTTAAGCATTTCGGTTGTTCCCTCCGGAGGACTGAAAAATAATATACTTGTATAATATATTAACTCAAAATTTCAGTCAGTCAGTATCAGTGAGTTTTTTAAAGTAGAACATTTCTTAACTAGAACGGAAAACAGAATAAGTTGAGGCAAGAGACAATTTAATTGCACTAGAAGAAAATCAGAAGAAAGGTGGAAAAAGTTCCTTATTTTATTCTTATTAATGTTTTTTTTTCTGATAATAACTTGATACAAATATATAAAGTTAAAAATACCATTTTAAATCTTAAATGTTTTTAATATTAATAACCATTTTAAAAGCTTTATTATATGCACATACAATAAACATGAAAACAACAAAACGAGTGGTAAAGTCATTTGGAGCTGTATTTCATTTATTATAATGTGGTTATTATTGTCATTTAATTACCGAGTAAAGTCTTACTCTAAAACAATCAAGAGGCTAGTTCCGGTAAAAGTTTCTAAAAAATAAGTAAATAACACGTATTTCTAGCACTCTGCCATTACTCTGAAGTATTGACGACGTGCATTTTTTATGTTGACACTAAAACTACCTTCAAAATGGTACCACGAGCGGGCAGATATCTTAAAATTGAATTATAATAAAATATGTTTAATGTACGCTCGAATATTTGTATAACAATATATTGAAATTTAAAATGTGGTTTTGTTGTTCCTAACTAAGTACACGTAGTAAATTGCACTCGTATAAAGTTGGTGCGGTTCAACTACTTTAATTATATTACATAATAAATACTGTTGAAACGGAATATTTATTAAATTAGACATGATATTTTGAATAATTAAAGCAAAAGCGATCCTGGAAATATATCCTTAGAAACATTAATTTAATATGCAATGCTCATTATAAATGTTCATCTAACACAATAATATACATTTTCAATTAAATTTATATAAATGATTTTAGTATTTGTAATAGAACTTTGTACTTAGAAAATGTCGTTCAGGCACTGAATTATAAGAGGAATAAAAAATAAAATTATTTGTTTCGACACACTACTTTTAAAATATAGGTAGGTGTAAATGGGTAAAAATCAAAGCTTCAACGTCAGTCTCGTCATTTATTCTAGGTACATCTACTTAGTGATTGCACATCAGCGTGACACTATAAAAATACTGCTACTACTATTACTACTCAACATATACTGGTAACCCGATGTTGATGATTCAGATTTTAACATAAATAAATACCAGATACATAAAAGTGATCCAAACTTGTTATATCATTTTGCAGTTGTAGTAGACGTAAGACTAAATTGATAAAAGTTATCGGCATAGGGAATTGACGACCCAATCGCCCGGAAGGCATGTAACTGGCATTGACCTGTGCGCCAAAAGTTACATACCTACTGCAGTCATTCACCCGCAGGCAGCGTGGCGATCATGGACCTCAATGGTCAAACGACGCCAAAAATGCAAATGTTGCCCTCTAATTATAACGTATAAGCTAACTCCATGTGGGCCCATTGATGAGTTAGCGAGTCTCCGTCTACCCATTGAAAAAACATTGTCGGGTGGGCGCCAAAGTTTCATCCGTAGCACTATTTACCGAGTCCACTATTACCTCAATCCATTGGCCAGCATTATTGATTTCCATATGTTGCCATAATTCTACACAAGCCGAGGATTGCCCTAAGGTCCATTCTCATAGTACATACAAGGATCACAGCTTTGTGTCACATCATATTATAAATTAAATTCTAAATTTTAAAAATATAAAGGGCCTCTTCAGGGTGGCTACAGTTCCGGGCCACTATTGACCCGTGATTGGAAAATACATACAAAATAAAACTTTACATATTTAAAGGAGTATTTAGTAAGCAAATATTAGTAACGTAATAATCTAAAAAGTGTTACATTTATATTGATATAACGGTATGAAAACAAACAATGAATTTTGGTTTGTGAAGTGACAATTACAGTTTCCACCCAACTGACCAACACCTCTACTTAGAAGATTTTTATCATCTTTCAGATGCAAGCCCAACAATTAATTTAAAAATATGACCATTTTTGTGTATATGTTTGTTTGTGCATCACGGAAAAACTAGAGCACGAAATTAGATGCGATTATCAATATTTGTGATAGTACAGTTTCAACATAAAATTAAAAAGTCAAAAATTTACATACAAGACAAAGAGTGATGGCAAAACTACGACTAGGCTATATTGGGTTTAAATAAAGCTAAAAAAACCGTATAAGTGCGAGTCGGACTCGCGCACGAAGGGTTCCGTAGCAATATTTGGCAAAATAACTTGTTTTTTCACTTTTGGTTGTGATCTTCAGATAGTTTTGATAAAATCTATTGTTCAATTCTAAATTGTATCCCTAAAGGCCTATGGTAACTAAATAGCCCTTTATAGTAACAACACCTTTTTATTTTAATTATATTATTTATTTTTGGAAACTCTCTAGCTATCGCGGTTCATGAGATACACCCTGGTGATAAAAGAATCGGTCTCCAGCGGACAATTTGAACAAACATTCTTGCCATCATTTCTTACGGACAGGAACTGTAATGCAATGGTTACGTAAATCATACATAACCGAGTATTGCATTTAATGATGCGAAGTGAGACATATTTTTTATGTATCTATTTCTATAGTAAAATATATTGTTGAATGTCTGTATATAGAAGATATTTTTTTCCATGACTGTATGTAAAACTATTGCACGAAATTGGATTCTGTAATATCGGATGTCAGGATAAAAAGTAATTGCCATTATAACATGTTCAGGCCAGCAAGTTTAGGGTGGGTCGACTAGTACAGTAAATAATCAGATTTACAAAGTGATCGTTTTCGCATAATGAAAGGACATTAGTAAGTATCGTATCCCACCCCCTGTAGGCACTAGAGGGTTGCGATTGTACGCAGTTTAGTTTTGCTTAACTACCAGGGGGTTTAGCAAAATGTCAAATCAATATTCAATAACGCTTATAAAAAAATAAAAAATCTATGGGGTTGACGTAAGGTTAAGAAAAGTCACGTGACTTACAATCGAAAAGGGAAAATTGACAACCAGTGTAGAATTGCTCAATTTAGGCAAACGAATTGAAAAGAGACAAATAAACATTTTCATACATATGCGTAGTAAAGTGACGTTTTTGATAGTTGTCAACACGGTGATATTGACAATTAATTTTCAATCGTTAGGCGTAAGATACATTTGCTGTCAATTAAATCAATCAATTACAACTATAGATATAGAGTCACTTCAAAGCGATTGCCACTTTGCTAAGCCCCTTGATATATGTCAAGCATCCTCTCGCAATTATCTGGTTAATATTAGCCCTCGTATGACCAGATTAAATTATTACATTAACTAATGAATAAAATTGATTTGTAATTTTTATCAAACTAAAGCACATACAAGAATATATTGTGCACGAACCCAGAAACTACAACATTGTAATTATACTCGTCTACTTTAGGGCATCATCTTTTGTAAGATATGTATAAATAATACACAACTAATAATAATTATTATAAATTAAAACAGTATTTTGCTTACTCAGCGGCTCGACGATGGTATTCAACACCGTAATTAAATCACAGCAGTATGTAATTCTACAATCAATCCAAGTAGATTGACCCTCCAATATTCTGAACAACCTAGCATGAATACTGTCCCTCGCAGGTATAATTATCGTTAATTTTAAAACAATTCTATAAATAATTGAGTGGTTTATTACCAGGTTTTGGGAAAGAAGTCCACGTGCGGTGGGATTTGCCTGGTAGGGATCACTACGTAAGGTTATAGAATTTGGACAAGTCGTAATGAAGCGACATAATTTTGATACTATCGTCAAACACTGACCGCCATACTTATCTAAATAACCTTAGGGTGCACTTACAAAAAATGAGGGGTATTTTTTTAAATTACTAGCAGTTTGGATAACAAACTACTTGTATTTATTAACCCCTCCAACTAAGCTAAATGCTTGTGATAGGAGTGGATTCTATATAAACCTGACGGTCGTTCCAACACCCTACAATTAAGCTGACGCTTCTATGTACAGATAAGTTATAATTTTTTTGTAGATATAGATTAGTGTAAAACAAAAAATAATATAGTATCGCGTTATTAAATAATGTTTTGTACATTATACGCTCGCTCTACCTTGCCGTGTCTATCGCACAGGTCATTTCGATCGATGTTGTATTATTTAATGAGGCAAACTATGACTTTAAATGACATTTAAACTAGAACTAGAAGCAGAATAGTATAATTCGTATCGCATACAAAAAAACGCTTTTTCCTTCTTTTTTTTTTGGTGCTAGTGATATTTTTTCTACTAACTCAAAAAAATAAAGAGAGAGAGAGAAAGAGAAAAATAAAAGATAGAGAAGAAGACATAAAGTGAAAATAGAGAAGAACAAAAGAGTGGCAGAGGAAAATAAAAGCAAGAATTACGAGAGAAAAGGAGTAAAAATAAAAAAGAAAGACGGCAATATTGTAGAGTCCTATCAAAGAAATATTTTTTTTAAATTAGATCAGTACAAACGAAATGACGATGTTCAAATAAATTAGAAAATTTTTCAACATTATTTAAAGTAAATGTGCTGTGTGCATTATATTAATGTTATCTCCATACGACATGAATGCACACTTATTAGTGTCATAAGTAACTGGACGAGGAAGTTGCCTTTTCCAAATTAAATTCGACTACGTAATGTTAATCGAAAAAACGATAATCTTTTCATTTCATTTGTAGCAAAGTAACCATTGACTGAGCTTAAGGTGCGGAAATAAACTTAAGTATTATGTGTTTGAGGAAGTGAGTTTGATGGTTTCTCATTCTTTCAACTGTAGCAAATTGATCGCCTAGTTTTTATTGCATGGGAAAAGTAGTGGGTTTTAATATTTGATGTATCAGAGTTAAAAGAAAATATTTTACAGAAATTAAAAGCAATATATCGAATAAATATGTCGTCATTCAGCAAAAATTAATTCTGGAAATTGACATTTCAAATCGACAGTCACTTCTCTGAGAATGAGAGCTTTCGTTTAAAGACAAACATAAGTATTACGATTTAATAATTTCGTTATATGGTTGGATATACGTATATAAATGTTGACTTTTGTTAGATTTATTGACTTTATTTGATTTGTAGTTAAAATTTTATTGATTTCTTTTAATATTTGTATGTAAAGTCGAAACTATTACTATTAACGCAGGTAACACCTAGAAATTGTTTTTCAAACGAATAAATAAATTTGAAGATTGTTTTATTTATGTCAGGAACCTTCACGGTCCACAAAGAAACCTTCATTTTTACCGTCTTCATAAAAGGATATTCAGAAATAACTTGTTTGTTTATAAACTTATTTATATTATCCTTTTTTTGGCAAGTGATCCGAGCAATTCATTCGTTTTGGATCCTTAAAGATAGAAAAGTCTCAAAGCCGGAAAAGAAATATACGGTCAGTTTTAGGACAGTATAATTAGTTTCTGTATTCACTTTTCTTGCCTATACTAATATAACAGTTTAAAAATTTATAATAAGATAATATTTCGAACTACAAATAAACAAGTACCACAAATGACAATATTAAAAAGATGTGACCATTTAAAAACCTACGGGAATAATGATGTAACTTATATAAAATAGGAGACGAAATTATTAAAAATGTTGTACCTTCCCAAATAGAAGTAAACTAAACTATGACTAAAAATTCACATTGAAAATTAAATTTGACTAGTAAAATGAAACTCGCATTTCCTTTTAGAGACAACTAACTCAACTAACTCAACAATCCAACACTCGCAAAAATGACGCGTTTGTAAAAAGGGACAAAGCTAGTAATAAAGAATAGTACAAAAATCCCTTTTGCTGACCTTTTAAAATGAAAAATTCCCTTGTTTCCTGACATCCAATTCAAATGAAGCAGAAAATAATTGAATGTATGAACTTCAATAATTTTAAAATTTTAATTAAACAAACGGGCAAAAATATGAAATTTACAATAAACAAAACTAATCTTCGTAACTATAAGTTAAGCCAAAAACGTTTTCATTAATATTTAATACAATAATTAATTTATTATTTATATATATTAGTTTCCTTAATTACAATTTAATTAAAGTTTTTTATTATTATGTTTTTCTTTAGTATTTCTGTTGTCTACATACTGACATGATTATACAAGAAGTGAACAGAACAATAAACATTTAAGTTACCAAGGCTTATAATATTAGAATTCTTATAATAATTCAAAGTTAAGGGCTTTGTTTAATTGGATGTCAGGATAATTAGTACTTTAGTAATAGACAGTAAGGAACAGATAAAATATATAAATTAAAATACTTACTTAAGAATGTACTCAGTAAATTGTTTTTCTTTTGATAACATTTTTCTTCGCATAAAAAAATATTTTAGGTCCAATAAAGGACACCAATTGAAGCAGAATGTTTTATCTTTCATGGTTAAACTTTGTAGGGTCAACTTATATATCACTTATTGCATCAACTAACACGGGCGCTTCCAGCACTGCCTAGGAAGGATCTAGATAGCAACACGTATTGGGGGTGCAACGGGAGAGCGATTTTCCCGCCCCCTCCCTACAGTACAGCATGCAATAAAGGTTTTAATTTTTACAAATTGTATCACAATATTTCAATACTGATGCGTTGATTATTTTTTACTTTGAGGGGTCGATTTGGTACAGAGCCTGAGTGCCAAACTGAGTGTGAGGCGAGTGTGAGATTGAAACTGTGGTTTAAAACAAATAGAATTTTAATAAAAAGGCAGAAAGCATAATTAGAATTTGAATAAAAATTGTTAAAGTTGTATTCTGAAATATTTTACTAATTCTTTAGCAATTAAACACATTTATATTAAATTATAATATAACTGCAATTTTTATACTCGTACGTCAGGACAATAAATATATATGCACCGCACTGATAAGCTTCTTACTCTTACTATACCAATCGCAAACAAAGGGTAAGTCAAGAGGTTGCTGGTCGAGAAGTCTTTGTAAAAGATGGACGATGCAAATCTATGCAAATTATTATTCATAATTTCTTCACTCACTTCAAGCAGAAAAAATTGCATTAATATTGTGACCAAGATTTAAGTGTCAACAAAATCCTAAAATACGATTTACTGCCTAAATCTTTCAAAAAATTTATTAAGCCTTGTAAGTCCCTTGCAGCTGTCAAAAAATTAAACTTCTAAGTCCATGCTCTGGTCCAGCATTATAAAGATATGACCGTTAATGTGGTTACTCATAAAATTATAGAGTACTTTCCGATGACCTAGAATCGTGAAATTAAAAAAAAAATTAAAGAACTGTAATTTTCTTAATATATCACTAGAAAATTTACTTTAACGTGGCCCTTTGACCTAGGAACATGATTTTTGGTAAGAAGATAGGTCTTATAGCTATAAATACTTGGAAAAATATGAATACTAGAAATTTTTGTTACATCACGAAAAAAATGATCTTTTATACGTTTAGGGTTACGCATTATTTGAGGAATACGAAATTATCAAGAATTAATATTTAACATGTAAGTCTATAATATCTTGTAGCAGTGAAGAAATCAAACTTTCAAGTGCAAGGAATCAATAAACATAGACATTTATACTGAAGTGATGTTAAGTAGTTTTTATTTGATGAAGTAATCCATAAGTAGTTTTTAAAAATATGTTATAAATATACCTCCACTCGGTATAGATAAAAAATATTCTTATCGTTTTCATTCTGATTAACGTGTTTAGTGTGTAAGTTTATGAAATTGAAATTTAAAAACTTTTAACAAATGTATTCCAATATAGAAAAAAATAATTTGTAATTCAAAAATATATTTAATTAAAAAGATTATTTAGTAAAATATAAATTCCATTAACAATTTTATTAAATTTTTCTTTTAGATAAGATTAGGCACCACTTCCAGTTTCTGAAATTTTCGAAGTCATCTAGCATACCGTTAAGTTTAAATCTGCACCGAAGACATGTATATGTATAACGTTATCGACTGTCAGTAAAATCGAAAACATCGACGTTTTTGTCGTCGTATCATGTGAAATGAATCCAAAGCTATACCGGACACGAATCCTAGCAGCGGCTGTTGACGACATGACGTGTGTTAATTTTTTTTCTTAAAAATGTTTTAGCATATTTTCTTATATTTTTTTTTGTTTTAATAACATCGAAAGAAACCCAAAATACTCCTTTTGACGATATTTAGACCCGCACACGAATTTCAAAATTTGATAGCGTTTGTGTCGTGTCGTTTATTGAATTTGTATGGATTCCTCAGTGCGCGAGTTCCATACTCGCTTTATAATAAGGAAGTTGAAGCAGGACACTCTGTTATGCTTATATGAAAACGTATTTTGAATCATGCATAAAATTTAAAAATAACTGTAAATAAATATTTTCTATCAATGTTTATAAAGCGGTTTTGATTAAAAATCAGTGAGCCTTTATACTCGCTTCGGATGTGTTTAAAATTTTGATTACTGAGTTTAATTTGTGATGTTGACCCTGACGGACATAAACGGTAAAAGTTTACTTTATTTTATATTTTTCATAAAATGCGTGTTACCCTTAAATACCCTTAAATAACCACTACATAACTTTCTTTCTCTCAAATATAAAATATATCTTACGATATCTTAAAATTAAGTAAAAAAGCACAAACAAAACAGCCTACAGTAACTGCAATAGATAGGTGAACACAAATGTATACTCATCTAACAATTGCAATTATAGGGAATCCCTGTCCGCGGGAAATGGTGGCAAGAATGCTAGCTGCATTTCTAAACGATCGTCTTTGCAGAATATTGTGCGCTAAAGCTTCATGGGCCAAGCGTTTCTACTGCAAAAGGGACGATAATATAATTTTTAATAATAGAGGCATCCTTGGGGTGCTTATTAAATTCAGCTTTCTCAACTGCGGCTCCCGTTCCGATCGCAGTTTCACTGACATACGACATGGCAATAGCCCTTTTCTGGGACTCTACATGTATCAACGCATGTTAGAGTTCCAGAAAAGGGCTATTCCACTTTACCAAGGGACCAGCGTCAACCTATTACATATCTTGCCGGTACGGCTCAATAAGAGCAGAAGCCGCGGTGAGAAAATATACCCGAATTTCTTGCAGTAATAAGTGCTCAACATCTTTTTTGCACGGACATCTAAGCTATAAGCATAACGGTGTACCCAATGCGAGGAAACTTACATTCAAATCGCTCGTAAGATTTTGTATCTACATATATAACTGTGATCTTCGCAATTTAATCCCTTGCTGCCTTGTAAAACTTTTATCTTTAGTATACATTTAAATTGAAAGTATGATAAATCAAACTTAATACTCGAATGGATGTTTGACATACTTGCCTGTTCTAACATAAATGTTATTATGAGTTTGAGTTTAGTTATATGTTATAGGTGGTAGGAAATTTTTTGAAGGAAGTGTCATTCATGAGTTCAGTAAAGGCTTATTCTATCACCCCAGGGTTAAGTCCAGGTGTTGACTTTCACACAAAAATAGTAAACAATGATTCTTACAGCGGTACTAGAATCCCCTTTACTTTTCACTTAGGCGAATACCTCGAGTGGGCTTACAATACTTGTCTGTGTAACTGCAATTTGATCTTGCGACTCGTTAATCATTCCATCAACAGGTACAATCCGAACAGTTCCACTGGAATTGTATTTATAAAATAAATGAGTTTCACGGTAAACAATAAACTTTTTTGTATACTTTATCGATATAATGCGAGTAGACAGAGAGCCGAATTTAGCGCTTTTCGGCGCGGCGGAAATAATTTGTTATGTAATTTTAATACTTACATCAAACATATACACAACAAAAGTACAACAAGCAATACAAAAATGAATATGATAATGAACATTGTTGTTAATAAAATGATCGTTCTAGTCAGTGGCCAAGCTAAAAGTGAAGTCTAACATACGAATGACTTCCATTGAAAATTTATGATGACATTTGAAATCGGTCTAAGTAACTGGACCTAATACTGTAATTTAACTCTTTCATAAACTACCTGAATCACGTGGCTACAGCTAATTTTCTTCATAAGTCTATTTTGTCCATAAGTCTTCTTAGGACTCATCTATGGAGTTGCTTGAATAATGTCGGTAGAACTTCTCAGTCATTGTCATTATCATGATCAATTTCATATTTTATGATAAATCCTATAAATAAATACGAATCTGTTCAGACGGTGTGTTAATTACAGAGCTAATGTCTCTACATACGCGCATGCTTGCATGCATTAGTTACTAATTAATGCGCAATGAGCATTAATTAGCAACTAAAGATTTATTCTATTTAACGGACATGACTATCACTTTCTAACAATAACTAAAAATCAATTGCCGGAAGTATATCTTCTTTACTTCAGAGAGGTTGCACCTAAGCTTATGTGTTTGTTATTTTTAGGACAGGATATGAACGAAGGAAAATATTTTTATCAAATCAACTAGGGAATGTCGGATATCGTAAATTTGAATAGCTATTTTGTACAAAAATCTCATTAAAATAATACATTTTTGGTTATTTTTTGTTTAAGCACGACTACTTCATAATCTAAACCACTAAAAATAGACATACGAGTACACTATAAAATTAGTAGTAAAAGTACTTAGAGAAATGATTGGCTAGTTTAATCTATAAACATGAAGAAAATGGAAGTAAATGAATCTATATCATCAAAAAAGAAATACAAACAAACAAACACAAGGTCGCGTAGCATTTTTCGTAGATAGCAAAGCTACGAATCAATCTCGTTATATATATTTTTAATTTATAATCATGTTACGGTTCGCTTTCATCGGTTTCATTTCAAGTTTAACTCTATAATGTATAATTTTCATGTTTCTTCATTTCGTTCTACATGGTTGACGTTTGACATTTTATGATTGCAAAACTATTGACAGTTTGATTAGTTTTCTATCAAAATTCTCCACCGACTCGACATTATATAGATCCTGTTATGAAAGATCTACGATCAACTCGCGATTACGTGGAGAGATTATTGAGTTATCATAGTGAAATGTAAGTTATAATGAAGTGTTATTTTTGTTACTTGAGTTGAAAGATTCGAGAACCCAATCCTAGGGTGCACGTATGATAAATACTCAAATTATTTATCACTCTAGTAAAATTAAAGAAAATATTCTTAACTATACAAACAAAGCAAAAAATGTCTCATCCATTATAAATATTACATAATATATTAACAAATAATATTAGGTATGTGTATACTTTTATAGTCGCGATGATGGAACTTTGTATTTGGTGTAGCTGGATATTTTGTGTGTTTAGGCTAACGTACGCACCGTTGAATGTATCAATAATACTGCACAGCCGTGCCCATGCCCGCGGCATGTCAAGCGAGCAAATAAGCAAAGCAAAGGTTTCAGATTACATCTTTTGAATGAAGCAATGCACAGCACTTTAGAGAATGAAATTCAGTGATCAGAAGGACATATACTATGTTTAACAAATTCTCAAATTAATCAAGAGAATACAATATTATAAATATGTATGTACAATATTGATTCCGTGAAAGTTTTTAAATAGGTGCTTTTTATCGATAGTAGTATTATAAGATTTCACAACTTTTTACAGTAAAAATATTTTACTGCGAGTTGTTGTTTTTATAGTCTATGTATTTATTAGGATTCATATTCCTTATGTAAACTGATATATCGAGGATTATATAGCATTTTCTAATAAACTTATACTATTTTAGTTTACAGGAAAGAAATCTATTGATTGGGTCCGTCGCAGTATTTTTTTTACAATTAATTTGTAAATCTGCATACATTGCCTCGTGGTTCCTAATGTAAGATTACTGTGCTTAGTCACGTGTGTCAGTCAAGTGTAAAGTGGTGAGTTCAAATGGGAAAAATATGCTGAAGGATTATATGGATGAGTAAATGGAGAAGAAAAGGGTATTTAGTTACTTGCATAAAGTATACGGAAATTTTATAAAGTTATTTTATATTTCACATTCGATTATTAACATGGCTGAATACAAAACTTAGTCGTCGGATATGAAAATTGTCCATCCAAGATTATTGATGGAATATTATTGAACGGTTTCCCTTAAGGTAGGTTGACTTGTAAGGAATGCCTCATTAATTGCACCAATTGTACCTATAAAGTTTTAAATAATGTTAGCAACAATGTTTATAAAGTAGTAGTAGCGGGTAGATCATTTTATATTATTTCGAGTATACCGACGTGGAAACATTATATAACCTTTAGTGCGATAGATTAGTCTCAGTCTTTCTGGTGTTTTCGTGCAGTGAACATGGAAGTTAGTGTTATAGTGTCGTGATTAAGGTTACCCTTCTCGAGGTTTACGTAAGTTTACTTTATTATCTATTGTCGTTAGCGAGGTCGAGTGGTGGAGGTGAGAGTTAATATATTATGAAAGAGCTCATTAAACCTGCTCCTGGGTCTCAAGCCCCAGGCACCGCTTGCCTCAGTCTAAATTGCATGTTTATACGTATTGCTGTACAGTAATGGGTACCACATTTCTCTCCATGTCTATAGCAATAAATAAATAAATAGAAGATGATGTTACTTATACGCTATTAAAATGCACTTAGTAGTTATTAAAGTGCACTTTTGCGGTTTAAGGACTCTGTTTTTTGATCGTACGGTAATTGACTACATTATTGATTCCTTAAATGCATTAATGGATGAAAACCACACTATTCGTTCATAATTATTTACATAATGTTTCAGGCTTTTAATAAACATATAATAAATTTAAATATTTTACTTGGAGATTCCCATTAATGATACAATACAGTAAGTTATACTTATACTCATACATACATACATTGCAAATAAGATTTAATATCTTTAAGATTACTTTTCCAATATTTAATCGCAAAATGAAATAATGTTTGGTCAAATATTTACCTTTCTTTTGCAGACATTTGTACGACGTGCGATCAACGTTTTATAACACTATTGAATAATAAGTATAGAATAAATTGTGATGTTTGTACGGTGAGTAGATTTCACGTTAATACTGAGCAACCTGGATGAATAGTCATCGGGTGATGTTGTAGATTATCTTGTAGATAAGAGTTATCACGTGGGGTTTCCGATCTAAGATATATCATAGTTATCGCTTATTGTTGTATTTCAGTGTTCGTGCCAACAAACACTTTGTCATATAATTAGCAATAAAAGTGTTGAGGCCATTAAATGACATAAAAAGTATCCTATCAATCGAGTTGTATGAAATTGAATAAAAATTTGTAGTGGTTTGGGAGTTAATTGCAGACTTGTTGATACGGGATTTATATAAATGCAAGAGAAGCTAGCGAGAAAAGAACAGACAGCATGCTAGAATCTTAGGTAGTTGTGTCCTCGATTTTTTGTTGTACTTTATTCTATTTTTTATTTATTATTACTTTGAATTTTAAAAAAAACGCAAAGGCAAACTTAGTTTGTCTTTATCTAATTAGAAAAGGCGGGACTGATTTCCGTTTCGCTCGAAGGGCCTAGCTTACCTTTTATATTTCTATAAAATAGCCTACGTTCAGTTTATTTATACTTGAAATAGGAAATTATTTCAATAGAATAGAATAAGACTACAAAAATGGTTTTATGGTTAATTTAAGCTGGAGACCAGGACAGTATCTCAGCTGCAAACTAACCCTCACAAGTTTGTACAGCGCTCAGCTTCGTCAACTAACTCCTTAAAGATGTTATTTGACGATAATCTCTGTGCTTCATTCCGGACAAATTCCATTATTGCGTGGCACCTCCTTCAATTTGTCACAAACGCCGCATTTATGCAACGATATCTACTTCATTAAGAATATGCATTCTTGTTTAATGAAATACGTCCGGAACGAATCTGTATAAATGATTGTTAATCCACGGAGAACTTAACGGTTCGGGCTAAATGGCAAATAGTATTGTCAGTATATTGTTTTCAATAACCTGATAGAAATACTGTTCGCAAAATAGTATACTACCATGTAAAAGTGGTTAGTTTATTCTGTACGTAATTGTAACGACACCCTTCGTTTTCTCCATTTTTACTTTCTATGTCTCTCTTTCATTTCTTTTTTATCTCTATTTTTTATTATTCTTTGTAGTAGTAGAAAAAATAGCCGCTTCGCGTTAACTCTGACCTGATCTGATCGCGGAGGAAGTCTAATTCTTGTACGTAATATACGACAGGATTTTATTTCTTTCTTTGTCGAACCTACCTTGAGTCGTCGGCTATTAAATTTGTTTAAATCGTATAATTTAATAAATTAATTTACTGAGACGACTCATGTGGGAGATACCTATGCCACATGCATAGATAACGTGTTCTGTATATGTCAAGTGAGTGAGAAATTAATTGTTAACAATTTAAGTTCCGATCACTACGGTCAAAAATTTACTTTAATTGATACTATAGATGAAGAAAGACAAAAAATAATTTACCGTCCTAAGACTGTTAGTAGAATAAGTGGTTTTAAGAACAGTGTTGCACAATTTTGTGATTTAGATACAAACTCAAAGAATCCAGACGAACTGTATAATAGTCTGTTTCGTTTATTTTATCTCAGTTTAACTTAGTTTTAAAGAAAAGAAAAGGTTCAGACAAACTGACCAATTTTGACGTGTCAAAAGTACTTCGTAAAAAGTCTATTTAAATAAAATATTTTGAATATCGTTCCCACCAACACAAAACGGCTTTTCTTACACTGAATGAAAACTTTTGTCGTTCGCTTTCAGCAGTGCTATTCTCTTAAATACAATTTCGTGGCTGTACGCAACGACGTGCTCGTCGTCGAGCCTTGCGAACGTCCGTGCGCTCGTCGCTGATGCAAACAGTATTCTGTAACACATACATGCTCGTCTACGAACTGAACCTCAGCTATGTAAGTCAGTTTTTGTTACTAATTTATGTTCATATAGTTCACTGGGTATTTAATTACTAGTTCGTATTGTAACTTAAAGTGAACTAATGTAGACAAATGTTTGTATAAACTAATACCATTAAATTTAAGCATGTCATTATGAATGTGAATAAACATATTGCAATATAATAAGAATAATAATAATAAAGAATAAACATATGCATCGATCACCTCATTCACAAAGGCAATCTTAGCTATCTAGTTAGTCTGAATGATTCGTAGCTACAGAAGAGAAACAAACGGAAACAGAGCGGCTGGCTATGAAGACTCAGCGGCTGATAGCTGAGAATCAGAGGGATCAATGCTGCCACACAGATGAGTGAGGCATGGTCTAGGCAAAGCCAAGACCTTGAGGATATAGTGCATAATATTATAAAAGAGTAGAATAGTTAAGTTTTAATTTTCTTTTTAGTTTAATATTTTTATAAAAACTTTTTTTTTAAAATTATCATAACTTAAATCATTTGGTTCATTATTTTATATATTTTTTTCTAAACATGTTTGTTTAAATATTTTGTAATAAACATTTGATTTATTATTATCATGGCTAACTTAAGCTTATTTGGTGGTTTTTTTCTAAACATGTATTTACTTGTCTGTTTTTGGTCCATATATGAATAAAGTATTGTCCAGTCACGGGTCAACAGTGTATAATGCATGTCTTTTACAAACACGGGTCAATAGTGAACTTTGAAAGGCGTGCCGTAGCCAATGCGTAGAGGCCCTTTAGACAATTTAATTTAATATCAGATGTGACACAAACCGGAAATTATCCCTGTATACACTATAAATGCACTCAAGGACAGTCCCTGAGTTGTGTGAGACTATGGCAATATATGGAAACTGCTACCTAATACTGGGCTATAGATTGGAGTAATAGTGGACTCGGTAACTAGTGCTATGGTTGAAACTATGGCGTCTAACCAACAATGGCGAGGTTGACGGCGAACTCGACGGTGTTTGTTTTACAGGAATACCGATTTGTATTGAGAATTATCAATTCGCTCGCCGACGAATAGTTTAAACTCACGCCTGTCACAGCCTTGAGCGCTAGTGTAGCCTTTTCCAATAAGAGAATACCAAAAGAAATTTCATCGCCGTGACAGCGTTGTACGCAAGGCTGTTTTTAAGAGAATAGCACTGCTGCTCACGTCAAAATTAGTTTCCTCCCTTTCATCAGAAAAAGCGGATTTTGGTATGCGGTACGAAATATATTCATAATGAAATCAGTTATTCCAGACAATATCATTAAACTCATCTCTATGTTACATAAAAGGGCATAGTTTTCTATCGGTAAAAGAATTATCAAAATAGGTCCTTAAGATTTCTATCCTATTCGCAACAAATAAACATGCTGTAAAAATAATTAAAATATTTCCTCTATATGTTAGTGTGGATATAGATAATATATATAAAATGTATATTAAATACTTCATGATCATTCGGTGTACGTTGATAATGCAGAAAGATTGTTCAGGATAGACTACAAAGTAACTAAAGTAGATAGATAGAAAAAGTAGAGCAAAGACTTTGATATCATTTTCATGGAAACCATATAAATTATGCTTTTCTTATTATCACATTTTTCTAGAACTGCGATTGTTAATGCAATAAAACTAACGCTATAGAGCTTCTTAATATTGATTTGTCTTAAAAGGCTGTTCTGTGTGATATAGATAGATCTGAATGATAAAATTATAGATAATATTTTCTCTGGTTTTGCTACCATATCTTTGCTCGAATTTAATTGAAGTAGAAATGTAGAATTAAAAGTATGGGAAATCGCCTGCCGCCGCCGTATATTACTTTACGTGTGTCCCCATCTACTTTTCTATTTTTTTTATCACATTCAATCAGAGCTTCGGACGAAAGACCGTTAGGGTGTATCCTTTATATATTTTTTATTTTCAATTTCAGCGGATCTTTATCAATATGTTGTACGTTACATTTTTTTAGCAAGACCGACGTAGGATATTAAAAAATATGGTTAATAAACAGACATATCATGCCACAAATAATAATATGGAATCATGATTTTTCTAGGAATGTTCTGCACTTTTAGATCTTAGGTAAACATTTTTCCCTTAAGATGTTTCGTATGAGAGACATTTTAAATCAGCTGAATAGTGTGTGCATTGCCTTTTCACATGATAAAATTAATATAATAAAAGTTAGCTTTGTTAAGTAATAAAATAACGCAAAGACAGAATGCCTTTATATTGCGCTTTGAGGAAAGGTTGAACATAATTTGATATATTATCTCTTTAATTTGATTACTTTTTTATTCTGTCATACCTTCTGCAGAACAATTTATTTTAATTTACTTGTAATTTAAGAAAATAGTTGAAAAAATTGTATAAAAGAATTTTATTTTTACACAATCATGATCAAATGGTATTTTATCCAATCTGTCACACACCGTTGTAGATGTATGTACATGCATAATTAACACTTGACGTTAAGCCGGAAACACATTTACGTGTCGTGTCGTGTCGATGAGTGTGCACACTTATGTGTCGTGTCGTGGCGCGCTCTGGCATTTATTTCGGATTTCGGATAACGATTTTAAACAAATCAAATATATTTATTTGTAAAAATGGTAGGATGCATGCTAAAGGTTCCTCATGTTTTGCCAGGATTTGGCATACAAATATTTATTACAGAAAATTCATTTATCTATAAATTAAATAATGTCACAGATAAATTATAGTCACAATTTAATTTAAAAGCCATAATTAAAGTATACATACAATGTCATAGATTTAATTTGATTATTAATAAATAAGCATTACATTATTCAAATTTTTTTAGTTCATAACATCATTTTTCTAGTAGCCATTGTTTTAATTTTTTTAATTGATTGAAAGGCAGTTCTCTAATATTTTTGGGTATCCTATTATAAATGATAGCTATAGTTACAAAACATTTTTTTAGCCTAGACTGCGCGTCTTATGAATATTTTTGATTTCTCTTAGAAATGAAACTTCTTGAGGACAAGAAAAAATTACTGAGTTCATCCTATAAACAGAGGGTCAGAAAAAAAAAACAGTACCTTAGAATGAACAAAGCATAATTTGAGGAAGTCCATTAGCAGGTTGAAGGAGACTTCAAAAAAATCATAGTAAATTTTGCGAAATAAAATAAAATTAAAAAGTGCGCTAGATATTCGCGCCACGAGCCACGTATAGAAACACCGACACAACACACAAGTATGCTCCTAACCATATTAAATGTATGAAACCGATACGCTTCTGTCGCGACACGACACGCCACGACACGTAAATGTGTTTCCGCCTTTACACATGGGACAATCTATGTAAATTTGAATATGTTATACCCATACACATCCTCAAAAAACTGGAAGAGGTGCACTACTTGAAACCTTAACTAATTGATCTTTATTAAACACTTAATTTTTTTTTCTACAAGTACCTAATAGCATATGGATAATTTATTTCCAGGTATCATAATGGGCTGGGTTTTAGGGACTAAATTAATAATAGTCTCGAAGAGAAATGAAGGCTGTCTCAAAGTAATACCTACCGTCACATAGCGCGAGATTACACAAATTACAATTGATCACAATAACTTCTATTATAACAGAATAAGTCCTATGGATGCTTTTATTACATATGTTTTAATTAAATGTCCATTAATTTTATTTAAATGATAAGTTGGTTTATGAATTATATTTAATAATATTGTATGTACTCCCTTCCTTAGTCTATCACTGCAAGTAAACATATAACAAACTAGCTGAGCCCCGCGGTTTCACCCGCTATATTTTGGATAATTCACACTATATCATTATAAATTATAGCCTATATGTTATTCTGAAGTATAAGCTATATTATTGTAAAGTTTCATCAAACATACATCCATACATTCTTATAAACTTTCGCGATTATAATATTAGTAGGATAGAAATGAAGAGAAATAAATACGAACAGCAATGGTTACGGATTCGCGGAAAGGCATTTATTAGTAGGAATTAAAATTCCAGTATTACAGAACAACGCTAACACGATAGGCAACTGAGTTATTTGATATTATAGTAATAAAAAAAATTATTATTGTAAATAAAATATGATTGCCAAAAATATTAAAACAGTGTTCAGTGTACATGATAGATTATGGAGTTATAATCTATACTAATATTATAAAGAAGTAAGATTTGTATTTTTGTATGTAACGAATAAACATAAAAACTACTGGACCGATTTCAAAAATTCTTTTACCATTAGGAAGCTACATTATCCCTGAGTAACATAGGCTATATTTATTACAAGAAAAAATTAGAGATCCTTAGGAAATCTCACGAAAACCAACCCAAGGTGCCAAAAAATTTGCCATAAAATATCTTTAATCGCATGCGCTGCAAAAAGTATTGATGATAGAACAAAAAAATGTTCTACAATATTATAGAATGTATCAATATCTACAAAAAAGTCCGCGAGACCATATGTCCAACTATTATAGTTACGTCACTATAACTACTTTTTTACATTTTAAAAGTTGATAAAAATGCCTATCAAAATCAGACCATGTTTTCTATAACTTTGTAATAATCCTTATCCAAATAAATTATTTCGTATTCAAGACTATTTCAATACCTGTAAATTACTTTTTGAATTATTAAAATCGGACTTTCCATTCAAAAGATATTACGAAATTAAAAATATCAATATAAACAAAAAATACACGCCGACGCGACGGGCCAGTGTAGCGACGCAGCGCAGCGAGTAAAGCGGCAAGGGAGGGGGCACCGAAATGCGGGAGGGCCAATATATTTTTCATTCAGGAACACTCATACATTCAGGAGCACCTGGGCGTCAATTCCGGACGAATAGTTAGTCCAATCTAATATCCGAAATTAAAGTCAACCTTTGTGTCACCCTCTCTATTGACTGACTGAATCAATATACAATTGCACAGGCTACAGCAATATCACATGTTTATATTAGGTTTGTCTGTCTCTAATGATTTCTGTGATAAAATCTGAAATCAAATTAAATTAAAAAACATTTTTAATTTAGTTTGATTTCTAATGAGTTCCAGTTAACAAATCAGCTCGCAATTTATTCAAATAGGTTTTCTAAACGTTATAAATATACGAGTTTATTTAGTTAAGTCGTCTACTAGTTGTAATATTCATAAGTTAACTGAGTAGTGGGTAAACAAAAGGTATCAAATTAAAAAAAATAATGTAAATACTTTCTAAGTTTTCTTTAAAAGTCAGAAAGATGTTTAAGACTGCCAAAATACGATCAGAAAAAAAAGAAATTAACGTCGAACTATATTTAACACCATAAAATTGTGCAGTCCCTTTGGTTTCGTTATGTCGAGTTAACGCTGTATTTCGAAATCGAAACTAGCCAAATCGAGACTAACGACTATCAATTCATTAACCCCCGTCGCTATACCGATGTGTAGTTAGCTCACTAATGTTGGTTGACTATGATAATCTAATCAAATAAAGAAGTCTGCGTAAAATGAGGTTAAAATCAACTAGAAACTAGTTTTAAAAATTAACAATAAAAATATTTTATTCAAAGGTGTGAGGCGCCCTTATGTAAAGGAATTAGTTAGTTGACAAATCATTTCTAACTTAGTTTTGGAACGAAATCTCTTATGGGACGATACGGAGGGCAACCTTAACCGGGAAAAAACGTCCGTAACGTAAGATTATTATTTTGTTCATATTGACATTTTTTATTTCGTAATATCTTTTGAATGTCTGATTTCAATTATTCAAAAAGTATTTAACAGATATTTAAACAGTCTTGAATACGAATTAATTTATTTGGATAAGAATTAATACAAAGGTATGGAAAACATGGTCTGATTTTGATAGGCATTTATATCAACTTGTAAAATGTAAAAAAGTAGTTATAGTGACATAACTACAATAGTTGGACATATAGTCTCGTTAAGTTTTTAGTAGATACGCTCTATAATATCGTAAAACATTTTTTTGTTCTATCATCAATAGTTTCCGCAGCGCATGCAATGAAAGACATTTTATGGTTAATTTTTTTACACCTTGGATTAGTTTTAGTAAAAAAATTTATTTTATTCATGTAAAGTCTTTGTATGATGGCTGTACAGTGTTTAATGTATAGTCTACATGATGACTGTTATTATTTTTATAAATCATTGTAAATAAAACAAAGTTGATAACTTTGTAAAGTAGTTAATAAAAAATGTCTACCCGAATAATTATGTTCTTTATACCTCGAATAGAAGTTAAAATTAATATTTTTATAATAAGTCTATCCGGTGTCCCACGACACCATTTAATTTTTAATACAATAACAATTTTAGAAAACAAATGCTATTATTAGACTCTGAGCTTATTATCAGTAGTAGAGTAAAATGAGGGCAAAATCAAAGGCGTTGAAACGGGATGAGAATCCCTTATGTGAAGAAAACAGTTATCTGTGTAACGAATGTTTGACTTCTTTACCTTCACTACATAATATAAAACAAAGTCGCTTTCCACTGTCTGTCCGCACGCGACGGATGCTCGAAGCGAACTCAGATTTGTATCAAAATTAGAAACAAAAATTTTTCTAAAATAAAGTGCTACTTTACTAATTGGTCACAAAACATTAACCAATGAGCATTAACAAATTTTAACCAATAGAAACTAAAGAGCTTAGTATAGATCAGGACTGTACTTTCTGTCTAAAATAAAAAAAAACAACAGACTTCAAAAAATCAAAAAATGGACGTTAATTTTTTATGTTTTTTTGAAGTAGGTTAATAACAAAATTAAATCATTTTATAGTAAGAATAAATATTACCAAGAAAGAAATATGAAATCGGTATAATAAAGAAAGCAAGGAATGCAAGTTAATTAATTTAAAGAATTTATACAGAATATGAAACTGAAATATTTTTAATTATGGAATATTAATATTAAACTGTACAAAGGACTGCCTTCCCTTTGAGAAACATATTTTTATAAAATGTATGTATCAGTCGCACTCAGACACTCATTAATTTAGGACTAATGTTTACATAACAAATTCTCATTAAATTTGTTAATTGTAGAAACATCCTAGAGACAAAATTTAACCGTTACATATACGCCCTCAGTTACAAACAGTGATTAACGTAATCGTTGATAGTATAATGCCTGTCAAAATCAGACGATATTTTCCATACTCGTTTCAATACCTGTAAATTACTTTTTAATAATTAAAATCGGACATTCCATTTAAAAGATCATCAAAAAAGTCTAAGCAACATACATGATATTACAAATTTACCATTTATATTAATTAATTTCTAACTATTTACTCACTCAAAGTGCATAGGTGAGTGAAGTTTTTTGTTATTGATGACATACTGGCTGGTTGTAAAAAAAATTTCGATTATGTTTTGTTTTTTCATAAAATTCAAATGACTGCGAATTTGTTTGAATTTAAGTGCGTCTTAATTGCTACGTTTAGTCTTGATTTTATAATTTTACCAACCATTTAAATAAAGTTAGCGACAAAATTGAATTGTTAGATATTCTTTACGTCATGGAGCGACGTCATTTGACAGCAGATGAAATGCAAAGAGCTGTAGGGATGTTGCAAGCGGGAAGTAATCAATCTCAGGTATCTCGTCATTTTGGCATTCATAGAAGTATTATTTGTCGTCTTTGGCAGCGCTACAACAATACAGGGGAACCCGCTGAACAGCATCCAGGCCGTACATGGAGTATAACCACTTGGCAAGACCGATACATACAACTGACTGCAAGACCCCAGCCGATGTTAACCGCTCGAGAGATAAGTTTGAGGCTACAAAATTCAAGTGGTGTTGATGTAAGACTGCATGAGTACGGCCTACGAGCTCGACGCCCAATCAGGTGCCCACCGATACGTCACAGGAAACGCGCTCGTCGAAATGAATGGTGTAGAGAACGCATAACATGGACCCATGAACAATGGGATAAAATTATGTTTTCCGATGAGTCGCGATTCGGGTTTAGGCCTGATACAAGAAGGGTGCGAGTGTACCGTCGGCTCGGAAATACTGAAAGGCTCAGGTGCGTTCAGGATGTTCATCCATACAGCATCTCAACAGTTGTGGTATGGGCGGGTATTATAAAGAACAGGTGAACTGACCTCGTTTTAGTAAATGGAAACATGAACGCTGAAAATTACATTGATGATATTCTCAGACCTTATGTCCATCCATTTGCACGAATACTTGGCAACGGAGAACATCCGGGTATTGCCCTGGTCTGCACAATCGCCAGACCTCAACCCCATCGAGCACGCATGGGACATGCTCCAGAGACGTGTTTTGAAGGACTTGGACGGAGTGACAACAACCCAACAGCTGTAGGATTTGCTACAATTCCATTGGGAGCGAATACCGCAAGATGACATAAACAGTCTCATTAATTCAATGAATACTCGTTGCCGACAAGTTCTGAATAGCAGAGGAGGCCATACTTTGTATTAAATTGTCCTATTCTTTCACAATAAATTCATTTTCTTTAGAAATTTCGTTTTGTAAAAAAAAAGTTTAGTTTCTTATGTATCTTAGTTTCTACAGTATATTCTAATATTGTTAATTTCTGTTATGAAAAGAACTTATAAAGACAACAGCTGATATTTTTGCATCATAGAACCCTAAAAATATTATTTTAAAAATAAAATACAACGTTATAATGTGAAGAACCATCCTAAAATTTAAATTAGTAGATGTTGCTTAGACTTTTTTGATGTGTGTATTACGAAATTAAAAATATCAATATAAACAAAAGATACACCCCGACGGGCCGCGCGGCGAAGGGATGGTTCCACACAGCGCAGCGAGCAACGCGGTCAGAGAGGGGAAATCGAAATGCGGGAGACCCAAAATATTAAAAAAAAATTGTCCACCCGTGCAAAGCCGGGCCGGGGCGCTAGTACTTTATAAACTGGATTCGTGTGACAAATTTCATTCAAAATCCGTTTTTGTGTGATTGAGTAACAAACATCCAAATGTTCACATTTATAATGTCAGTTACAAATACACAAACATTATTAGACTTACTTACTTTAGTGCGATGGATTAGAGTAAGTCTCTTTGGTGTTTTCGCGCAGTATAAATAAAAGTTAGTATCATAGTGTAGTGGTTTAGGTCCTCCTCCGATCCTGTTGAGGTCCACGTTAAGGGCAACACTTAAGGGGCAAACCAGCAGACAGCCCACCTTATGGTAAGTAACCACCGTCGCTCATGGACATCGGCAATACCAGAGAGTGACTCTTGTTTTTCAACATCTCGAAATAGAGTGAGGAAGGGGAATGAAGAGAAGAATGCAACTGTCTCAGTGGACCCTAACGGGAACCCAGAGTTCACTAGAACTGCAGCATTAACAGGACGGGAGGAAGGGGTAAGATAGGCGGCTCGATCGGATCGTGTCAATGACACTCAGCGATCGGAATCTCATATTGGTGGTCGCAAGTCAGTCGGAGAAACGAACCCCTACTACCAAGGACTGCTGGGTTACTCTCCTCTTACGAGATGCTCTCCCAGCAGCAGAGGGAAATTGTATTCTAACACGTCCCCTCACGGTTAAAAACGGGTTTTGTTATCTATTGTAGTTGGCAAGGTCGGGTGGTCGAGGTAAGAGTTAATATATTATGAAATAGCTCTTTAGAACTGGTATTGACTCGCAAGTAGAGATGCCACGAATAGTGATTTGGACGAATAACGAATATTCGGCGAGTCTCTTGGCCGGAACGCCGAATATTCGGCAACACTTCGAATCTTTCGCGTGTGTTTTACTAAAGTACGTGTAAGTAGGATACGTCGTGGTCGATTTGTTTGTTGATAGAACAGCAGAACAGCAAACGCAAAACAATATTTGAATCTAGCAGAATTTGCTAAGATTTATTTATGATTTCCCGGTAACAATAAATACAGTTAGCGGCTATTTTCGGAACCAGGCAAATGAGGAAAAGCGCTATCGTTCGTTATCCACTAATGTTAAAAATATGTTCAATATAGTCTGTAATATTATGCATTTCTTTTATCGTGATTTACTATTCATCAAATATATAATAGTATATTCGATGAATATTCTTGGCATCTCTAGTCTCAAGCCCCAGGCACTGCTCGGCGTTGTCTAAATTGCATGTGTACGTATTGATGTACAGTATTTGGTTTAATTCCTCTCTCATTCTATGACACAGTGGAGATGCTTTTAGGTCTTCTTAAATCTACCATTAGCTGTTCATTTAGCTCTAAATAAAATAAGAGTGTGAAATCCAACCCACAGCTGTAGGTTTAACTATCCGATGTTTTGTTGCTAATATTTTTCAACCCATTGCAAAGCGTCAGTATGTCAGTGGTTCAGGAGTTGGATTCCCGATCGATAGGTCGTGGGTTCAAATCCTAGTCATTGCACTATTGGCGTGGTCTACTCCTAACACAACATCTAACTTAATTGGAGGGGTTAAGAATACTGGTAGTTTGCAATCGTAAACTGCTAGTAATCTTTTTTTTTAATTAGACTTTGTAAGGAAGAAGAAGTATTATTAAAGAAATGCTGGTATATGCCGTAACTCTGTCAAAAGCTTACATTAGAAAAGTTAATATGGTCGTTAGGTATTCTTAAATTTTCTAATTTTCCCCGCAACTTCCTTAATTTTTTTTTTCATAAGAACCTTCTCCTGACAATAACAAACACAACAAATAAATAATTAGCGAAATCGGTCCAGCCGTTCACGCGTGATGCCGTGACCAAGGGAAATAGGGATTCATTTTTATATATAAGAGAAGATATATAAGTCATATCCTAGGACCTGCTATTTTCAGTTTAACTATACATCCAATTATATCTGAAATAAATGTGAAATTTTTATCCCTTCTCATATTATGAACCATAGAAAAGAAATCATCGTATGACATTTAATTTAAGAGTAATTTAAAAAGACAAATTAAAATCAAACAAAACAATTTCTCCTCGGGTATTAAGTTCAGTTTCTTACAATAGTGTCTCACCATAAAAATAAACAAACAATAATAAAAACTCATAAACTTCCCATAAGTAGCTGAAGTTATAAGCAGTGGCGTAACTACACCGTACGGGGCCCCTGGCAAATTCATCAGATGGGGCCCGCTCCTCCAATATTAAGCGCGCGATCCAGTAATACAAAAATTGACATTTTGATATTGAATAACAATCTTTATATATAAATGAAATTAAGTTTATTAGTGTCGCTAAACCTCGTGAACGTCTGGACGGATTTAGCAAATTATTTTTGAAATATTTGTTAAAGTTCAAGGAAAGTCTAAAGGGCATTTCTCGCTAAAAACGATTTTTTGATAAAACTTTTTCCTGCAGTTGTTCTAATACACCTCAGTGGAATTATTTATCGTGCAATCGGTACAGCTAGCGACATCTTGGAACAAGGTTTGCTGTTACAATATGACTGTATCAACCAACCCTTTGCACGTCAGCGCCTTCTGTGGTTAAAATAAAACTACTTCACGTTTAACTTTAACAGACCTAGACTAGACTACAAAAAATTTATTTTATAGTAGCCGCCTCGCGCGACTTCGTTCGCGTGTTGTTCCGATCCTAGGGGTCGTAGTGAGATGTTAAATAGCCTAAGTTACTCCTTGTTTTCTGCCAGTGAAAGTTTCAGAGATTAGCCGGAACAAACACAGACAAAAATTAAAAAAAAATGTTGTTTTGGTATATGTACCGTGTGCACTTAGTAAAAAGCGGTTATTTTAATATTACAAACAGACACTCCAATTTTATTTATTTGTATGGATCTAACCGAAATATTTTAGATTCACATTTATAATTGCAATCGAAATAAGGACAATAAGCTACAACATTCACTACTAACACTTCTTTCCTGGTCATCATCACCATCTAAGTTTGTTGAAATTGACAGAGAATACATTAGTGAGATAAACAATAAAAACTCATACTTTTTAGTCGAAAATCAGCATGACGTGAGACAAAAAAACAAATCATAAAAAAAAGATACTTTGTGTCTCGTTTACAAGTACATAATCAAATCTAAATTTGGAAATTACTATTACAGAAAGAACACATGATAAATGTCCAAATATTCAGTGACACTTAAAAAAAAAAATATGTACACTTAAAGAACCTGGTATCGAAGAGCTGGCTTGCATTTTGGCCAAAAAATTAGCTATGCCATTCGAAGAGGTAATGCGGCCAGCATCTTCGGCACCTTCTTATTTGATTGCGATGAGGCCCTAGGTGAGGATTTTATTTTTAGTTAGATTAAATTTCAAATACTACTGTTATACTAAATATGAAAGGCCTAATCTATCAAGTTTTTCAAATTTCTGATTATCATTAGTCTCACGCCGACCAGAATAGACTATAGTAAATAATAATGACTTACTTGTTTTTATTCCCACTGCTAGCCGATCGTTGCAGTTTCTTAGGTCGGTTTTCTTTGTCTAATGAAGCTCTCTGTTCATCCATTCGATTAGATTGGCACCTCACGAGTAGTTCCATGAATGTTTCCGCGGGGTTCTCCCCTTCTTCGGATTCAGTGCGAATGATGCCACGTTCCTTTTCTTCTTCTTTTTTCTTGGCATCCGGTGTTATCTGGTGGACAAGTTGATTAAAATGTATGATTTTTTATTATCAAGAGCGTTCTTTGAGCAAAATTTTTTATGTACCTATATAGTTTAGCATATTACGTATTTCGTAACAGTACAGACACCTATAATTACGTTCAATTGTAATAATGGTAGTCGATTGGTCAGGTGATCCATCCTTCCTTGCTTTACAAGGTAATGTGATTAATTATTTTTCGTAACAACGCCATCTGTAGGAGATGATGCGCTATTGACATAGGCCTCTCCGCTGTGCTAAAATTAGTATGAAGGCTTATTATAAATATATTAAATTACCTGTATTAGCGATAGCTGTTCCATACTCTGTCGCCTAACGCGAAGTGCATTGAAAGGAGTGCGGGGTGCTGGAATCTGGTCTTGAGGGGGAGAAGGAGCCGCATCGACGGGGAGTCCTAGGACTTTGCATAGGTCTCCTATGTTCATTTGAGCTGTGGCCTTGCCGAGAACGTCACCGAGCTGTTAAAATTAATACAAATGAAACAACTAGCAAATTAGATATATAAAAGCGATAGTTTTCTATTTTTGGTAACTGTCTGTGGTCATAGACATTTATCGTAAAAAAACATCTTGTCTAAACTAATTCATATTGAAATAAAGTTACCAAACTCACTTCTTTAGAAATGTTGTAATGTTCTTTCGCATAGTATAAAGCTTTTTCATGGTTTCCTAATGCTGCATGCGCATTACCCAGGGACCAACAAGCCCTGCCTTCTCCAACTCTGTCTTGTAACTTCCTTGCGGCCGCTAGGTGTCTTGCATGGTACTCTTCAGCGATTCTATACTCTCGGAGAAGGGTGTAGGTGTTTCCAAGGGAGTAACAAGCTTGAGCCTCTACGGCGGCATCGCCCAGCTCTTCCGCTAACGCTAAGGTTCGTCTGTACACATGAAAATTAATACGAGTTTACCAAAACATACCAAATTGTATTAATACATAATATCGTAAAGGTTAGTCCCTTCTTACTTAAGTCATAATTGACAAAAATATAATATGTTGTATAATAGATTTATGAATATTGTTAAACAGCGACTTCGGTTCTCTAAGACTATTATATCTTTAGAAAATATTATTCACTTTTCATATATTTTTTTATAGCATATTTGCAAGAATTATAAAAATTTTACAGTCAACTAAGCGTAGTATTATAATATTATATTTAGACGCGGTAATTGAAGGAACTATAACTTTGTAAATACCGTAACCGGTTACTGTGCGGTTAAGAAACGCATTATTTTATAATTCAAAAATATCGAAACAATTAAAGCAACAGCACTTGTGTTTCTTTTTTCGCGATAATAATCTGTTTATTGAGCTAGGTTATGGTATGTAATCTTAAAATCACAATGCAGTTAGTAAACACGGGTGGTTAATTGTAGGGCGAAGTAAGTTATTCGTAGAGGAAATTTGAATAGCAGCAGAACTGAATGCACAGCAAGTAAAGCCTGGCAAAACAATTAACAATGAAAATTAACTTCTAATGACGCACAGCTCATATATCTACAGAACTATTGGACCCTCCCTAAATTTGCTGGTCTAAAACGTGAAAAAACATACAACATCATCACAACCCATTAATGGCCCACTGCTCAGCCGGGACTCTTCCTCAGAAAAAGGACGGGATTAGGCCATAGTCCATCATACTGGCCTAGTGCGGGTTGACAGACTTCACACACCACTAAGAACTTTTTTAGTGAACTCTCAGGAGTGCAGGTTTCCTCACGATGTTTTCCTTTCCGTCACCGTTAAGCAAGTGACATTTTATTCGTTAAAAAGTCAGAGGTGTGTGCCTGTGTGGGGGATCTAACCCGGACCTCCCGAATAAGACACTGATGTCTAAAATATCTTCATTACTTTAGTTTAAATTGTCGCAATGGTTATCTAGGTGGCCCATTAAAATCACAGGTTTAAAATTTAAAAGAAGGATTCAACAATAAATGGAAATCACACAGTAATAAAAGAATTAAAGAACTATCAGCTCTATAATTTACACAAGAAACGAGGTGAAACCTCTTTGCACTCGAGTGCAACATATGACTTTTCATGCCACCTCAGCGAGGAAATGACTAAATGCAATACATAACATTTACAATAACAAGTTAGTTTTATTTCACTTTCGGTATTAACTAATATTAAAATTAAATTAATTATTATGATAGGTAAGTAATTAAGTATACAAAATAATCTTTAAATTAATCACTCATTTTAGGTTTGTCACTTGTTTTCAAGTTCCTTGTGTTTAACCTAAGGTTTTAACAACATGACGTGAAAAGAAAATGGCGTACGCAAAGCAATTTTGAAAAAAGTTCAAGAAGCAAGAAGGTTCCAAGTCTAAGTTTTTAACAAACTTAGTGCACACGATGTTCTAAATTGAATTTTACTTTATCCTCTAGCGGATAAAAACGGCTTTTGCACTCAGATATTGAAGAGCAAAAATACTGTTTCCGAGATAGGGGGATGAAAATAATATTACTTTTAAAATAATATATAAATTTGATATTTATTGACGACTATACTAATATATAAAGATTAAAGAGTTAAAAATAACATTATTACTTCAAAAAGCAAAAAAAAAAACAAATTATTCTATTACACGATGCAAAGGATGGTAAAGAATTTTTCATACTACTTATAATGTTTGAATGCATATTTGTTATTTTGCGACTAAACTAAATGCATGAGCAGATTTTGATGATTCTTACGGTTTACATCTTAATTTTTCAAGTAATCTCAAAAGAGATTACAGTAATCAAAACTTAACATACGTATAGGTTAGAAGGTTGTTTTTTTTTGTATGATAGTTAAGGGACAAACGAGCAGAGGGTCCACCGGATGGAAAAGATGATTTTTTGCAAACAACGCATGGAATTTATAAGGTTTTTTGAAGTGAAATGTTCTTTAGCGGTATTGTGCACTTTAGGATGGGGGATATTGTGCACTATTTAACCACATAAGTGATAGTGCTTTTACACTGATCAATAAAGCAATTCCCTAACCATTCCAAAATATTCAAAAATGCACAACGTTCATGTTTAAATTTTCACTTCTGCCGGCACTCCCCCAGTGCAACACGTTTTGTTTTTTCATTTTGAGTTACGGAGCCCTAAGTAGTGGCCATCTGTTTGAAATAAATAATAGGGGTTAAAGTATAAAATTGCCGTTTTATTGTAATAGGTTGACATGGAACCTTCGTGGTTTAAGATTTTTGAGTGAAACTTTTTCACATGTAGTTCTTCTAAAATTCGAGTGATTTTTGAATACGAGTTCTGACACGGAACCAACGCGGCAGAAACAGCTCGCAATATCAATGTTGCGTTTGGAAAGGGGATTGATAATGAGCGCACCGTGCGATTTTGGTTTAAACGCTTTCGTGATGGAAACTTTTATTTGAAGAACGAACCACGTGGAAGACTGCCCACACAGGTAACAATGAATTCAAAGATATGGTGGAAGCCAATCCGAGCCAAACTACCCAAGAATTAGCAGCATGGTTTAACGTTACCTTACCAATAATAATGATTAATTTGCGTCAAATTAAGAAAATTAAAATATAAGAAAAATGCCTCATGATTTGAATGATCTGCAGAAATCGGTACAGAAATGAAGGAATATTGGATCGAATTGTGACATGTGCCGAAAAGTTGATTCTTTACCCGTATAACCGTAAGCGAAAAATGCAATAGCTGAGACCCCAGGTCAGACCCCCAACAGTCTCCTAAAGCAAAGCTTACCAATAAAAAGGTTATGGTAACTGTTTGGTGGTCTCAGCATGGTGTAATTCACTATAGCTTTCTCCGATCTGGTCAAGCAATAACGGCAGATGTCTACTGTGCCGAACTCCAAACAATGATAGCAAAACTACAGTGAAACAGCCCCGACTCATGAATCTATCTTCACCATTATTTTTCCATGATACCGCAAAACTTCATACGGCACGAGAAACCATTTTAACTCTACAGCAACTGCAATTAGAAACCATTCGTCACCCTCCGTATTCGCCAGACCTTGCTCCAACGGACTACCATTTTTTTTTCTATGTGATAAAAAGTTTTCTTCTCAGGACAGGCAGTACAAAATGCTTTCACACAGTTTGTCGAATTTAGATCACCAGAGTTCTATCGCAAAGGCATATATGACCTTTTTATTAGATGGCAGCAATGTATAGATAATAATGTTAACTGCTTTGATTAAATAAATAAGTTAAATTAAAAAAAAAACGAATTTAAATTTTTAGTGCAAATCGGCAATTTCATACTTTTACCCCAAATATTAATACACTATACTTACTTATAATGTTCAGCAGCATTTTCAAATTGTCCAAGAAAGATGTGTGAATTTCCCAAATTACTATTAGCTCGTCTTTCCGCAGCCCTATCTCCTACTTCTTGGGCTATTCTCAGTCTTTCTGTGTGATATTTGATAGCTCTAGTGAAATCGCCGAGAAGATAGCAAGTGTTTCCAAGGTTTCCACACGCCCGACCCATGGCTTGACGATCACCCAGGGAACGCATTAGTTCGAGGTTTTCTCTGGAATAAAGAAATAAACAAGATAAATAGGCAGTTGAGCTGTTTCTCCGTTGCTCCGTCATATATAATTTTTCCCAGCCACTACCTATACAAAATCTTAACAGTTATATGAATTATAAACTCAATTAATTGGAAATTTATCAGGATAAAAACATGTTCCTTGTAAGGACAATCGCTTGAATTTCCTAGGATTTATTGTCGATTCTTGCTAAGGAACAATGTTACTCACAGGTCTGGGTGTTACTGCTGAAAGGTGCATTTATTATACTTACTCATAATATGTAACAGCTTGCATGAGACAATCCCGTACTTCTTGAGGGAAATGCCCGGGGTCATTCTGACCCACTCTACCCAACTGTTTCCCCTGTGCGTGATATACATTCCCCAAGTTATACAAAGCTCGGCCTTCGCTCAAACGGTCACCCAAGGAACGTGATATTTCTAAATGCCGCTTGCAACATTGTACTGCTTCGTTAAACTTGCCCATGACTTTCAAAGTGTTCCCTAAATTTCCAGAAGCTTTTGCCTCGCCGAGCTTGTCGTTCATTGTTCTGAAATATAAAATAACTTTATAAAAAAACAAAGTTCATGAGCATGTACATAAATAAATTAAGTTCTACGTAAATAAATAAATTAAATTCAGCTAAAAAATTAATATAATGGGGGAAAGTTGGACTACCATTGTCTGAATTGTACAATATTTAGCCTGTTTTAAATCTTGTTTAAGTCTTGATAATTAATATAATAATAAATTAAAAGAGAACATAAACATAATAGTAAAATTTATTTATTATTATTTGTATGGATTCCATTTTTAATTAAATATGAATAGTATACATAAAAGAAATCTCACCTCGCCAAAGTAAGATCATGTTTATGATACTGCATAGCCTTGCTATAATCGCCTAGGTAAAAGTAAGCATTGCCTAGTTGACTATATATAGCACTAAGGGTTCGAAGATCATCTGTACCAGCTTGTATTGCCGCTTGAAAGAACGCAACACCAGCTCTACAATCCCCTGCCTTGCATAACCGTTCTCCCTCCAAGGCCAGTTCAAGGCACATTGAACCCCCATCGAAACTCTGAAATTAAAAATATTATTTTTTATTATATTGATGATAAAGATGATGATTGATTGATGCATTGATGCAATTTACCTATAATATCAGGTAATATCAGGTAACATAGTAAAGAAAGGATGTTAGGACAGTTTAAAAACTTATGTAAGTTTATAGTGTCATGGTTAAAGGTCATCCTTCTTGGGTCCACATAACTTTACTTCATTATTCACTGTAGTGTTCGGGCAGCGAAGGGGAGCATTGTAATTATATAAAAGCCTTTAACCCTACATCTTAGTAGCGTCCAAGGCGCTAACCGGCTTTCTGTCTAAATTGCGTGTATACGTATTACTGTACAGTAATGGATATCATTCCTCTCTCGTTCTACGACACTAATAACACCGCCATTAGTCAGTAACCTATATAAACATTTAATTTGTAATAAAAAACATTGGGGTCATTAATCAATATAAAAACTATCCTATCACGCAAGTTGGACCAAATTAGAGGTATCGTGAAAAATTACATCAAGATCAGTTAGTTTTTTCAACGCACTTGCTATTACTTCCTTAGTTTATAAATGATTGTGTAAATAAAAAAAAATCTTTTGATCATGCAATATGATGTAAGACTAGTGTTACATGTAACAGTCTTAATTTATTCATAATTATTACATACCCAGTTATTTAACTCTGTTATCCAATATTGATGTACATTGTACATTTAAAAAATAAAAATTAGACAGAAATTTTATTTGTCAACTAGGAAAGACTATTTTTATAATTTATTTTTGCACAATATTATATTATAACAAATAAACAAAATTGAAGTGTCTAATTTTACTAAGTGCATATGGATGAATACAGGGTACATACACCAAAACACCTTTTTATACAATTTCTTTGAAATGGCTGGATCGATTTTGATTGAGACTTTCATAGGAACTTTTTAGTTTTGGCCATTAATTTCTAATCAAATAGATGTATATTAATTAATTTCTAGACTAATTCACCATAGTAAATTTAATATTTACAAAAATTGATCAATGGAGAAACATTTTTTTTATAATAATTTCTTAGGTTTTCACGATTGTTGTACATTTGAAATTACTTTATAAAAAGGTTTTTATCATGTTTATGTTCTTTAATTTGATTTCCCTATGTTTTGTATTTATTCTATGTTGTGTGCGTACATATCTATAATCTGTACTAAACACTTTAGGTACATTCATCCTGTATGTTTTAACTAAAGTTCATTTTTAATAAAGGAAACCCCAATATTTATATTATTTTATATTTAAATAAGGGCAATACCCACTAGTCCATTGAATTACTTTCTTTCGACAGCCGAGTGCATACATATCTTTGTTTTTAAATATGTTATAAAAAACACAGTTTTAATTCAATCTGGCCAACCGTTTCAACAACGTGTTTTAATCATGCTAAACATTTAGTATGTACTCAAGGTATTTCCACCATGTACGGGTGTAGCTTTGGTTGCGTTTGTCTGGCTGTTCGATAGTAAAATGGGGCAGGCGGTATTAAACTACAATTCAATAAAACACAGATTAAGGGCCAACACTTCGACGATGCTCCAGACTTTGCAACCGAGACTTGAGTAAAGTGTTGTCTCTTATTAGCCTTCTCGCATGCCTCTCAATGGAATCTAAAGCCTGAAAATGGTACTTGGCAGAGCCCTCACAGAGGTGAGCAGGTGTTCCGGAGTGAAATAACGTCTTTACTATGAAAGGATACTAAGTTTTTTTCGGCTTGCTGAGCTTTTAACTCGATATAGGAGCCAAAGTTAAGAGTCAATGAGAGGGTAATGCCTAGAAGTTCTAGGTTAGGAAGTTCTAGGAGACCACATTACGTGGTCATCCTCAGGGTGTGAGGCGTTCACTCCTTCCAACTTACAACTTGAGTAAAAATGGTTATTGTATAATAAAATTTATGAGAATTATCAGTTATACTAAACTTATCAATGTTTAAACATGCACTGGGTAAAAATAGTATTTTTTTAATGATAAGAGGTCTAAAAAAATTTGATTACAAAGTTCATAAAAAAAGTGAACATTTTACTCATAAGGGGAATCTCAGAAATCTCACCGTATCATAGGTTTGCATTTCCTGAGGTATTTGTAAAACTATGATTAATCTTAAAATTATGGGTAATACGTTAATAAGATAATTTTGCGTCTACAAGATTTCTTTCGGAACAACAAGACTGTCCCAAACAAAACGGGACGTATGGTCACATTATTCATACATGAATAAAAGCATCGCCTTCCGTATTAGGGTTCCTATGACTCATAATTACGTCCTGTATATTGAAAATGAGGCTAATATAAAGACGACATTTTAATGTAGTCAACAGGTGCATTGTATACCCAACCGTTTTGCGGCTAAACATATTTTGATGTGGTTTAAATATCAAGAAACACCGTTAACACTACTTATAAACAAGTTATGTAAATATAATGATTGATAATCAAACTATTACTAAATTATCAGAATGATTTTGTTATACCTGTGCTCCCTGGACATCAGTTGATAAATTCTCAGCACTCGCACTCACAGACATTTTACGTAACATAAAAAACAACAAAACAAAAAATAAAATAGTTGAAGTTTTGTCAGATTCTCATAATTGTTTGTTTGGATATTGCATGGGGCATTGGGCGTTCACAAACACGAGCGTCACAGACAGTTATTAACAAAGTTTAACGCACAGACAAACCTCGGACGCAGAGATTGCCTTCGCTAACACAGACAAATGACTATTGGTATTACCAAACACAAAGCTCTTGTTTACCCATTTCCCCAGTGATTTTTAAAACGTAATAACAGTATTCCTATGCTTATAATGTGTTTCATATCATTATATTTTAATTTTTATTAGTATTATAGTAATTTTCGCGATGAATTTTTCACAAAAAAATTTACTGAAGTTGGTCAGACCAAATAAAATGTATCACAAAAATTGATTCAAGTTTAAATATCTTTTTAAATATGCTGAAAAACAATTATTATTTAAGCAAGTAAATTAATAGCCTATGCTAATGAAGTAATGATTAAATATATATTTATAATCCATAATGGCTGAAGTTTAATTTATTTAAATGTGTTTTAATGTTAACAATTAAATAAATATTCATAATTTGCTTAATCGCTTACACATTAAAGGTAGAGATGTGATATCTAATTCTATTTTGTATTTAAATACTTTTGTTTTAAAAACAATTTGTGGTATATTTAAAATACCTTTTAAGACCTATTTTTATTTTTAAGACACAAAATGCAAAATAAATTTTGTCATCTTAAAAAAATGAATGTGATAAGCTATTATCATTTCTCACTATGGCAACACTGAACTGATGGGTATTTAATGTTCGTTAATTTAATATTTTATAATCCGTCCAAAATAGCTGGATACGGATTAATATAATAACTATAAAATCCGATGATGTAAATTTTAACCAGCGTCGATGATGCTTTCGTGTGACAACACAAGTAATCTTAGTAATAGTGGAACCAGTGATGGACAAGGAACAAAAAATTGTAGAATCAGGACTAATATCAGTTTTTATTATATTTTCATAATTACATTGACATAATTATACTTTATTGGGTTCCCTACTTCTGTTTAATTACGGCCCCCATTACATGAAATACTTGATACTATATGACGTGAAAAAGAACATGATTGGGTCAAAAAACTTAGTAAGGCAAATTCATTTTAATTTTGTAAATAAAGTATTTTAGAAATATGTATTTTGCATTTAATATTTGAAAACTTTTTATAAACTATTTTGCACATCTCTGATTAAAGGGTAAAACTGAATAATTGAACACCGTGATACTTAGAAACAATGATAAGTATTCGAAATACGAAACTAGATGGCGCTTCAACGTATTGCTTAACAGAAGTAGTCACGAGATGGCAACACTTACTAAATGAGTCCTTACTAATATTATAATGTGAAAATAATTATGTCTCTCTGTTGCGCTTTCACGTCAAGACTACTGAACTGATTTAAATGAAATTAAATGCGTAAAAAGGGTTTTATGGCTTTGAAAGGGGGTGATGAAAAGTTGTATGGAAGTATCGTCATTTTTAGAGCTTGAAGACTTGAAACTTAATTTTTAGGCTGTTGATTCGATATAGATAAATATGACGAGTTTATAAAAGTTTACACTATTCCACGCGGACAAAGTCGCGGGCACAGCTAGTAAAGTGAACTCCACAAGTAGTATCTGCTAAAGGCGTGTGTGTACCCCTACTTGCTAAAGTTTCACTAGTTTTTAGGAACAAGAATATCTGCTTTAACATTTCGTATGAAAGTTTATAAATTCCAAAGACTTTTTACAAATATCAAACTGAGGATAATATTTTACAACTTATAGTACACAAATATTATACAATACACACTATTATTCTAAACAAGACTACATATATTATTTTTAATATTTGAGTTACAAACACACATCGACTTAAGAAAATGATTCGGTGGAAGTGGGAGTGGGACCAAAGGCGACAGCTGCTTATATTAAAAAAAAAACATATTTATGACCTTTCTTTGGTTGTTCACACGTGTAAAAGTGTTTCTTAATGAATTCCTCCGAAACGGCTTGGCCGTATTTATAATTTGAATACTTAGGAGAATAAGTCGTCTGTTAATCGGCTCTTTTTTATGCCCCTAGGGCCTAGGTGATATGGAGCCACCCTCTGGGTCCTGTCGGGTCAGCTAATCTTTTATATAAAATTCTCGTAATCACAATGTTTGTTACCAATCTCCTCCGAAACGATTTGACCGTTTTTTATGAAATTTTCTGTTCATATCGGTTATTTTATATACACGTTTAGTTTGTATGACAATGCATGGTGGTTAGCTGTCTGAGGTCATTTTAAATCCAACATGGCGGATCCTCCAAAATGGTGGACTAGTTATTTCCATGCACTAGGAGTGCCAACCTATCAAAAATGAAAGGACTTGCCTGTAAATAAATTAAAAGAAAAAACAATTTATTCTGATATAAAAGCTTGTCGCGAGATTTACCTGTGTAGAATCTAATAGCTTTTAAAGCTAAGTAAATACAAGTAGGTACTTAAATCTCGCGACAAACTTTTGTATCATATAATTGTGTAATGAAGTTATAAGTTGATACTAAAGTTTTAAAGTTTATTTTATTCTCTTTATCTCACTCTATTCAATTTCTTTTGTAATGCATAATATGTTGTATACTATAGAAGAATAATGAAGACATAATTTTTTTATTCAAAATTATAAGTAAACCATGAAAAGATGTCGAAGTTTTTTGGATTATCCGTTTATTGTGGATACTTTACTATGACGCATACAGGCAACCATTGTATTAATATGAGCATAAAACTGCGTTATTGGTGATTGAAATCAATAATTGATCCTGGAAAAAATTAATAACCAAACGTACATCCGTAAAATACAAACAATACTCTATAGGTAAAAACATCGGGTTTACCCCCTCGCTAGGGATTGGGGGGTCGTTGTGGGGTTGCTCGTTAGTTATGCAAATATCGCGCTCATCCTATCACCTCACTTCTACAATGATTATTTAACAAGTAGACGAGTATTGATATTATTTTTGATCAAAATGTTAAGTTGAATTATCTATTAATGTATACCTAAAATATTTTCGTACATATACATGATTTATGTGTACATAACTCATTAGTTATAATTAAAAAACATATTTACCAAACTAGTCGACCCGTGCGACTTCGTCCGCGTCTAGCTCCGCTCCTATTGGTCTTAGCGTGATGATATATCTATATAATCTATAGACTCGATAAATAGCCTATCTAACACTGAAAGAATTTTTCAAATCAGACTAGTAGATCCTAAGATTAGCGCGTTCAAGCAAGCAAACAAACTCTTCAGCTTAATATGTTAGTATAAGAAGTAAAAAATAAGATTATTTTTAAGCCAGTACGAAATATTGAAGGAAATTCTATTTCGTACCCGGTTTGGTTAAGCGCAGTTTGTGTAGACAGTAGACACTCGATGTTTTCTCTTAGCTCAGTAGTTGGCAGACTTTTCTGTAAACTTCGCGTCGCAACACTGTAGCAGAACTAATAATTTCAAATGAAAATATATAGAAAATGGCAAACTTTGTTGAAGGTGACTGCGAAGTAGCATCAGAATTTCAAGTGTGTAGTAAAAATATGGTTGGTTTCCTCCTTCTTTTATATTCCCTGAATAATAATCAACAGATAACTGACATTGTTTAATAATAAACACATTTGATCTGTAACAATTATATTAAAAAAATCTATTGAAATAAATTATTTTGAGTTTTAGTATCTTTAGTAGACAAATAGGAAAAGAATATTTATTAGTTAAATAACAGAATTTTGATATACGATAATAATAATTATTATTCTTTGCCTCTTTTGCTCGTTTGGTACATATCGGTGCAAACAGCTTTCTACATTAATATTCGTAAATATCATATACACAAGTATGCTATCTTTTTATATATCCTCATTACATCTTCATTTTCGAGTTTTATTATGATTTGAAATCCAATATTGTTTTTTTGCTTTACATGACACTAGTTGTTGATATTTCACTAATTTTTTGATAGCTTGAATTGAGTTAAATTTTACCTAAAATATTAGCTACATAGTTGGCGACATCTTTTATAACTTTATGTTCGTGTATACTTCCAGTTCTAGTGGATAGTTAGATATTCGCCACACTATTATTTATTGCGCTATACTATAGAGATATAGGTATATACTCGTATGTTCTCTAGACTGAAGGCAAAGCAGAGCCTATTAAGATCCCTCACCACTGCTCGATGTCTTTATTTAACACGAATCTTGAATAAGACCAACACTTTCTTACATTTATATTTCACTATGAAAGTCAATATTTAGTCCATCTTGTGTAAGTCAAACAATTTTTAAAATTACATTATAAACAGTAAACGGTCCAGCTGAAGATATACTCTCTTGTATAACCGCCTCCAGGGTAGTGTGGATTGGGAGTGAATCCAAATAAGAACACAGTGTTCACTGGAACCACATTATTGATGGGATAGGAGAGAGAAGAGGTAGTCTGTCAACAAGTGGGGTGACCGGATTCTGAAGCCAACTCGGCTCTTACGTTGAGAACCCGTCTCCTCACGGGTTTGTTTCCTATATCTTTTTCCTTCTATTTATTAATTAGTGAATGACATTTGTATGTCTTTGCGTCATACAAAGAAACATCTGTGGAAACATTTCTAGACTTACTTAGTCGTTTTAGCTATAGTTTGATAAGTCAGTCAAGCAGCTTATTTAAAAGATTAGGTTATGGTATTTATTTTATTTAAGCTGAAATCGTATTGCTTCGATTGCCGAAAACAAAGTCAACAGTTATTGATAGGGTATGTACCGCGGCGAGAATAGAGAAGGGAAGTTTCAGCGAAATTAATATCTATTTCTATAGAAATAAAGGTTAAACGGTTTAAGAGGTAGAGTGACTTGCAGACGCACGGTGGTCTACAACAAATGCCGACCACTAGATACATTTTTGTGCACAGACTAACTGTCGGTTAGAGGTGAAATGTATTTTATTTTCTTTCAATTCCACCCTTGATGTCTTATCGTGTTTGAACGCGATGAAAACCAAAATTTGGCCGATCTGGGTGAAATTTTGTACATAGTTTGTAATTTGAGTAAGGATAGTTAGGATTTTTTTAGGGCTATAAACGTTTAATTATAAGTTAGTTTATTGATGCAATATTGTAATATCTTTTGTTGGTTTAGTTAGAAGCGTCCATTTATTTTTTTAATATGGCCAAATCTGGCTCCATGGATTAAATTATTATATATTTTTGTTTAATATTTATTATTTAATTTTAATATTTACAAATACTAGTCTGCTAGTCTACAATAGGGGAGGGAGTTACGGAAAATCTTACGAAATCTCACCAATTCTCAATAGATGGCGCAGTGTTAAGATTTTAACGATTTGTAACTTACTTTCTATGTAACAAAGTTTATTTCTGTTATTTGTATTGTAATTATAGTCGCTAAGTATATGTCGCTAGTATAATATTATACTAATAATAGGCAGTATCTTAACTAATAGGTATTGTAAAAGATTTGATATTTAAAAGATTTACTACGGTAATTCGCTGAATATAATCTAAATTAGATAATAATAAATTTTCGCTTGAGAAATACTATTTACCAAGAAGAACCCATAGGTCCGATGTACACTAATAAAACATTTATATTGTAAGTTAGTCTGTCAATATCGCAGGTATGAAAGGCTGGTATCACCGGCGAATGATATATGGAGAGGCTATGACGTGCTGCTTTGATGCCACGTCAATATCTGTTAGTGGCTCGAGTGGACTTAACTGACCTGTGTTGAATGGACGCGGTATCTGGTCCATCACCCAAGCTAGCCGACCCGACCTCGTTTCGCTGAGGTATATTGTAGTCATTCACTTCCTGATTCCTAAACTCCTGACACACACGATTCTAAATTCTAATACAATAAAGTTCTCTTATATATTCATTATTTTTCCGAGAACTACGGTTTTTTTCCGGGATAAAAAGTAACTTATGTTACTTTCAAGACTTTATTCAACAAACTTATATATTATAGTTTAAAAGAAGAAATAACCAATAATTATGCAAGAATTTGCATTAAAATAATATTGTCCTGGATTGTGCAGTACCTACCTATTTTTAATAGATCATGCAGAAGAGATTTCTATCGCATAATAGGTACATTAGTTGCGGGTAATCTATATATTTAAATTTACCAATATGAAAATATGTATATTGTATATATGTATATGTAAACATTTATCTTATACTAATATATAAAGCTGAAGAGTTAGGTTCCATTTGAAAAATTCTCTCAGTGTTAGATAGGCCATTTATCATCATGCTTCGTCCATTAGGAGCGGAGCTACACAGGGACGAAGTCGCGAGGGTCGACTAGTACGTAATAACAAGTATTGTAAATATTTGTTACTTACGAGTTTAGCTCGATATGCTTCGGAAATTCGGGAATCCACTTCCCTTCTCTATAGACCGCAAATCGAGAATCTATCTATCCAGAAGTAATAGTGAGTTACTGTATCATCAAATCCAATATATTTTTTTAATATCAAATCCATTGGCGGGTATATATTAGAATTGAAAATTTTAGCATATAAGTTTTGTAAAATAATATGATAACTTGTCCACCATAAACTAGCTTCGGAACCCGATCGATTCAGGGCCAGAGGTCGAAATTCCAATGCGAGGGTTAAAGAAAACCCTGTGGCCTTTCCCGATGCGGCCACAGGGACACACATGACGCACAATTGACTACTAAATTGCAATTAGGATACCATCTGACTTGGTTAAAGGTATATTTTGACAAACACTCAAACGTAGATTACAATCGTTTAACCCTAGAAGCCTAAACTACGTCTGCGAGGTGTTATTACTTATAATTTTAAATATCAAAAAAAAAGTACATTATACAAGTGATGTATTCATAAACGTTTTTAAGTACGTGTATAAGCACGCATATATATATGTTTATTTTTTTATATATATTATAATTTGAAATATCTACTTTTTAGTAATTTTTTTTTGCTTAAGTTTTCTATTGTATAAGTTTCATTGCCTCGAAAATATCGCTTTTGTCATCACCATATTTTGTGCAAAGGTTTTTTATTGATATAATAAAGTGTATTTCATTAGAAATTCTTATTGATTAAACTGTAAATTTCCTTAAGGCATAAGAAGCAATTATATTTTTGCTAACCGTATGTGATCATATATATGTTAGGTTTTGAGTAAAAGATTGTATGTTCAAATGTAGTATGGTTTCAATGTCGGAAATATTCAAGCCGCCGAGCTTGCAAGGTTTCATCTAAGTCCATGCAAAGCCAGGACAGTTTGCTAGACGTGTATAAATTTCCATTTTGGATTGAAAATAAATAAAGCCTGTCAAAAGCCCTGCCTTAGCATGTATGTACATAATTTTGCAAATACCGCATTAATTACAAACTTTATTCTTATCCGGTTTTATTTATTAATATTCCGTAAACGTTATTTGATTAGGTACCACTTAATTAATTTATCCATAATCAAGCTTGTGTGTCTGTGCACGCCGCATACTAATCTTAATTACATAAATGATATATTGTATATATATTTTACTATGTAAAGCTGTGAAAATCAATTAAGATTGAGAATGTTCATAAATATATAGATTTTAATTTATTTAGATGTTTTTAATAATTAAGAGCAAGCATTCCGGTGTAAAATTAATTCAATGCGCAATATACCTATGTATTTATATATTGACGTGTTATACATTTATTTATTTATAGGGAACAACGGTGAATATTTAAACTATACTTTCCTACTTTGATAGCATAGTGGTTAGGATACTTTTCCAAGTTATATTTCCGAGAAGTAAAATAAAAGTATTTTTTAGACGATCAAAGAATCCCACGGTCGATAAAAGTTTGGACTGTGCGTTGATACTGTACAACAATCAGTCAGTCAGTCAGAAATTCTTGTATACATTTAGATAGGTAAGTTCTATGCAATATTTCATAGCATTACCTATCAGTGTGTGACGTACAAAAGTAAGCTGATTAGTAAAGTATTGACAGCGCACGCGTCAACACTACAAAAGCGCCACGTGCCCACAATATAAACGCTTCCTTCCTAAACGTCTATTTTTTAAATGTATTACACCCGCCTCGATAGTTTTTCGAGGGCTACGTTGATTCGGTTAGATCACAGCGGGAATTTTGCTGAATATCGATTTTATTCAGGGTTTTTGTGCGAGCGAATCGTAATGCAATCACTTACATATATCTCTTTTTATATAGAAGTATAGAGTCCTGTGTGTAATGAACTAGGAACACGTCAGACAAAGAAGCATGTTTACGGAGCTTCTAAAGTTATACCCAGCTAACATCAATATCAAATCACAAGACCCATAATTTTGGATCGTGAGTTTTTAATTCAAAAAATATCTACTGTCTTGTAAACACAAAGTCCTAGATAGGGACAGTTTATCAAGTGATTTCATACTGTAAACAATAGGTAAGTAGTGCAACGTAATATCGTAGTGGCCTGCCTTATTGAGTATTAGGTACTTGAGGTATTTTAATGTTGGGTAGTGGACACTCACTGTCCATGTGTATCGATAATGTAAATGGCACTCTTAAAGCTGCTCTTGGGTCACAAACTCCATGCTTGGCTAGAATCACAAGAATACATATTTATACGTTTTGATGTACTTTCGATAATAGGATTTATCCTCATCCTTTAACAATAAAAAATAATAAAATATTTTAATGTCATACCCGTGCGAATCCGGGGCTCTAGTAAAAGATAAATTTGTATCGGTGCATAAACTAAAAGATATTCAGTAAAAGATTAGCTGATTACAACCCCTTAGATACATTGTTACAGTTCAAAGCTTTCGAGTAGATATCTCCATAAGTACAAAAAGGATTTTTTATACGGAGACATGCGGGCGTGTTTGCAGTTGCAAATACTGTTAGGGGAGGCGAATCAGGCTTATTGTACGAGCTTTATTTCTTATGACTTATTTTAAATCTCTATTCAGTGTAATTGACATCATCAAAGCTTGAAATTAGTTAAGTATCCTACTGATATTATTAACTATAAAGTTTGTGCATTCTAGCAATGGAGGTAAGAGTTTATATATAATAATAAAAGAGCCCTATAAAGCTTAAGCTCCTAGGTCAAAAGTCCTAGGTATTGATATATGATGTACTACATTGATATATGATTAACGATGATGACCTAACACTTAAAATTCTAACAGTAGGACCAGTTTCGTGAAAGAGTCAGTCAGAAAAACAAACTGAATTATAAGTATTAATTGTAATTTACAGTAGCTTCTACGGAAAATTAAAATTAAAAAGTAATGTGATAAAATTAGTAAAACAAGGTTACTGACATTATCGATCGTTCAATAAATTATACAGTATGTAATCTATAGTTAAAACTACGTATGACAATAGTTTTTTTATAATTCAGGCTTTGGTCAGTCAGTAATCCTTCAGTGGGCTACGTCTTCATCCTCAAGTCTTCTATATAATTATGTATGTTGCACGCGTCATTGTCCTCGACCCCTTTTATAAACACCTAAGTAATCTTGAACATTTCTATTACACAGCAATACGAAAAACATGTATTTTACACTGGAAATCGAGCAGTGTCTGGGGCTCATAATTCAGGCGCAAGTTTAAAATGATGAGGCTTGGAATAATCAAGACACCGTCGACTGTTCAACAAAAATAAAAAAACTATATAAATATGATATCAGTAACTCGCGTGATGATTGCTCGAATACTTTCACTACTTTAGAAAATATTTACTATCTAAAATTATTTGATAAACTGCGTAAATATTGTCAAAACATTAGGCATATTTGAAATAAAACAAATTATATATGAAAATAAATATTAAATTAGTTATAATTTCAATATTTAGTAATGAAATTTGTAAACCGGAGAAGATAGTATTAAATAGTCTTCCCTAAATTACCAAAACGTGAATATTTTAATATGAAAATCGTCGTTTCTCAGTTGAAAAGAATAAAAAAGTATTAATTACTTAAATTTGTAAATTAAAATAAAATTAATAATAATAATATACGATAATAAAAAAGTAGAGTATAAGTATAGTCTGCACTATTTGTGTTTAGAGAACACGTATCGCAGTTGTGTTCATAGAGTGTTAAATTAATAACGATATATAAAGTTTTTTATCATTCTTAAAGTATCAAAACTATGTCAGCAGTATAAAATGACAGTGAGCCGTGATTACACAGCTCTAATTCGATAAATAGGGCTCCAACCCTCGCTGGCAATGTTTAACTGAATTTATTACTTGATTGCACCGCTTGTGCGCACTTGTTCTTTATAATTGCGCTGTTTTGACATTTTCAATAAAAATAATGGTTTCGGTTTGTAAGTGTAATCATTATCAATGTTTGAAATCAGTTGTTATTGTGTCTGTACGTGTACCATAACAACAGGATCAATTGATCGAATTCTTCGTATTTTTGTTGACAGAGAGGTATTATATCGAGCAGATAGTCTATGGACGCTTGTAAAGGCGTAGTAAGCGATAGAATCTAGATTCTATTCTATTCTAGAATTATCCTGGCCGACTAAGGATTAAAACTAGTTTCTATACGAAATTTTTCTTCGCGGAGTTTCATCTTCGTAAGTACGTAAGAAATCGTTTTGGTATTAAATAAATATAAATTTAAGAATAATAAGTAATAAGCGTAATAGAATGAGAGAGTTCCAAAAAGCCCATACCCATACTTGAAATGTATGTATTTTGACTCGCTGATCACGAATGTGATAGTTAAAATTAGCACAAATTTTATTTTTAAGGTAAAACTCGGAAAAGTTGCCAACAAACTGATTTTTCACAGGTTTTTCAGTCATACCCTATGGATAAATAATTCGTGCCACCACCGCTAACGCCATCTCGTGTATTATAACAGTATTATTTCTTTTGTTATTTGGTATTCGCTTAAAACACCGAATAATAATAATCGAATATTCGTTACAAGTCAAAAAAAATATTATACAGCACAAAACAATTTCTTTTAATTATGTATGTCTAAATATCTATAAGTAAAGTATAGCTTAATAGGTTCAACTCTCCTTTGCGTACTAAATGATATGGGTTAGTAAATAATAATTCCTTTGGTTCCATGCTACAGTGATATACGCAATTATTTTATGAAACGTATCGTATCTATAAAATATTCTGATCATAAGTCGGTCCGTACAGAGATTGAAATAAAACATCGAGAAAAACATGGGGTTTCGGAGAAGTATTGAGGTGGGGTAGGGTTCCTTAAATCAATATTTTTTTATTTAACTTTCAACATTTATCTATGTAAAAAGGACAAATCCGAAATGGTTTCAATGTAAAGTCGCTGATGTGCAAAGCTTAGGCTACGCGATCATAGGTGGCACCAGTAGCCAGTAGTAGATTAATTGAATCGCGCAATCGTTTGTCGTGTTCAAAATATGTAAAGACGAACTGGTATAGCTTAATATCATTCGTTCATCTACAGACCTGTAAAGGTCCTAATTTTTGAAAAGGTAAATTACTAGCGACCCTTGTGTCGTTTGTAAAACACCTTATAAAAATTCACTGCCAGAAAAACTGGTCGCAGTAATGGTATTCTATTAATTTAAGTAGATACATAAACACTAGAGGTCACATAATTTGCTACCAACGAGCCCATAGTACATGAAAATTTGAAAAATAATAGAAAATGTTGAAATCTGAGTATTAAAAATAAAATTATAATTTTAGTGTCTGTTTACGTAGTACAATGTACATATGTCCTTGGGCCTACCTCAGTTCTGGTCTATAATTTAAAGGACACATAGATAGCTCCTTCATACTTATTACTATTTATTATTATTAGTCGGTGGCGACTCCGTGGGCCATTATGATGCAGTATTTTGAATTAATAGTCTCGATATAATACCTTAGGGATTAAAGGGTATAAGTAGCAAGGCAATGGCCATTACTTGTGAGTTGTGAGTCATTACGAAGTGCTAAGTATTTTAAATGTAAACGTTTAAACAACTTATCCTATTTTAAACTACTACAGCACAAATTCATTGTATAAAACTCATTATTATATAAAATTTGTCACTCACTCTTTTTATGTTGAAAGAAAACATTAAAACCTGGTTTGTGTAGTCTGTGCACTAGAGAGATATTTAATAAATAGAAAGAATTAGAAAAAAATATGTTTCTGTAACTACTTTATAAAAATTATCTATATTTTTATATTATTAATTATCTAACACATTTAAGACAAATACATAATATCAAGACACGTCGGCTGCGTGCTAAAGCCAAGTTAAGTGACGCAGCTGCCGTAGGTATATTTACTCGAACCATTTCGAGCTACTTTTGACCCCCTCGTATCGCAGAGCATAATTAGCCTACTTATATGAAAGGCATATAATTTATTAAATTCTCTTAGTTTAACTAGAATCTTAAATTTCATGTATGTAGGTCGAACGGTTATGGATATATTAACGTTTAAAACCCGGCATTTTTGTGACTAACTGACTTATAAATTAAAAACCTAACCCAAGGTAAGGTAAAAAAGTAAGGTAGGCTAATGGGCATATACAAAGAAGAAAATCTGAAAACTGAAAGGTATTGATTATTAGTATCAATTAATAAACAATAATAACATTTGAGCATAAATGTAAATAAAAAATCTACCCCGCTTCCATATGATCAGAAGACTATATTAGACATATTCAAATAAAAAAATCTGAAAACTGAAAATTATCGATTATTAGTATCAATAAATAACAAATTTATGTTAAGTATGAAAGTAGGGGAATAATGCATAATGATATAATTTCGTTATAATATAATACGATAATTTTATCGTTAAGTTAAGGTTGTTTAGGCTAGGTTTTATCATCATCAGCATTGTCATCATCATAAACCTTTTAATGACCTAGTGCGAGGGAGTCTCTCATTCTGAGAAGGAGGTAAGGCTATAGACTAATACACTGGCGCAGTGCGGGTTGGTAGACTTTAGACACCTTTGAGAAGATTATGGACAACTTTCAGAAGTGCAGGTTTTTAAAGCAAGTGATATTTAATTGCTTAAAGCATATATAACTTAGAAAAGTAAAAAGTATGTGATCAGGATTGATCACTTTTCTCTATTAAGACATTCAAATCTTAACCATCGAGCTATCAGTAGGTATATGCGGGGTAGCCAGGCAATGGGGTGCGGCGGCGGAGGGGATGCGTGTGGGAGAGGGGACCGACGCCAAAGCAGTAGATCGAGACACTACCACTAGTCAACCGCGCTTATAAGCGCGAGCTTTGAGCGCGAGCACCCCGAAACAGTGTCAGCAGACGTACAATAATTATTGTACATGTATCAAAATCTCATGAATTTTTCAATCCTCAATCCTAAGCGTACAATCTTGACAAAAATACAATAATTTGAACGATAGCAATTTTCTTTATAATATAATTTATAAAACAAATTTCTAAATATATTGTCATGCCGCCATGAATGCTGGGTAAATGTTTCCTATTATGCCTAATAGATAGCGTTACGATGGTATTGTGTGGATAACATCAGCCAATAATAAGTATTTTTCTGATATACATTTAAAAAAAAATGTTTAATAATTGCCGGAATATCATTTATATAAAATTATTTCAGTGATTCTCTTTTAAATTAAAGCTTTTAGACGACAATTAAATCTAATTTCGAAATGTACAATAATTTTATTGAAAATACTATAATTTTACTGCTCTGATACGATAATAATTTTTCATGGGTCTGCCAACACTGGCCCGAAGCGAGGTTGTATGAAAAAAAAATTAATGGTTTATGCTTCAACAGATTTGAGTTTCACGTAAAAGTGTCCCATTAAAAATAAATAGGGACAACAATTATAGCTAATAAAGGCTTTTATTACACACTTATTTTAATTTACATTCACTGAAAAAAAAATTCGTTTTAAATATATAATACTTATTTATTAAGTACATAGCTTAGTAGACTGATTCTTATTTCTGAAATTTGTTGTTACGGATTAAATTTTGAATAAAGTTTCTACTTTCGTAATATAAAAGTACCTCATTGATCTAGATTCAAGTCAAATCATGGCACGAAAGTTCTTTCTTTTGCGTAGTTTATACTAATAAACAAAATTTTACAAAAGTAACACGGAAATTATATCAAACTAACAGTAGAAGTATGGAATAAACAGGAATTACGTTGACTTACGTGCTATTTACGAAACTAAATGAGTAGACAAATACAATTGAGCTTGTATGTGAGAACTAGGCATGTCAAATCTTGAGCTTAAATTACATCTCAAGTGAAATAATTTCATTTTTTAAATAATTGTCTGGCATCGTTGCAAGCAAAAAAAAAATTATATATCACAAACAATTCATTTTAATTACTTATCGATGTATAAATATCTATAAGAATAGTTAGCAACACCGTTTATAAAGTAGTATTAGCGGGTAGGTCATTTTATATTATGTCAAGTATACCAACGTGTAGTGTACATGAAAGTCAGTATTATAGTGTCGTGGGTAAGGTTTCCCTTCTTGAGTTCCACGTAATGTTTATTTTACTATCTATTGTAGTTGGGTCTCAAACCCCAGGCACTGGTCGGCGCCGTTAAATTGCATGTGTATACGTGTTGCTATACAGTAATGCGTATCATTCCTCTCTCATACACTTAGCAGTAGGTATAGCTTAATAGGATCAATATCTATGCTATCTGTAGCGCAGTATCTTTCAAATATAACTTTAATTCGTCATTTCATTCTTAATTTTTTCTGTTATTAATTTCAATGTAACACCGTTCCTGAAACGTATCGTATCTATAAAATATTCTGATCATAAGTCGGTCCGTACAGAGATTGAAATAAACATCGAGAAAAACAGTGCGGGTTGGGGTTTCGGAGAAGTATTAAGGTGGGGTAGGGTTGTTGTTTTTTAAATCCATTTTTTTTTTATTTTACTTTCAACATTTATCTATGTATAAAGGACAAATCCGAAATGGTTTCAATGTAAAGTCGCTGAAGTGTAAAGCTTAGGCTACGCGATCATAGGTGGCGCTAGTAGTCAGTAGTAGATAAATTGAATCGCGCAATCGTTTGTCTTGTTCAAAATATGTAGACTCACAGGTATAGCTTAATATCATTCGTCATCTATAAACCTGAACAAGGTTCTATTTTTGAAAAGGTAAATTAGCAGCGACCCTTGTGTCGTTTGTGAAACACCTTGTATAAACACTGCTTGTCACAAATTTGTACCAGAAAAACTGGTCGCTGTAATGGTATTCTATTAATTTAAGTAGATAAATAAACACTAGAGGTCACATAATTTGCTACCAACGAGCCCATAGTACATGAAAATTTGAATATCCCTGTCGATATAATGTATTCAAATCTAATCGAAATCTGTTTATTAACAATAATATTATCTTAGCGTCTGTCTGAATTATGTTTTACCTTAAACCGACACGCTTTTTTTTATTTTCCATAATACTATAATATTAATATAATATAATATAGTATTTATAAAAATTACTTGTATAGTAAAATAAATGGAATAATCTGTCTTAGAGATTCATGATGTAGGTAAGTCCCTATTGGTTCATTTTATAAATTTCCCCACTTACTTTATAACCTCTTTCCCGTGATCAGAAGCAGTTTGACAAGTTATTGCATAGATTTGATGTAGCCTATCATAGTGATTCTAGATCTGCTTAGTTTAGGATTATGTGGTTCGTTAACTTTGTTATTTTTTTTTTTTTTTTATAAACCTTCACCTAGGTTACAAGCTCCAGGCGTTACTCTAAAGTTCATAATATTTATCTTCATCGTAATCTCATTGTTTATGGTGAAAACCGATACTTGTTAATTTTCGGATCTAAAAACTATTCAAAAATTCCTAATAACTGGCGACCCTACTGAAAGGGTGTTAGATTAGATTACCTGCCCCCACTCGCAAACAGTTCGTTACTTCCAAGACGGGATCTAACGAAGTAACTCAACGCGTTGCAGCTTCCATCAATATTTGCTCTGCTATCGCGATACATCCTACTACATACTTATTTTACACCTAGAATTTTCTATTTACACTGTTCAGATGTTTTTACTCTATAAATCCTTTTTATAGAAACATGCAATCATTATCTATAGTTTTTTAGAGGTATAATAAGTTATTTTTCTATTTAAGGGGTTATTAACAGAGATACTTACTCCTCAAATAGATTACAGTATCACAGAGTATGAGCTGAGCTGAGAGCTAGTTGCGGGTTTGGAGCATTATTTCATTTATATTGAATATCAATAACCAAATTCAATACGAAACCAATAAGAGCCATCTATATCTGTATATATGTTACAGTTATATATGTCGGGGTATAGTTGGGGTTGGATAATAGTGAAGACCGTGTCGGGCTATAATTAGAGTAGGATAATGATAAAGAAAATTAATTGTCACTTCCGTCGCGATTTTTATATTGAAAGATTTTTGACAGCCTCAAACGAGTAAACGATTATCGATTAATCGCGACGCCAGCGCCATACTTCCTTTTTGTTGATTTACTTCTCCCCACTAGTGGAGGGTCATTGCTACCATTGTCTAGTCCCTTTATATTCCCCGACTGACGCAGTATACTTTAGTCTCTCGACAAGTCTCTTTGAGTGAACATCAACTGGAGTTGAAGTGTAACAAATAGTGTGTCGCATCACGGATATTGGACATATCGGACTAAGAATCATGTGAGTTCTTACGTCTTATTTATTATGAGTCCCTACATTTTATTTAGATGTGTTAACACAACCTTAGGTTTATGTTAGGTTAGGTTAGCCTTATGTTAACCTAACCTAAGACAGACTGTGAGACCGGGCAGTGGAGGTGAGTGTTGTGATCACTTAAAGGATGTCCTTGGTCACAAGTCCAAGGCACCGCCTGGGTTCCTGTCCAAAAACTAAAGAATCGTGATATTCGATTAATTCATTCATGCAAATACAGCCTTCTCCATTAGATTCGGTTAATTCATTCATCCTGATCTTCTCTCTGTTCTTACATATATGATTAAACTTTGTAGACTATGTGATGAATTAATAACTTTATCAAAACATTATTCATAGTATCTAATGAGGGTTAGCCAATGTAATAATTTGTCTTTCAAACAACTGTTTTTAACCCCCAACGTTACACGGACGGGGTGTTATAAGCTTAACGTGTTTATCTGTGTATCTGTTATGTCTGTCTGTGGATGTCCTATCGTAGCACTCAAGATAATGCACAGATTTTGAGGCAGTTTTTTTTGTTTGAAAGGTAATTTAATCAAGATTGATCTTAGCTATGTATTGTGAAGATCTGGTCACCAGTTTAGAAACTATCAGCTCATTTCTACAAGACAGATATCATTTATTTATTTATTTAACACCAATAAGGTACACACCAAATACATGCCATAAGAAACATTAATTTAAAATACATATATACTAAGTGGTAACTTAATTAAAGGTGTAATGACATTGACATAGATTAAAAAGTAACAACTCTTAAGCAAAACTAAAGTTAAAAATATAACACAATTAAAACTATAATTTTACCTTAAAAATGAAATGAAAAAAAAAAGAAAATTAAAAATTATAATTGTAAATGAGGTAAAAAATGAATACATTATTAATTAAACGTAACTAAGCTGTTTCCAAATATATCAACTTTGGAATTCATTTCAGCGAGGACATGATAAGATTTCATCAGACGATTAATCGTAGAATTGTTCCCGAGATTAGTTTTAGATTGATGGCTGACAAAAAATTTTCTGCTATTAAGGCGTTTTGATCTAAGAGGCACTGATATGATAAAGCGTGAAAGCATCTCTGGACAATCTAAGCAACCGTTTATTAATTTATGTAAAAATACGTTATCCAGCATTCTTCTACGTTCAACTAAGGATTTTATTTTAAAGTGTCTTAACCGATCTTTGTAATGTGATATTTTTTTGGCTAACCTGTATTTAAAAGCAAGATGCCACAAAAGTAATTATGATTATGCTAGTGACAAAAGTTTATTTGGTGGAAACCACAAGAAACCGTAAGAAACCACAACAAACCATACGAAACTACAAAATACCATAGGAAACCATAAGAAACCACAAGCAACCATACTAAACCACAAAATACCATAAGAAATCAAAAGAAAGTAGAAACCATAAGAAATTAACATGACACGACGACAGCAATCAGGCATCATGGATTTCTATGAGTAAAATATTAAAACGCAATTCCTAGACCCCTAATAAGTACTGATTTGGTCTTTATTCCATAATAGAGATAATATAAGCAACACAGTGTTTTTGGAAGCTATGGCTATAAAGGTTAGGTGTGTAGGGTTAAGAGAACACTGTATTGCACATTCAAAATTGAAGTCAATTGAAACTAAACTTTGTATTCAAAACCTATTTGTTTCAAATTATTTACTTTATCTAAGTATGACTAGATATTATATAAAATAACAAGAAATTTGAGTAATTCTGTTCAAATTATCACTTTGTGTCTAAATTGCATAGATATTACGTATACTAACTAGATAGTATATATAATTTTTCGATTTATCACTTCGGCTGTATCATATCTATCTATATATTAGGTTGGGGAAAAAGTCTTTTCGCATTTTTTAAGAAAATTTTAAACAAATTTTAATATAGTTTATTTACATTTAAATAAAGTATTTACTTATATAACCATTTTGTTCGATAACTTTTTGCCATCTTGTAGGTAGGGACATGATCAGATTGCTATAGAAATCTTGGGGCTTCGGATCATAAAACCGCGACAAGTAGTTTTGGCAGTCCTCTCGTGAGACCAAAACAGGTGGAAATCTGAAGGTGCAAGGTCAGGAATATACGGCGGATGCATTAACACCTCCCAAACTCTCTTAATTTTTGCTGAGTGGCTAAAGATTAGTGAGGTTTAGCATCATGATGAAAAACCACACCCCTTCTGTTGATTAATTCCGGCCGCTTTCTCTCAACTTCTTGATATAATCTCATCAGTTGTTCGCAGTAGAGTTCAGAATCGACGGTCCTAACTCGCGGTAACAGTTCATAATGAATAATGCCCTTCCAATCCAACGCAGACACAGCATCACCTTGTTGCGTGTTAACCCTTGTATCGCCACAGTCTGTGAAGCCTGGCCGGCCTTTGACCACGACCTTTTTCGCACATTCTTGTCGTACGTGATCCACTTTTCATCACCAGTTATCAGCTTCTTCAAAAATGGTTCGGTTTCATTACGTCGTAATAAAGAATCACAAATGAGTGCACGGTTCATAAGGTTTCTTTCAGTGAGCTCGTGAGGTACCCAAATATCGAGCTTTTTTGTGTACCCAGTTTTTTTCAAATGCGCCGAAACTGTTTAGTGCTCAATTCGCAGTTCTTCAGCTACGTCGTAACTAATGATATGCCGATCTTGCTCCAATTTTTCAAAAATGACATCCATTTTATCCGTAATAGGGCGACCAGAGTGAGGTGCATCTTTGACATCAAAATTTCTGGATTGAAAACGCTTAAACCAAATTTGTGCTACTCTCACAGACACTGCACTAGGTCCATAAACATCGCAAATTTTTTTCGCGGCTTGCGTTGCATTTTTACCTTTTTTGTAGTAAAATTTTAAAATGTATCGAATTTCTTCATTAGACTCACTCATCTTCACAGTATGAAAAACAAATAAAAATCACACATTTAGTTTTGATAAATTCATACATACTATAATGCGAAAAGACTTTTTCCCCGACCTAATATATAAAAGGAGAAGCTGACTGACTGACTGACATATCAACGCAGGGCCTAAACTATAAGGGTTAGAAACTTGAAATTTTCCACAGGGGTTCCTTTTATAACGTAGGGGAGCACTAAGAAAGAATTTTTGAAAATTCACCTCTTAAGGGGGTAAAATGAGGGTGCAAAGTTTAGTATGAAACATTGCCGTTTTTGAAGTTATTCAAATGAAGTTCTGTATGAAAGTTCTTCATTAGAAGTCATGAAACTGGGGTTAAATATTTTTTTGAAAGTAATCCCTTAAGGGGCTAAAAGGGGGGTGCAATGTTAGTATGACTACATCATGAAATTATTAAATATGTCTACAGACGATCTCCTGTAGGCTTACCTTAATATCGCAAACGAAGTTGCGGGTAAAAGCTAGTTATAATAAAATTTGAATGAAATTTGGTTGATGGATATTTTAGAAAGTGGACATAGCTTTTTATTTATTCCCATGGGATAGAATGGTATGGTGCTAAAGAACAGCTGAAGCTGAAAATTTTGTACATCGTGATACTTAATTTACACGTGTTAACCAGTTTATATAATTGAAATAAAGACTTTTATACTTGAATATGGAACCGTAAAACGACGAAAACAAAACCTTTATAGCTTCAAGAAATCACAATTATTGATTGATTTTTCGACAATACAATGATAGAAGAATTAATAAAATTACGGAGAGATTACATAAGTTGAGTTACGTATCAGCAAGATAAATTCTATTTAGCTGCTAATCTTTTCTTTTCAGCTCTTACTTTAGTACCTTATGACCCTTATGAATTTGAATCACATAATGATTATAGGTCACGGAATAGAGATAATAACCAATTGTGCAAATCGTATCATAATTATAGGACGTGCTCCACATACAGGCACTTTGAATATATTTACATAATTGTATCACCGCTCTAAACATTTTACATTTCCCAGAAATTTGGATCTAGGAAGGAATTGGGTAACATATCCAAAACCAAAAGATTACATGAAAATAATAATAATTTATTTGTAGGTAAGTTTATCCGTTTTGTTATTTGTTAGTATTGTTACACTTGTTAGTGTCGTTGCGAGTTTCGTTAGTTCCGTATTTTCCGTTAGTTAGTTGGGATACAGATTTTTTTATTGCAATGAAACGACAAAGAAACAGACGGTCGACTGAAGGTAAATGGTAAGTGGCCACCGTCAACTAGGACATCGGCAAAACTAGTGTAAGAATGCTACGGTTTCAGTAAACCGGGAGCTGAAACCAAGGGTTCACTAGAAGCGCAAGCGAAGCACGAAACACGAGAGGGATGGGAGTGGGAAGGCAGGATCAGGGTGAGCAGCGTAACCAGAAGGCGTCAAGCATACTTGGAGGTCGGATTCGTATTCTGGCAGTCACAAGCCAGCTGAGGAAACCTGCTCATTGACTGTAAAGATCAACTTGTATCATAACTGTAACTGTATATACGTTAGTTAGTTTATATGATTGTTCCATTGTGTGTATACTATACGTACATAGTATATTTGTTTATATGGTTATTACTTTGTGTGTTTGTATGTACGTGAATATTTGTGTATACATATAGTTATTTCATATATTTTTGTAACGTTTTGTATTGTTACATACGGTTTTGTACAGTTTCCCTTGTTTTAGAGTGTTTTCGGATGGTTTCGATTAGTTTTGAATAGTTTCGTATGTTTTAGTGTGTTTTCGTATAGTTTTGTATGGTTTCATATGGTTTCGTATGTTTTCTTTTGAATTCGTATGATCTCTCGCTTTAGTATATATGTATACGATAAACTTACTGATAAATATATATTCTGCCTAACTGCTCAACTTTGTTTTCATTAATTGTATATTTTAGTAACACACTGAGGTTTTTTTCTTAGCTGTTGTGTTGTACAATGTCGTAGGTGCACTCGTAAGCTTTTCTCATAATGTACTATTAAAATCATGAAAAAACGTTATTTTCAGTCAAACATTTTTACCCCAGCCAGATTCGGACGGTCGACTAGTATGCCTAAAGATTATAACTTTCTTACAATCGGATTGGTATTATTATATATAAATTGTGCTGTTTAGTCTATCTAATGTTTTTGAAAACGTGAAGTTGTCAGATTTTCCTTTAAACTTTAGATAGCATTCACTGTTCATTCTTCTTATAGACATATATTTTATTTTTTAAATATAACATGAACCGAAACATATTTCCAAACAAATCTTTTAATCCACAAAATTATATGCTTTTGTTATATGCAAAGTAAGTCCGTCAGTCAGAAAAGCCTTTAATAAATTATTCTTCATATAATAACACACAGCGCCACCCTAGTAGTGGGTGTGAATAAATTTGAATAATCACATGTAATGACGTCATCGACGGGAGCCGCACTACAATTATCCAGCCTGCGTAAATCGCAATCAGATATTGTATTTTATACTATACACAACTGAGAACGGTTTCAGTGCAGGTTTAATAAAATGGTATTTATCCTTCAAGACTCAGTTCCTTATGGTATTATGTTGATTTGTAAACTAATGGTCAGACAGGAGAATAAGTAGTACCAAAGAAATATTGAACTAGATGACCCGGAAAACGTACTTTACATATAAATTAATTTCTAGAAACCCGTATCAACTAGGGGCATAAAAAATTGCTTACAATCTATTGTCAGACCTACCAAATATACACAAAAATTGGTCAAGCGGTTTCGTAGGAGTTCGATAACAAACACTCTGACACTTTATATATTTGTAAGTGACAATGACATATTGCTATTATGCTCTGTTTCAACTGGGTGTCTCATGACATCTCACCTACTATATAATAGCGTAAAGCAGATTCACAAAGTGGTCTTTAATAACACCCAGATTCCGACGACAAGTTTGAAGGGGTCCATATAAGCGAATTGGTAATTTTTGTGCATGTGTTCTTGGTTTACTTTAAAGCACAGTTCTCACATGCAGGTTCTTTATGATGAACAAGTGATCTATCGAAAGTAATGGTAAGTGGTCAATTTAATCTGGGGACCACAGATTTAAGGGAATACAGAAAGTTACACCAGCTAAAATATCAATCGATTTGTAATTCTATATTGTCTTTGTTTATAATGTCAAAATTGTGTAAGTCAAAATAATTTTAATATTCCTAATTTTGGTAAATATTATGTATTTTAAATGTTGTCCTATACCTACTATCGTTTCGTTACAATGCAGGAATATACAAAAGCTCAGGTGATGTGGACAAGGTATTTAAGCTTCAATCAAAACATGTTACAGATCATTTCAAAAATGTATAATTTTTTGAAATTCATATTAAGTTTTTATTTGTGTTTTATTTTCAGTCGAATGGCACTAATAGCTCTTGGATTAATAACAATTGGTTAGCATCTAGTCTATTTGCTTATTAAGTTTTAGTTCTAGGTTATCATACAAACCAAGTACCTACACGGAAAGTATAATGTAGACTAAACCCAAAAGTACTTAGTTTTTTAATGATACCCAATTCTGGTAGAATGTCTTATGCTAAAGCAATTTTGAAAAACTAATCAGTGATGGCTTTACCGCTCACATTAAGTTTTCTTAAATATCTTCTATGTATTCGTTGGGTATCTGTATGTCTGTCTGTAGCATTTTAGCGCCCAAGATAATGCACCGATTGCGATGAAGTTTTATTTGTTTGAAAGCTATAGTGAAAATATAGTTAGCCGCTTGAAGACTATCAGCTCATTGCTAAATTGAGAGCTGCCTCACGATATGGCAACACACTGATATTGCTTACACTGAGTACACATGAAACAAATATTTATGTATATTTTTTTAATAAGTACCATCGGAAGTAGAGGTTTCAACAAACGAAAATCCCACCGACTTTTTTAAAAAAAAACAGATATTTTGACGTGAGATTTTCGACTGAAAATAGGGGTGCTTTTTCGATGTTAATTCAAAATAAGGTTAAAAAAAATAATATATCAAATCATTTACTAAATTTTTTGAAAAAAAAATGTTTTTGTAGAAGAAAAAAATAAGAAATCAAAAATTTGGTTATTCGAATTTTTACATAAATTTTGAGGTTATGTGAAAAAAATGTAAATATAAAAGTTGTAGGTTTTATTATTATCTACAACTTTGCCTTAAAACTTTTTTACATAAGACTTGTAGTTTTGCCGGAAATCGACATAAACCATTTTCCACTTCCTCTCCTTTTCCACTTCCCGACTTCAGATAGCCCGTAAATTATTTTTCCTTTTATTTTCGTTATATTCTCTTCCTTTTCCAATGGGTTTCATCTCCTATAATTTTTTTTTGTTTAAAAATCATCGACTTTGGTGGCTGTATTATATTAGTTTCAGTTGGGAGTAAGTAAGTTAATTTTGAATGTAATAGTTATTATTATATGTATAGATAATTTATTTTTCAGGTTTAGCATGTACATTCATTGGTGTTACACATTTAGAAGAATGCACTAAAGTGGAAATGGTACGACCTTACCTGGGAACAGGGATGATCCTCTGCCTTGTTGGAATCGCGTATATGTTTTACTATATCGTCATATTACTGGTTTATTTAAGTAAACAAGCTACATAAACTGCATACTATATTTCATTTAATAGTATTAGTTAATCCTTTTCATTTGTAGTTTTAGGTTAACTTGCAATTCTCATATGTTATTTGTAAGGCAGATTTTGCAAATGAATTTTCAGCCGCTTTTAGAACCTGTTGTGGATACCGTTTAGCTGATCTGATAATAGAGCCAGGATATATGAAATGGATCTACTTAAAGGCGAATGATAGGGTGGATGGTTCCTTCTTGGAGCCATTGGATATTCCAGAAATAACTTATTTTAAGGAAAGTTAAGACAGTGTAGTAAGGTTGTGGATTTTTTTACAATAGAAAAAGGTATTTAAAATAACAATGCTAGTAATTTATGTTAGTTTGCCAGTAGTGTTGTGAAACATAATAATGTTATTTTCTGTTAGATATTGTTAATTTTGAAACGAAATTGATTATATTTTATCAGTAAACTGGTTGAAGAACAAACATATAATTCAAGCTGACTCATCACTGAGCAGGAAGCTGGTCCCGAAATGATTAAACTCTGTGCAGAATGCGCCGGGCTGTTTACACACGGGGCGATTTATTCGCCGGCACCCATAAATAATATCGCGCCATCCGCCGACAGATATATGGAGCCTCGTATTTATTACGGTTTGTTGGACGTACAGACAGAATACCATGTATGGTTAGACGAGAAAGGAGAAAAATTCAAAAGTTAAATGTTTATAACTGTTTGCACCTATATTGGATCATTTTAGGCCCGTTCTTATTTTTGATTTATGGTAATGATCTGCCATACTATGTGAAGAACTTGTGATATTGTACTTTTTGCTGATGATACATCTCTTATATTTAAAGTGAACAGAAATAAACATAGTTATGACGATGTAAACAGTGCTATATCGCACGTTCTTCAACAGTTTACGGTAAATAACTTAGTTCTTAATGCTAAAAAGACTAAATGCGTTGAGTTTGCTTTGCCTAATGTTAAAAAAACAAAAATTTAACCTACTGTTAAATAATGAAATTTTAGATGTGGCAGAGTCGAAGTATTTCTGGGTATAACTTTAGATTCGAAACTCCAGTGGAACCCCCATTTAACATCTCAAGCGGGCAGACTCAGCTCAGCTGCCTACACAGTGAGGAGAGTCAGACAAATTACTGATATTAATACTATGGGGTGGGGTAGTTTGAGTTTGAGATTGGCTCATCATATCTGATATCCATAGGCGTAGGAATGATTTGAATAACGAAACAATGGATTTAGCGAAAGTAAAATCTTCCACCCTGATATTTTACTTCTACCTGAATGTTTCTTACATGTAAAAATATGTTTTTTCGACAATTAACGAACCAAACATTAATTGATGTTAGTGAAACCTCAAAATGAATGATGAGAATAGAACATTTTGAACTTTTTTTAATGTTTCATACTGTGTTTGTAAATCTTCAGTTTTACTAAAAAAAATCATACCTTACGATAGTTCTAGCAATTATGATAGCTTAAGATATGAAATAACAATAATTTTTGCTCCATCAATAAGCTGCTAACGGTACAAGTCAACAGTGTTAGTCGCGGTTTTTTCGCGCGGCAGCACCGCCCGGTCGCACTAAACCCTTTACTTGTAATACTTAGATATTTAGTAGTACAAATAAATTATGTGTAATGAAAGCGAGTTTTTTAACATTCAGACATCCACGCCCTGAGTTATGTTGGGTTATTCGATCTCATATTCATAATCAAATTTTGATTTACGGCTTCCCAAGCTATTAAATTCTTTAACTGGTGCCCGCCCGTTTTGGAGGTATACGTCACAATGTGTTTAATTGAAAAATGTTCAGTCCTGTCTGTTGACGGTTCTATATGAGATTTACTTTATCAAATCTTTATTCAAGATATCTATCGTTTCTATATTGTTAAGAAATGTGAGCTTGTCTTGAAACTTATCTAGATAAATAGAAATGTTTCGCCTCTTTGTATATACGCGCAGAACTTCAGAACGACTGCACCAAATTGGATAATTCTTTTTTGTTGTGTTAGTTATTGTCAGGACAAGATTTTTAGAGATTATAAAAGACAGTCAGTGAGATGGTGGGGTCTACCGCAAATCAGTGATATAGTACGTATCATAAAATAAAAGTTAACAGGTATGTTAATACAACTCAGTGAAGCGATTGCGGATCGGCTAGTATGCCAAAAAAAAATTGAAAATATTGCTAACAAAGTATTCCATTATCAATCTAACACTTCGCTATCTAAATGTTGTAATAAGAAGCAAAGCCGTGCCTGGGGCTTGTGACTGGGAAGTGTGAGCGTGGATTGTCAATATTTGCTCTATGAAAATATTAATTAAACTGCCGCTGACCTCGGGACAGAAGATATAATTATTGTCAGGGGGTTCCCAGCCTAAAAATAAAACAGTAGGAACTACTCAAGCCTATCTAAAGTTATCGACAGTTTTGCTAAGAATATAAACTTGAAAGCATCGATCTAAGGTGATAGACACAATCGTACTAAATCTATTAATGTGATATTTTGTGGATATCAATTGTGATACATTCCAAAGCTTAGTGATGTAGACCCAGCATCACGACACTACACAACTGCACAGCGCTAATAGTCACCGAACTAATGGCGTGCTCCTCAGGCTCAAGTCGGAACAGAGGTTATAATATACAGTCTTGGAATAAAATAAAAACACACAAACAAAAGTTTTAAAAATAATTGTCTTGGCATTTTTGTGTTATATTTTAAAAACATTAAATTTTGTTAAATAAAACGTGTAAACAAATGCCATATATAACATTTATTTTTTAATTTTGGATGATAGCTTTAGACAAACCTGACCTTTTTTTTAATTTTTTTATTTATATCTTATAACTTTATAAACTTAAACATAATGTTACTTCCACTGAAGCTTGTATGGCTTATGTGTGGGAATATATGTTTAAATAACATAGTGCAGTTACATATACTTGTAGGCTGTATAAGAAAATTGTCTTTAAGTATATATCTATATATTATATTTACCTTGTATAAACCATTGATGTCTTTGCTTGTCATTAATTGATCTATAATGTTTTTAGTTAGATTGTTCATTATTATTGGTAACAGACATTGCCAAGTGTGTCAAAATATGGTAAATACTCTAGGTGACGAAGTTGAGGAGGTCTTACCCCATATTTTAGTTCTTTTAGGTGCTCGTATTCTTCACTAATAATTTCTAAGTGTATTCTGTCATATAAATTGACAATTCGACAGTATTTAAATAAACCGTTTTTATCATTAATACATAATCTTTTAATATGTGATGGAACCATTGCTTTCAGAATTCTCTTTTGTATTTTATATATTTCATCAATATAACTTTTGAAGGTTCTGCCATTTTGACGTGTCAAAAGTACTTTGTAAAAGTCCAATAGTAAACTATTTTGATTTTGTGTTTGAATTTGACAGTTTTAATTAAAAACTTTCAATTGAATATTAGTTTGGTCCGCATAAAGCGTCAGATCAGAAGTAAATCATACTTATTGGTAACGAAGCGTGGCGGCGCGGCGCGTGCGCGTGCGCTGACCGCTCACCGCACTCACTTGACACCAAATATGTATTTTATTTTCTGAACATACATGTGTATAGTATCAAAACCTGCCTTTTAAATAGTTTATACGTAAAATAATCTATAAGTAAAATAATAATGAAACCTGAAATATCTTTAAGAAAATTGAATGTGTGGGGTCTTTAAAACACCAATAGAAGACGAACAAACAACTAAAAAAGATTATCTTTGACATATTTCTACTGCTTCGATTTTTTTTTTTCTACGCAATAAAATGACTGACACAAAACAGATTAATCAGGATTAAATAATTTTTTGAACAATTTAAATCATTTTTATAGACTACTCACGCTTGACCAAACTGGATTTCACAAAAAAACACTTAATGGTTCTTATGAAAGTTTCTATAACGGTTTATGATTTCTCAATATTGCCCTAGTTAAAAAAAAAACTGTATATTAATATATAAATATGTATCTTGGAATATCGGGCACGTCTCTAATGATTTTTATCAAGTTTTGTATTTAGATAAGCTTTTGTTTAATAAATTTATTTTTTACATTAAAAAAGCTCATGATAAAAGTTATCTCGTAAATCTTGGTGGTAATTACAATGTTGCTATTGGGTGTAAAGCTGTTGGTGCCTCAGAATTTTGTTTAATTACTTTATAACATAAAATACACTGAGGGAAGCTCGGTTGCCCGAGTAAAAATAACTCAACAAAAGACAGTAATATTCCCACCGCGTATTTTTAGCTCTCAATAGCGATAATCAAAGCTTGAGGGCGAAATCATTAGACCGAATGCCTTGTAATTATCGTATTAAGTGACTCCACACCTATTATGCGATCATTCGGTCACTCTTGGAGAATGAATGAGCTGCGTGAGAGCGATTTGTTGACACGCGACGCCTTTACACCTCACTACACACCCCTGAATAAATAATATATTCAATTGGATTCTATCTTTGGAATATATTTTAATAAAAAAATTGTGTGCGTCTAGTGGATCCCTATAAAATTTCTCACTTCTTCTTAAACAATAAACAGATAAAAACACGCATGAATTAAAAGAATGTCAAAAACCCTGATAAACAAATATGGCAGTCAGCGTTTAGCGAGTATATTCAAACTTCCCCGGACGGAACTGAACTTCATGATAAGCGGCATACCGCTTTTTCCTTACAGGACGTATGCTAGCAGGTACTGCTACATCAAGCCGTGTTATAGAACTTCGTTCCGAGATCCCTTTGTTATTCAACAGTTTAAGTTATACACACTGCAATTGACAGTGATTAAAAATATTGTCGAATCGGTTTTCGATTTTACTACATATAAACAAACATAAGTAATACTTACACTTTGTCCTGCATTGGGCATTAACCAGTTAAGGAGTAAGAGTAAAAATACACATTGATAATAAACCGAGCAGAGAGAAACAAATATTTAGTCACCCCAATGCCCAAATTCCCAGGGGTAAAGATATTAAAAACAATAACACCGACAATCGCAAAGTACTAGTTACACTAACAAGTCCCCAGAGTGTTAAATCCAGTTTGCTAGCGTGGACCCCTTATTTTGTAGGTGTCAATAAAACTTGTCACATAATAATCTCATTACACAACTTTTACAACAATACTTAAATAATTGACTTACTTAGGTTTTAAATACACTTTATTTTTATTGCCAAATTTTGCATACTGTTAAATAAAAAGTAGTCTATACGCAGACCAACAGTATGACGGCTTGACTAGAATATCCTCCTGGGGGTTATACTTTAGACGTAGAGCTTCAGCATTACTTCTAGAATACTGGCGATGTAATAATGATTATTCTGTCGTGAACTCGTGACGGCGTTTAATACAATTCCTACTTCTCCGATTTATATCAATCCTACCAACATCATAACAATACTTAGATGATATTTTAATTTAATACTTTTTGATCAAAGTTTGTCCTTCTGTTTGTCTGTGTCCTTCAAGAAGATAATTCTTTCGAAATTAGTCAAAAATTTAAAGAAATGTATGAGGATAATTCTCCTGCCATTCTCGTATACAATCTCTTGCATTTATAAGTATTTTAAATTAATATAAAATAATAACAATTACAACAGCTTGATCGATTTTTATGAAATTTTTTTGTGTAGATCTGAGAATAGGTCGAAGGTTTTTTTTATATCCCTAGGTGATAAGGGTGGTAATCTTCAGAGTTTAATTTAGATGGCATAACAGAGTTTACCAGGTCAGCTAATATATAGATTAATTTTAATCACAAAATGTTTAAAAATACAGGATTTTATTTAAAATTGAAGACTGTAGACCACTGATTTTCAAATTAACCTCCAAGGAAGGAAAAAAGGATTAGTGTTCAGAAAGAAGTCCTCATGATGCAAGCGAAAATCCAGGATAGTGGATTCCGGCAGGTATTCGGGTTAAGTTTAGGGACTTGTTGCATAGTCCTTAATATATTAATATTAAGGAATTACAATGGTTAGCAACACCGTTTATAAAGTAGTATTAGCGGGTAGGTCATTTTATATTATGACAAGTAGACAATATATAACCTTTAGTGTGATAGATTTGAGTCAGTCTCTCTGATGTTTTCGCGCAGTGTACATGGAAGTTAGTATTATAGTGTGGCGCTAGGTTTCCGTTATAGAGGAGCACGTGAATAATGTAATTTATTATTTTAATATTCGGTAGCGAGGTCGAGACGTGGAGGTGAGAGTTTGTGCATAGTAGAAGACGTCTTTAAACCTGCTCCTGGGTCTCAAGCCCCAGGCATTAGGCTTCCATCTAGATTAAATGTTAATATTGTCGTTTGAGTATTACTGCGAAATATATGTAACAAAACAAAATGGTGGTAATGTCAAAAGAGATCCTCCGATCAATTATTCCAATCGAGTATGAGTACTTTTTAGGGTTCTAAATGTAAAAAGTAACTTGTCTGGCGATCTGTCTTTTTTCTCCCGAACTCGTGAAGGTATCAAGTTGAAATCAATTCGAAATACTCTGGCTCAGAATTGGCTAATTTATTTTTTTATTTTTATATTTATAATATCAATCTATGAATGAAAATCATGTCGAATATAGTACAGACTAAAAATAAGCAGAAGCTACAGTTTCGAATTACGCACCCAAATAAATAATTAATGATTATATCAATACAGTAGAAGACTTTCGAATCTTATTTAAATAAATTATCAAAATCAATTAAGTTATCAAGAATCGTTAAAAAAACGTCATAAAGTAGCCGACCCTAGTCATTTACACATTTAATGAACTATTACAGCATATAAGTATTTACACACGTTTTCGTCGTTTAAGCCCACACTTTGAAACTGAGATATCAACATATTGTATATCTCCCAAGATAGGATGACCATCCGGATTAATGGATGGGACTCCTCCGGAATTTTTGGTAAGCTTCAGGATTTAATTTTGTCTGTACAGAAATATGTACAAACATGCATATATATACGTGAGTTCCTTTTTTATTATTTGTTTCTTTTGATGTTACAGCCTGTACCTGGGTCACAAGTCCCAAACTGTTCGGCTTTCTGATTAAAATGCTACTAAATATACAAGTGTTAAACAGGTTAGCCAACAATGACATAAAATACTATTTTAAGAAAGTGTTGCTTTTATCAAAATTTTTTTATTAATCGGAAGTCGGTTCAAGTAAGATAAGATGTAGTTGTTAAGATATAAGTCATTTACAGTTAGATAGCCCTGTTGATATATTCTATAGAAATCGAATTAATTTTTCTCACGGTTCTAGTTTATGTATACTACAGATCGCTTACTGGAATTTCATTCAGTTCAACATTTAAAGTATAAGATCACAGATTAAGGGTTCCGTACCTCAAAAATATAATCCTTATATCATCACTTCATTGCCCATAGTCTCAACTAAACTCAGTGACACATAGAGTTACCAAATACTCAGCCCAAAATATTATAGGTATATAGATCATTTCTAGTTGATCTAGAATCATGCAAAAATCAAGGAATCAAAATTGCAAAATATGAAATTGTAGTTTTATAATAAAACATATTTTTTGTAGTTGGTAAACTAACAGAATTGGAACATTACACATAGCATTCTTATTGTATTTGCATTAATTCCACATATGTTCTTAAAATTATGGCTTAAAACTAAGGGTGGTGAGTCTAGTTTGGCGTTAAGATTTACTCGGTGCGGCGATGGTTTTACACGGATCATATTTCTATTACTTTACATAATCTTCTTCAATATCTAAAACAAAAATTGTGTTATTGTTGGCATATTTATTATATTTGTGTCTTCGTCAAAAGAAATGCTTTACAATTTTGTTAAAGCATCCAATAAACAATACAAACTTGCTTAATTTTTTTCTGTTGGGAGGAGCGTAAATAACTCTCTTATATAAGTAACACTAATTTATATAGGTTAGATTCACCAAAACTCACCAATGTTTTATCACAATCTATTGAATATTTTCGGAACATATAGACGATATATACATTAATTTTTGCTAATATGGTTAAAGTTCCCTTGAAAGTGTGCAACGTAAGCAGGGTGGGGGCACACTGGGGGTATCTAATCTCGTTGTCCTAATAGTCTTACTCGCACAAAGGACTGATCAAACGCGGCAATTTGACGCACCAAATGTCACAGTACAAAAAATTCTAAACATGTGTATACTTCTAAGGTTAACGGTCGATAAAGACATTTAGACAGATAAAACGTATAATAAAGATAAAATAATTATAAATTTTGTATAAATTTCATATATTTTCAAAATATTTTAATGTCTGATAAAACTAGTCGAAACGATCTATTTTATGGTTTTTAAAAGAGTCTCTATCTATTCATAGAAATGTGGAGTAAATCTTTGCTTATAAATAGTAGTAGTAATTGACTCCATTGACTTAACGATTCGTAATTCTTATTGGGTAGATGATATAGGTATAAATATATATATATATATATGATTATTACACAGGCTTTACTTAACCAAAAATTTCCCGTATAGTATCTTGTTTTTAAGCATCTACAGATTATTCTAGGTTTAGTCTACCGCAAGTAAATTAGACCTGGAGTCTAAAAGACTGAAATCACAATACTCTTTACCTACTTCTCTCCTAAAAAAATTTGCTCAAAGGCTACAGTAACCAGTAATGTTTGTGTTGCGATTCAAATTGGACTATTTACTATATGTTACTATGAGTTTCCAACAAGATGAATTCAATACCTACTTGAAATTTTAGATGAATCTATCTTTAATAAATATATATAGTCAATGTATAGTGCATAAGAGCTTGAGCCTTGAATGTTTGCATGTAACTTTGGTTTTTAGAAATTGAACTCATAACATAACTTTGACACGCAGTTCTGATTAAATTGCTAGTAATTGTGAGTTAAACTATATAATTGAATCATGCATCCAAAAATAGCGTTTTTGCAAAGAGTTAAAAAATATTTGAAGCAGTAAAAGGTAAATTTTGCGAATTCGCCCCAAATCGAAGGTGGACAAACGCGTTGATTGTTAATGCGGGCCGAGCCCCACCCCAAGGGTGAACTTCCCTTACTTTGACGTAACTCAATTTACCCGATACAAACTATACCGTTACACGGGATTTTATTCACTTGTTTATTTTTCGATTTATTTCTTTACTGCCGTAGTCCCAAGATGTCTTCCTTCTCTGATTAAATTGCTAAACAAATCCATGTTCTAGTAATAACTAAAGAACTACCAAAACTAATCATATAACCCCAATTCAGGAGGTTTATTTTTAGACTCAAGACTCAACTATAGAAGTCACATCAGAACAGCTCTGAATACCAAATAATAATATTGGCACCCATTGCTAGATATACATACAAAGTTTCATTTCGGTACGACGATTAAAATTACTAGTGAAGTAGTTATACCTCGTTGTGATAATTAGGGATCCCTTTTGAAATTCTTTTTTATTTATGACGGAGTGGTTAATTTAATATCTCTTCCGTTTCGTCATAACAAAACTCAACGATTTTTGATAGCCTGTGATTGCCTGACGATTTCCATCCATTCCACTGGTTGTAGCAATGTCCCTTCACTGGTAGGGATGGTACCAGTGGAGATTCATTGTTTCCACTGTTTTGTCTCTATATATCCCCCGGCTGACATAGTACCTACCGGACAATCGGTGGCGGGACCAGTGCTGGCAAGTCGCGGTATGCTTTCGATACCGTGGCGTGTCTTCTTTAGGCGTCGTGTAGGAACACTCCGGATATGTAGGTCGGGCTGCATCCTTCTGAGGCAGTTTTGGACTGTTCCCTGCAGAGGCAGTCACACCATCCCCGCATAACCTTATCCTCCCCATAACCTTTCCCAAGACCCCGCTTGTGAAGGTATCTGTTGAACAGATTCCTCTGGGTCAACAAAAAAAAAGGTCATCCTTATGTTAAACTAACCTCAGACAAACAGTGAAACCAGGCAGTGGAGGTCACATATGTGTCGCAAGTTTAAGGCACTGCCTGGGTTCTTGTCCAAATTATAAAGAATCATTAGATTAGTTTACTTCATTTCATTCAAATCGGCTCTCTGTCCCGACATATAAATACCTACGGAAGAGTAAAAAACTACTACTTACTATCAGTTGTTGAACGATCCACCTTCTGTCTTTTATCACCAACATTTTTAATACCACAAGTAGGACAGATAAATAATTTTAAAACATGGAGGAGTAAAAAAATCACTATTTGATTTTTTTTAAACTGAGATGAAATTACACATTGTAACGCAATTTGTATAAAGATTCACTAATAAAATCTTTATACTACTACTACATAATCCAACACATTTTTGATAAACCTAATATGATTTGAGTAGTCGTTTCAAACTTAACTTAATTTTCAATATATTCTTGCAATATAAAAATTTTCAGAGGTTACGTTAATACAAATTATATTATTACCATAAGAATTATGGTATTTTCCAGGATAAAAAATATTCGATTTGTTAATCCAGATTTTAAAGTATCTATGTACAAAATTTCGTTAAAATGCCTTCAGCAGTTTTTGTGTGATTAAGTGACAAAGATCCAAAGACAACTTTCAAGTTCTTAACATATAAAAATCTGGTATCACCGTGTTTGTTATCGAACTCCTCCGTAAAGGCATGGCCGATTTTTGTGAATTTTTTTGTGTATACAAGTACTGAGAATTGGTCGTATGCTATTTTTCATACCCTAAAGTGATAAGGAATCTCCCCATAAATTAATTTGTGAGGAAAAAAAATTGCGGGGTTAACTAGTATTACTCTAACGCATAATAGGATAGGATATAAAAGAACAAGTGAAGCCTTAATAATAAACAATTACCTACATGATAATAGTACAATTACTCACTTGTACACAGTGAACGCACCTGAGCAAAATGAATTCGATAAAATCGTAGCTATTATTGAAGAGGGGCACGTGTATAAAGATAGGTATTTTTATATACTTTTGACTTCCAATGTTTGTATTGTTCGTAACATTTGTAAAAAAAATCCGAAAGTTGATGTGCCATAAACATCTTAAGTTGCAATTACATATTTTGATTTGCCTAAAAATTAATATTCCTGTTAGTTAGAGTGACATTTTTGGGACACATAATCGTGTTTGTGAGTAACTTTTCAAACAGAATGTATGAAAATGTTGTGTAACTTCTTTAGATATATGTACCCTGATAAATAGTTTAATAAAAATTATATATAACTTGTAACTTCAGAATATTATGTAGAATGTCTTCCTTAGGGTCTTCTCTCTTTTGCTCAACTGTCCACCTAGGGTTTCCTTCCTTTTATAAAACTCTCCACCTAGGATTTCATACCTTTTACTCAACCCTCCACCTAAGTAAGCTTCGTTTCCCATTTTCATTACTAAAAGTGTTTCCAAGTATAGAGTCCTAACGAGAAAATGTAAAATTTTTTGATGATCCCAATTTCTGAACTAAAGGAGTTTTAGCCAAACCAAATCGAAATATTCACAGTTACTAATTTCACAATTTACTTATTCTTACTCTTTACTCTTCCTCCTTCAACGCTTAATCAAACTTGTCCCCCGTGCCGATAGTTATCGCCCAATCATACCATCTCCATAAAGTGGGTTACAATCAATTAATCTAATTATACTTGATATCGATATTTTATAGTATTAATGTATATAAAACCTAACAAAAAGGTTTGCTGAGAAGAATACGAAAGTATTTTAGTAATCTAGACATATTATGTAAGTATAATAAATATGTAGGTAACATAGAAGATATCTAAGAAAACTTAATGTGATTGTAGTTGTCAGTAATTTTCTACGTTTTTACGCACAACAACTATTACACGAAATTTGATAGAGTTTTCACACTGATGTTGCTGCAGGTCTAACTTAAAATCTAGGCTGTTCATTTGAATCCGATGTTAAGAAAAAAGTTATTGTCATTCTACTAGTTTAGCTTTCAGTAATATTAATATATCAAGAATAATTAACTAGAAATATTCATTCTAAATTGTTTCTATTTTCCCGTTGGATTAACATTAAAAAATGGTGTAGCGACGACAATGAAAGACTTTGAGTGCACAAAGCTCGCTAACGAAATTACTCGCTTGTAAAAATGGCGGGAGGGCGTCAACGTAATTAGAATTTCAAATTTTTGCAATGGAAAATCGATCCTTCCGGCCAATCCCGTCGCTTCCGTCGCTTCTGGAGTGGAATTAATATGAAACGAGACTTGCAGATTCAACGAGATGTAATTATAGGTGGCTCAGGTATTTTCTCGTATTCACTCGAAGATATTCAATATAAATGTGGTTTTATTATGAAGCTTTTTCAAGTGTATTCTTATCAAAAAAGATGCGCCAATGTTTGCATAAGGTACTGTGTCTCTCATGACTTACCTACCCAAGAAGATATAGTAGAATGTAAGATGATGAATGATATCGATTTTTGACAGGAAGGTGAGCACTACCTGAGTTTAAAGAATTCCTTGACAACACAACACTAGCCATGAAATGCTTAACCTCGCCACCCAATGTAAAGTGTTGCTTATTATTGTTTATAAAGTAGTATTAGCGGGTAGATCATTTTATATTATGACAAGTATACCAACGTGTAGACAATATATAGCCTTTAGTGCGATAGATTAGTCTTAGTCGCTCTGGTGTTTCCGCGCAGTGTACATGGAAGTTAGTGTTATAGTGTCACCCTTGTGGAGGTCCACGTAAGTTTACTTTATTATCTATTGTAGTTGACGAGGTCGAGTAGTGGAGGTACGAGTTTATATATTATGAAAGAGCTCTTTAAACTCTCACTCCTCAGTCTAAATTTCAATACGTATTGCTGTACTTAGCACCAATATTAAAATAAATAAAGTAGGTACTTAGTAGGTAGGTAGGACATAAGACTAAACTTCTAGCGCTTATTAAGTCAATGTTTACTATATGAAATCACTTGACAGCAGCATCTGAGATCTAACAGGATGAAGATTATATATTGTCAAGACAGTGAATGTTGTTGAAATAATATAAAAGGAACTAATCGTCAATACTAAGTCAACAACAGTATTACAAAAATTAATGCAATAAAATTGTACTGTAATTCTAACTAGTAGTCAGTGGGTTCAGTATGTAAATACCGAAACTTTCCTATTTTACATAATTTCACTGCAAAGCAGTCAGAAATGAAATTGAATCACATCGGTCTGGATGAACAAAGGGAACGTAATGATCGTACCTACTACGTTAAGGGAGATTATATATTAATCGTTGACCAGTTTTGGAATTGATGGACGAAACACAATCTTCTACCTCCTTCTATATATATATCCACTTTATTATATATATGTATATATAATAAAGCGGATCAAAAAATGATACATTTTTTTTCGAGGCTAAGACAATTTTTTTATAATGTTGTATAAACCATATATAAATAATTTTTAGTGGCCGCTAAAGTGTAACATGGCAACACTGAAATTCTTTCGATATAAAGCATCGAATAGAATCGAGTATTTAAACGTTTTTAAAGTACGTAACGGCATATATTTTATATATCATTTGCTTTTTTTTGCATTTTATGAATATTTGTTAAGTCTGTGTTGATTTCTGTTTTTAACAATACAAAATCGACTTTGAATGTTAATATCGATTTTTCTAAATCGATGTCGTGTGGGTATCGATACTACACTATTTCCTCATCGAAGCGGAGAAGATACGTTAATTACAATTTAATGCTACATTTTTAAATCTTTTCTGAATTTACAGATTGAAACTTATTTGTAGACTTAAAAAAAATATCGACAGAAAAGATAGATATATAAGATATATAGATATATAAGATATTTTTAAAAAAATAAGTTTTATTATTTAAAAAATATCTTTTTAAATCTCAACGAAAAGGGCTGAAGAACCTTATAACAGACAAATTAAAGCGTAGTTAGCACTTGAAAAGTTTACAAGAAGAAAAACATCAACCACAAGTCCTAAAGTTTTAAAATCCGTCCTAAATACGAGGTACCTTTGTCGTGTGACCCCAAAGCCAAAATTATAGTCTTCTGTGAAGAACCATCGTGACAAGCGGTGTAATCAACTCCCTACCTACTCTAACCACTAATCCAGAAACTGCACATGTTACTTTTTTAAAAGGTTGTAAGCAATGATACGTATTACTGTATGGCAATACTCATAAAGCTGCATTTTAGATAGTAAGCCGAACGCCTGGAACTTGTGACCTAGGTGCCGGGTTAGGATAACAACCCTTGACGACTAAGTAATATCGATTTTAAGCAGTGATAGTCTAGTGATTAATGACCATAATTAATAATCAATTATGGTCAAAATAGATTCCAAAATTCTAATTTATAGTTTATATGTAATTCTAAGTTTGAAGCTATTTTCGATCTGTAATCCAAAGATTTTGAAATGAGGATACCCAGCTCACCAGTGGGCCATTGACGGGTCAAAATGATGATGAGGATGATGGTTTATAGTTAGGTAATCGGATTATTCTATATATTCTTTAAACCTAACTTCTTACCAAACTTGATTACTGCTCATTACAAAATGCCTTACAGGTTAAAATTCTCTTTCTTCTTGCTTCAGAGCGGCCGTATCTCTTGATTGTTTCCGCAAATGCGAGGTATGTCAGACCTATTTATTTGATATTAATTTCAATCTCCACGTGTAACTGTCTAAAACAAACAGAAAAACGATAAACGAAGTGACATTATAAGAAACCTTTTTTTCTTTTCACGCAAAGGACTCTTAATAACTGTGAGTATACCTATTGTTACGAATTAATTCGATCCCAGCGCCATCACAAAGTTATTTAATAATAATTTGTATCTGCTCTACTAGATGGCGTTGGCGTAGAATTGTATCGCGCGTATTAAGTATGAAATTAATGTTTTATTCGCCCTTAGATTTTAGACACCCTAAACGAGAAACGCAGCATATACAGAGTAATTAACTTATTTCCACAAATTTTAATTAATCATTTAGGAAGTAACGTTCATTGGATTGATGTGTGAACTTGCACCATTAAATGTAATGTCTTGGGACACCCGGTTGAAACGTTCAATTAATATTACCGGTTTAAAAATGATTCCTACTATGTTTCCATTGTTATATGTAGGTACTGTAGGCATCGAGACGTTGCTTCTTATTACTTGAATACTATTAAAAACCATCTTATACAACTCTTACTTTATTATAATTCCGATCAAACTTACTTCAGAGTCACTAGAATTTTAAAACTTATACGTTTAATATATTTTAATTTTTATTAAAATTAACAGTAACCAATAATATAGCAATAGGTTTTCGGCAACTTTTTGTTATGTATGAGAATAATGTTATCTTATACTAATAGGTATATAAAGCTGAAGTTTGTTTGTTTGTTTGCTTGAATGCGCTAATCTCAAAAAACTGCGGGTTCGATTTGGAAAATTCTTTCAGTTATTGATATCCAATTTATCGTAGAAGGCTATAGGCTATATATTATCATGCTAAGATCAATAGGAGCGGAGCATCACGCGGACGAAGTCACGCGGGTTGACTAGTGTTATACCTAAAGCAGTAACTCATAATATAGTAAGGCATTATGGCTATGAATATCTAAGGAATAAATGTATTGTAATAAGGTAAGGGTCTAGATACACACTCTTTTACTATAAATAAATAGAAAACATTATTGAAACACACGTGATAAAAACAAAACTTACTTAATAAAATATTATTTTTAAGAAAAAAAAAACAAATTTGATCAAAATAAATAATAGCATTATTATTATAAAATAACCAATATAACTAACATGGACTAATCTCGCTAATAAATGTCTGGCATTTATTTAATCATGATAATCATCATGATGTTGCCAGATAAATAATAATTCAGTCATTTCAAAAGAAATTATTTACGCATTTAATAAAAATATAATTATCAAATAATTTGGATGAATTTTTAATGTAATCACGTAAAAATGATTGCACCAAATTGGAAACGATTTTCAGTAGCAGCAATAAAGTCATTATCATTAAAAAAATGTTTTAATCCAACGAAGTTAAGGATATAGACTAGTACATAAATATTTACTAAACCACCAGTAATATAAGCCGAGAAAAATCAAAGATAGAATAAAACGTCGATCGCTTTAACGTTTGTAACGCCTCATACTCTTTCGAGGCTGGACCTACCTCTATGATACTACCACATACATAGTATTCATTCATTCCATTTCCAAGAGAAAAAATTTACTCATTAGTAACATATCTAATATCTACAAACAGAAGATATTTCACATACTACTGGTATACCTTAACCTCTTCAAATAAGCTAAATGCTTGTGTTAGAAAGGGGCCACGTCAGCAGTCCAATGACTGGGATTTGAAGCCACGGATTTATCGATCGTTAATATAAAGCCTAAACCACTGAGCTACTAACGCTTCAATTGTTTGATTTCATCTTTAAAATCGGTTATCGGAGTTATTGTTATTCAAAAATGTTATAGCCCAACGAAGTTAGGGTGGATCCACTAATATATAAATATTTACATAACCACGTAATATACACGTAGAAAAAAAATCAAAGCTCAGACATAAAAAGTGAAGAATTGAAATCCGACACGCAAAACGTTGATCGCTTTAACGTGCGCAATGCCTCAGTACTGTTTCGAGGCTGGGCCTAGTTGAGGCACGCCTCGCCGCTGACCAATCAGAGGCTAGGGAACCGGGGGTCTCGAGGACCGCCTTGCTCGGCTAAACTTAGTTAACACTTACCGTGTGTGCCGAATGGTTGTTTAGTGATTAAACTGTGTCCCCATGGCATGTTTGACAGTTGAACGGGGAAACCGTTCGTGATTACTTTGTGTGTGTGTTGATGATTGTGAAAAATGAAGGTGAGTCTAATTTTTTTTGGAAACCAACTCTAACTTTTGTTTTTTTTTTACACTTAAAACCTTATAGTGCAATGGTTAAAATACTAAAATAAACGGCTACTCTATGTGCTGATGATTGTGAAAAGGGAATAAATATTTTTTGGTGTGTGATAGCTCTATCTTTTAGTTTATTTTTTCACTGAAAGCTATAGAGCAAAAGTTAAGCTACATCTTATTAAAATAAACGACTACTTTAACTTGTCTAAGTATTGTCTAAATGTATATAATGTTCTCATAAGACTTTAAAAAGATCTCTGACACTCTACCATAATATAAGACTTTGATTTTTACAAGTAACACACAAATCGATTAAGAAATTAATTTTTTATGTATAAAAGATGAAAAATTTTTTGTGGTATAAGTAAAGTACAATATCTTTCAAACAAATAAAAGGTAAAAGCGTTTATTAAAAAAAAATATCATATTTTTGACAAGAAATATCTTTTAAATACAGCAAAACTATTAAGTGGTTGTATAATTATTATAAAAAAAGTGTCTAATTAAAATTAATCAAAAAACAATGCTATGTTGGTTAGGCGAAAGTGGAGATAAAATTATATACATAGCAAATGCATAATTTTACAGTCTAGTGAATTACTAGAGATTAATTATTACTATTCTTGTTTAAACTAGACTGTACCATTTTTATTTAAATTTAACTGATAATTACGGAGTTTTTCCTACAAACTTATAAAATCTACCTTGTCTCTATCTTATCTTCTTTAATAATTGTGAGCAAAAATATTTTAATAATTCTTTTTCGCTTTATTTGCTTCTTTATATCTTATACAACCTTTAATTTTGTCTTAAGATACATTTCCTTATCGCAGATGTATAATATAACTTATAAAACTAGACATTTAGAATCTTGTCCGTCGGACGGCTTAATAACACTTAATCATTATGTTTTTATATTTTTATGAGACTTTTATACACTCGGAAAAACTTAAATAACCTTTTAATATTATTGATTACGTTAACTGATAATAAAGTAACTAACTACATCAAAACCTTTTCTTTACTGTTATTACACAAATATTTATTTCCAGTTTTGGGATATCGTTTTAAAGCCTTTAATTATTTTTTGGTATCAGACAACTTTGTTCAACTTTTTGAGTATATTTCACTCACGGAGGTGTGAAGGCAATATTACCCTATGTCCTCATGTTATAACTAAAACATTAATTGTTTCATACCTACAGTTTATAGTCAAAGTAACCCTAATATATATAAACCTTCTTCTTGTATCACTGTTATTAGAAAACAAATGGCATTAAAATCCTTTGCGTAGTTTAAAGTATCTAAGCGTATAAACGGCGGGAAGTGGTTTTGTTTTACATGATAGAGCTTGTCAACAAATAATTTTAAAGTATTCCCAAAAAATATTTACTGACAGATTAAATTGAATTAATTACTGTCAACTTTTAAATACGTAATATATTTTTATATTTTAATTTTTCTCAAAACATAGAATAATAAGGAAGCTCTATTTTTTGTAGACTTTAGTTGTTTTATAAAATTATTAGTACAGGATACCATCCATATCTATCAGCCTGCAGCTTCATTTCCTTCTCTCTGGGGCCATAATTCTGTAGATAGAAATAAGAAATATAAAAGACATTATTTGATTTAACATATTGTTAATCGATGCTATAAACTTTCAAGTAAATTCCTGCAGTATGTTTGCATGATGTTGATTTATTTTGTTTGGCTTTTATTTGGTGTTATAAAGATTCCTCATAATTAATTCACATATCGATATCGGAGTGCTACAATTTTACAGATCTGATATCATTTAAAGGGCAATGTGCAGAATTATACTGAATCATCATCATCATCACAACCCGTTAATAGCGCACTGTTGAGCCGGGTCTCTTCCTCAAAATAAGGATAAGGGTAAAGCCAATAGTTCACCACTCTAGACCAGTGCTTGCATTGCAGGTTTGCTCACAATATTTTCCTTCACCGTTAGAGCAAGTGAAATTTTAATTAGTTAAAACACACATAACTCCTGAAAGTCGTCTGTGAGTGTGTGTCTCTCCCGAGTAAGACATTTCTGTCTTAACAATTAGGCTATCACTGCTGTCATACTACTAAATACAAACTCTCCAAAACGTAAACTGTATAAAACACTCACGTAAAGGAATTGTTAGTAATATCATGTAATATATATTATTATATATATTTAAAAATTGACCCGGATCCACTATATTGAAACGCTTATTAGGTAAGTCCAGAAAAAATTAAAATGTATTTAACCATATAGAAATTTCTTAGAAAGTAAGAAAATTAAATAATCTTTGAAATAGAAATATAGTATTATTGTATAATATTATAATAGAAATATAATTTGAAATACAATTATATAGACAGTTTTCTACATTAAATCAATATTGATAATAAAAGTATAAAACCCCTCTCTATAAACCCCCCTTAAGAGTGTTTTTTTCAGTTGTAGAGTGGCTTGCCGGAGACGGAAATACAGAATCCTTTTACAACTATCACAACACTCACCACTCAGGTTCAGTATTTAACCATATTGTAAATAACGTAATAAATAGCTCCAGGCTTTATAGTATAACTATTATAACATCCAGCGAGCCCGACCACAGTAGCCAAAACGACTATCGATCCTCACCGCCATCCACTGAAACCCATGATAACAATTATCAAGCTTAAATGATTTAGCCAAACAGAGTCAAACACACTATTCGCACTAATTTACTGTATGAAATCACTTGGAAACCTCAGATGGATCAGGATAAGGCAATAAACCTATAGAGCCGCTATCCGCTAACAAAATGTTGCTAACAAACTTTGACGGATTGAGGTGTTGCCAACATTAGTTAAACTAAATTCCTTCTAATTTATGTTATTTCAAAATTTTTGTGAAAATTACCTACACCAGAAATATTCGACAATAAATCACCGCGTCATAATCAGATGTTGACAAATGAGTCATATTAAATCCTAATAAATTGTATTTTATTTTGCCTACACGAAATTAATAATGGTATTTAATTATGATACAAGATTAAAGAGAAATATCGTTAAAAACGTCGGAAAAAACATAGTTTTGAAAGCTATTTACAGAATTGCAAACAATTTCTGGGAGTAATATTTAGTATGAATGTATTTGCTAAATTTTGGCGGTTCTTTGTAGAGATCAAGGCTTAATGTAGGACTTCATTTTTTAATATTATTCCTCCCTCATAATCATCATTGGTTTTCTCTTCTTCTCTCTCTTATCTCTTGAAAAGAAATGAAGTTTATTTAACAGGAAACTCTTTACTCATTCTGTACAACACCGTCAATTTTATTTCATTTTTTTCTTCATAACTATTATAATATTTCTTTACATATACTTATCGATAAAACTGATTACTCAACGGATTTCAATGCACTTTCAGCAATAGATAAAGTGATTCAAGATGAAGGTTTATATGTATAAAATATGCATATTATAGCTAGTATTATAATAGGTTCAAATCGCCGGCTATCAACTTATTGGTTCTTTGTAATATAGAACAAGATGCCTTAGGTCATAAACGTGGTAATAAATGCCATTAAAAAAGGTAAATCACTTTCTACCAGGACACAAATACATCCCTTAATAATATAGTATTAACACGTAGAAGACATTAACATGCATCTCAGACAGCAAGCTCAACATTTCTTGGATCTTCAGACTTAGACTGTCGTCCGTCGTGGTATATTTTGCAATAATACTTTATTTAGTTCAAGTTATTTTTGGGACTTCTCAACTCATTAATATGTTCATGGCTTCGTTGCCGAAAAAAGTTTTCCTCATTGCTTCACAACAGTTGTCGCAGTGGAAAAAATCTGAAATCCATAAATTTGTTACATAACGAAAGATACTTTTTACAATTGATAAACTGATTGTAGCCTCTGTCGATGTATGTTGACTACTTTTTTCCATCGGTAAAGTTTTATTACAGAATATTTAATCATTTGCCGCTCTTATTCTATACAGCACAACTTTAGACACATATCTAATTGCGATAATTTAATTGCTCCTAAATGTAATTAATATGAAGATGTATGCAACTGCATATTCGGTATCGGCTGATTTGATCATTAAAATTAAGTTACTTGTTTGAGTTTTGGGCCGACGCGATTTATGTGGAGTATTTGGGTTGCAGGCGACACTAAGCCGTTCTTTCGAGTGTGACAACATTCCATCACGTGTTTATCTTACACGTTTAAAATAATAAATACGGTTCAAAAATCCTCAAGTTGAATCAATTATTTTTATGTGTTCCGTTTAATAACTCCGTACGGAGCTTTATGCCGTCTGTCCGTCGTGTGGTGTCGTCAGTAGGTACATATTTTTAATTTTTTTTAAGAAAAAAAGAATACCAGCAGTATGGATCACATACTACTAGTATTAATTAACCCCTGCAACTAAGCTTAACGCTTGTGTTACGAGTGGGTCTTGTCAATAGTGCAATGACTGGGATTTAAACCCACGACTTATCGATCGTGAATTCAACGCCAATCTGGTTGACTGAAATATTAACTCGTAGCCGAAACTATCGAACCTATGAACATTTCTAAAGTAGTCTTTTTCTGTGAAAGAGTGTAAAATATTTGTAAAGTGAAACAAAATTTTTTGATGAAAATAAATAAATAGCTTCAAACTTCACACATCTTTGATGACATTTTCCAGGTAACAGGTTTGCTTAAGATGTTTTTCTTCACCGTGATATTTAATTGCGTAAAACCCACACCTACTCCATTCAGAATAACCAGAGGTACACCTGGAATCGAATTCTGGACTTCCAAAATAGGACATCGAAGTCGTTGTGATCACTTTAAGTGGTTTCCTGTTCAAATATTAAGAATTATTAAATTCGTTTACTTGCTTCATACAAATCGGCTCTCTATCCTGACATATCTCGACATAAATATTCACAAATACCGATTTCCTGATTGTAAATTTGTGTTTATATTTTGAGAATCTAAATAAGTATTTTTAATTTTAGATAAGTTTTAATTAACCTGTCTTGAGATGTATTAATTGTACATAAATTTGAATGTAAATTTTTAAAAAATAGGCTAAGTGTGATCAAGATGGAGTTTTTGCAATTTAAAGTGTTTATTGACGTATATAATTTATAACTAACATTGGTATTGATAATATTTACTTCATTCATGGGACATCTTAGTCGCTAATCATTAAGCATTTAACTGACTGATGAAAACAAAAAATAAATATATACTTACTACTCCCATTATTGAGGCAACTTCGTTCTAATCTAACTCCTTTTCTTAATAAACCAAATGACCCCCAAAATGCATTGATATCAGACAAACAAATGTAAAATAATAGATGGAAGGCAAGAATGGCCTGGAGCTTGAGACTCAAGAGCTGGTTTAAAGACATTTTCTACTATACTACGCGTAAACTCTCACAGCTCGACTTCGACGCAATGTGAATAATAAATTAATATTATAAATAGGAAAATAACTATGCCTGCCTGTATGTTGCTCTTTTACGCTTAAACCACTGAATCAATTTAGATAAAATTTGGTAGACCAGAGCTGGGGAAAAGACACGGCATACGTTTTATATCGAAAAAAGGTTTGAAGAGGTAGAAATAGGGGAATAAGTGAATGTTGAGCAATGAAACCGTTTATGTCTTTGATAATTAGTCATCATCTGTACATAAATGGTCGACTACACTACATTATATGAATCACTTCGATAACAAGCTCAAATCTATCTATCTAAGGAACCTCTAGAATATTAAGTTATTAACATAGTTGTTAACCAAGTAAAGTTTTTTACTAAAATAGATTTGACACGTCAAAACTGGTCGGTCAGTAATTTTGTCTGAAGCTACCACCAGTTCGGAAAGCAGTTATTTGTTGAGAAGAGCCGGCAACACACTCAGCAGTAGATTTTTTCCATCGTCGTCATTATTGTTGAAAACAAAGTATAAAAACAGCAGTCAATACAGACTTATTCAGACAATATTTACTTACTTTTAAAAACTTTAATACTTGATATCGAAAGAAAGTTCTCGAGAAATACCAGTGAGAATGTACCATGGTCACGAGATTGTTATATGTTCTTCGATCAACAATATATGTCAATATATTAATGTTGTCAAGCAGTTCTCAAGTTAGAAATAAGCTGATAGTCTTCAAACGGCTAACTAGATCTTTACAAATTATAGCTAAGAATCATCTCTATTATATTACCTTTCAAACTGCAACTGCATCAGAATCGACACATTATATCGGGCTACGATACCACAGACACACACGTTAAACTTATAACAGCCCGTCCTCGTAGCGTCGGGGGTTAACCAGAATGTTTTCTCTAGTATAAGTATCAAGACGAGTATTTCTACTTAACAATGTAACTAATTATACGAAGGTAAGATCAAACAGTGGAGAGCACGAACCCTGTGATGTAATTCCGGAGGCACGATATGTAAATTGTAATCACACCAGTAACGGAGTCTGGTAAGCTACTTTATATTCTTTTTAGCCGATTATAACTTTGAGATTTACTTGTAGATATTTGCGATTTATATGTAGGTAAAATGTTTATTTTTATTCTATGGATTAGTTGACCCCCACCGGCTTCGCACTGGTAAATTTACCACGTAAGTATAAGGTACTTCAATTTAATTACTTAAAATCAGAAGACATTTAATATTTACAACAGTAAATAGGACCCTAGGCAAGAGCCCAGAGTCCACTAGACCCACAGCATTAATGGGATGGGAGAGAGAGGGGGTAAGTCTGGCCCACATGCGGCTTAACCCCAGAACGCGTCTATGACACTTGGCGATCGGATTCGCATGCTGGTGGTCGCAAGCCAGTCGGGGAACAGATCCCCTACCACCAAGTGGGTGCTGGGTTACTCGGCTCGGCGAACATTTTTGCGAAATAAGATGAATTATTAACGTAGGGCCCGATATATTTTGATTAAAAATACACGTAATTTTATATGACAATGCGCTGTAGGGGATTTTATTTAGTAATGGTCATGAATCGACACGCGTAATCTCATTAATCGGTATTAATAACAAAGTGAGAGCGGTGAATAAGACTTATACCTTATTAAGCACTACTAACTCTAAGTACGTAAAAATAATCTATTTTGACGATACTTTTTTAGTAATAATATAAAGAGTATATACTGCACAGTAACACTCAAGAGTCGAGTAGTTCCAGGGCCTTGAGTCCCAGGAGCAGGTTTAAAGAACTCTTTCATAATATATTAATTGTCACCTTCATTACTCAACCTCGCTAACAACAAAGTAAAATTACGTGGACCTCAAGAAGGGTGGTATACTTAAAATAATATAAATGGAACTACCCGCGAATACTACGTTATAATCGGTATTGCTAACAATAACTAAATTATTCCCATAGATAATTAAGTCTTATAGAACTTAAATGGAATATGACTCTATGATTCGGGAATAGTAGGTACCTATATACCTAGTTATCTTTTTTTGATATATGAAATGATTATAATAATATTTATATAAATATTAATCGACTTTTAATAGTGTTATCATCGTCAGCCTTTAATGGCCCACTGCTGAGTCGGGTCTCCTCCTCCTCAGAATAAGGAGGGATTAGGCCATAGTCCACCAAGCTGGCCAAGTGTGGGTTGACAGAAAACTCTTAGGAGTATAGGTTTCCTCACGTTTTCCTTCATCGTTAAGGCAAGTGATGATTGCATAAAACATACATAACTCAGAAAAATCAGATATGTGTGCCCTGGATCGAACTCGGACCTCCTGAGTAGACATCAATATCTAAACCACTGGGCTATCACTGCTTTTTACTACTACACTACACTATGTATTTAATTTTAATTTTCAAAATATTTTGCCGTCTATATATCGGACTCTCATACCTTAAATCCCTTCAAGTCTTTTTCATAATAAAATAGCCACGTAATTCCTCAAACTCTAGTTTATCTCTACTAATTGTCATCAAAATCTGTTCAACTGTTGTTGAGTTATAAATGTTCTGACTTTGTTTTGTATATATAGATTTACGAATCATAGAGCTTCAATTTAAAAACTAAACCAAAATTTCATAGTTTTTCAATTAGAGTTTAACATAGAAAATCTAAATCAAAATAATATAGAGTTAGTTAGAGTGAGAAAATTTATATTTTGTATGCCATCGACCTTTGAAATATACCGTAAACTGTATCTCTTGAATATTAAAACTTTGCTTATCATACACAATTGAATATTCACGCTAGGTCAGGCTATCCCAACTCTTATCTGGGTAAGTGAGTAGTGTGGACTGCGGCAAAGGTGAACGTCACGGAATTTTTGGACCTCTTTTACACTCTTATTATAACTGTGATTTCAAAATATTCAACATTCAAAATACTGATGAAGATTTTTATATTACCTTTATAACATATTTAATTTAGGGTAGACCAAAAAATAAGGTATTCTTTTTATTTTGTTACCATGGAAATATTGCTCAAGGAGTTGAAAAAAAACTTAATATTTCAGCTCTTTATATTGATATTAATTTTAAGATTTTCCCTACAAATTAAAAGTAAAACGTTACGGTACATTACAAGGGCTGGAGGGGGATCATTTATAGTTCCCTAGTTCCCTATAAAAAAAAAATAACTAGGGAATTAGAACCTTCAAAATCGGCAACCCTTTTCGTTTCCCCCCTCCTGTTTTACGGGGAACCCCTCGATTGTATTGCACTTTTGTTTCCTAAGTTGGTAACCCCTTTCGTTTATGTTTCGGGGAATCCCTCGACTGTGTGTACGTGATTTTTATTTAATTATGGATGTCAGTATTTATTAGAGTTTACACAGAAGCACATTGATGTTGTCTGTGAATTTTGATGCAAGTGGTTTAACAATACCGGAGAGTCTGTGTGGCTGGCAAACCCGTGGACAGAGAAGCAGTAATTGCAATTGAATTGTGTTTTACGTACCTACATTTATTTGATTTATGGAGAAATAAAAACATAACTTAAAAATCTCTTCTTCTGTTAAAAGTATTAATTAATACAATAACAAAGATATTATACTTTGTTCAACATCATTGTGACTTTAATGGTCACTTAAACGAGGGGGCGGGGGGTACATAAAAACGTTACGGTGCGTTACTTTAGGGGGGGAGGAAGGATCTAAAATCTTCAAAAATTGCGTTACGTGATACTTGAACGCTCCCTAATTCGACTTCAATATTCATAGTTAAGACAGGACAACGTCTGACGGCTCAGCTAATATGTTATAAGACTAAGTATATTTTACATATACATATACTTAGTAAGCCAAATTTTAAATATAATGATTTATATAATGTAGCTATAGCTACCTCTATACTCTTTAGATTAAGAATTATAAATAAATACTAGATATTTGGCTACCCAAGTCTTTTGTTTTTTTACAAAAGCACAGTGTCTTTAATGATATGAATTTTAAAACCTCATAATGTATGCATATATATAAAATAATAGGTATGTGGTTAAGATCACACCCTCTCAAACCTAATTGACCCGTTTACTCGCCATGATGTTATTCATTTGTGGATAGACTCTTATTGCTTCATCATCTTTACAGCGACCAAACATTGAAGTTTGTACAAATTTTAATTCAAAGATAATTTTATATATAGACTACTTTGGGAATGAGTGCTCTAGATTATGAACCTACTTAGTTACAGTATTATAATTTATGTTTTTATGATTGATAAGTCTCCGATAATATTTATGTTACGCTTAAAATATCCTCAAACGGAAATGATACTTGATGTGTTAAATTAAATGTTGTTCTTTACGAGACTTTTATATTATTATTTTGCATATATTTGTATACAAATTTCGTTTAAAGCACATCGGATATCATAAATTTACCCCCTTTTATACTCTAACAAGGAAAACTTTTTTGACCGCCGATAGTTAATCAGTGTAGAGTATTTGTATTCGAGTTTTAAGTAAAGAAGTTTGAGTAAGAAGTGAAGAAGGTTTTGTACCACGGGGAAGTGGTGACAAAAGTTATATAATAATTATTAACACAAGTTATGATCAAAAGTAGAAGGATTTTTGACTACATAAATTAAATATATCTAAAACAGATTTTCAAGCAGCTCATTAGTTACTTTAATGCGTTTTTTTATAACATACCTTAAAGTCCTTAAACACCATACGAACATGCATAGCATGAAAGTTTATAATCGATACAATCCTATTAAAATCGAATCGCGATAAATCGTTACCTTGTCGTCGGCAGTGATTCGTTACGTTCCGATTTACCAAATTATTCGATGCGTCGGTCGCTTTATAGGCTAATATGTTATTTAAAGCGAGCGAGGAGCCCTGGGGCGCTGCCACCGGCTCAATGCTGATATTAATGATGGACATGTATCAGGCGGATGCGCAAATGTAAGGGTCAGGGTTCGATCCTGGATGAAACGAGCCCACCCGCTTAGGTACTTTCCGCTTAGCAAATCTATACTTACACTCATTTATTTTTACACACTTTTTCTTGTCTTTTACCTCATAAGTAGAAAAAAAAACCTTCATAGTTATCTTTCTGTATGTCTGTCAAGATCCTTTTGAACTTGTAGAGGTATCAAATTGAAATCTTCTAAGATATAATCAACAACAGTGACATAAGAAATAATCAAACGACAATTCTAAGAAATATGTACGATTATGCTTCATAATATAAGCGTCAGTAGCTCAGTGGTTTAGGGGTTGGATTCACGATGGATATGTCGTGACGTGGCACACTCCTATACACAAAAATTATATATTACTTGAAGGCGTCAAAAATACTAGTAGTTAACAATAAAAAATTTTTACAAGAGAATAGTTCGGCCAAGTGCGAGTCTAAAACTCGCTCACTGAGGGTTTCGTACACTTTCAATAATAGGACAAACGCTATCAAATTTCGATTTTCGTATGATGGGTCAAAATATTATGAAAAGTAGTATTAATCTTGATATTAGTAATGTGTGTTTCAATTGACATAATATATATAATTACTTACAAAAATAATATATGAAAATATGATAGAACATTTTTAACAAAAAAAAATTAACTGACTTTAAATTGAAAAATCCAATAAAAATAATTACACAAATAATTTTAAAGTCGGTGAACTTATATTAATAAAATACATATTCTTCTTCTTCTTTTTATTTCATGACCTTCTACCGATATTAGCAGCGGTAATTTTTCCAATGTCAAAAACTAAATTTATATTTTACTAAATAATCTTCTTAAATACATCTATACATTAAAAGTTATTTCTTTCTTTTTGGAATAAATTTATTTAATGTTTATAATTTCAATTTTATATACATAAATTCCTTAAACAGAGTTGCAACGGTAAATATATTTTTTATCTGTACAGAGGTCAGGCATATTTATAACATATCCGAATATTATTAAAATCACAAATATCGACTTTTTTTCTATGCGTATATGTGGAACGCTCTATAGAAAAACTACTTGTGGTAGCTATAGTATAAATGGCCATATTTACTGATTCCTTGCACTTAGAAGTTGGATTTTCACAGCTTCAAGAGACTATATATAAGATTAATATTTTTTCAACTTGATAACTTCTCGTATTCCTCAGATCATTTTTTTTTTGTGATATAACAACAAATTATTGGTTTTCTGATCTTTTTTCCTAGGTCAAACGACTAAGCCTGGGAATTTTGTTTCCTATGAGAAATCAATTTAACAACATATGATAAATAAGGGGCTGTATCTTTTCATTACGTTAACTTAGCAGTTTGATTTTTTTATAGCTCCGAGACTTTTATAGAGACTTGAATATTTGGTATTAATTTCAACTTGATATGTTCAAGTTTTTTTGAGATAAAGGGTCTTGTGTGATAAGAATAAAAAAGATATTTTCTAGTTATGTAGCAAAAAGAATACAGTTTTTTAAAATTTTTCTTTTAATTGCGCTATAAGACCTTGCTTCATGGTAAATTTCATGATTCTAGGTCACCGGGGAGTACCCTATAACTCTGCAAGTAACATTAACAGCCATATCTTTTTATTGTGGAGGCATAATAGTTTGATTTTTTGCCAGCCGCAAGGGACCGCAGGCTTGAATATTTGATATTAATTTCAACTTGATACCTCTACGCGATCCTGAGAAAAAGGGTCTTGACAGACAGACAGACGGAGTGACCCTATAAGGGTTCCATTTTTCCGATAAAAAAATCGCTATTGAAACCTATTTCCCGTTGACCAAGAATCATGAAATTCGGCAATAAGAAGGGTTCATGGTACACTGTGAATTTGTTGTTACATCTCAAAAAACATTTCAACCGTATATTGACCAACGATAAAGGTAAGTTTGTCTTTCAATCCAGGTTATACAGAAAACTTGATGCAAGTACCTCCAACTTGAACTTGGTTGTTGTTTATTTTGGATGATTGATATGAGATGATACTTTGTAATAACTAAATTTTGTTAAGTCAAGCCCAATCTTACTTTTAGTGTTTGTTTATCAATTAAGCAAAGCATTAATGTTAAAAATTATACTTTTTTTATATGATAAAAACATATGAAAAAATAATATTTCTTTTTATTTTGCCACAATCAATCTAATAATACCTATAATACCTAGATAAATTATTTGAAGTAAATAAACTATTTAAATGTAAATTTGTCATCTTAACTATATTAGATTTTAATCAATTGGTTTGCAAGTTATTGACCGACGAGGTTTATGTGGGAAAGAACTTAAGGAAATCAGTTGAGGAAGTTGTTTACCCAAAAATGATCAGTATCTTTTATGCTGTTGTATTTACAACAATTAGAAAGAGAATGAAAACGTTTTTTAGACAGTTTCTATTGATATTTTAAAACACCTCCATCAGCTCTGTTCCCATGGATTCGCGGAAGTTTAGCAAGTAAATTCGTAAATTAAATATTGATTATTATAGTAAAGTTTGAGTGCGGAGAGGTTATTGAAGATCACGTGAGTATTTGATATTGTTTGTGGCAAAGTTAAAAGTAAACCTGCTCATTGGTCTCAAGCCTCAGGCTACTTATATAGAGGACACGTTATTATTTCTTTTACGAACATTTTCTAATAGCCTATAAATATACAATATCAGGTAATATTACAATTAATTATAATAATAAAACAGGTTTTTTTTTATAACCAAAAGTTTTATTTTGTACCGTCCGTCCCTTTGTCACTTTAAGTCTTAAATCTATTTAAATATATTTCACCGGATATCGTAGATTGATCAAACTACAAGTAAAATGTATTGAATATAAAAAAATGTATATTGTAAACATTAACATAGAAAAGTAATTAAGAACAAATTATGAGTTCAGGTTATAGGTTCGTGCCTTGTAGCTATTAATATAAATTATGAAATGAGAGCAACTTTTTAATAAAAATTCAAATTCTTCACATAAATATAGAATGCGAAATAACGAATTTTCTTTATTGAAACACTAGTGGAACTTGTGACTTTGTTTGCGAAGGATTTATTGATTGACTTGTCGATCCGCCGCGGCTACACACAGTGGCAATTTTTTCATTCCTAGTTTTAGAATAAACAGTTAGTTTTCAGTATATTTCTATAGCAAAATATTCAACCGAAACATTTTTCATTTTTATCTCGTAGCAACTATGAATTTTTGGGGGGTAAAAAGTATCCTTTGCTTTAATCCAAACATCATAAAATCGAAACATATCAATACAAACTTTTAACTTTACAATATTAGTAAGAATTAAAATGGCGATTGGTAATATAAAGAAGGGCTCCAAAAATTATGGTATAAAAGTTTTGCAGAAACATTAAATACCGTATCAACGTATCTTACATTGTAATTATTTATTTAGCGATTAAATAAATTAATTTTGATTAAAGGGATAATTTTCATAAAAACGTCGGCCATTGACGCGCTGTTATCGTACGCAAAGTTCAACAAATTTTTCATTTTTCAACACGACAGATAGCATTACTATTATTTTGTAGGTAATAAATATTTGCGAAATGTTGAGAATGGCCTATAATTTGAATCCCTGTGTGAATATATAGAGATTATATTTAGTTCATTTGATTTCGGCGTCAACTAGCCAATCTATTTCTTCTTTTATATATATAAAATATAGATTATGTAAAAAATATAGATTGTGTTAATCTGTCAAATAAATTGATTTTATAGTTCCTTTGCGGCAAATCTTTATCAGTTCTTTACCAAGAATTTGGTCATTAAATTCGCATTAAATGAAGCCTACATTAGAAAGTACGAATACTGAATGATTAGAATCAGTTCGGCGCTACTTTGAACTAACAAACTTACAAAACTTTATTGATGTATTTAACTTTATTTTATAGTAAAATAGTCCATCGATCGTGGAACTTATGACTGATCTATTGATCTTAGCGTCTAAAGTTTAGACGGTAACAACCTCTAAAGCATTGTGAATCTACTGTTAATTCGAAGCATCAGTAGCTCAGTGGTTCGGGCGTTGGATTCACGATCAACAAGTCGTGGGTTCAAATCTCGGACATTGGACTACTGGCGTGGCCCACTCCTAGCACAAGCATTTTCGCTTAGTTGGAGGGGTAAAGGGAATACTAGTAGTATGTGATCCATACTGCTAGTAATCTTTTAAAAAAAAAAAAAAAAAAAAAAAAAAAAAAAAAAAAAAAAAAAAAAAAAAAAAAAAAAAAAAAAAAAAAAAAAATTATGATGATGGTAGGATTGACACAATGCGGGTATTCTAGCCGTAACGTTGAAGCTCTGAGTCTAAAGTATAACCCCTGGCAAGATATTCTATTCAAGCCCTCATGCTGTTAGTCTGCATATTATAATAAGTCATTGAAATCGTGATCAATATTAATATAGTCTTGATTTCGGTTTCGGCTGTTACGGAAGCAAAGGTAAGTAAGCGGTGACAGGGGATGACGAGACGTATCGGTATTTATTGAATAAACAAGCAGAGCCGCGGCATTGTGCTGAGATGACGATGGACTTCTTAGTATTAAGGGTCCCTGGGGAAATGGTCACTATTGAACCGTACCACAACAATACGTTAGAGCTCGTGTTTAGATAGATTATAAAAAAATAAAGCTTAAGGCCAAACATTAACATGTCCACCACGCTGGCCTACTGCGGATCTGTAGACTCACTGACAGAGAACTATGTAGAACTCTGAGGAGTGCAGGTTTCCTCACGATGTATTCCTTCACCGTTATAGCAAGTGATATTTAATTGCTTATAACACATATAGCGAACGCCCAGGGTCGAATTCGGATCTCCCGTGTAAGATAGCCATGTCTGAATCACCAGACTATCAATACGGTTAAAAATATTTCCAATAATCTTAAAAAAGTTGAAAATTAAGAATTCGAATTTCACAAGTGTTTCGGTTTGGACTCTATTTTGATCAGAATTTCTAATATGTTTTTTTTTCAATTTCTACGTAAAAATCTAAATATTTATATTTTATATTATAAATATAAAAATTAGATTACATTCATTTCTAAGAAGTGAAAGTTTAAGAAACAAATAAAATATGATATCAGAGTCACAGTTTAATACAATATGTTTTAGTTTAAAATTAGTTTCGGATACTAAGGTACCATTACGAAATATAGGGTGACAATGACTTTTAGCATCCTCGGACGGTAAGAAACAGTTTTGTGTACAAAACATTTTTTTATACATTTTGAATGTTTTTATTTATGTACAAAAGTGTATAATCTTTGAACAGCCTTATGTAAATAAAGGAAGCAATCATAGAAAAGACTCTAATAATTAGAAAAAAATTTTCTCCTTTACGTACATTTCACTCCGACAGCTACAGAAATCGTTTGCATTCGTTTGTAATGAATATTCAATCCATTTAAATGAAAAATATTAGTTCGATCTAAAATATAATAACAAATACTTAGACATTAATATATAGAATAGATAGATAGTCCTTGAACTCAGAATATTACTAACAAGAAAAAGTTACGAAAAAAATAAAAAACAACATTAATTTCGTCTCAAATATCTAATCCTTCGTTTTGACAGGCGATGAAGTTTTAGACAGTGGACACACTTTTATAATAATAATTCTTTAATTTTATATAAATGTATGCCAATTTATTAACTTTCTGGTTTTGTAGCAGTGACACTTGTGACACTAGTGACATCAATGTTTTATGCTAATAACGGACTTGTTACAAAACGTAGATGTTTTGGGTTTCATTAAGAATATTTACTCAATGAAACTTACAGATAAAATAATACAAAACACATTGTTAGTTTCCTATTTCCTAAAAGGGTAATTTCTGAATTTCTTGAAAATCTTCTCAACGGATAATTTCCAAGCTTGACCTAAACTGAAAATGTGATATAATTAGACTATATTGTTAATATTATATTGAAAGGACTTGGAAACATTTTAATTTAACGTCATCTCTGGGCGATTAGAGTTGTGAATAAAATAAAATTTTAATCGCAGCCAAGCGAGGGCAGATCGGAAAATCTTATATTTTTTTATATAACTTATATGGATTTAAATATCATAATTTTAGTGTAATTGCTTCTAAGACCGGATTGTGATCTCCTACTGTGTTATTATAGTGCATCTGCGTTTACAGGTGTACACTGTTCTTAGAATTTAAATCGAAATTGACACTGATTCATCTCAAAATATATACATAATATTATTTTTTAATTAGTTGATATAATGCAATATTTATCGTGCTGATCTAAAAATTCCAAACTAATTCGATGTAATATTTATATGTGCCTAATATTTCAAGTCCAATGTTTTTAGTCTAACGTTTCGAAATAAAATCAAAAGAACATAGTGTAATTTATTTTAAAGAATTTAATTATGATATACATTTTAATTCTTTACATAAAACGGTTCATATTCGAACTCCGAAAATATGACCATGTATCACAATTTCGTTCAAACCTCAAGTGGCTCCCTATACGCTGTCGCGGCCGGGATTTACATGTTCTGTCTCTTCTGTACTGTGTGTTAATGCACCCGAATACTCCTTCTTGTTTGACGGAGAAGTTCGAGTGTATTGGATCGCCTGTCCATAATACTTAAAGTGTATTCAGATTCGTTCACAGTTCAGGCAATAACACTTTGGAATGATCTACCCTTCAGTATAAGATTGCCAAAGAAGCTCAGACTTTTAAGAATTCCGTTAAAGATCATCTTCTAGCTGAACTGATATTATAAATGCGAAAGTTACTCTGTCTGTCGCTCTTTCACGCCAAAACACAACCAATTTAAATGAAATTTGGTATACAAATAGTCTAGGGCCTGAGAAAGGATATAGGCTAATTATTAATGCGAAAAAAGGGCTGTAAAGGGTTAAAAAGGAGGGATGAAAAATTGTATGGTCGTATCGTCATTTTTAAAGCTAGAAGCTTGAAATATATTTTTTAGGTTATTGAAAAAGTTTTACCCTCAGGGGTGTAAAATAACAATAGGGAATAACACTCTTCCACGCGGACGAAGTCGCGTGCACAGATGGTAATAAATATAATAATATAATGTATTCTGTAAAGGATTGCTTAAGATATATTAAATATAAGATTAATATTTTATATATATGGCTATTTTGAAGACTTTAGTTAACTTCTTGATAGTTAATTTTTATGTTTAAACCAATAAATAAGAAAACACTAGTATAGGGTCTAGTTTAAATACTTAACTCATTAAATTTATTAAATAAGATAATATATTTGATTAGTTACTTTAAGACAATTATTATGAGTTTAAGGATGTACTTTAAAGTGTTTCTCGTTTTTTGTATAACTTAAAAAATACAAGAGGAAATCTATTATTTATTAACATCATATGTATAAATAAGTCTTTTATAAGTAGTAAAGTTAGTAATTAAAATTTTATTGATTTTATTCAAACATTTCTTATCTGTCTTTTGTTTATTAGTTTCGATAAAATCTGTGTGGGACGTGAACGGTTCGATCAAATGAATAATGCAATAATATACATACTAGCTACTGGCTCTGATATTACACGTTTTCTTTGTATTAATTCACTATCATATATATATGTCGGAGAATAAGTAAAAGATTATCGATTAATCGAATCGTTATCGTTGTCTATGGCGTTGGAGTGGGGTAGTAGTCACTTCCGTTGTTTTGACAGTCTCTACCCTCGACCCTTTATTTGCGATCGACAGTCTAACTGAAGTCTTAGTCGTGCGCGGTCTCTCAAGAAGTGAACATCATCTAAGTAGTACTAGTGATAGTGATAGTGTCAAGTGCAGTGTAGTGTGGAAGTTCTGTCCAACTTTTAAAATCCCCGACATATACATCATGATAGAAAGCTGAGCAAAGTCTTTTAAAAAATAAGTCGAAAACTCGAGTGATCACCAATAAAAAAAACACTATTACATTTTCTCTTTTACTACAGTAGACAATATTCATTCTATAAAATCACTTGTCAGTCTGCCTCTACTCTGGCCTTTCGTATATTAAGCTTTAATAGTAAAGTGTAAATGAGATGAAATAGAAGTAAACCTGCTTCTGAGTCTCAAGCGCCAGGCAAAGATCGACTTTTTTATTGACTTTTACGTGTTACTAATAGTTATCACGAATATGATGAGGTTAAATAATATTATTGTGCAGTTTCTATAACCAATGTTAAACCGATATCAAGTTATTGACGGACAGACATGACTAATCGTTTATTAGATTTAAAAAGCTGTTGCGTTACCACAATTGAATTAAATAATAAAATCTAACGAGTACATGTATCTATTGCTTAACTAAGATTGTATTCTATTTAATCATAAAAGATCATTTTTGAGTAAGTAGCTGGTGGTCTTTTAGTTAATTTTGATTTTGTATTATGCTGGAAATTTGGGAGACATAAAATTGTAAGCACGACATTATTTGGTCTACGCACAGACAAACATTTTTAATACCATTATCCAATATCTAACTGTGCTTTATTGAATTGAGACATGGAATGTTTAAAATATGACCAGATAAGGCTTCAAGAGAGTAGAAAAGAATATGTTACGCCTCAAAAATGGATTAGACAGCGATTTCTATCGACTTTTACTCTTCAATGAATTTTCACAAAACCTTAACAAATTTTACTCCGAAGTTTATGATTTTATATCGCAAACAGATAGACAAACGTGGCGTACGACTTTAGTTGTAATGATATAACATAGATGTATATACGAGTAGGTAGGTTATGGAGATATGTACATATGTTCCGAAGATCGGAATGTGATCGGATATTTATTCTTTAATCCGTAAACATTTAACACCTCGAGTGCGGGCATGATAAATCGGTTCGCGGTCACCGCGCATTATGCGCCTGTCCTGGAATCCAGGCCCATTAATATTTCATCAAACAGATGCGGCCAATATTAATAGTCCTCGATCTCGATACTGATGGAAGGCACAAAGCGACCGAACAAAAAACCTCTGTTGATGCCCAAGGAGTGAAAACATATATTTCACTCCGACTCCCTTTCAATTTTTTAACTCTAACAATAATATTATTTTTTCTACCGCTGCCATTCGTCATCGTCAACAGACTCATGGTTAGAAATGGAACCCCCTAATAATAATTATTAATGTTATAAAAATGCAGTATTTCTATTTCTGAGCGGGTTAATTGTAATTCTAGTTGAAGGGATGATAGATAAATTTTTTAAATTATTATTATACTCTTCTTATATAGGTACTAAGAATTTAAATGTGAACATGATATCAAACAGCAATCAGGGGGTTTGAATATTTATCAGGTTATAATTTTCATTAACTTGTAGAGAAATGTGTTGTTTCTGTTGAATTCCAGTTATTTATCTACTTACATTATTTTAAAAATTAAATGTGTGCATTGTCACGTGTGTTGCTATAACTAAAACGTCCTACAACTGAAATGTACGTATGTAAAGATGTAAACACCTCAGCGAAGAGGAGTTAGGTTACTTAAGTATTTATTTTTCAGTTTAGATGAAACAAATAATTCATTATAATCATGTACTATGATTTTTGATTGCGCTATTGCGTTGGTGAGCCCGTGTGATTGCGGCTTTAGATTGGGGCCATCAAACGTAATAAACTCTCTTGGCCCTATGGGTTAAGACTTTATTAATAATAATTATTTTAATAGGCCTCTTCATAAAATATTTTTATCTTTATTAACTAGTTCACTTCACTTTATAACCTTATTAGTTAAATATAACTTGTTAACGTGTATGTGAATATCTAAAACATGAATTAACTGATAAATACTAGGCTTTTTTTTAATTATAATAAATATGAATACTCTAAATAGTTTATGTTAATCTTAAATAGTAGAGATAGCTAAAAGTAATTATCTGATAATTATTTTTCCTTAAGACCAAGGGATAGAGCTTTGTAAAATTAGTAGGTATGTTTTAGACTTATTATTATAATAAAAATAGTTAACATATTCTCTTTTCGCCGAGTTTAATATATCTTTAAATAATATTCGAAACCAAGTTAAAAATTTTATAAAATATTCATGTCCATTTTATAATATTTATTTTAAACTTTATATTTTTATTTTTATAATATATTTATTACTGTGAATTGATGCAAAACTAGTTGTCTGTAAGTGTCGTAAGAAAATTTGCTCTACTCTGCTCGATATTTTAGAAGAAAAAAAAATGTTATTTAATTTATATTACATTTAAATAGTATTAAAACCTGAATGGACACGCATCGTATTGTTAAAGTAGTGTTATTCGTTTATTATTGGCCATAAATCTGTGGCTCCGATATAAGGCGACAAAGCCTTTCTGTTACTTGATTTAGGACTGTATGAGGTAACGGTAGCGGTCATCATATACAAGCTGCGCATGCGACTCTCTTACTGTATCATATTTTTTTAGTATAACAATTATTAAGGATAGTAAAATAAATACATATTTTTTTTAATAAATCCAATCGTCACTAGTATAGGACACAAAATACAAATAATAAAAAAAGCAAGGAAAAGCATGATATGTATATTCGTTAACTGGGTAACTGTTACTTTAAAAATTTTAGTATAATTAATACAGCTAAAGTTGGTAAATCTTAAGATTTATTGGTTAGTTATATGTAGGTACAGTTAGATGTAAAGGCTATAATTAACTTACTTAACTTAAAAATCTTAGATTTTACTATAACAACTATTCTTATTTCACAAATACATCTATGAACCAAGTTTAAATCTTCAAAGGCATTTTCAAGAGTAGTTAAATATACATAAATTACGTAACCGCTTTAATCAAAGAAAGTCTTAGAAAAATAACCCATGGGATTGTCATCACCATGTACGACAGCGTTTACATAATCGTTATACATTAACACCCATTATTTATCTAGAAATAAGTACACAGATGCATTTTTTATTATAAAACTACTATAAGACTTATACACTTACAAATGCGTTCGACTACAATACAATGAAATGAAATATATCGTGTGTAGGGTTGCCAGGTGAAGGAGGTTGAACAGGATTGTTCCGACTTCACTATTTACTTTTTTTCACTATTTGTTTCTTAAAATTATGATAATATTTTTTTTTCAATCTTTAAATATTTAAAACATTCACATTGTTGGCATAGATATGTCATTTTTAATTTATTTGAAATACATTAACCTGTAAAATAAGGTCACTTGGATCACTTTCAATTTTGAATTTTGATTACAATTGGTCCAGATAAATGGCGCCGTTACCTCATGATATCGAACATATTTTTGTAAATAAACATAAAACGCAAAACCTTTTTCTAGATACAAAATTTATACCCTATATAATTTATTACAGCTGCATATATATAATTTATTACAACTGCATATACAATTTAAAGTTATTAAGTACAATTCCCAAATCTCACATAAACCCTTCCAACCTGGCAACCCTAATCACGCGTCGGCGCATGTCTTGAAAGAATCGATACTTTAGTTCAATAAAGCATATAAGAAGTTATTTCGTAGGGATTAATCGTGTCCTGGCTGTAATTTATCAATTTGTGGCTTTGGACGCACATTATGGTATAATGTTTTTCACCGCCGATATAACGGTCTTTGAAGGTGACCGGTAATACACCTCTTACACAAAAAGTAGAGATGTTGTAAATTTAATTTGTATACTACCTTGAATATATGACATACTTTATATTAGTTTCGAACTTTCTGACAATGACTACGAAAATAGACAGAAGCCAAAGTGGCATATAATGTTTCTTAAAACTAATTCTCATATTTACTTTATTTAAACATTTACATTACATACCTGCACTAACATGATATCCAAATGATATTAAAATATAAAAGAAAAAGAACAATAAAGGCGCAAAAGTTTTCCCTATTTTGAGAATTCTTACACTAGCTAAACAATCGGTAATTTTATATAATTTTTTATAATGGTAGTTGCGGATATCATGTCATTACTCATTACAGAAGCACAAGGGACTAGTAATATTTAAAGACAAAGAAAAACTAAACTGTTTCTGAATCTATTTTAATAATTTTGGATGGTAAAATAGATTGATATGATATTAAAAACCAATTTTAAATTATTTTGTATCGACAGTCATGTAAGGTTTGGCAGATATACCCGTGAGGGGACGGGTTAGAATTCCTCTCTGCCGCTGGGAGAGTATCTCGTAAAAGCCGAGTAACCCAGCACCCCCTTGGTGGTGGCGTTCCGGCCGAGCCGCATGTGGGTCAGATCTATACCTCCCTCTCCCATCCCATTACTGCTGCGATTCCAATGAACACCGGGTTATTGCCCGGGGTCCATTGAAACCGCAGCAGTGTTCTCTTCGCTCCTCCACCTCACTCTATCTTCGGGGCGACATCGCATCGACAAAACAAGATACCCTCTAGTTTCGTCGATGTGTATGGGCGACGGTGGCCATTTTCCATCAGGTGGACCCTCTGCTCGTTTGTCCCTTAACTATCATAAAAAATAAGATATAATAATGGATAAGTATAATCGCATACCTAAAGAAAATCTCAAAAAGTTCAGTCTTAATAAAACTTAAGACCTACGCTCACCTCTGGACTATCCCAAAACATAAAAACTCCCTTGTTATTTTATCGTATCCCGGTTATAGTTATGAATGCCGATAAAAACTGTTTATTGATAACTATAAAGACAAAAACAATATTGTCTGTCCGTCCATCCGTAATTTATATAGGAACCCATTAAACATTCGAAACGGATATAAATTTAGATGGCAGATAATAAAAATGTAAGTGGTTATACATTGTATGATTTTAATTTGTAACATTAGTTCCCAAGTGTGTAGCTCAGATTGTACATTGTCTGTAGAACTTTTAGTTTATTGGACCTTCTAAATGAAGAACATGAAGAAAGGAGTAACTTAGAGAAGAGGGAACAGATGACTTTGTCTCACATCTCACTTTAAAATGAGGTAAAAGGAGGTGAAACCATAACAAGGGAGGCAACGAATCGTCAACGTGTCTAAAAGCATAATGATGGTGAAACATCTGTTTGTCTGCTTCCTATCTTAAAATCGCAATAGCCAGTCTATTTGTTTAGTACATCTATAGTTTTAATCATTATTAAATTATATTTAAATTCATGTAGGAAAATTAAAGTAACGCTCGGAGTTCTTACTTGGAGCAACAACGGTTTTCTAGATAATAATAGATATTATAGTACAGTTTCTGTAGGTAAAAGTAAACGTTCGGAATTATGTCTTTCTATTTCATATAGATCGTATAAAATAATGTAGGTCGGTCTTATACAGATGAAACGCGTGTGAAAAACAAACTTAAGTCTTTGGCCTTCTGACATCTTTATTACGATCTTGCCGCTGTAACTTCAAAACGTTATTGAATACATCACCCGTCAATCAAATTTGAATCCAAATAGTCTAGTAATTGGATTGAAAATATAATAACATTGGTATTGTATACACAGATTGCGCGAGAGTCACTTGTGTCAACTTTTGAACATACAAAGCGTCAAGATGTCGCAGTATATTTACTATATTTTGAACCTTATTTTATCTATCTAGGGTCCCTTGATTAAAAAGTTACTTGTTTTATGGATTGTTCAAACAAACACTTAAATAAAATTATTTGGAAAATTCGCTTGAGTATGAGTCAATAACAGAGCGGCTTAGTGTCGGGTAGTTGAAAGCGTTTATGCATTGTTTCGTGGTATCAAAAAATATAAAGGTCTGCTTTTTAATTTCTTGTTATAACTTCTTTACTTTGTACTTTATTGTCGCAGGACGGCCATTTAAATAAAATTTCTAGTTTATCTAACATTTTTTTGAATGAGTATGATAATTATAATGAATGTGTCAATTTATAAGTAAAAAAAGTGAAGCTATTGAAGAACCTTGTGGGACGCCAAGGAAAGTTTTACTAGCTGATATTGATTAAATAAGTTAAAAAAAAATACTACAATAAAGATGTACGTATATTCAAAAACTTCGGGAAAATTTAAAAATACATTGATTTTTGTTACGTTATTAAAAAAAACTTTAATAATGTTAATGATATTTTAAAGTGACTTTTATTTTTTACTCAAACATGAATGTTTTTGTTGTTGTAAGTTTACTGAAATTGCCATTTTTCTGATCATTTTAATATCTGATTCATGTATCAGAACTAATCATCATTCTTTTATTCTCTTTTTTCACAATTGAAAAGACTGATTGACTTGACCAAGAAGGTCATGGGCAATCGATAATGTCAATCCTAGTTTCCTAGACATTACTTTTCAAACATTTTAATACTTCTCAGTGTCACATCATCAACGATGTCAGAATTACAAAATCTTGAATATGTCTGATGTTATACGCATGAATATTAAAAGCCAAACAAGTTATTAAGATGATAAGATCATTATCGCTTCTATCGCTTATTACCAACTCTACTAAGATCAATTTATTATAAACTTTGTTGTATCCAAGTATTAGTTATTATGTAAATATAATTAGATATTTGACAAGCGTTTAGTGATTGAAAGTTATGACTAAATTTTAATCTCATCCTAAGATTATCAAAATATCTAAAGATAAGTAAAAAAGATAATATAGTTCCCAAGTGCTACTGCTATATCTACGGAAATTCAATGTGTTCAAGCTAGTGATACTTATGTTTTTATACTCTCCCGATTCTTTAGGCGAAGAAGAAGTCCTCCTGTCACCAGTAGCTCCTTCGCTCTTATAACCTGAGGTAACGTCTTCGTAGTTTTTTTTGTACTCAAGCTCCATGGTCCATCCTTTCCCAAGAACTCATCAGTCTTGCCATCATCACGACTGATCCCTGGCAGCTCAATAAGAGCAGGAACATCAATGGTGGCACGAACCCTTTTAATAGTATCTTTCAGGGAGCCGTAGAGAGTAAGTCTACCAGAACTTCTTGATTATTATGTTTAATTGATTACACTAGCACACTAATAAATCAATCTAATAGCTACGCTATATATAGTTTGCTTTATATATTTTAGTTTGCTTTAGATGGCACCGCTGTCGCGAGCACTTTGTACACTGAACCTAGTAGTTGAATACGGACTAGACTTATTCTGTTGTTCTTTGAGTGAATTTACAAAAAGTACTTTGTATATATTATCATTTAGATTATAGAGTATTAAATTAATAAGTAAGACTATTCTAGGATATGGTTAGTAAAAAGGTTGAAAATAGATATTACGTTTAGGTTACTGTGCTGTTGCATTAGGTTATCCTGTAAAATAATAGTTTAAAAAAACTAAAAACACGCTTTTTATTATAGAAAACTAAACTAAAAAATAGAAAATAAATTTTAATAAATTTAAAATAAGAATAGTGTTAAAAATTTCAATAAATATAAATTAATAATAGTGTAAATAAAAAAAATGTATTTTATTTAAAAAACGCGTGGGGTGCATGGTGTCAATAGTTATAAATATTTTATTGACAGATATGAGTAGAGTGATTATCATTTTGATAATATCTTAAAAAGCACCCCACGCTTTTTTTAAATAAAATACATTTTTTTTATTTACACTATTATTAATTTATATTTATTGAAATTTTTAACACTATTCTTATTTTAAATTTATTAAAATTTATTTTCTATTTTTTAGTTTGGTTTTCTATAATAAAAAGCGTGTGTTTAGTTTTTTTAAACTATTATTTATTTTTTACTTTTTAGTTTGATTTATTTATAAAAGCGTGATTTTTTTTTAGTTTTTTTTTTAAACTAAAAAAAATCACGCTTGAGAAACGGCTACCAGAACCAAGGAAGGCCGCAAATTACCCACGGAGAGTTACATACTGACATACTGACATACAAGTGAAGCTAATATAAAGCGTGTAAAAATAGCATAAGTTTGTTGAAATAAATAAATAAAAATAAATAAATTTTGCATATACTTAAAACATACGGAGAACATATATATCTTTAATATAATTAGAACGTAAATTATCACTTAACCTGGAAACAATACAGGATATAATCCCAGATTCATGGCAGAATTTGTACTAAAAAATATTAGAATTTGCAATAACTTTAAAACTGCCTTTTGAGGTCTAAATAAAAGGTTCAAACATTCAGAATATTTTTAGGGTATGGGAATCAATAAAAGTATAAATCTTAATTAAACCTATTTCAGAACGCAACAGATTACTATAAATGTCATTTGTCATAATATGTGTTTTACTAAACTGTCAGCGTTTAATTTTACGATAATAAATTATGTTATTTTAATTTTAATATGTGTCTAACATTTACTTATAATTTGTAAAGCTTCTATAGCCTTAAAATAAATAACTACAAAACTCCATTAAAATACAGAACTTACTAATATGTACGATATTTTATATTATCAACACAATAAAGATTTTTTAATCTGTACAAACTCCAAAGCCAACTTAATAATATGTGAATCTGTGACTTCGACTTCAAACGTTTTACATTACTTCGTAGTCCGTATTCATTTGAATGTCGTGGTTGTGGTCTTTGTGCTTATTTTTGGATTTGTATTTATTTTTAACGTTTTCGGCTGTTCTCCTGGATAATTGTTTCTATAATGTTTGATTTAACCTTGTATTACAGATTTTTTTACAAAAAACATTAAGAAATCATGGTTTACAAGTATAAATACATAAAACTTGTTAAATGTCAGTTGAGTTTGAGGATTGACAGATGCAAATGGCAATAGAAAAATGTCAGATGTCCATTATTTTATGTTTGCTACCTGATAAAAATATAGTATACATATTACCAGGATTCCTATAGCATAATCGAAGCAATGGAAAAAGTTATTCACTCTCAATATTTTCTGTACAAATCAATGTCTAAAACTTGCCAAGATTCTTTTGTAATGAAACTTCAATTACCACACTAGTGTCGTCACACCGTTATCGACAAAAAAGATGATATTCACGCGAACATCTTACATATAAAATAACATTATTGCCTTGTCCGTTTGACCATCAATTGTATCCACCGACCACCGGGCTGGGATTCCCTTCTTCAAATCAGCGGGGCGTTATAGGTTTGATTGTGTGTTTGTGTAGACAATGGGATGTATTTACGTGTACGGGCCAGGCAGGTGGGGCAGCACGAGCGGCGCCCCGCGGAGTTTAACGCTGTTTATCGATATCGATAAATTTACCTACCATAGGTACGTACGAGGTCGTAGTAATTGTTCTGTGATATTACTTTGGCATTCCTACATCAATGTCAATAATGACCAGCACCATTATAAGGCATATTTAAACCCAGACCCAACAATCAGCTCTCTAGACTTCAGACATTTTATGATGTCATTCTATCCATAAATAATTACATTTAATAATTTTGGAGTGCATTCAAGAACAATCTCCAACATTTTTATATATTAATCTATAGATAATTATGCTGTCGAATGTCGATAGATAGAAAATTATTCTTTTTAAAATCAATTGACGCCAAAATAATTATTTTAAATATTTTTGTTTGTCCGTCCGTCTGTATTTTCTTACGTGCGACACTACCAAATTAAATTTCGTAATGTTTTCAAATTTGTATTGCTGCAGAACTATCAATATAGGAAACAGGGTCAATTCGAAATATATCCATTACAACGAAAAAAACATGACAAAAAATTGAGAAATTATGTATAAATCGTAGCTTATCGATATTCCAAGGATCCATCACTAATATTTTTTGTATCAGCAATTCACACCTGCCATAGAATCATACTTATAAATTAAAGTATGAAAATTAGCAATGTCCTGAGACAAAGCCATAAAGCGATCATAACACTTCATTTAGTAATATGCCAAAATAATAATCTCATGCAGATGTAGGTATAAGATTAGACCGCATTATTTGAATATTTCGATTTTGTTTCAAAACGATCGATATTAATTTTGCCCTCGCTTCCTACGGGAACTAAAGAAAAATTAATTCACACATAAATATTGTAGAATATTTTTAAATTCCCTTTGACTCAACAAATCTTTTAGATAGATTAGAGGTGGTAGCCCAAGTGAATTAATATTGTCTAAAGTACACCACGAAATAATAAAGGACATTACTCACGTGCTCCTCCATAACGGACAGCACCACGCGATTTCAATTGACAGACTAACTCAATCCCATTAGAACGAAAGTTGTGTAACGTCGTACCTACGAATACTAATTTTGAAACGTTGTTGCTAAAACAAACATTATTTGGTCCATTAAATGATTTTACTTAATGTGAGTACGAACAATTTTCGAAATGCAAAACTTCGGTCCGTCGAACCGCATACATGAACAACTTTTAATTAGTTTAGAATTTTGTTTGAAAACGCTATGAATATTAAAAGCATGCCGACCGTTTAATTTACTACTATCGTTCGACCGAGGCAATTAAACCCGAAAAACAGAACTAGCATCGCATTATTAATACTGGCGCCTTCGGCTGTTAAGAAAAAGAAATTTGGAATTTATACGTCAATAAGATTTTGTCGGGCATTATCGTAAAATGTGTGTAGTATTTAATAGTTAGCAAGACGCGCCGCCCCTATTACTGTGTAAGTTATATGACAGTTGAAATGACCGACGCTCTCGCTCTCACGTTCACCTACTGGCTACAGGCTACAACACACCTGACCCTAGGGAACACTATTATTTTTTATCTGTGCTAAATATGCTCTTGTCATCCAGTACCTTCAATAAATTGGGTCTCTGTCTGGACGTTAAAGGGAAGGGGATAAGAATTTAGAAGCGCAATAGGCTAATTTGTGACCGATACCTCACAGTAATAAGGACACGACACCATACCACAGCATAGCTATGATGGTCACCAGGCGAGCTCCGTTTGACAACTAGCTCAAGTCTATCGGGACTCTATTTCTTTGGTAATATTGTCTTTTATGTGTCACAGCACAGCAGTGTGCAGTATAGCTTCTCGAAATGCTTTGGATTTATAGCTGAAACAACACATTTTATTCATCCATGATTAACCTGTATAATCTATTCGATATCTGAGACACTGGATAAGTGGAATACGTCTATAAGTGAAACCAATTTGCAGGTCCCTTGATGTCTCACTTAACCATGTTTAATCGACAGGGATAAGGACAGTACGAAACTCATTTAAAAACATAGTTCAAAGGTGCAATTTTAAAATGTGGGCATAATTAATCTTTGCAAAGAATAAATACTAGTCAGACCATGTTTTACTATACAAATGATCAACTCCAAATATTAACATGCCGTAAGTTATTATAGTAATTTGTTTCTGTAATTTTTTTTAACATAATACATTAGAAAAATAACACTTTTTGCTCTCTGGTAAAATTGTAGTGTGAGCATTTTAAATTATGCTTAAACTAACTACAATGTTATTATGTTAGTAATCTGGCCTACATACTGCAGGACCCGAACGCATCAGACCCTTCTTTTAATGAATAATCAATTAATTATTCCTTGTTTTAAAAAAATAGAAGGTAATTTTAGAATGAACAAAGAAACAATATTTCTAATAAATAATTATGACAGAATGTTCTAAGAATTTTAATAATATAAAAAGAAAAGTGAATAATATTTTTATAACACCAACATAAGTTAGAACTATCGTAAACAAATCTTGTTTTGTCTGTCTGTCTGGTTGTATGATTTTCACAGTTGCAATTTTTTATCTATTCCCATGGAAAGAAAGCTTCAGTTCGAAAGCTAGCCTACATATAAACAGTGAAATAGAGATCGCGCCGGGGGGCGGCATCTAGCGTCTAATTGTCAGTAATTAGTCGACCTCTCCGCCGCCCGCGCCGTTTATAGACTGTTTATTGCTTAATACCTCGCCAGATATTCGAGTTTCCTACAGAAATATAATATAACGAGCCGACAGAGGAATCTCGACTATTAAGCTCATGTCTATCGTATTTTATGTTCGCCTATGCTCTTTGGCGCCCCATACGCTTGTTCGTACGATCTATCGAAGTTTCAAATGTGTTGGGAAGAAATTGGCGTTTCACCAGTTGAAGCGAATCGCTATTTACTCTTATTTTCTATTTGTTTGGTATGTATGTTTGTACAAGCATCATGTAAAAACTACAGCACGAATTTAACGTATTCACAGTTGTATTGCTGCAGATGTAACTTAAAAGAAAGGTTTTGGTTTATACAAATCGTACGTGATGAGAAAAGTGATTGCTATTTAAACATATGTGAATGATATATAGTTACAGATTATGTCAACAGTCATACCCTCTTTACATTCCCTATTTACGTAATTTTACCTCAATACCATTATAAATACGAATAAATTGGTGAAATTATCAACCAAAATTGAAAATCTTCGTGAGAACAAGTCGTAACTTTATTTTAATACATTTTGTAATGTTATGGGAAAACAGTAATAGGTTTTGTGAATCGGAAACGTATACGTTGTGTTTGAGTTCATCTTTGTAGCTATAACATTTAAACATCAATAAATAACTTTTAACCCCTTTTTACGATTTTCTACATTGCCCAATTATTAGTTCTATCGTCTATCAATCCAAGATGGATTATTTTTTAGATCTTTTTAACAATACACTTATAGTTTATTATATTGATACCATACCTAAGTATCGTGACTTTTTTAAATGTGTTATAAGAACATTTCTTCCAAAAAACTTAAATTTAAAAACACCCATCAATAATACGTTCTGTAAAAATCGTAAAGTAAATAATTTATGCTATTCTATTCAAAGCTATCCTTTTCTCTCTAATCTATACCTTAATTATTACGTATTATGGTTTGAAATTCTTTAACGTATTACGATGAGCATATTTCGTATCTAAAATTAGAATATCTTGAAATTAAGATAACATAATGAATTAATTACTCCATTTATATCCGATTGACGTATGGTCGTACTCTTAAAGACATATTCTAATATTGCTAAGCACCTATAGTGTAAATATAAAATAGGGGCAGGTTTTATTGCGTTGTTCATGAAAGTTATCAATAATACAGACTTGAACAATTCCAGTTTATCGAACAAAATATTTTTCTTCCATAGACTACCATCATCCACTGTGTTAAGAGTGTTTTGCTTAGTGTTTGAGGAATATGAAGATCTCTGCTGAGATGCTGTATGTTAAATTAACGGATAATTTGTAACTGTGTTGTGGAATTACCTGATATCAGTAAAGTTTCCCAACAGATGCCCTCATGTTCGTAGTTTTTAGGAACCCATCACATAAAGTTTGTTAGTAGGTATAGTACAGTATCTTTGAAGTGCGTATTGCCACTGAAACTTAGGTGCTATAGGCCTCATGAGTTGGGATAAAGCTCAAAGAAGCAATAAACGTTAGGACAAAAATATACCGGAATGGTGGCCAGAACGCGTAGCTTTGGAAATCTCTCCGCTATGTATCTATTTGCAACGTACTTTATTTCTACGTTTTGGGAAGGTTTTTCTTAATTTACATTAATAGATTTAACGTTTTCTCTGATATTTGATGATCTAGAATGCGCGGAATGTAACATCCCTATACCTAACGCCTCGATCAAAAAATCAAACAAAACAGAAAAAAAAATTAAAATAAAATTAGATTAGATACATATCTGTTTATTATGATGTATTTTTCAAAAAAAAATTGCCCTATATTATCAAACATAGATAAGTACAGTTGAAATTTTGTCGCAACATTTATACAGATGGATACATAGATGGCGTAGTTTTATCAATAGTTTACGGGTATCCAAAGAACCCTATTCCTTTACTGAGCGCTAGTTAACCAGAACGTGTAGTACAAATAGTAAGAACGTCCAACTATATGACGTGAGCAAACACTGACGTCAGTGTGACACGCCCAGTCCCGCCCGCTGTATAACCACTGTCATACCTCCCAGTAAACTACGCCTTATTCACTAGCACTAAAGAACATTCTCAAACAGCACCTAGACATATATTTATAGATATCACACGGAAATGAACAGTATTGCCGAACAATAGGGAGAGGTTTTCTTTGACTGAACTATAAGGGTGGCTGTGTTTTTTGCTAACAAAATTTACACTTCGTACTTCAGCTGTAAAGTCTTTTAAGTTTTGGGTAAAGATTGTATTTGAAAAATTCAATAAAGTGGGGTAGTCTTTGGGTTAATGATGGCGTAATCTTACGTATCAAACTAGCTATGCAAAATGTTTTATATGGCAAACATGTCGTAGCAGGTATACCTGCAATACTGTGCTAGAAAATATTTTTACAGTGTAAATTTTCTTATCATAATTCTAAAATTACCGATTATTGTTTGTTTTATTTTATTCATTGTTAGTTTTTTAAACAATCCTCAATATGCAGTCCCTTAAGTGTAACTAACCCTAATAACTTTAAACCTAACATACAGTTTTATATTCTATTTTTTTTAATGCTTTTTGGTAGATAAGTACCAGAAACACTAAAATAAATTGAAAGATATGCTATTGCCAAGAATCACAGATTTTTTAAATTTTGAAAACTTTATTTACTGTCTACTTATTAACTCACTTCATCGTAGGAAGGCAAATCGTTATCTTGGTCTATGGTTTGTGTTCTTTATAAAAAAAAACATCAATCACTAAAAAACCCTTAAAAAAAAAACAGTATTTGGTGTCACTAGCTGACAAAGGTGAAAAAACACAATAGAGGTGTTTAGGTAAATTCAGAGAAACGCGACAATTGTACTGAACCCGATAACATTGGCATAAACTGTTTTGTGATACATAAAAAATCAAGAGATCAAACGTTTTTAACTATAGAATAATTTTCCTATATGATTAAATTATATTTGTTTTTTATACAAAGATTTTGGATATAGTCCTAACTAAAGGAGAGTTTAAAATGCAAAGGTATGGCGAATCCTTAGTATTTAATATTGTACTTCAAATTAGAAATAAAAAAATTATGAAGTGGTTGTGAGGAACGAATAATCCAGGTGTAATCACGTGATGGTAGCCCTATCAATGACGGATGGTGACCCGTCAGCGAGAAAAAAAACTCGAGAGCGACGCGTGAATGGTGTGAAACCTTCTCTATTATCCTGCGGCGACTCCCGCTGGGCACCGCTTTACGCCGAGCCCCCCCTCGCTGACAAACATAACTCATTTCCGATCCCATTGTCCGACTCGGTTTCTACACTCAAAAAACAACTTATCTTTACTCGCAAAACAAACTTTTTGAATCCATAAATATTTACTGTCAATCACGACCGAACGCCTGCGCCTTCCTGAATATAAAATTGAGCACCAATTTCCGAGATTGACTACTGTTATGGAAATTTGGGAAGAACACTGCATCTCGTTTATCTTTCATTGTTAGAAAATATACTTCGTGACTCACTGAGGTGGCGTGTGTGTGCGCACACACCCATTTATTTTATGTTTTTGAAAAATATTAGTTCGTAAACTCGTCTAGTGTGCTTAATTGCTCACACATTTACAAATAAATTAAAAATTGCTGCGAGAAAAGTTTTTAAAATTTCTCTATACAGATATTGTTAAAATAAAAAGTAAAAATATTACAGAAAAACGATTGTAAGAAGAACTATTGAGCGCACCCACTACTTAATCTTCAAAACACATTTATCATGTTCAACCGATAAAAATGCCTTTGAGCTCAGTCTCTGACAATGAGATACAAGCGTACGTACCTGATATGAGGCCGAAAGTCAATTATATTCAAATATAAATCGGATTTGCAAACGGTAAGACCGTGACAATGCGTAGAGCGCCGCACCGGTGCCACCTTTGCGTTGCTTGTGCATAGCTGCCTGAGGGGAGAGAGGTGACAATGTGCCCGTCGGGGGTTCCGTCACGCCCGACCCCTCGCATTATCTGCTGATTTGCGGATTATAAAGCCACTGTCGACTATCATAATTTACTCTATTCGAGGAACGATTGACCGATACTTCCAATTTAAACTAAATCAGTCTCGACAAATTTATTATGGCAGCTGATTAAGTATCTACCGTTTATCGGTCGGTTTTCCATATCTGTTAAATAATTTATTTAGCGGATTAAAATATGGAAATAAAAAATGTCAGGGCAATGCTCTGTGTACATATTTTATAGTGTAGGTAATACAAGTAAAAACATAAATAAATGTTGAAATTACTCATTTATTATTTATAACAGTTTTGGGTGTATTTCTTTTTATGGTTCGTCAACATAAAAGGTCATTAAATTCGATTGATATGTAAAACTGAGCTTATGGGCAAGTCTCAAATCGAAATCAGAACTTGTTTCGTTATTCTTGTCTGCTCCACTGTGAGTCACATAAATTGTTGATCTAGACATAGATTCATTTGCATATAATTTTTCTGTGCCGCAGTTTCATTTTGTTATCACGTTATTGGGAAATAAATAAAACGATATAACTTTGCTCTGTAGATATATTAAAATTTGTTACCTATTAGGAATCAGACTAAAGTAATAACAAAAAGAATAATGATTTTTAGTTAATATATAAATCTATACCCACACTAATTTAATTTAATATAAAATAATTTATAAACTATATATTTGTTACAGAATTTATCATATTTAAGGTGTATTTATTAGATTTGTGAATTAAGAGTTTTTAATGCTTTATTAATTACCAAAATAAGGTAAAACAATTTTCTTAGTACATAGTTTGTAGGTATAATTTATTAATATCAAAGCAAAGCGAGTAAGCATAGTAAATGTACTTAACAAACTCGATGTTACCGTTATGGATTAATTAATGTAAATTTAGGATTCCAGATTAGTATCAGCATAATTAGACTTATATCGGAGTATTTGATCTTGTTTCAATTGGTTAAAAAAAACCAGAAAGCGAACATCTGCAGTGTTACTGTTAAAGTCAGGAAAACAGTATTCACTTCACGCCCGCAAATCATGATATAAAGGGCCGTTTTGTGACGCTCCTCGACTGCGCCTTTGTTAACCGTCATTAGATATCGATGATGCTCGAAATTGACTGAGCCATCATTTTCACATATACTATTGTGTACGATTTCATGTACCTATCCATAGTTATACAAGTTTTTAATAGTATCATGTGCAAAAGGTGACTTGATTAGGGAATAAGGACAAAAGAATGGCGAATATAAACACTAAAATCCTAGTGTAGTCTTTAGGCTGTTTGGAAAAATTGGTTAAGAAAAAATGAGTTGGTATAAATCAAATACATTTTTGGTTATGATGAAATGATTTACAAATAAAATATGTACTTTGATTTATTTTGATCTGGATGAAACTTTTTTCCCTTCCTTCTATGAATCGTCTATTTTATCTATTTCAAGAATGAAGTTTAGTAACTAATGTAGAACCTCGACACTGATTTTGACTGATTGAATGTTTTAAGTCATTTCATTTTCAGTTGCCATTGTAGTGCGCAGATAGTGCATCTACGCCTTTATAAATATATTAGCATCACAAGCTCATTAAAACACACAAAAGGGGGCATAGTAGGGACTTTCTAGTAAAACACTTTTAAGCATATAAATCAGAATGTTTTTATTAGTTATTGGTGCAGGAGTATCCAAAGTTAAAGTCCTATTCTTTACCCATTTGACAACCATAGAACATATCAAATATTTAAACAGTACACGTAAAAGATTTGCATAATTTAACCCAAAAGTTAGAACCTTTCTAAATGATGCGTTAAATACACTCCAATAACATCATAATAAGAGTAGGTTTGGATGCGCCAGAAAAACTGTCATAAAAACACAAGTCAGCTGGTTGACAATGCCACTGGGGCGCCTTTGAATACTTTAAGAAATTTGTTACGAAGATCTCGATGGTTGACGACCCGCTTTGTCCCAGTACATATGTGCGGGACATTTATTACTATGAATTTGTTTTGGGGTGCCGGAGCGACGCTAAACGTTAATGTTGTAAGTATTGTTTGTTATTATTCGACACCGGGTGCTCGGAGAGGGCGCTTTGTATGATACCCCTTGCGATATTATGTGTGTAATGTCAACGGTGGCTTTTCGGTTATGTAGCTTTATGATAAATCTTTACTCGTTTTTGATTATCTACAAGTACTTGATCATTTTTAGTCTGCGTTCATCTATGCTATGCGTGTTTTCTGTTTGTTCCTCAGGTGATCTCAGACTAGCGAATGGTGGCTGTTAGTTCTTTACACTACGCTCTAGCCAGTCAAAACCAAAGTTTTCTTTTACCACCCACATATTTTTTTGCTAATTCGTCTATCAATATGAGTTGCAGGTGCTCCTGCAAGGGGTTTGTGGTGCCGAAATACGTGCCCTAGTAGTAGTAGTATGTTTACTGAGGTTTTTATCGGTAATAATATGATGTTCAGGTTAGTACATGCTTTCTTCATGCTAGAGACAATTTTTATTCGGGTTTTAATGTCCGTTTCGTTGTCCTATTGTTTAGTCAGCAACTCTCTCTAATTTAAACAATACTAACATTTATAAATAGACTAGCTGATGCGACAGACGTTGTCCTGCCTTAGCTATGAATAGTGGTCAAATGAGTGACAGTTATGTCAAACGTCATAAACGTTACATTGGAAAAAATTAATATGGTCGTTAAGTTTTCTAATTTTCCACTCAACTTTCTTAATTTTTTCTTATATAAGAACCTTCTCCTATCAATAACAAACACAACAAAAAAGAATTAGCGAAATCGGTCTAGCCGTTTACGCGTGATGCCATGACCAAGGGAAAAGGATTCATTTTTATATATAAGAGAGAAGAATAAGAAGATATATTAGAATAACCGATTGTATCAATAACGACCTGTGAATTGATTCTTGAACATATTTCGTTATTAAATGCTGTGTCTGATGATTTTTATTCAGTAGAGTAGAATGCAAAGGGTTATAAGGAATATACCTATAGCGTATAAACTTCTTTTTCTTAACAAAAGTCTTCATTTACCACTACCAGAAACTGTACTATCATCCGGTTCATCCGGATTATACTAATTTGTTACATTCTATGAATTAATTGTTAAACACCCAGTTAGTTTATTAAAAAAATATGGATATACGATTTTTCCCTATACTTGTGATATGACTCTCCAAGGGATTGTATACCCTGATTATGTTATATGAATTATGCTTTAATGGTTCTATTAACGGAGTGAACATATGAGCGTTCCTTTTTTTATTTCTAGATCAAAAATTTTAAAAACTTGTCATGTCGCTCCCGAAACCACCTATAAAATGAGTGTACGTATACAATTTCACTCCCAAATTTGTTATCATTACATCATCTTGCACAACAGGATCTCGTTACTTATTAGTTATTATATAATTTGTAGTCCTACTGTGACGGTATTCCTAAGAATAAATAAAAGAGAACGGCCTCACAAGCGTCCCTGCTGGAGGCCTAAATACTACAAGAAGATTATTACCGGGGTTATGTCAACAGTATAATTATGTTTATTGGATCATTTGACTTGTTTACGGTTTCGGTTGTTGCCGGAAGTAAATTAGCTTTCAACTCCTTTTGAGTTATTTTTATTTGTACACAATTTAAGATTTTATTTTTTTACTCATTCTCCTTTTGGTCTCTTACTATAGAGCTGCCCGGGCTCTACACGGGAAGCAGAACATTATACATCATTTAGGTATATCTCAAAAATTGATTAGGCAGTGCTCAAAGTCAAAGCTTCCAGACGAGTTGACTTTTTCTGACATTTTCAATAATAATCAATATATTTCAATCAATTCAAACCTTAACAAATTACACACTTAAACCATCCATATGAATCAACCTCTCTATTGGTGAAAACCTCATGAAAACCCAAAGACGTGGCGTTGGAGTTACTCTTATATTATGTAGTGATCTTCCTATCATGTAAGGGGTAAATCTTTCGCGTTTTCTGTATAAGAGAACTATACTAGAAACATACCCATTTGTCAAATAAAGCAAATACCTACGTCACGTAATTCTGCGGAATGAATATTGAGTTAACATAGTGAAGTAGAACGAAGAGAAGTGTTACCCAAATTCAGTCTGTCTTAGGCACTCCTCAGATTTCAGCTTAAAATGTATGTTACTAATATTAAAAATGTGAATGTTTGTATGCTTGTTACTCAATCACACTATCTAACTTCTGAATACTTATTTTTATATTGCAAAATAAATTGAAATGAAGTTTGTTATTTAATTCAAGTACCCACTCGTGGTAAATTGCACCCATGTGCAGTGTTGCCAACAATAAATTTAAAATTCCGTTAAGCAAGCTGGTATTTCCCCTCTAAAAATCCGTCAATTTATAAATTTTTCCGTCAAATAAAAAAATACGTAAATGAGGGCGTAAATAAATATGACTTGAGTATTTTCTACGCACGTCGAAGATGATTGTTGGTGAAAGACTTTTTTTTGCTCTTCAGGTATTTGAATGTCGCCAAAATAAAAAAAAATTTTGCCTGTGAATTTTTTTTTGCTATTCTATATTATTTATTATATTTCCGTCAACAAATCCGTTAGCCGTTAAAATATATTTTATTCCGTTAGTGCCTGACTCTAATCCGTCAGATCTAACGGAAAATCCGTTAAGTTGGCAACACTGCCCAAGCGACGTTGGCGATTCGACTATCAATTACTATTTTTTTTATGTTTTTTAGTTGCGCATTATATCGTTAATAGTAACTCTAAACAATCACCAATTGCATTATACAATGAACTGCTATAAAGTTTTAAAATTCTATAGTTTAAATCAATAAACCATTTTATTTGAGTCACGTAGCAAATATTTGATTTAATTTGTATGTTTGATTATCCCAGAGCAGAACAGGGGCTCGGTATTTATGCAACGCCTCTATTAGATTACGATCGTACCTCCTCCAGGCCCCTAGCACAACACATGTCGAATTCCCAATTACTATAAATATGCTGTTATTATTTTATTATATTGTTTTTATTTGCGTACCAACGATATACGGTTTTATACTCGCTGTAGTCAAATATTATTTATTATGTCATGAGTACAGCAACAACATCTATCTTTCTTATATTTAGGTTGCGTAAAGACTCAATAGAATCGCTTCATTTGACACATTCTGAGCGAGGCTAGGTACTCAAGCTATTCTATTAGTTCTTAAGAAACATTTTCTTAAGAAAGAGTTCTTAAGAACAACTTTTTAATCTAGGGAGAGTTGATTTAATATCGACATGTGTTAGATTTTGTATATATGAAGTTAAAATGTACATTGCTCGAATAACATAAAGTACTTACCTAATAAAATTATGTATCCAAAAATTACGTAATAATTTAGAAAAAATACTATAAAATATTTTTTTTAAAGTTATTAGTAAATCAAAAAACTATTTTATCTCAGCTCCCGGAACTCTATATTCATTAGTTCATAATAGTATCTCGAGCGAGAGTTAAGCCGTAAATTTCCTTCCTACAAAAGATCAATTATCATATTTCATAAAATATTTTCAAATGTATATAGATGTTAAATATATTATTTTTAATTAAATGCAATCCAGACTAATATAATTAATTAAAATTTAAATATAAATATCTTTGTACGATTCAGACGTCTCTCTGATATTGTAAGCAGATGTTATTTCACTATAGTACAATAAAGTTTTTAGTGAAATAAAATTTTTCTCTGACTTTAGTACAGTTATTTATATATTATAAAGTAAATAACTAAAATATAAAAACATTTTTTTGTTCATTCGCATTTTATTATTAGAAAAAAATTAATTTCATAAAATCATACTCCTCCGACAATAATTTAAGTTAAGTTTTTACTAAACTAGCATAAAATTAAAAAAAAAATATATAAATAAACAAATCATCCCATCCTTTGATTTTGTTGAAATAATAATACCTATAGATTATTTAAATGACAACTTACTTGTTACCTATTTTACAGACTTAGGCTTCGGTTCCACCAGAGGTGAGCGAGGATGCGTAGCGAGTTATGAGTTTGTTAAGAACCAATTAAATCGCTTCATTTATATAGCCTCACTCAGAGTGTGTCAAATGAAGCGATTCTTTGGTTCTTAAAAAACGCATCTCTCGCTACACATCCTTGACGATCTCAGTTGGTAATGGTAATGCAGTCTGAGGGGATGAAATTAGTCAAATAAATAGTTGTTTTTAACTAATTTCTTTTCTTTCTTAAACAATTAAATTTATTTTTAATTATTTTCTTCTTCAAAAAGTAACTACTAATCAAACATGTTTCTAGCTTCAATAAAAGGGATAGCACTTATTATTTTTGTATTATCCCATAGACCAAGTAGAAGGGATTTTTATAAATCATACTTTCATACTTTATCAATACTTTGTTCTTTAATATTTATTAATGATTTCAGACGGAGCACCGCACTTGTTGCGCATGCGGCGAACCTATCGCTGACAGATTTCTGCTCGAAGTAGGAGGAGGAGCATGGCACACTGGCTGTCTCCGGTGTTGCGTCTGCGCAGTCCAGCTCGACAGGCATCCCTCTTGCTTCCTTAGGGATAGGCAGGTCTATTGCAAACAGGATTATGCGAAGTGAGTATAATTTAATAACAAAAAAATTATGCGAAAATTGGATTTGATAAAATTTACTGCTTCAGCTTGATGAATGATGATGAATAAAATGCCATAAAGAAATATAATCAAAAATTAGGAAGCACTAAAAAATATACACACAATACTTTCAAATTGTCTTAGAGAATCTTTCAACTTATAACGGTAACAACAAATGTTTTAAACGCATTAATAAATAGAAAGTGTATATTTCGAGTAATCTAAAAAAAATTATAATAAAGTAAAATCTAGTGAAAATTTTTTAACGTTTAACGGCCAAAATTAATAATCAATCTCAATTCAAAATCTTTGGATTATGAATTGAATATATATGCCAAATTTAAAATTGTGCTAGAAAATGCAAATTTGAAATAAGTAGAATTAAGGAGAGAGAGAGAGAGACTTTTTCTTTAATCGTCAATATATCATAATAGCATAATTAGTTACAAGCAACTAAAACAAGTATAAACAATTTTGCTTATTCAACGATTTAAAATACGAAAATATCCGTTATTAAAAAATAAATCGTTACAACTATTAGCTGGTATAAATTAAATTACTAAGAAATATGGTAAAGATGGATGAAATGTTAATAACTCAATCGTTTACGTGAAGGTCGGACACGCGAAACTGATATGCGTAAACGATCAAAAATGAAGTATCACCATTAATGGTTCACATTTAAAATATTGAGTCCAATTAACCTCCATTTTAGAGGAATTTTGGGTAAGGCGTTGCGTAAATATTCATATTTTTATAACAAACACGGGAGGACGGTATTTAGATACCAATTTATATAAACTGCAGCAATAAACATTGTAACATTTATGTTTTTGGTTTTTAAAATACCTTATTTATTACTAGTTGACTCGGCAAATGTTGTTTTGGCATATAAATTTGGGTTGGGCCACCATTATCACGTGGGGGGATGAAAAATAGATAGTAGCAGATTCTCAGACCTACTAAATATGCATATAAAATTTCATAAAAATCGGTCGAGCCGTTTCGGAGGAGTATGGTTACTAACACTGTGACACGAGGATTTTATATAATACTAGCTGACCTGGCAAACGTTGTTTTGGCATATAAATTTGGGTTGGGCCACCATTATCAAGTGGGGGGATGAAAAATAGATAGTAGCAGATTCTCAGACCTACTAAATATGCATATAAAATTTCATAAAAATCGGTCGAGCCGTTTCGGAGGAGTATGGTTACTAACACTGTGACACGAGGATTTTATATAATACTAGCTGACCTGGCAAACGTTGTTTTGGCATATAAATTTGGGGTGGGCCACCCTTATCACGTGGGGGGATGAAAAATAGATAATAGCCGATTCTCAGACCTACTATGCAGTATATAAAATTTCATAAAAATCGGTCGAGCCGTTTCGGAGGAGTTTGGTAACTAACACTGTGACACGAGGATTTTATATAATACTAGCTGACCTGGCAAACGTTGTTTTGGCATATAAATTTGGGGTGGGCCACCCTTATTACGTGGGGGGATGAAAAATAGATAGTAGCAGATTCTCAGACCTACTAAATATGCATATAAAATTTCATAAAAATCGGTCGAGCCGTTTCGGAGGAGTATGGTTACTAACACTGTGACACGAGGATTTTATATAATACTAGCTGACCTGGCAAACGTTGTTTTGGCATATAAATTTGAGGTGGGCCACCCTTATCACGTGGGGGGATGAAAAATAGATAGTAGCAGATTCTCAGACCTACTATGCAGTATATAAAATTTCATAAAAATCGGTCGAGCCGTTTCGGAGGAGTATGGTAACTAACATTGTGACACGAGAATTTTATACATAAGATTTAAAAGATATAAGAAGAAGATATCAATAACTTATCGAATATATGTATAAAGAAAATATTTGAGAAAAGTCAGGAATCTTTATCAATAGAAGAACACCATCAATAGAAGCTAAAAAAATTGTTAGAAATTTCTGTCTGTCTGACCGTAAGTTTGTTTGTACGCACATCAAGTTAAAAATTGGTTACAATTTTCGCAGTTGTATTGCTTCAGATCTAACTTAAAATGTAAGCTATGTTTTATTAAATCGGATGTCAAGATACTATGTATCTGATGTACTTCCTAAAACGGATAGGAAATGTATGTATTGTTTAATATACAATTTTCCTATTAAATCTATAATCGTTCGTCTATTTTGGGATAAGTACAGTACAGATGAATTAAAACTATTCTCAGCTGGAGTTAAAAAAGTTCTATCTTAATATAAGTGTTATATTTATAAGTGAATTAAATTATTTTCTTGTTGTAATAAATATAGCCTATGTTACTCAGGGATCGTTAGATACAAAAATACAAATCTTTCCTCTTTATAATATTAGTATAGATATAGATAAAAATAAATAATCCTAAAGAGGGAGAGGGATATAAGAGAAAGAGAGAGCAACACATGCGGTTTGTTTCCCTTAAACGTATAGATTAACAGAATAATCTTATAATATTATATTAAAGTGAAACAAATTTATAGGTACTTGGCAAGAAGAGTCCCTTGCTCTAGACGGGATAGAAACAGTAACAATGATAAATTAAAGACGGAAATATTTATTATTCTAGCAGTAACGCTGAAACTCTGAGTCTAAAGTATAACTCGCAGGAAGATATTCTAGTCAAGCCGTTATATTATTAGTCTGCGTATAGACTATCTCTTTTTAATTAACAATAGTAATTTATAAATAAAAATTACCTAACCCATCACCATCAATAATAAAACCAACTCCTATAGCGTTCTGAATCTAAGTAATTTTTTTATTCAAATAAATTATAAAGAACCATCCTAGTATAATTTTAAAATTGCATTCAATTCTCAAGAAAGGAGCCTATACGAAATAAATTAACGTATTTCCAAAATTGGCTCGAAATTACACATTTCCTAACAATTCCTTGGTTTCATACATTTCCGGTGAGGAAAGAAATGTTATAAGTATATAAATTAAATAACTCTACCAGTCGCTTTGTTGAAAGATACATACAAGATTTTGAAACCTCCGCGAAAACTTTCGTAGTAATTAAATTATGTCGGACTCCAAACTATTTTCCTAATAAAATATATATAAAAAATCAATCTCATCCGTCCATATATATATATATATATATATATATATATATACATAGATTTAGAGGTCCATTCGTGGGCACAATGCTGTGTAACCAACTCAAATTCTCAAGTCATCAAGCGATGTCATGTAGAGATGGTCATTGTCGGTATGTGGATGCCTGTGACCCCTGAACCTCGCTGTGTGGCCATGATGCTGCACTATGCCAAATCTAGCCATTCATGCAGTAGATTAGTGATGGGATTTATAACTCCAGCTTTGGACCGGTTAAGAGTAATTTATATCCGGAGTTAATATATCCATTCAACATAATGAAGTATCTCATAACATGTAACAATACTTATTTATTTAGTTCTATGAAAAAAATATTGGTAAGTTAGTAATTCTGAATGTAGAGTTTCGTATTCATATCATATCTATTACTTTCTTTTTTTTATCTCGTTTTATCGTATTTAAATAACATTAGACAAGATCTATAATTTATAAAAAATACGTACTTTTATCAAACATACTTAATAAGATAATAGAGTGTATCAATCAAATATCTTATTAAGTTTCTTAATTCTGAATAATTCACTTGGTATCAGTGCTCGTTCTCGCTTGTATTGAGACATATATCCGCGGACATACAGTTGTTGTATATTGCACAGACCTACAATGTATCTGTTATTTGGTTTCTATTACATGCATTGATAACATCGACAATTGAATTAAAATCATTGTGAGAATATAATGCTGTTTAAAGTCTGCATAAAACTTCTAGTTTGTTAAACATAGTTAGTAGTTTATTATTGGATTATACCTAATATAATGTAAGTAAACACTTATCCTTATAAAACTAATATTTTAATAAATCGGGCAGTTGTGTTTCGTACAAAATGGATAGAATGATAAACTTACTTTTGTCGTTGAAAAGCTATTCTCCCCATACTTCCTGAAAGGTTACGGTTTGTTACCAACTGCAATGTGTTTTGTTATAACAAAGGTGTGGTTTTTAGATCTTTCAGATTTACATATTATGCTATAAGGCATTGCTTCTTACTAAATTGCTAAATTGTATGATTCTATGTAAACTGAAAGTGTTCTTAATATTTTCCCAGCTCCTAGGAATTGTAAACGTGTATATTATATTATATGATTTTAACGATTACCCATTTCTAAGAGTAGTCAGACAGTCGGATAATGAAGTGATCACACGTGGGTTATTACTACGGTACGAAACCATAAAAATACATAAATTTTTATGAAGTCGCTTGTAATTTATAATTCTATTACTTTAGTCGCTAAGCCACTAATTACAAAACTTGAAAATAATAAAACTTTGTCACTTGAAGAGCAGTCGGTACTTGGTTTTGTTAATTACAATGTAAATACTATCGATAAGTCAGTCACATAAATTTTATTTTAAATTACGCCAAAAAAATAAAACATATTCAATGTAGTCTGGTGTACCTAATTGGAAATTATTGGCTTTGATTAGAAGTGACATTGATATTTTGATAGATATCTATAACACATTGAATATTGTTGCTGGAATTCTGAAATAATAGTTTTTAATTAAAATATTACTAACACTTAATATTACTCAACACATTATTTGATTTACCTAATTTAGTTGAGCTATTGACCAAATAGCAAATATAATACTTTTGGTGACTAAATTTTAAAACACTGTCTCATAATATTATTAAAATATCAAGTGGGGTAAAAATGAAAATAGAAAAAAACCCAAAGAATAATAATAATTAAATAGAATTTCAGATATAGTTCAGGTATAGATTTTTCGACTACATTTACAATAAATTTCGATATTCAACATTTCTTTATTCAACATATACTCGTATGATCTAACAAAGAGCTTGTTTCCGAAAATAAAATAGTTGCTTTACTACTTTCCTTGCAGTTTTTTCTTTGGACTTCTACAAATATTTCAAAATCAAAATTAGCGAAATCAGTCCAACCGTTGTAGAGTTTTAGCGAGACTAACCAAAGTCAATTCATTTATATATAGTCAGTGAAGTTCTATCAGTGCGTAAATCATTTTATGAGTGATTTGAGATTTGAATGTCATTGGTTAAAGTATAATGGTGAGCATAGTCTCGAACAATCAAAACATAATATCTGATCAATACGAGACCATTATGATATTTAAAAAAAAATTGCATTGAACGTGGGTTACTCTCATTTCATAATATGTTTCAATCTCCCGTAAAGTAGCCATTTTTGACTTACGCATGGGATGCTGGATGGTTGACAGTACGAACTGTTTGCTGGGATACCCGAACCTTATCATTTATGAATATAAAAATAGATAACAATCTATTATCAGACCTACTGAATATACATATATCATGAAAATCGGTCAAGCCATTTCGGAGGAGTATGTTAACTAAAACTGTGACACGAAATTTTTATATATTAGATAGAAATAGATAGATGAAGCCTGATTTGAATTCATCACAGTAACAATATGAATTATATAAATATAAACAAGTATTTTGTTGTAGAATTATAGCAGTTAACAAAAAACTTTAAAATATTACTAATCTATATATCATTCTGGAGAGATGCAGAGAATAGTGATGTCAAGTTAAAATAAGAAAGTGTTTTTTTGAAAATTCACCCCTAAAGAAAAGAAATCATAGCAAAAGATCGTATGGAAATAAAGCAACAGGTGCGTGAGAAGCAACAACCACGTCAAAAAAAGAGGGCGATGTCCTGAGAGTGGTTTTATTGAAAATCTCCACTCGAGTGTATACAACAAAGCGTCGACGGAGAATGTTAGCGTAAAAAATACCCGCGGCGTGACTTGCAATGGCGTTTTCATTTGTCATTTATTTTGATTGTGATAAGTCGATGCGACGTAGAACGATATATTTTAATCGGAACGGGGTCGGATATGTGGCGCGACCACCCCGATCTATTCCTTTTGGCGATGGAGATATTAGACGTCATACGGCTGAATTAATAATCAATCACAATCCCAAATCTTTACATTTGGTTTGAAAACAGACTCCAAATTCGTATTGATATTCTATTTTAGATTTATTATTCAAAGGTTTTGGATTACGGATCAAAAATCACATACACAAATTTGAAAAGAAAACTTTGTATTGATAAGAATTAAAAAAAAAGTGCACGATATCAAGTTGTACCCACTACGAGTCAGAAAATGATCATACTCTGATGGGATAGCCAATTTTTATGAGACGGTTTGGGTAAACACTTCATAAAAATAGGGTGGGAATAAAAAGGGTATGTTGCAAAAGAATAATAAGTCCTGAAGTTTATTTTACAAATATCTATAAAAGTATTGTGTATACGGGATAAACGAATATAAATAATAATAATATTAAGTGTTGTATCTATATTGCTAATTATATAAGAAAATGTAATAAAGGAAAGAAGTTATCTCAGTAATCAGCGGATAGCAAGAAAGTACTCTATGAATGATTACAGTAAAAAATTACGATTCATACATAAAATGCAATGTGATTATACGAAGTAATTTATGAATGAGCCTAAAAGTAATTAGAAGCGCCATCTATTGATACATCTTTGAAACTACATACATATTCGTAATAATATAATATAGACTTTCAATATATTCTATTCGACGCGCTCGAAAAGCCGAATTAAAAATGAATAGCTGAAACGAAGCGGGATGCCTTGTATAGATATCACAACCTTTGTGATAGGTCACCGCTTGTCAAACTGTAGTCTTCATACCTCAAGTATCACTGGATCCTTGACATTAAGTACCGAGATGCCTCGCTTGAGTAACTATTTATATTTTATTTACCATACTATAATTACGGCCTTTGTTGATTCGAAGGCTTACTCGACCGCGGCGAATGCGCACGTCATTTTTTACTGTACAGCGCCAGAATGAAATATTATACTACCTACTTTATGCTATCAAAATCACATTTTCCAAACATGGTACACACTGTCATTCTGTATAGTATTATTTATGAGGAACTTTGTTACCTTAACACCTATTTTAACCAAATTAATAATACGGTAGAAGCTGTGTCGGTGTAAAACAAATGTTTATTCATTAAGATGCTTTTAAGGTCGAGTTTTACTACAAATTTTTCTATTTGATTGTGATTTATATAAAATTTTAAATAGTACAGTATATTAATTATTGTTTATAGAGTTTATATTGAAAATCGGTCTTACTGTGATTCCTAAGCCCTAAGACTTAGAGAGATTCTTAATTTTGACAAATGAGAGCCCCAATAATACGTTTGGGAACAGATACTCGTAAATATTTGATCAAATAAGCCATAAATTACGGGTCTAGTTTATTGATGGTTTTAGAAACCCGTCGAAAGTTTACTTTGATTGGACCAATATTTTATTGTTTGTTGTTTCGCTCATTAAAATACTAATTGGGGACGAGTTAATTACGTCAGAACTGTATTTTTACATTTTTATAAAGAAACAAATTAGATTGAAGAACCCTCGTTGCACCTAACGCTTGTTGCACCAAAGCTGGAAAATTATACAGATAATCGCAATTTTGTAATTTAGTAATTTTCTAGGATTACTTGGAGGAAGGCCAACATTCCTATAGATTTCAATTTGAAGAAGTCCTTGTAGCACTGAGAGATTGAGATTGGAATCTTTAGTTTAGGTACTAAAAATATTATGTCTGCGATGAGGACAACATTTATCTCTATTTTATGTGAAAATCATGAAGTTTAGTTGGTAGCCATTGGTATTATTTTAAAAAGATTTAAACCTTTATACTTTAATCAGTCATTCTTGCGATATTTTCCGCATAATGAAGGGAAGGAAACTAGTCAGCTGAAGTAGTACGGTTTACCACTATTACAACATGCCATTAAAATACCTCATTACTCACTCAATTTTTTTTATAGTTGGTTTTTTCCATTTTCACACTCTCCTCAATATGCATAATTATCTTAACAGCTTGCTACTTATCATGACTTTCCTTCCCATAGTAAGATAGGCTTCCTATAGACTACCACATACCCTAGAACACTGACTTTTGGTGGTTAAAAAATAAATACATACAAACATACCTTTGACAGAGAGTGCTCTATTATATAAATAAAATACCATCTTAATTCATTATTTTGTAATTTATAGAGACTGAAAATTGAAACACCATCGACTACTTGGTTAACCTGTTCAACGTAATTCTAAATTACACTAACTAACTTACTCCATTCGTCCATTAAACTAACACGTTTACTTGCACTACTTATAATATTTATCATAATCATTTATTATTTTGCAAGAATATTTTACAAATTGTTACAACATTAAAGCCGACACATTCAGCCGTTTTCGGTGTGCAAATATTAAATCTACGAAGCAATGATAGTGGTTAAGACATCGGGAGGTCCGGGTTCGATCCTGGGCACACACCTCTATTATTCTGAGTTATGTGTGTTTTAAGCAATTAAATATCACTTGCTTTAACGGAGAAGGAAAACATTGTGAGGAATCCTGCACTCCTGATAGTTCCCTAAAAGTTCTCAAAGGTGTGTGAAGTCTGCCATCCCGCATTGGGCCAGTGTGGCCATACTATGGCCTAATCCCTCCTCATTCTGAGGAGGAGACCCGGCTCAGCAGTAGGCTATTAATGGGTAGTGATGATGATGATGATTAGTAAAACTACTGTAATAGAAATTACGTGAATTTAGATTATATTATTATACTATTATTATTCAATGTCAAAAAGGACATGACGATCCTCCACACATAGTTGGCCAACAACGCAATGACATAACATTATGATAAAAATTCCTGAGTAATTTTTAACTATAACTAAGAAACAATTTTTAGAAACAGAAGGACTTTAAAATATCGCACACATTTTAAGAAGTACCAGACTCCATTGAAAACTAAGATATCATCAATGTTTCTACTCTGAACTCTGTGTGTTTTACGCATCAACGAGATTTTCAAGTTGTTTTAACTATTAGGGAATAAAAACATTTGTTGATGCAAATCGCTCTTTAAATTCGGTTTAAATTAAAAAAAAGCAAATAATTCTATTAATATGTAATATCATCTAATATAAAATCATTTTGTTTTAACACAGTTTTTTTAGCAACATGTTATTAACTTTTTCTTTATTTGTGCAATTTGAAGTTCTTTTGAGGTATTAATCAACAGCTTATCTTATATATAAAATTCTCGTGTCACAATGTTAGTTACCATACTCCTCCGAAACGGCTCGACCTCGACCCTTTATGAAATTTTGTGTGCATATTGAGTAGGTTTGAGAATAGGTCAACATCTATTTTTCATCCCCTAAATGATACGGGTGGCCCCCATCCTAAATTTATACGGCAAAACAACGTTTGCCGGGTCAACTAGTTATGACATACAGTGAGCATTTTTATATATGTCTCGTCGTTCTTGTCGTGACGACAAATTCCCAGGATATCCCAATTAAAATACTCCTTAGTTATTTAAAACCGTGTTTAATAAAAAATAATCGTTATAATTGCTAAAATGATGTTTTTTTCTAGTCTTTCTAATTTATTTAGTAAGAGGTCGATACAAAAATTCCATTTATTTTGGACGATAATAAATTCATTAAATTCATTGCACATATACAAAGAACAAAACGGTAACTTTTGAAACAAATTTGAGACTAGCTTATCCATCTTAAAAACTATGTGATAACTATAACAGTAACACACGTAGCCTCATGGATGAAGCAGTTTAAGATTAACTCGCTTAATGCTCAGGGAAGATCTCATGAGCTTAAAGAATATGATAACATGCAAATCACCAAAAACCCTGAAAACATTCCTAACCCATACAGGTAGAGGAATAGGTGTAAGATGGCGACACAATCACGAAGCCCAGGGAAGGTGATAGTGATACGAACGGCGCAGCAGATGTTGAAGTTGTACGGCAGCATTATCCATGTAGTAGAGATGGGTTGTACTTATTACTCCAATGACAGTAGTAACGCCATTGCCTACTTTATTAGGAGAACAGAGATGGCTACCGACTGAGAGATAAGGCACTATAACCTGAAAATGCAGTAGGGACGACGGATTGGAGAGGAAAAAACAAGGCGACCCGAGGACACAACAAGATGTTATTCGGGATATATTAGTGATATAAATAATTAGAATTTTTTTTAGTTTAGTTTTATTAACAGTTTGTGTAGATAAATAAACAAAACCAAAATTCCATTTAACCAATCGGTTAAAGAATCAACATCGTTAGCTGGTCAGGCATATAAATATTGTGGTGCATAACGAGTGTTGGCTGTAAATCGGTGGTCGCCGCCGGCTACTGCAGTAATTGCTTTCTGATATATCAAATGTTTATTGTTTATTTAGCGCGTCTTTTTGTCAGGTAGCGCCTACCCGCCCTCGCTGCCCTAGCCTGCCCTCGTTTTAATTAGAAATTGGAGCCTTTGATCTATATTTACATCGCTTGTACACCAATTTTTAACTATTTTGAGAGATACAGTTTATTCAATTTTTGCTTTAATGCATATCTTTAGGACAGTAGCTCTTTTTAGGTATGATAATTATTAAAAGTAGGTACTAATACATTTTTAACTGTTTAGACTAATTTGATCTTTACACTACTTCTGTGGTCGCGAGTTAATTCTGCAAAAGATATATTACTTTAGGATTTGCGTACTTTGTTGCAGCTGGAAGAACTATATTTAAACTCTTCACCGCACCTATAAGTTAAACTTATTTTTTTGATTTGTTACTTATAAAGTGATCTATTTTTATAGTACAATACATTAACGTCCTATAATAATTGTATTACTAATTCCAGCCCTATAAAAGGGCACGCAACATCCATAAATTTATCCTTCGAACTGTATAAATGTCAAGAAAATAAATATCGCATACAACAAAATGCATTAAACAATAAAAAACATTAGCTTCTTAATTACTCTACATTTACACATTAGAGCAAAGTGAGGTATTCCAATAAGGCCAGAGTTCTATTATAAAGTGGTGGGGTGGGGGGATGAGGAGGAGGGGGGTGTATGAAAGCTACACGCAATGTTTCGCCCACACTCGGGCCAAATGCAAGCACCATGTCTTATGTAAATGGGCCATGTCGTCCTGAGTTTAATTAATCTCTAGTCGTATAAATAAGCCCGCGTAATCGATTCACCCTGAATATTAAACAATACCGGCGCCGGCGCAATCATATCGCGAATACGTCGAGATTGGATCTGTTAGCGCATTGTGTTCTGTTATTCAAAATGATTTTGTTAATTACAACTGTTATAACACTAGTAAATTATATTCTCTTCGCTGAGTTATTAGAGATTTTAGTGCACATTATTTGCCTTCTCTTCACTAATGGAAATATAAATATGATCTATGTGAAAAGTTTTATAAACGGAGCACTAAAGTTAAAAAGTTTTAATTGAAGAATGTATATTAAATTGTCTTTCGGTTTCGTAAAGACACGTTTTAGGCTAAAAAGCTAATTAAGTTTGACAAAATAAATTACTTTAAATGACGCATAACAAACATATAGTATGATAAAAAATGTACATATTATTACATTCACCTGACTAACCGAAAGAAACAAACACAAACATCATAAATTATAGTTCACATGTCTAGTTTATGAGTTTTTAAAAAGTAACATTTTAGTTTATCACTAATACCCAGAGTATAATATTTTGTTAAACTTACATTAAAATAACAAATCATTCGATTTGTTCAATTTATAGTGATGAATTAAAATTCCACGCTATTACAGCTGCAAGTCGACCCGTTGACAAAATCCAGAACAGCCGCGGGCGCATCGTAAATTCTTACTCGTTGATTGCCTATACCCCTCTCCCCCCTTTTCAATACTCACTACGACCTTTGCTGGACATGATTTAAGTTATTTGTTTTAGAAACACCAAGAAGATTCATGTGAATATTATACAAGTTGTTTTAACGGATCTATAGGCGCTTAAAGCTCAGTACACAGCTTTCGATTTAACTATGCAGGTAAATCATTTGTACACCAACGATTTCAAAATAACATAGCCCCGTATGAACAATATACATATATTTTTCGTACAAGAAAGTAGTGCCATCTGTCAGAACTCGTACAAACTACGCGTATGGTGATAGCGCGTCAATAGCCATCGTCTCTATGTCAAATTATCATTTTTCGCGCCGAGCAAGAAATAATTAAGTTACATCAATTTCCATCAAGTACGGATAATACGACATAATTTTTTAGCCTTTGCATCGTAATATTAGGAGCGTTTGACGACGCAACTAGACATTTTTAAATTCGCAACTTACAATTGTCCATTGTAGAATACAGCAACGTTGGCATTAAAATTCCTTTATTTTTATTTTATTAATCCTTTACCAGCGTAATATATAAATCAGTGCCGTGCACATTATACGAACTGAAAGATGGTGCAAAAAAGTAATTTGTATTTGTGCCATTTTCTACATTAAATATCTACAGATTTCTGTATGGTTATGACGAAACTCGAAATAAAAGAGATAAGTAAAATTTGGGCACAAAATTTGTATATATTTCTGTTTATTAAACTAAAATAATCAAATCTCATTACCTACTCATACATCACGATATAATCTTTATTCTCATCTTGCTAATTAATGTATGTTTGCAATTTTTATCTAAGATTTTATTAAAATTTCGGTTGCACTACTGTTTTAAATTGTACCCACAATTAAAATTGAAATTGTGTAACGAGTTTTAAGATATATCACTAGCACAAAGGATTTTTATATTTACTCGTAGTGACTTATAATAACAGCAATGGCGTGTGTTCTCGCTAAGTGCTACTTTATCTAAGTTAAAACTTATGTGAGGCTTACACGTATTTAGTTTATCCAACTACGATAACAAGGTAGTATTATTCTCCTTTCATATCTTTGCAACGTCTTAGGCAAATATAAAAAGTAGGTGTTGTCTTTATGTAGAATCAGCTTGAAGTTTAATGGATATGAGGTGATTTGAGTGATCATTACAGACATGATACAATAATATAGACTATTCTAATATACTCTTTGATAAAAAGTTTGATAACATCTGATAATTTATCTATCAGTATCTAATAGGTTGGAGAAAAAGTCTTTTCGCATTATAGTATGTATGAACTTGTAATAAAATCTCTTTGGCTATACCATTTGTATCTGCCTGGTTTTGGTATCATTACAAGTTTACATTTTAAAGAAGATAATTCCAAATTCAAATTAGGAAAATGTGTGATTTTTATTTGTTTTTCGTACTGTGTGTACACACTCATCTAGAGTGATCCTAATGAAGATATTCGATAAATGCAACGCAAGCCGCGAAAAAAATTTGGGATGTTTATGGACCTAATGCAGTGTCTGTGAGAGTAGCACAAACTTGGTTTAAGCGTTTTCAATCCGAAAATTTTGATGTCAAAGATGCACCTCACTCTGATCGCCCTATTACGGATAAAATGGATGCCATTTTTGAAAAAGTGGAGCAAGATCAGCATATCAGTAGTTACGACGTAGCTAAAGAACTGGGATTTGACCACAGAAAAGTTTTGGTGCATTTGAAAAAAACTGAGTACACAAAAAAGCTCGACATTTGGGTACCTCACGAGCACACTGAAAGGAATCTAATGAACCGTGCACTTATTTGTGATTCTTTATTACGACGTAACGAAACCGAACATTTTTGAAGAAGCTGATAACTGGTGATGAAAAGTGGATCACGTACGACAAGAACGTGCGAAAAAGGTCGTGGTCAAAGGCCGGTTAAGCTTTACAGACTGTGGCGAAACCCAGGTTAACTAGCAACAAGGTGATGCTGTGTGTGTGGTGGGATTAGAAGAGCATTATTCATTATGAGCTGTTACCACCAGGCAGGACCATCGATTCTGAACTCTACTGCGAACAACTGATGAGATTAAAGCAAGAAGTTGAGAGAAAGCGGCCGGAATTAATCAACAGAAGGGGTGTGGTTTTTTATCATGATAACGCTAGACCTCACACATCTTTAGCCGCTCAGCAAAAATTAAGAGAGTTTGGCTGGGAGGTGTTAATGTATCCGCCGTATAGTCCTGACCTTGCATCTTCAGTTTTCCACCTGTTTCGGACTCTTTAGAATTGTTTAGGCAGTGTCAGGTTAACATCTCGAGAGTACTGCCAAAACTACTTGTCGCGGTTTTTTGATCAGAATTCCCAAAATTTCTATAGCAATGGGATCATGTCCCTACCTACAAGATGGCAAAAAGTTATCGAACAAAATGGTACCTACATACTTTAGTTAAATGTAAATAAACTATATTATAAAAGGTTTTGAATTTTCTTAAAAAATGCGAAGAAACTTTTTCCCCGACCTAATATATAGATTAGTGGCCCACTCCTAACACAAGTATATATCTTAGTTGGAGAGATTAAGAAATACTAGTAGTATGTGATCCATACTGCTAGTAATCTTTTTTTAAATATTATTTATCTATCTATATAAATAAAAAAAAACGAATCCCTATATCCTATAGATCACACGTGAACAGCTGGACCGATTTCGGTAATTCTTTTTTTTACCCGACTACGGCGAAGCTAAAAGGAAGGGTATGATTTTGTTGTGTTTTGTTATTATCAGTAGAAGGTTTTTCTGTAACTTAACTTAAAAAAAATTATGAACACTGAACGACCATATTAACTTTGTAATGTAGAAACAAATATTTTTATGAAAATTTTATTAAATTTATTAATAAAAACAATAATTACGTCTATAATAATTACCATTATTGAAATATTAAATTGCCGACTACTTTAATTTGATAAAAATATTTTATTATTATGGAACTTAACTTTTTTTTCTGGATAAAAAGTGGTAAAAGTACTTTTCTTAAATATACTTTACGTTAAATCAAACTGTTGATCACTATATTTATAGTATTAGTATAAATTGCAAAGTATATGTCTTGCCGATGATCTTGTTGTCCGTATTCGACCAGAAATAATTAATAAAATCTTCAGATTTTAAAAGAAACGCCATTAAATAAAATCGTATATCGTATGATGAAAATATTAACCCGTAGAACAGTTAGAAAGACGGAATACTTTAAGATGTACTGCGTAGAGAACCTTGAAAATCCTCGCCTCATGTAGCTCAGATATTCTATATTGTTTTAACAATTCAAAAGACACTGTTGGTTGCCGCGGGCGATACTCGTCGAAGGCACAACAAGTGCGCTAACAACGCGCCTGCTCTGCGCCTGCGCAGTGCCGGCCGCCATGTGACTGATAGCTTTATATAGGCAGCTTAATTACTTTTCTGTTATTGAGTTATTGCAGGCAAGCTTGCCTTTTTATTAATTGTTTTCTTACCACATTACGTTTGTTTGTTTGTCTGTTTATTTTTGTACGTCAACTTTAACGTTGATAAATCGCTGCGAGTCAGTTCAGGGATAGGAGCGAAGTGTCTACTTGTAATTTAACGAGATTTGTTTAACACATTTTTCTCTGTACATATGGTCAATGATTCACATGACCTGCAGGTCTCACAATATACTAGTTGTTTGAGCATGAAGGATGGCTGTTATAGAGGTCATTTTATAAATAATAGCGAGTATCAATTCATTAAAAAGTTTTGGAACAAAGAGATATTCAAAATCGCGACCGATTAGCGAAAAATAGTATCTGTTACCAACTGTTGGTCGGTGCCAAGTTTGGAAGCCACTGGATTAGGATGCACCTGGACCACCCTAAGCCCGGCATGCGTAGTCAAAGCGGGAGTTTATCGGTCGGTACGAGACATCTTCATTACGGGGAGTGTTAAAACTTGTTAATATGTCACTTGGTAATGACTATGCAGGCCGTTAATTGATTCAGCCGGAGCGGCGCGGGCGCGCGGTGGGGGGGGGGGAGCTGCGAGCTGCGAGCACCGACGAAATGTTAATAAGCCGTGATAGCGGGAGCGGGGAAACGCGAACAGTTTTGATATGCAAATGTATCGAACATTACGTGGATAAGTATGGGATCAATTAATATCTTACACGCGATTTTGCACTCTATCGGGCACGAGTTTGTTATACTCGTACTTTGTCTTATACTTTTAACCAAAAAATAATACTAATCTATTTTCTTTTTATCTAAGTCCTTATAATATTATAAATCAAAAAGTTTAAGCAATAGTTTGTATATGTCACTCAATCACACAAAAACGGCAGAGGAGATTTATATACTTATATATAATTTACCACACTGATACTTTGTAACCTAGATTAATACTTGGTAGTACTTTTTATCCCAGAAAAATTTATAGTCTCTATAATATAATAATAAAATATTAAGTTTTCGTAAAGGCCTGAATGTTTTTTTATAGAAATATATTTAAAATTAAATAGTAAGTGGAGTGGACAGTGTTGCCACGTATGTATGAAAAAATCTTTGTATTGCCTTAAAATTTAATAAAAACCTTTCTTGTGAAAGAAAAATCAATCCCTATCTTAGCATTATATAGAATGGAATAAATATTACTTTTAGAGTGATATAAGTTGGATCATCTAATTAGATATAGATTTTCGCGACATTATCTTCCAATTGTTTATCTATAGTTGGATTTTTCCATGGAAAAATACTGAAAATTGGAAGTGAAAATTAATTATATTAAAATAGACCAAATATTAGAAGTAATTCGTTATGCTAAAAAAGATCAAATACCAAAATAAATTTCATACATTCGTTACCATATTTTTAGATACTCACGTATTTAATATGTATTAATTTAAATTAGATCAAGAAAGATAAAAATCACCAGTACAGTACGTGGGTATTTTTTGTGTAACTTTTAACCTAAATACTTTGAATTTTTAAATAGTATCTGTTTATAGTGGAACAGATAAACCCGTGACCGAAGTTATAAGATGATTACTGTTTGTTAAATAAATAACTGATTAGTGGGTTGTGCCCTTAACATTCACCGGCAAAATTAGATTGCATCAATGTTGTTTATCGCTGTTCTCGCTTCATATAACGTCATCATCTTTAACCTATAAATGGCTCTGAGACTCCATACACCATTGAAGACATAACTATCAGGTATGCAGATTTCTTCAGATTGTTTTCTTATGAGTGACATTTAATTGCTTTAAACACTCATAACTCCGAAAAGTCAAAGGTCTCTGAGAACGAACTCTGGACTTCTCTAGTAGAGCTCAAACGTCCTAACCACTAGGCTATAAGAAAATTGTTCTACCTATTATAAAGTTATAATTATTATCACCATTCGTGACGTTAATTCAAACACAGAAGATATTCTCTCATATTGATAATTCTCATAACCGTTTACCATCAGATGAATCATCTATTCATTTACTACTATAATATAGAAAATAAAAGTATACAGCAAGTCAATTTTCTACAATAAAAATATCGATTAAATGAAGTCAATCAAAACATCAAAACCAGTGTGAAATAGTATAAATAATCGATACAGTTATTCGTTATAAATCCTTCGTATGGAAATAAAACTATTAAAAGATTATGAGCCGGGCCATTTCGTCCTCATTTAAAGATTGCCAAACAAAATTTATTTGAATATGTATTCAAATTTCGCTGTTAACAGGTACTGTTCCGATCATCATAAGGTTTAATGTTTGTTTTAGATGTTTTACGATATAATAATAATATCACTTCCATGATTTTTATAATTTAGCAACGCCCTGGCTTGTCTTCGTTATTTATGTTATTTTTAAACTCTAATCAATTGATTGTGGAAGGTAAAGACAGTTCTATAGTTAGGTACACCACACACAAAACTTATTACTGGGTCTATAGCATACTGTATGAATCCAACCGACGGCCGCCCTGACATATCAATGAGCAAGAGACAGTGTGGGTAGGATATAAAGTAATAGTTACTATAGTCACATACAATACAAGATCCACAACTTATAAGGACTTATCTTTTCTTTATATTTATCTATCTTTTTATAACATTTAGGCATATAAATATATTAAATTGGACCAACAACAACGATTTGTAGGTGTTAACACACCATGCAAATGAATTATTTGATTTGAACGATTCTTCTTCTCTTGTCTATGGCTTTTCTACAAAAGCGTTGTTAGCAGTAATTCTGCCAATGTCAATGTGGAAATGTTCTCCAAATTTGATGCTTTTGTTCCGTTACAATTCCATTTTAAGTTCTCTTCTCATATGTTTCCTGAAGAAGTTGTACGGTAGGAGATTGTTAGTCTTGAGTAGTTCGCGAACGACCGCCGAAAAGTTTGTTCAGTGTTCAGTTCAGTACAACTGTTGTGTAGGTACTATTCTATCCAATGTATGTCAACAGAATTACAAATGCAGTATATAATCCAATATCTTTAAGAGAGATTTTCAGTCCTTGATACACCTTTCCCAACATAAAACTACCTAAAAGTTAAAGATTTGAACGATTATTTCTTGAAAATCTTGACATCTGAAATAGACTAGCTCGTTTTTTACTTCGTAACAAAATATTATTTAGGGAAACAATTTCGGAAAATACCAAAATGGGTGTTAATTAATTTAATTTATTTTATTGTGCCAAATTTAAAGTTGGTAGATAAAGATGTTTTTTTCGTTCCCCATAAAATCTTTGCCACTCAAAATTATTCCCGTTATAAAAAGAGGAAAAGTTTTTAGTGTAAGCTAGATTAGGCAGGTATATGTATCTACTTACGCAATCAATAGATTTAAAATATCTTGATAATCATATGGTTGAAGTAGAGTTAGTATTATAAACAGTGTTTGTTTATATATAACCTCTGTTCCAATAGATTAGTCCCAGTTATCAAATGGATTTTGTCTGGTGACCATAATAGCTGGAACTCCATCGTGAAGGATTTTGTGAGTGATTGGTTATATTTATTGGTTTCCGTCTAAAGTGCATATTATTATTGTTTTTACGTGTTACTGTGTAGTATAGCTCTCATAGAGATAGTTGTAGAGATTGCCACTTATACATCAGGAAAAGTAAAATGTAATCAACGAAGTGAATAACACATCTTATTTAACAAATTCACCGTGCAAAATTTATGCAAAAACCGAACACGTTCGAACCAAAGAAAAAGCAATAAATTTGATTTTAAAATTCAGTTCGCCCTTATTTATTAGAACCACCAAAATTATCTCAGCCGGAATACTAAGCATCGGAAGAAATCGAGATAAGGACAGGATCGGACAAGCAAAGTGGCTTCTGTAAAAAAATTGAGTAACAAAACTTTAATGCCCCGAATCGGGTGATATGATAGCGTGTTAATGGTGTTGCTATACTTAATTAATTAAATATTACGGGTTTGCGAAAGGTAATCGGTCGATAAGGCATAAGTTATGCCGGCGGCATGGCGCGCCGCTCCTAACATCTTACTTATATCGGAATTTTGTTTCGGCCCGACTCATTAAAGATTTAATCACGGGATTTGTTATAACTTTGTGTAAATTTGACAAAAACTTAATAAAAATTTGTCGCTTATTTTTATAGGACTTAAAGATTCACCTTTATGAATTATATTGTCACCCTTACTTACAAAGTTAAAATATTTTGACAAACTTTTTTAAACATATATGACATCATTTCACTTCAAGTATTAGTCTGTTATATACAAAATAGCAATTAATATTTAATTACATGATTACCAGTTGCAAAAGCTTGTATAGTTATTTTGTTGTGTTGCCGTGGTGTGGCAGATGGCAAATTTTATATCACAGTAATAGCAAATTAAATATTACCAATTCGACACTCATTCCGGTATAAATATTCTCGTAAAGCAAGTTAATAGTTTGTATCAATAATTAAAATGATTATAATTCAATTACCCGAATCATCTGAATATGTAGATTAAAACATCCAATTTTAAATTACCTAAAATTTAAATAATCTAAATAAAGATAAATATTACGAGTTAGATATCAGGAATTAACATAGGTCTGCTTGTTATCCATGGTTTGATTTGGTAATCCAGATTTAAAAGCTTTTTCACACGTTTCGGATATTTAGTTGTAGTCGTTTTAATAACATGGTAGTGTTTTTAAGATTCTCATCTAGTATCTGATTTATAAAACCAATAATTCAATACACCATCTTTTTCACAATTTTGATGTTATATTTGATTAATTTCCCTGTTTTAGACTTTTTTTTACTATAACACTGTATTATGTGTTTATTTAAATCATTTTTCTCAATCATAAAGATATCAGATTGAAATTCATATCGCTTGTAAATAATAAAATGTTTATGCACATTTTTAAGAAGAATTAGAGAATCAATATGTTTTAGAACACGTGAAGGAAATAATACAAACTCCTAAAATTACAAAACCTACTAAAAAAATCTTTTTATGTAGTTGGTAAACTGACTGCAATCTAACATAGGTTAGATGTATGGAAACAACAATTTTCCAACAGCAAAGTTAAGTTTGTCCCTTAATCCAAATTGTTTTCCGATTTTGATGATAGTGTCATTATTTTGATATTTAAAATTTGCACCTGTCAAATTACTTCGTTTAATTAGCAACCCGACTGTCAATGCCGGAGATTCAATTTTATGCGCGTCTCATATTATTGTTAAATTTTTGTGGTAAATAGTTTTCTTAGACTGGCAACATTTGCATTGTTTGACCTTTAATCAAAGTTAATCGTTTAATATCTTATATTTAAATAGTTTCATTTCTAATATTTGAAGAACGATTTTATTAATCTGAGACTGTAATTATTAAATTAAATAAAAAAATTTACACGAAAATAAAATTAGTAGGATCATTTTAATATTGTCATTAATTAAGTTATGTTATTTGGTACAAAGCTACATTTGAAATTTTTAACCTGCAATCAAATTCTTATATTTTCATTATTTATCTGAGATTGTAATTACTGAATTAAATAAATTATTAAATATATTATTTGTTCAATAGCGCCATTGCCTGCCGTGGCTCGTTTGTGACAGCAGGCAACAGTTTTAGGTTGAGTCATTCTCAAGTTCTTTAGTTCTTGGATGTTATTCTGTTACAAACAAGTGTGTGATGCTGTTAGATATGCTTATTTACTGTACAACTAATACAATTAATAAGTACACAGAAGTTTCAAAGCACAACAACACTCAAAAGACCAATCCGCGGCAAAGAAGTCTCCTTATAACTGCACTGAACTGAACAGTTCACCACTTTAATGTTCAACGCGTGATATTGATAGATTCCCCGAATGTGCCCGAGGATTTTTTTTCGAGTAAAGGCTTCCTCCATTTTGTTCCACAGTTCTCTCTTGCGCTTTTATTGTCCAAATTTTTCCAGCATGGTGTTTAATTTCATCTGACCATATTTCAAGTGATCTGCCTTATTTTCTTTTTGTCTGGCCCAGTTGTTACTTTTTTCGTCCATTTACCACTCTTACGCGCAATATGACCTGTCCATTTCCATTTTACCATACGACTGTGTTTATGTACTTATCACATTTGTCTTGCTTCTTATATCTTTTAACTTAATAATTCTTTTTAATTTAAAAATGTCATAGCCCTTTAACAAGTTCGTACTTTGTTTATAGTATAGTTATTGAAAATCGAAGTTGACAACTGTAGGTTAAGCTTGGTAAAATATACGAATCTATGATTTTCTTTTTCAATATATCGGAATGTGTGACTTTAGTATTTCATATCTAGCTGTCTATCTCCTCCGGTGTCTAATTTTCGAAATGAAATTAATTTTCCAAGGTATTTTTTGTACATAGATGACAGCCAAGTTTCTTATGTTTTGTTTTTCTTTAGCGTTCGTCATTATTTTTGTTTTTGATATGATTATTCTAAACCAATATTTTTACCGAGTGTAGATCGGTAAATCGCTTTCTTTCTGGAGCAGATACAGAAAAAAACCTCAAGTTATTCAAGTAGGTACCGTTTACGCAGACACCTAAATTGGTCCAGTTTAGATTTTTTTTTTTTTCATATTTTGGAGCACAGTTATAAAAATCCTTGAAGACAACAGATGTTGGAATTTTGCATTCTTGTAGAGCTTTCAAGAGCAGTGAAATATTGTGTAAAAACTTACGCGTAATCGATGAACGCCAGATACAAGGGTCTTCTTTGTTCTTCGTACTTTTCTATGACCTTTTCCAGGACGTGTCAATAGTTGAATAGCTTGTTCTACTGGTTGAAAGTTTTCTATATGTAAAAGAGACGTTTTTCAATACAGGTCGCAAATAATTTGTAGAGGTTTGATTGTAAACTGATAGGTTTATATTGTCTATAATTTTCAATTTCCATAGGATCTCCCTTTTTTATAGTAGTATGATATCTGAAATCGCCCACTCTTTAGGTACAATATACTATCGTTCTATATCTTATTAAAAAGAGTAATAAGTAAAGGTGTTGTAAGTGTTTTACTCGGCAAAAATTTAATTTCTATTACAGCCTCATTAGATAATTAATTTTAAAACTTTAGGTTCAGAGAATCTTTGTATTGTGTTGGTAGAGTCTTGATTACAACCTGTGTCTTTTTCAGTGATAGAATCTTTGTTTTGGTACAGATTTCTTTAAAAATCAGTTGATACGCTAATAATCTTTGATCTATCGAATGTTTTTTTCATAGGTAGAGCTCATTTTAGACTTCGAATCCATTGTGTAGCTTTATTTAGTTCTCTGCAACCTCTTTTCACACTGCCTGTAGTATGTAGATGTCTCTCAATTATAGTTCTTCATATTCCATTTTAACATATTTGACGATATCTTTAAATGAGGAACCAAATTCTTGTTTTTATTCTCTTGTGGCTTTTTAAATTGCAATTCGTTCCTGCCATGAATCATTATTTTTGTTTTTTGTAATAGATGAGAGTAAATTTTTTTTTTAATAGATTTCAAACTACGAATCAGCGATTTCTTAATTTTTGAATAATAGGGTTTATTCTTTATATTTAATTCTAGAGCTTTTAAAAACAATGTGTCACTTTTATATTCATATTGTTTTGAAAGAATTTGGTTACGCTTTTCTTTATTTTCGCTATTGTAAAGGAGCTTTAAATTAGCCTATGGTCACTTAAATACATAAAATTGCTTAAAATTTCAATGTTATTAAATTTATATCTGACATTATTATATCAAATTTTGTAAATCGTAGTAATTTTTTTGGTATCCTCAATACCGAAGGAAATCATGTTTCCTCTCTAGATAGCCCTTTCTAGATAATTTATGCGCCGCCCTTGTTGCTCTGCTATTTTTTCTAAATCATTATATCGTATTACTAAGTTAAAAAATTTGTCATCAATGTTTTTATTTATAGTATCTGTAATCGAATCATTTTCGTCTGTCTGCTCAACGAATTTATGCTGCAACATTTTTTTTAAAAACTGATCTGAACTTGAATATACTACTGATGTAGTCCAGTGCAGTTATCCATTTTTATTAATTTTGTTTCTTTAGTATATTATATAAATTATTTTACTTTGCGCCCTCTATCAGCCACTAGTTGTCCTTTGTCAGTCCCAAATGGTTCGTTTATCAGAGCCGTTGCCTCTAGTTGTCACTAGGTGGCGTTTTATCTGACTTGTATAATATTTAATTGATATTTCCACTTATTTACTATTGTTTCTTGTCCTTAGAATGTTTCTTCAATATCTTACTCGAATAATTCGGATGGATATTCTCGGTCGTTTTTGTTTCGTAAATTAACGATCATGTAAATTCTTCTTCTTTATAGTCACAAATTATAGTTTTCCTCGTGAAATTTCTTTTTGCTTTCTTGAATCATCACTAATTCACTTAGATTCAAGGTACTACTCTTGATAATAATATTTTTAAGTTGATAATAAATACGGAGACAATGATGACACTTGCAGCGCAAAGCTGAACTGAACAGTTCGGCATTTTAATGTTCAACGCATGATATCACTTGACAGACTGCCCGAATGTGTGACAAAATAAAAGAATGCACCAATACAAAGTTATTAACGATGTTGCCAATTTCTCATAATTAAATTACACCAAATATACACTTAATATTATTATAAAGAAAAGCAACTGTTAAGTTTTTTGCCAGCTCTTGTGATCAGATTAATTGGTAGGAACAGGAAAAAAATTTAATTTGCATTACTTGTTTCTTTAATTTCTATTTATTTTTTTAAAGCTTTGTCATGACCATTTGGTCAGATCCTAATCCCAATCGATTACGCGCGTTTATTTAACCCTTTAGCTTCACACACATTAATTCGTGCGTTCTTCGTGATTCAATAGCGAGCGATCTCAGGAGTGTTTGGGGTTCAAAACACCCCTCGCGAGTTTGTGTAGTTCTAATTTCAGGTAAGTAAAGACTAGTTGATTTTTTAGTTTTATTTATTGTGTTCGACGTAATAACAGCATTTAGCTTTATAATAATCTTGTGTTTATTTTACTATTGTTTAGTAATGACATTCTATTATTTCAGGTTGTACCAAATAAATTACAAATCACAACACGTTAGAGGAGGCCGTTTGGACGCAACTTGAGGATATCAGATTTGTCGTATTTATTCTAGAATACATTAAATTTTTATAGAAGTTTAAAGTTTATTTAGTTTGTTGTATTTATATAGTAATTAATAAAGTACAATTTTTTATATGTGTTTGATATTAAAATAAATTTTTGCATCTATAAAGAGAGAACACACCCAACACGAGCGTTGGCGTTACTTTTTAAACGCGAGTAATTACGGGAATGGTTATTACGAGACCTTGCGAAACGTTTTTAATTTCTAAAAATGTTGTTTTTATTTTACTCGGCAAATTTCAATTATCAGTGTCAGTGTACACATGATTTTTTAATAAGTTAAACGGTGGATAATTTTCATAAATTCAAACTAAAACACAAAACGTATAAAGTCATCTGTTGTCAGGACGGAAGAACAAAAAAGTGCTGTCAAATATCAAAATATTGCTTAAACTTACTGAAAATAATATGTTGTTAGTAACACTTATAATTTGAGTAGCATCCTGTTATTTGATGTTGGTAGGATTGATATGAGCAGCATTTTTACTTTCTCGAATGTTGGGCAATTGATAAACACAAATCAAATAAGTAGGGATGCAAAATAAATACGCCGTCACGACAGAATAAATATTATAACATCGCGAGGATTCTAGCAGTAAATCTGAAGGTCTGAGCCTAAAGACCCCTAGGAAAACATTCTTAGTCAAGCCGACATAATTAGTAGTTATGTTAATATGTTAGTCTGCGTATACACTACAACTTCTTTCACTTTTTAATTAACATCAGAAGTGTTTAAAATTCCACTTGCTTATATTGCTAATATTGCTTTGGATATGTCATTCTGTATCTGGGAAAACTAATTATTAAAACGGACGTTTATTATAATATAATTGTAGGATAAGCGCATTATTAAAAATAAGGTACTTGTATAAACATCGTTATTCTTCATTTAATTCTTTTTTATGACAGACAAAGGACAAACGAGCAGACGGTCCACCTGATGGAAAGTGGCCACCGTCGCCCATGGACATCGGCAAAACTAGAGGGTATTTCGTTTTGCCAATGCCTTGCCGCCTCGAAGAGAGAGTGAGGAGAGGGAGCGAAGAGAAGAATCTTGCGGTTCCAGTGAACCCTGAGCAAAAACCCTGTGTTCTTGCTCAGGGGAAATGGAGGGGGAATGGCAAAGGGAGGGGGTAGATCTGGTCCACATGCGACTCGACCGAAAAGCGTCAGAGACACTTGGCGGTTAGATTCGCATGCTGGTGGTCGCAAGCCAGTCGAGGAACAGATCCCATACCACCAATAGGGGTGCTGGGTGACTCGACTCTTACGAGATGCTCTCCCAGCGGCAGAGGGGGCCCAAGCTCACCTAACCTAACCCGTCACTACGCGGGTAAAAATTAATTAAAATATCAAAAGAAATTTATAAGAGAAGATTACGAAATAAATAAATTTAATAGACAATATAAAATAGTAATTACCTTAATGGAATTCAATATTTTTTCGTAAATTCAAACTGGAAGTTCCTCAGAGCTTGGGGGTGTTGTACCTCGGGCAGTTATAGTAATACCGTTACATCTGTACTTAGTGTAAACAATGTCAGTGTGTTACCATGGTTACAAGATTGTTGTAATTGTTAATATATATTAATATTGTCACGCAGCACTTAAGTTCGGAATGAGCTGATAGTCTTCAAACGGACTGGTCAGATCTTCACAAATTATAGTAAAGAATTATCACGAATTAATTACCTTTCAAACAAATAAAACTTCATAACAATCCGTCTATTCATTATCTTGGGCGCTACGATGCTACAGACATATAGATAAACAATTGATTCACACGTTAATTTTATACAGTATTGTTGACCTGTCCGTAGGGGTTAGGGTTTAAAAATACACAATCTAAACAATAGCATTAGAGGTACCTAAAATACATACCTAAAAATAAGAAATTTCTAACGCATCAATAGAATCACAAGATTTAATTACCTACTAGTACATCAATTGAGCTTGTGCAAATAAAAATATTATAATACTGCATTGGCATATATATTTTTATAATCAAATCGTAAAGTTTTATTACTTGTTTCCTACAATTAAACTGTTTATAAATCACGTGTTCATTAAATGGTCGATCTTCAATAAGAAATAGGTACCTATATTGACGTGTAGTATATTACACGTATATGAATATTTCTTTCATATACACGAATAACTGTAACTAGAGCGCTGCGAGTAGCGAATTTATGACTGCAAGGCGAAAGTACTTAAAAGTATATTGCGTGTGAAATAAGCTACTGTGAATTGACATTTTATCTTTATAAAACATCTGCTCTACTGCATTCATATGAATAATTTGTACATTGGTAATATAATGGCTTTTTTTGCTACTTGAAAATTAACATTATATTACAAATAGTTTGTTAAAAGATTTCAGTCATGTTTTCTTTAGCCGCGGTTGATAACTTTTGCGCAGGAGCTTCGGAGCGAAATGTTCGAAGTGTTGCCGAGGCATCTCCTCATCAGACTGGGTTCGGAAGGCGAGGGAGCAGGTATACCACCTCGCCTGCTTTGCTTGCGATGCCTGTGGTCGGCAGCTGTCCACGGGAGAACAGTTCGCCCTTCATGAAGACAGAGTCCTCTGCAAACCACATTACTTGGAAACTCTTGACGGAGGTTCTATTTCGTCAGATGGTAATTAAAACACTTTGTTTAGTTGTAATTCTCATATTCGAGTGGAAAAGGTGTTTTTTAAAAAAACCTTTAAAAATCATTTTTCTATAGGTTTAGATTAATTAAATTAGATCGTTTAGAATTTCTTTGAACTTATAAACAATATAGATAGATAGACAAATAAATGCTTTATTGCACACAATTTAAAGTAATAACAATGATACATATTGAAATTAAAACTATATGAGTATGCAAAGACGGTAAGAGATCACTAGTAGTAAGCAACCTCTGACCTAAGGAATCTATGAAAACTATTACTAGAAATACATAAACCTACACATATAAATGTGTACATATATAAACCTAAATATGTATATTTATATACATAGATATATATTACAGTGCAACCTCAATATAGTGAATGGGAAGGGAGCAAGGATTCGTTATATCAAGTATTGCGTTAAACTGAGGTTTGTTAAATTGAAGTTAGTTTAAATAAAAAATAAACTAGTCGCGACATACTATGGGATTAATGGTCATCATATATTGGTAGGAACGTTATAAGGGGAACGTTATAGTGTTAGAGGTTTTGGGTTGACAACATTATTTAATTAGAGGTTGTTCGCAAAAAATGTTCGCACTGTAGGTATATTTAACGTTGACTCCTATGGACACTTCAAGGGGGTTATGAAGAATTTGTTAAATCGAGAAAGTCGTTATATCGAGGTTGCACTGTAATACTAAAACATACTTAAGATATAAACGTACCTATAAATCAATTAAAATCAATACATTTATCTTAACATTTCTTTTCTTTACTTTCAAATTGTTCGAAATAAAGCTCTTAAATAAGAAATATCTCAACTCCAGATGGTTGCGACTCAGAGGGCTACCACAAAAGCAAGGCAAAACGCGTTAGGACAACTTTCACTGAAGAACAGCTCCAAGTTCTGCAAGCGAACTTTCAGCTCGACTCAAACCCCGACGGGCAAGACTTGGAAAGAATCGCTCAAGTGACCGGCCTAAGCAAGAGGGTTACACAAGTGTGGTTCCAGAACAGCCGAGCCCGTCAAAAGAAGCACCAGCACACTGGAAAAGGAAAACAAAGTCAAGGTGAGGATCTGACGATCGAAATACTTGCAAATTATATTTTATTGTTATCACCTGGCTACGCGCTGTGCGATATTACGCTCTGGCGATTTTTTTTAATAAAATTTTGTATTTTCTCTCGTTTACGTGTCACTATTGTCTACAGCGATGTCCCGGGATACGGATCCGGTGGGGTTTGGCCGACCTATCAACCTCCACCTTACTTATTCCTTCCAGAACAAGCCACCCTTTGTACCGATAGGTATGAAACATTTTTATATTTTTTAAATCTCATTGATTGCGCACTGCCGGGTCTATTTCTTAAAATTCTCAGACATGCCAGTTTCCTCACGATGTCTATCTTCACGGTGAAATCGAGTGATATTGCTTAACGCACACATCACTCGGAAAACTTGGGAAAGCCGTCAATGTGTGCCTGGGATGGAACTCTGACCTCCCGACTCCCGAGGAAGTCCGAAGCCTTAGCTGCCTAGTAACAATGATAGCGGTTATTAATAAATATTAGAAATTCATCAACGTCCATCTTATATTCAAATGTTTCAATTTCAGATGGAACTTCTTTCACGGATTCTTCAATGGATGAATTGTCGGAGGACTCATCCATCCACTGCATGCAGAGTGAAGTCTAATCTTTAACCCTTATAACTTGCCTTTAGATTAAACTCTCGTATACCTCGTGTAGATATTCTTCATCAAATAGTTTAGTTAGTTAATAGTTGAATTCATTATAAAGAGTTTATTTTTTTTTTTGAACATTCTAACTTTTTTTCATTTCACTAATTTTTCAATATTGTATAGAAAGTTGTAAAATATCCAATGACACCAGAATATCATGTAAAACTTTGATCCCCTTTTCAGCATCTTTGAAATTCAATTCCTAAAAATCGTACCTACCATTAAGGTAGGGCTAGGGACTGACTAACATATCAACTTACTGACTGTAGGCTCACCTATGTTCTCAGTTGATATGTTAGTCAGTCATTATATTAGTGACAAGCTCACGAAATGTTCATTGGATATCGAGACTTTTATATTTTGATGTGCAATTAAGATAACCAGAGATGACCTTTGTAATTAACTAATTATTTATGGTATTTATTGACTTTATTAAAACTATAGTTGGAAAAAAATGCAAAATAAATTTGCATTTCAAAAATACTATTTGTGAAACATTGATTACCTAACCGGTAACCAATTTAGTTTTATTAAAAATAATAAATTTATTTAATATACGAAATTACATATCTTTCATATTGTAAAAAGTTGTATTTATTTATTTATTTTTAATAACTGTGATACATTCAAATATTTTGTCTTCGAGCAGTTTGCTTTGAACTAGCAATAATTACGTCGCTATAGAATATTATTATAGTGCCAAAATAATATATTTGATTAGATAACATGTAATGTTTAAACACATGTATTACTTACTCGTAGATAATGCTGTAAATGTAATAAATGCTTTATATCGTCTACGGTTTTGTTAGTTTTCCTATACTTATGAATCGTCTGCTGTACATAATCTACGGATATTGAAGTCATTAGGTGCATTAGATTAATATGATATATTTTCAAGTATTAATGGGCAACAGCCAACAATACAACATTTTAAACGACAAATATGACAACTACGTCTCTGCTGAAGTTAATGACTTGCTACTTACTTTTTGTTTAGTTATTGTTGGAGGTATGAAAGCAACATTCGAAAAATGTAAGCAAGTAATCGCTAAAGTCAAAGAATATCAACTAATGCATAGTATTGCATATTGTTGCTTCACAAAAACTAATTTGGTGCAACTATAATTTCGGAAACTCCTGTTAAGTGTGAGAAATGTAAAAAATTGGACGAGTAAGGATTTTGAAATTTGAAGTTGACGTAGAGTATACATTTTATTGATATTTCTGTACCGATTCGCTGTTATCAAAGCTGCTATTAACTTAGCAAGTATTACTTAAGCAGGATTTTTATATTGTTGTATTGACTCCTTCATGTATGTTGTTTTAAATTTACTGGTTTCCATTTAATATATTTTTACTCGATAGAAGACTAACTTACAAAATAAGCTTAAATAGATAAACAATTGTTTAAAGCACGAACATTTGGTTTTCGTATCGATTTAACGGTCTGAAATCAGAAGATAAGATCTCCTTGATCCATTTGCTTACCAAAAGAAACGTATGTTAAGTATAACAAGTTTCTTTTATTAATATATATATAAGACCCAACGCATTGTTAGTTAAATATATAATACGTGAACGACTCATGCAAAACTAAAACACTGTACAATAAGAAAAATGGATTCTTTCAGTAATATAGCATAATTTGATTTAAAATAAACTTAAAACCCGTGAATCGGCACAGTACTGTCATACACACATATATATATATATATATAAAAGATTTTAAACATAAGTTTAAAAGTTTTTAGAATAAGTATTTTATATACAGTTAAGAACAGAAAATTGCCATTGTAAATACTTTATAATTATAAGATGCAATATAATCATAACATGTCTAATATTAGATATAGGAAATAATTCTGTGTTTTTAGCAAGACATTGCAGAAACTATTTATTGCATTAACAGAAATAAATAGATATAAAAATACACAACCTTAAATATTTAAGGTTTACTTGTAGACTTCATTCAAAATTTTAATTAATTTCTTGTATAGTACAGTCGACAGTATTTTCTGTCAGCGTGTGTGTCAATAAAAAGTGATAGTTTATAAAACTGCGAGTCAGATTACATATTTCTTAGCTAAGGTTAAGTTACTGTTAAATATAGTAAATTTATCAAGTTAAACAAAAATCATTATCATCCCATTAATGGCCCACTTCTGAGTCAGGCCTCCCTCTCAGAGTGAGGAGGGTGTTAGTTCATAGTCCATCACACTGGCTCAGTGGAGGTTGGCAGAGTTAACACACCGACAGAGAGCATGGAGAACTCTCAGGAGTGCAGGTTTCCTCACGATGTTTTCCTTCACCGTTAAAGCTAGTAATATTTAATTGCTTAAGACACACATCTCAGAAAAATCAGAGGTGTGTGCCTGTGTGGGGATCGAACTCGGACCTCCCGAGTGAAACATGTTTTGAATATGGATTCATGTTGATGATATTTTTGATTTGTTGGAAAGTCAATAGATTATTATAAACTGACCATCAAACACTGTCAGTTTATCCATAACGAATGCACATAACTGACAATCCACTGAAAATGTATAATCTGTCTAGTGAATTTATAAACTATCGTTTTGTCATTTTTAAGTTATTTAGTTCTTATTTTATAAAAACCTTGTCAATTAGCTATGATTTTATTCTGTGTCTGTAACTGTCGCTTTTGTAAATAATCCTCCTGTAATTCAATATTGTTGTAAATTAACTTGTAAGACCATTTTCTTCATCTTGTCATTTAATAGTAATAACTATAAGTAAGACAAGTACTAGGTACTTATTTTATTCTGTACAAATTAATAATTATATTATGTTGGTTAGAAGTTTGTTTTATTACCTCGTATTATTTGAACACCTTAATGATGGACACTTCTGTTGTATTTTTCTCTTGTAGTTTTTGTTTTCTGTTGTATAATTTGCAATCCAAACTGTAGTCTTTTTTTCATTTAAGATACTCGGGTCAGTTTCAAGAAATTAAAACAATTATGGATATGATTATGGATATTTGAATCAGTAATGGACATCACTTATTATGAATTATAGCATTTATCATCAGAAACCAACTAATAAGATATACTATGATGAATGTCATTCATAAGTTTAAAATACATATCCGCAAGTTTTATTTTTTTCATCCATTATTATATCATTGTCTACTATTGGTTAAACTAAATATACGACAGAAATAGTAAATAAGAAAATGAAATAAATAGAGCACTTATTAAATAAAACATTGTTATTGAAAATGTTTTATATTTTCTTATTTCTATTGATACACATATTTTTAAATATTAGGTATAAATTACATTAAAGCTAAAATAAATTTTAATCTAATGACTTATAGAAAATTTCAAACAATTAATACATTATTGCAAATATCCCAACCTACTCCGAATCCAGAAAGTCTGCGAAACTTGTATCGCATTCTGGTACTTACTATATTTACATAGCGCTTAATACGAAATTATATTGATTCGAGATACTCATACCTTAAATTTTCACTAAAAATAAACTTTATTGGGGTATTAAATCTTAGAAAATATTATCAGTGAATGAAATAATTAATTTACGTTCAGTTTCTTGCACACTTCATTTTACTTCGTTGTTATAATTGAAAAAAGTAGTAGATCTAGATATAAAAATTGTCCATTACAGAGAATTGCAAATGTAGTCGAAATTATTTAATTTCCATTCTACTCCATTAAGAGGTCGTTCTATAAAAATAACACTTGGTTTTTCTTCATTTAGTTTAGGATCGTGACCCGAACCTTATAGACTGAAATCGATTCATCAAATCACTGAGACACTAAAGTTATTAAAGTTTTACAATTTCTCCATAGTGCTGACGAGCAGTTCCATTTCCTGGTGTATTTGCTTGAGGAGATCCTTCATCTGTCTTGGTGAATCTAGGATGTCAATACTTTGTGTGTATGGATTGTATCTAACGCCGAAATCCCGAGGTATCGTTTGGGCGAATTTTCTGAAAATTATAATATTTTCAGTATTATTTATAATTTAATGAACGTGAATGTAACACATTTGATTGGGAACCATTTCTCAATTAATTAGACATCAAAAATCAATCCATCTGCTTTCTGTTCGTTCAAAAGCCATGAAACTAATACCTAAGTACTTACATCATTTTCTCTTTAGCGTTTTCGAAGCTATTCGCGACGAAGTAGATTGGTTGGTAATCTGTGATGGGATATTTCTGTTCTCCAGTCACTTCTGGCTCAAACTCTTTAAGCTGAGGCTTGTCTGAGAGGCAATACTGTAGTTCCCCGAAGGACGATAATAGACCAGCTCCAAACGCCTTTAATTGTCCTCCTTGCCGGCACAAACCGAATTCCACTGTAAACCAGAAGCACTGAAAACAAAATAAGATATATTTCACTTTGTGTGAGCAAGAACACATTATTTTATCTATACAACATTATTAGATAATAATATATAAACTTAAAATGTGTATTTAAATTAATATTTTATTTTATTAAATTATTCCAGGACTTTGTTACAATAATAGTTAAAGTTTACACGAAAAAAAAGTATAAGATATTTAGGTACTAGGTGTATTATAACATTTTATAAATATTATTAGTCGTCTGTTCCTGTCATTAACATTCATCTTAATAGGATTTGTGAAATTAAAAAAGACCTAACGTGATTTATATAAATAGATAAAAGTAACATTGTACATTACCGTGGCTAGTTTTTCAATAAAATCATCAGGAGCTCCTAGAGAGGCAAGACCGATTTCTTGAGAAAATTGAGCGAATGCAGGATCAGCAAATAACGGTGCATGTCCTAACAACTCGTGGCAGACATCAGGTTCCGGCGTGTAAAGGGGCCGGGAGTGGTGCCTGATGTACTGGGTACTGTGGAACACTCGGAAAGCTAAGCCAGCTAGGAAATCTCTAGAAGATAGCAGTCCAGCTACTGGTCGTAGAGTGAATCCTGTACAATCTGTAAGAAAACATCTGTTAGGTTTTTGTTTAATTAAATTATTTTCCTATTGATCGTATGTACTTGTGTGTACACTTGGTATTAAATCCTTTGTCTTGTTATGGACATAAAATACACTTTTTTCATAGATTCATCATAATAATGGTTGTAATCTTATTAAGTACTCTATGGTAAAAATCTAGAGATACATTGGATGTCGTTGGGACAGATAAAATAAAGTACCTTTTAAGAAATTAGAGACATCTTCAAGTTGCGGAATATTATCTTCCCTGTAACCGCAATTTTCGATCAAAAGAGGAAACACGTGGTTATGTTCCTTACAAGCGTGAGTCGGGTACAATTCTGTAAGTTTCCTGAATATAATTCCCCATGTTGCAATTTCTTCACTTGTGTAGTCGACATGCGGTAAGGGTTGGCCATATCTATAGTTGTATGCAATATCTGCGAAATATTTCCTTCTGGCTCTGTACACGGAGTCAGTGAAGCCAGGGTGGTCAGAGTCAAGCTCTGACCCGTAGGATAGGATTTGGTTTGCGAATCTGTCTAAATCACGAATACGTCGTGGAAACCAGGGTACAGCAGCTGTAAGTAATACAGATTTTTCGTCAGATATGTATGTATTATATATTATGATAGTTAAGTAAATATAATTTTATTTCCATAAATAATAAGTTAGATCATTCCACGACGGCGAGCGCTTACTATTTTGACAATTAGTAGGCGTCGTGGGTTGAACTAACCATATCCATGTCTTAAAGCTCAAATTAATAATGTTCTATAATATAATTCAAATTTCCTTACATCTGTTGTCTTTGTAGTTTCTGGAAATAATATTCAAATATCCAGTATTTTCTTTAAGTTCTGCCAACACTGCGCCAAAATCACCAGAACCATGTTCACATTCCACCATGAACTCATATCCTGGTCGTCTTGCGGATGACCGGGATTCGATGTGACTCAAATTTACACCATGGGCAGAGAATATACTCAAAAACTTAGCTAGTGATCCAGCTTCATCAGGGGTTTCAGGAGAGAATAAGAGCCAAGTTGATTTGTTAGTGTCTTTTCCTTCAGCGATGTAGTTACCTCCTTGGATAAGTTTTGGCTGCAATAATTTTTTGGGATATTGTTTATAGAATTGTGAAGAATATCAAACGATTGCCCCTAATTCTAGCTTGTTACTTCAATTGTGTATTATATTCTAATAGGGAAAACAAATCAAATACGTAAAACGAAATACGTATTGTTATTTTATTATTATCCTGCAGGAACTTTACTCGAGCCTACATCGTGGAAGAAGGACAAACATCAAACTCTCAAACACACTTTCGCATTTATAATATTAGTTAAAATTTACCTTTAAAAATTATTACTTATAAGATAATGCGTAATGATAAGTTTAATAAGAATTTTATTAGAAAATTACAGAGTGAATGAAAAATATTATCCAATTAGAGAAGTTTCGCGAACGAAAATTCATGCAAATATTTTATATTTTTATTTAGATATCAAATACGCCACATGCGTATTTACGTATATAAATTTTTAGTACTGATAACAAATATCGAGCAGGTCAACTGTAGATAACTTTTGACCGGTCATGTCGTTGGCCGAAGCGACGAAATGAGCGAAAACAATGACGACACAAGTATCTATTTAAGATAACGTGGTAGATTGCACTAGTTAAAACTCAGTAACCTAACCTTCAAACCAAGATCCCAGGGCCCCCAGATGATACTTATTTTATTAGAAATAAAATGTATAGAATAGTGTAGTGTTAGCTGGGTACTGACCAACGTTACGGGGTGTGATGTAACATTCTTATATCGTGTTCTAATATCGGCGTAACATGCTCGTTTGAACTCTGTGCTCCGTATTCGCATTACACTCTCAGTCAAGATGTCAACTAAAACTAACATTACGTTATTATATACATTTTATCGGGGGTCACTCAAGGTTAATATTCTTTTGAACAAATTTCATTTAAATAATAAAAAAAACTTAAAAAAAATAACACAATAAAAGAATACTTTATTGTTTATATTTTTTTAATTAAAACAGAACCAGGCATGTTCTATAATGTTCTGTTTTAATTGTGTGATGTTTTTTTACTAATTTAATGTATATTTAGTGCATTATTATATGTCAACTAGCAGACCCGGCAAACATTGTTTTGCTACATAAATTTAGGGCGGGCCACCCTTATCACTTAGGAGGATGAAAAATAGATAGTAGCCGATACTCAGACCTACTGAATATGCATATAAAATTTCATAAAAATCGGTCGAGCCGTTTCGGAGGAGTATGGTAACTAACATTGTCACACGAGAATTTTATACATAAGATTTTTTAATTAAAACAGAACCAGGCATGTTCTATAATATTCTGTTTTAATTGTGTGACGGTTTTTTTAACTAATTTAATGTATATTTAGTGCCTTTTTATATGTCAATATTACCTTACTGCACTTTTCTATATAACCTTTAACTGTGCCAAATATCAAACTTCTCCGTCCGCGTAATTTTTGTAGAAAAGGGATACAAAGATTTTGCATCACGTATTAATATTCTACATAAGTATATGTCGACCGAAGATTTATTTTGGAGTACTACTACAGTATGAGCTTTAATTAAAATTCATCCAAATACAACATAATTGATAATATCATTTTTTATTAAAAAAATTGTTCTTTATGAAATTATTACACATTCGACAAGTAAATTGTTTAGGTACATTTTGTCTACCTATAGTTATTTAGTAGTGTTAATTAAAAAGAGATATAGTCTATATGCAGACTACCAGTATGACGGATTGTTGCCTAGAATATCCTCCTGAGGGTTATACCTTAGACACAGTCCTAGATTACTCGCTATGCAATAATAAATATTCTGTCGTGACGGCGTATTTATTGTGCCTAATACCTACTTCTTCGATAAAGATGTCCTAAATTCAAGAAATTAAAAATTCTACTCAAATCAATCTTACCAACGTCAGAATGCTACTCTAACTAGTGTTGCAAACATATTAATTAACAGTAGTTATATAAAAAAACTATACACTTGATTAGTAATATGGAAAATGTCATGAGTTGACCGCGACTGTATTATTTTAAAGAATTTTTTAATGAGTCTAAGAGGAAATACCGTATCAAGTAATTGGAATGTAATTTGAATAATAGTATCACAGTACTTTTTTAACGCTTTGCAATGTTGACATGCCAACAAGCTTTTCCGCATTTTTTAAATAAATGAACATGCTAAAGTTAGAAAAAAATGATTAAACCACTCTGATACTATATCCAGAAAGTGTGTTTATTGTTTGGCCCTTTCACACTGGATTCAAATTTTTATCCTAAATGTGCATGTAGGAGATACTTTGAGTTATTTAACAGAAACCAACTCCTCAACTTCGCTTCGCTGAAGTTCATAATAATTTTAAGTTTAAGTAAATTGTAACTTGCAATAAAAATATAAGTGGTATTGAAATATTTTAAATTATAAAATAGAATATAGTCGCTTTGGAAATTATAGCATTTAATTTACCTGCCATACACAAAAAAAAGAAATTATATTTTATACACAAATAGTTACTTAATTATTCATAACTTTTGTTTAATCAAAATCGCAGTATGAAGAGCAAACATTTTATTACATCTCTTCGGAAAACAATAATATTTACCTTATCCGGCGAAGTAGACAAGTTTTCCTGTGTACCGGAGAGCACTTCCATTTTTCTGTTTTTTAAGAGACCGAGAAGTTACGTGTTGTTTTGTCGAAGGCGTCGAAATGACAGAATCAATGTTTGGTTGTAGACACTACTTATATGCTCAGTGTGACGTATACTCGTAGCGCTTACGAGTTCCGAAGATTGGACGAGGTATGTAGAGCTAAAAGGATAAAACCAATTACGTTAGGACAACATGAAAAAAAAGTACGTTTATTAAAAAATTACCACGTTATAGATGATAAATATGAAATATGGTTTCTAATTAAAAATCAGAAAATATTTTATTAAACTATAATATATATTTTTATTATATATTTTTTACACTTCTGTAAAAAATATATAATATAAGATACGTATTTCATTTTATTTTTAATAATTAAAAAATATCCTCTAATGTATGCAATCTAGATCGGAAACCGAGAAGGGGAATTTGCGACACAAGTTGCGAACGTTTTACCGATTAAAAGTTATTAACAGTGTTGCAAACAATAACAATTTTGATATGTACAGTTCCACATTTAAATACTACCACATTTAGAAGCTTAACTAGCCGTACTTCTAGTCAATTTACTTAATTTTTCTCTGTAAATTCACCTTTTGTATATATTTAGTGACTTCATTTAACAACTAAAACAATTAACATAAATTATATTCGATGATTTTAGCTGGACAATGGTAGCAATGCCCCTCCACTAGTGGGCAGAAGTAAAGCAACAAATAGGAAATGTTGCTCGTATTCCGACAATTCGATAATACGATTATAATGGTTTACTTGCTATCTAAAATCGTCGAATATTAAAATGACGCGACGGAAGTGACAACAAGTCCTCTTTATTATTATTCTATCCTAACTATAGCCCAACACGACCTTCACTATTATCCTACCCCAATTATACCCCGACATATATATTACGATTGAAAACTCCACTCTCTGAAGAAGACTGCCGAATGTGGTTGAAACTATAGTTAATATTTATAACAAAAACTATGCGAGAGTTTTTACCGTTTATAAACCTTAACCACTCTTGAAAATTAGAGTTATTTAATAAATTATTTCTTATAAATAAATTAATTTACAAATAACAATGAAAATAATAACAATTAATAAATTCAACACTAATTACGCTAGTTAACCATTCAGTTTAATTTTACGAGTTGTAATAACAATTATTAGTTTTAGTTTAAAAAAAAATCATCGGAAATTAAAACGACATCTCGAAATGTCGTATCCAAAATATATAAATGAATGTTTCGGGTTGAAGTGGACATAAAGCTATCGATGCAATATAAGCATTAAATTGCGTTTACATTTCAACGCGTATATTAAGGTCAAGGTGATGTAACAGAAAGCCAGGAAAATAGTGTTTACCCTGCTTGAAAACAATTGTAAATAAATAACTAAGAAAACATAAGCAAAATATACAAAAAACAGTATAACCAAATTTTTTTATTTATAGCAAAATCTTATTAAATAAATGTATAATGATTATGATATTAGCAACATTAATCTGAGTAGGTAATATTGGATTTTAGAAGGTGGCACTAACTATAATAAATTTACCGCCATGACACACATGATGATTATTGCATTGCGAGTAATCTAGAACTAACACTTAAGGTCTGTGTCTTATTACCCCCAGGAAGATATTCAAGTCAAGCCGTCATACTGTTAGTCTGCAATCCTGCATACAGACTATAACTCATTTTAATTAACAGTATCGATCCTTAATATTGAATCATAACAACTATTTGCAAACTTCATATTAATATATATAATTTCCAAGTATAATTATTTGCTTTTCCTATAAAGTTGCTGATGGGGAAATCCCACTAATATACTGAATATTAGTAATTGTTAGTAGCTAATACCTATCACAATCAGTAAACCTACCATTGAAACTATAAAAAATATAGACAAGTTCGAAAAAAATAACTAAATGAAATATATTCATATATATACCATATTTTCATCTAAAAAGTAACGAATAATTCAATAATTTTTTGAAAGTTAAGTAAGAAAATTCAAAAACTATATTTCGCTGTGGGTTCAATTAATTTTCGCATCATTTATTTCGCTTCATAGAGGTAGACAACACCAATACGAATCCACTTTTTTATATTTACAAGGATAACATATTGAAATCCTTAAAACCTATATTTATTTATTGAAAAGGTTACACTCAACAGGTTAAAACTAAACATTTTTGCATCATATAAAAAAACTAAAATTTTGTGAGCTAAGTTAGAACCCAAAAACATGAGTACACATCATGAATGATTATCAAGCTAATAGTAGGGAAACACACTTGAAAACAAATTTAATAAAGACAGCAAAAGTTAGTATAAGAGAAAAAAAAACAAGGAAAATTATAATTTAATAACAAAAAAATTTAATTAAAAAAATTATATACGTATATTATGATTACATATATTAGAAAGAGAGATTTTATTTTATTTTATTGATCTTATTGTCAAAAACAGTTATTCTCTTCAACAAGTTCGTTGTACAGTCGACACATGCGAACAATTGGATTGGAATGGTTTTGGGCTTTCTTGCTCAATATGCGAAATTTATATTTATTAAGGATAAAAGTGCCGGAGAGTCTTCTTTGAAATGAACAATTTTGTGTAAATATAAAATATGCATATGAAAATGCTTAAGTCGGTCATAGTATTCGCTACTTCTGAATTTACGTCCGAAATGATATCTATATGATAATAAATTCAAAAACCTTTTTTGAACTCCTTCTAATCGTCTTATATGAACTGCCTAATAAGGTGACCATATTACCGAATTATATTCCAGTATACTTCTAATTAAGGAGTAATATAAATGAATTGAGTTCATTGGATAAATTAAATTACAACTAAAACAAGTATTGTCCTTAAATAAATGAAGAATTGACTGTTGGAAACCCAACTTTCTTTATAAATAATAAAGATAATTGGAATATTAGGATCAAAGTGAAAATAAATAAGGTATCATTTAAAAAAAATCTTTTTTAAAGTGTAGAAATTAGATTATGACATAATATTTATCATATTATAAATAAATTAATTAGTGTCACTTTTTTCTGTTCCGAACTTTGCTCTAGATAATGTTGTGTGTCTCTTTGATCACAAGATGGGTCACGTCAATCTCGTGTCACAATGTTTGTTATCGAACTCCTCCGAAAGGACTTGACCGATTTTTATGAAATTTGTTGTGTATATTTGATAGGTCTCAGAACAGACCTTAGCCTATTTTTAATCCCCCTAGGTGATAAGGCTCGTCTACTAGAAATAATTTATATATAATAAATATTTAAAAATTAATAGTGAGTATATAAAAATAAATATTTAGCTAGCAAAGTATTTAATTCATATTGAACAATTACGCTAAACGGTAAATCGTAATACACTTTCAATATTAAATCATTTACTTAGTTATACGGATACATTAAGTTTATGATTAGTTTCTAAGAATTTTCTAAACATATGTAATTTTTTAATGTTAAACATTTTTTTTAATTTAACCTACCATATTAATATGACTATAATCATAAAATATAATTTTATGCTAGTTATCCCCCATTCATTGATGCCTCACGATTGTTGTGGATGACAATGTATGCAGGGACGCGCCGTGCACGACGGCGCCAGGGCAGAAAAGGCGCTAGGAAGCGTTCTGGGGGCGCAAGACCGAAAATATGACATGATTCGACAAAAACTACTGGTGATGGCCAACCACACTAATATAGGCGAGTCTACACAGAATTCCTTTTATTTGGCTCTTCAAGTATAGGCGCTCACAAGTAGTCAGCACACCGGCGCGGAATATGGTTTAATGTATGGTTGGCTAAGTGACATCATTGTAAATCCAAAATGGATCCTAAACATGACGAATTATTTTTTATGCGTCCACGTCGTAGGTCAATATTTCTTACAACTATTACTTACTAATCTCTGTCTACATTTTCCTTATTTTACATATATGTATGTCTTTACCTATGAAATTGCTGATCTGCCGTACTGGCTATTTCAAGTCCTTTTTTTTCTTTTTCGCTAAGAATTCTAAGTTCAAATTTTATTTTTAGAATATGGAATTCTTTTTTGAAAATTAATTATTTGTTAAATTATAGCGTTCTATTTGCATTGCACTTGTACGTTTTTCATAGGGATGGAAAATAAAAAAAAAACGATATTTTACCGCGATTGTATCACAGTTCGCGATCTAATACATGCGATGATAGTGGAGTTACTGAGAGCTTACTCTTTCTACTAGTAGTGGGGGTGTGGATATCGTGGGTTAACAAGAGATAGAAAAAGGTAATGATGCAGTAGTGCTGCTTTAAGAATGTACTAAATTCTTAAAAATATCGAATTTGATATTAATACGAAATTTTGAGATTTAAAATATCAACGATATTTATATCGATTTTTTTTTTAAATATATCAATATTTTTTACCCAAGCCTAGTTTTTCATTTTCTTGGATACATCAACGACGTATATGGAGCGAACAACCCAGATTGTATATACGTATTATATAATAGATAATATATAAAATATGTAAAATAATTCCTTGTTATAACTAAATAACGATGCGTAGATTTAATTGTTTTTAAAACACATCATATACTATGATTACGTTACTGTATTACGCAATTAGTTCTACTATCAGTACAGATAATTGAGAATAACTTGATAAATATCATGCTTTTTGCAAAAAATTAAAATAATATAAATTTAAAAATACTCTAAAATCAGTCGAACAATCACAAACACTATATTTTAGCTTTGAATTATTCCATCATCAGATAGAATTATTTTCAGTCACTACATATTCATTCAAAACTTAATTTCTAAATAATCTTTTGATATTCAGTGTTAAAATAAATTTAATAGTACCATCAAGCAGTGGTGTTATCCTTAAAAAAGTTAGTAAAGCATTCTATTTTTTTTTTCACATATGAATTAGAATGTGCTTATGTACAAAATATTCAGCCAGTGTCACGTATAAAGAAAAAAACACGGAAAATATCCTGTGTGTCATACCCAATAAAAAATAATAAAATGTCAATGTCAACAACCTCAAAAATCGTAATATTTAGTAAAAATAAAACTTATAATTAATTGATAATGGTTCAGTTAAAACAAGTATCGCTCCGATTGAAGTCAGTGAAAAACATTCAGAAAATAACAAAAACTATGAAAATGGTGTCAGCTAGCAAGTGAGTATATGTATATAATATAGTAGATTAAAGTTCAAAGCCAAAATGACCAGAAGCTATTGTTTTTTAATGACTTACTGCGACTTTATAAAACTTAATCAATTACGCAATAATATATGTGGAAAAAGATATAAAATAGAATTTAAAAAAAGTGACAGCTGTTAAGACTGGGGGGTGACATCGTCAACTCATGACTAAACCACCCTACCACCAAAAGCCCACTACGCTGGCCCAGTGCGGGTTGGCAGACTTCACACACCGACAAAGAAATTTAAGGAACTCAGAAGTGCAGGTTTCTTCACGATGTTTTCCTTCACCATTAAAGCAAATGATAAAACAATTTAGAAATTCTTCAGTGTGTTCCTCTCGAAAACTCAAACTCAAAATATTTTATTCGAATAGACTTTTTACAAAGCTTGTTTCCTGATGAGAAGAACCGGCAAGAAACTCAACAGTCGCTCTTTTCGAAACTCCATTGTTTACTTCAGTATGTTTTACAAAGTTATAATCATTCAGCTGAGTATTAACGTCATTTTGAATCCAAGTTTTGTCATCATTCAAGTAATCTTGTACAGAGTAGTAAGCTTTATTTACTAAACACTTTATTTTAGTTTTAAATTGTTGAATTGGAAAATCTAATATAGGCTATGGAATCTTATTATAGATGCGAACACCAAGCCCCATGAATCTATTACTAACCTTGTGGAGACGATAGTATGGCGTTACAAGTTTATTTTTATTTCTAGTATTTATACTGTGTGTTTGTGTGTCCACTATGTTTGGAAAATAACGTAATATTCTGCCTAACGTATAATATGTTACAATAAATGTATTGTGACGGCACCGTAAGAATACCCATTTTATTAAACACATTTCGAAAGGAATCTCTTGCTCTTAGATCGTAAATGGCCCGAACTACTCTTTTTTGAAGTATAAAAATGGATTCTATATCCGCGGCCCTGTCCCACAACAAAAATGCCGTAGGACATTGTACTGTAAAAGTAACTAAAATAAACAAGTCTGGCTTTATCAATATCAGTTTGTTGCCTTACTTATATTACTGCGTAAGCTGCGGAGCTGAGTCTTCCCACCAGAGATGATAAATGGGAGTTCCACTGAAGTTTTGTGTCTAAAGTTATTCTTAAAAAGATTGTTGAGGCTGTTAAAATCAATATTTCATTATTTAACAAAAGTGTGAATTGCTGTTTTTTAACATTCGGTAAAGCAAATTCCACACATTTAGTCTTTTTTGCGTCGAGACTCGGTCCTCCCGAGTAAGACAACGTCATAACCACTGGGCTGTCAGTGCTTTTTGTAAAGTCAGAACCAGATATAATACATACATTTTTAATGTATTTAATAATTATAACTCAAAAGTTTCGCAAATTATTTTTAGATTCACAAAAGCAGAACGAGAGTTAGTATCTGCTCGTCCATTTGGCTATGGACCTCAAAAGTTTTACGAATCAAGCCAATTAATAAAAGTGGATACGAAAACAGATGACAAAGCGAAAGACCAACCTGAACCGATAGTGGAAAAAACTGAAGAGAGTAAGGAAGATAAAAAATTTAAAAGAGTCTATGTTGCAGTTACTTCTGATAGAGGTTTGTATTTAGTACAAAATCGATCTCGGAAAAGGGGAGAAGGGAATATTCGGTTATATCCATTGTAAGCATTTCTAAAACCGCATCAAACTAAATGATTACCTCTTTAATTACGAAATAGTTGGCAACTCTAAATTATACTTATAAGGTAATAGTGTAGATTTTATCTATATGTATAAAAATTTTCAAACATAAAAAAAATCATTCAAAATCAAATCAAAACTTACAAAATTTCCTTTTTATGGTACTTAAATTCCTATATCTTTTTGAATATGGTATTTATGGCAACACCTGAACTGTATGGTGTATCCAAAAAAACTTCTAATGATTTGAAAAAAAACCGAATGTAGCGCTTTCTATTGATGAAAGAATTATCAAACACAGTTCACTAGTTTTGAAGTCTATTAGTAATGAACAAACATACATAAAATCTTTCCTCTATATATATAATAGTGTAAACTTAGCACAATAAAACCTCATATACTTTAACTCATTACATAAAACGTCTAAAAGTTTTTAGGTTAACTGTGGACAAATAACAATCACTTCTTTAAACCATGCAAAATTAATTTATTACCAAGTCTAAAAATTATTTGCATTTTAGATCGAATCTTACTCATATTGGAGGCAAAATATAGTCATTGGTGTCGAGTGTATTCGTGCTAAGTTGATTATACGTTTAATGACCAAGCACACGACTGAACATACGACACGACTGAACATACGACATTTCTCAACATATTTGCGAGGAAGAAAACATAGGTATACTTGGCGGTGGTACCTGTTCCCGACTGGCTTGCAGACACTAGCATACGAATCCGATCGCCAAGTGTATCTGACGCGTTCTGGTCGAGCTGCATGTGGGCCAGATCTACTCTCACCCTGTCCCATCCTATTAATGCTGCGGTTCCAGTGAGCACCGCGTTCTTGTTCAGGGTCCACTGAAACTAATTAACGAAACTAACTAAAAAAACAAATCTAACGACACTGACGAAACTAACGACACTAACGACACTAACTAAACTAATTAACGAAATTAACGAAATTGACGAAACTAACTAAACTAATTTAACTGACTAACTAAACCAATGAAACTCACAAAACCAACGAAATTAACTACACTAACGAAACTAGCAAAACTAACTAAACTGACGTAACTACCTAGCGACACTAACTGACGAAACTGACGAAACTAACTAAATTAACTAAACTTACTTACGAAACTAACGACACTAACTAACGAAACCGACGAAACCAACGAATCATACATATAAACAAATTGTAGTATGTGTACTATTTTATGTAATCTATTCTAATATTTTATAATATTCGCACTAGTGTGGCAACTTAAAGTAAAAAAAACGCATGGGTGTGGTATATAACATTTGCTAATATGGTTGTTTGTTGCTCTCAAAAAGCAAAAGTGCTGTAGGGCAATTCTCGTGTCGTAGAGATAATCTCGAATTCGTTTGCTCTATTCTCGATTAATGAATGTCACATAAAAATGAGAGAGAGAGAGAGAGAAAGGTGAGAGAGGTGTCGATGTAAACAAAATACATGTTGAACCTCCTCAGATTTTATGTGTTTATATACTAATAAAGGGTATTAAATATTTCTAAAAGTATGAATATAATTCCTTAGCGCGAGCTTTTTATCTTTTACGTGGGATTATCAGTCATGTTAAAGTAATAAAACTTTGTACAAACGATAATTCCAATATCTGTTGACATTGACCTGAAGGTTAGACGTGCGCCTGAGTACAGTACTTACCTACGGTTAACGATATCCGTAAAACATTTACTGTTTACAAAATATACTTAGGTATTACGTATACACCAATATAGCAATTAGGCCCTTCAGAATTAGAAAGAGAGTGAATAAAATAGCAGCAGCTCGGTCGCCCATGCTGCTCCATAATCATTTGGTCTCGCTCACGCGTATTGTACAAAATAATCTACATGTATGTCTCTTTCACTCGTAATATAAACAGTGTTCAATAAAACACAATTAATAAAAATTATTTACACTGGATGTTATGTGACTTTTTTAATATGGGGCAATAGGCTAGTTACCTAAATTTGAAAACATGGTTAATTATATATTTTAATATCTATTTTATCCCAAAAACCTATATTTAAAAAAAACAATATTTACATTACGTGTTTTGTATTTAAAAAAGCAATTTAAATTTGCCCCGAAAACGCTGAATAGTGTCATGACGTCCTGAATGACGTCGCAGTCTACGAAATAAAAGTGTTCATCATCTGTGTCAAGTGTCAAAACAATACGGATTACGGAGTAAGGAGAACTTTTTCGACGGAAAGTCAAGTAAGGCGGCAATTTTAATAAAGAAAAATAGAGCATCCAAATATCCAAGGGAATACAAAATGTTTACCAAAAATACAAAATGTTTACCAAACCGAATTACAAAAGACTATTTCTGGAAAATAGTAATTCGAAGTTTACAGTCTACCTAGAATCTACGGAATCTGAAAAGGATCATATCGAGAATGTGACACTGAGGTAAGATTAAATTAAAATTTAATTTTAATTTTCCAAAAAGAAAATTAAAATCTAATACCATTATGAGAAAACCTGTACCATGGTGGAACCAAAAATGTAGTGAGGCAGTCATGAAATCAAAAGATGCATTGAAATATTATTTTTCTGACTCTACAATAGAAATCTGGATTGAGTATAAAAAATTGGATGCCAACTTTACTATAGTAGAGTTAAACATATGTCTAAAGACTAGAAAAGATACACCCCGGGATTAGATTAGATGATTTACCTTACATGTTAGTCAAAACGTTACATTTAGCGGCACAAATAACATTACTTAAAACTTATAATAAATTGTGGAATGAATTAGTTATACCAGAATCTTGGAAAACTCAATGTGTCATTCCAATATTGAAACCTAACAAGCCTATAAAGAATGCATCTTTATACCGACCCATTTCTTTGTCATCTTGTTTAGGCAAACTTTTTGAAAACATGTTGCTCTGAGAGCTTTGTATATCTACTGTCAGATCTGAAATAGGAAAAATTAAGTCACTCTAATGCAATTTGTGTCTTTTTAGATGTAAAAGGTGCTTTTGTCAATGTAAATATAAAGGAACTTATTCAAGTGACCCATGATGTTGGTATGCCAGGTCATATTTCAAGATGGCTTTATTATTTCTTGACTAATGGAACTATTTTGGTCAAACAAAACAATAAATTACCAACAATAAATTAATTGGGCCTAAGTCTGTCAACAAAGGTACAATGCAGGGAGCAACTCTGTCTCCTCTGCTTTATAACTTATGTACTTCAGAGATATTAAAATATGTAGACAGGTCACACGTAAATATTTTACAATTTGCTGATGACTTGCTTTTGTAAAGCATAAATCAAACCTAGAAATAGCTTTGGATAATATCAATAATGCTTTAAATCAATTGTACAACTATAACCATAATACATTAAAATTAGAAATAAGCCCAGAAAAAAGTCCATTTTTAATTATAAGTAAAATTTTAAATGCCCATAAAAATGTTAAAATTTTATATAATAATATAGAAGTTTCTGTAGTGAAACGACATAAGTTCTTAGGAGTTATTATTGATAACAAATTAAAATTTGACAAACATATTAAGCATATAAGTAAGAAAGCACTAAAAGGAATTAATGTTTTAAGACATTTAGCTGGGACTTTTTGGGGATCAGACATCAAAGTTATGAGTATGGTGTACAAAAGTATAGTGAGAAACCATTTTGATTATAGATATTTAGCTTATATGGATGCCAACAGTACCTTACTACAAAAGTTAGATGTTATTCAGAATATGGGACAGACTTATTTGTGGAGCAATGCGCTCTGCACTTATTAATTCACTAAAAATTGAGACATGCATACCTCCTTTAACTTTATGTAGGTTGATATTAGCTGAGAGGTTCTTTTTAAATATTAAGATAACAGTACATCCCGAAATCTCTCAGTTAATTTCATCCAATATTATTTCTGCATCTTCTCTAGTTGGTAGAAGTTTACCTGAAATTTCAATAATATTTGAATATGTAAATAACATTTATAAAAATGATATTTAGCCTGTATATAAAATTTATTATATTGATTTCATTAATAATATAGCTATCCATCTAGATACTGTACATAATAAGTTTGAATTTCTTCAATTTAAATATAACAGACAAGATCACGTGATATACACAGATGGAGCTAAAACCGATGAGAGTGTAAAAGCAGCTTACTTTGATCCACAACTCGATTTTACTAAGTGCATTAAGTTAAACAAGGTATGCAGTATTTTTACTGCAGAAAGCTATACCATTTATTGTACTCTGCAACATGTAAATAGAGTAGTAAATAATGTAAATAATATACTTATAAGCACAGATTCTAAGAGTGGTTTGCCTGCATAAAAAAATGTAAATATATCTTTTAAGTTAAATTATATTGTTTATAACATAAAGAATAAGTTAAGACAACTGTATGATAACTCTATTAATGTGGAAGTTGTATGGGTACCTTCACACAGTGGCATTACTGGATATGAAGCAGCTGATGCTGCAACTCGTTCCAAATATTACGAGGATCAGTCGGAATTACTAAAGGTTCCATTTACAGATTACGATGGGCTCTTCAAAGAATTTGACAGAAGTTTGTAGAAGGAATATTGGGACAAAACTCTGGAAAAGAAAGGCAAGTGGTTTGCTAATATACAGAAAGAGTTGCCAATAAAAGCTTGGTACCGTAACGTCATAAATATTACCAGAAGATTCATCACTGTGATAACACGTATAACACATTGATTAACACCAAGCCACCTGAATAGGATTAATATATTTAACAATAGTTGTTGTCATCATTGTGGATTATAAAATGCTTGATCACGTTATTTTGAAGTGTTGAAGTTTTAACCACCAGAGGTTACTTTTAGTGAGTGAGACTGATACTTATATCACGCAATAAAATTACGATTTAAAAAAACCTTTCATAATACTTTGTCTTGTCTATGATTAAATACAAAAAATATATGCAGGAGGCATTTAATTATATTAATTAACTATAGGATCATACGATAGTAAAAATTATTGCATGCGAGGGGAATGATATTACACGAAGGAGAATGAAATAAAACTTCGAAAAAAGATAAATTCGGCGATGTTGAAAGTTTAAAAATTACAGATGTATCAATTAATTATTCAAAATCACGTGATGAAGTATTATAACTTCAATAATTTTTAGTTTTAAGTTGCTTATCATTAATAAAATGCCGTTTTTAAAGACTTCAAAAAGGAGGAGGTTCTCAATTCAATCAGTATTTTTTATGTATGTACACCGATTATGCTGAGATTTATGATCAATCGATATACTTCATTTTATGGCGTTTTCATTTTATGGCATCTTTCGTAGGCCTAGTCATTCTTCTTGTAATTTAAAATAAAGGGAATGAAATGTAGGGAAATGATAATTTCATGTAAGAACACGTCTAACAAGCAATTAAAATATTTGGAATTATGAAACAAAAAAAAAATAGGTGTTAGTTCCTGATAATCAATTTAATAATAAAAGTTACATTGTTATATTAAGTAGAAGAAGAATGAAATTCAATTGGACTTGAAAACTCTGCCAGGAATTGCTCCAGCGGTACTAATTTCTCTTTTCTCTCACTGCTATTTGCTTGAGCCGACTATTTGAAGTCCCGAAAATTCTATGTTGGGTAACGGTTACTGGGCGCAGAAGGCTACTAAGTATAAGTTGCGCCCATAATTTTTTTGGGGTAATAAACAAAATGTAATTACAATTTTTCTCTTTAGATTCTTTTTCCCTTCGAAAGAAAAGACCCGTTATCTTGATCTATCAACAATACCAAGATAAGATAGTTTGATGTGAATTAATAAAAAAAAGCATCATCAATCAATCGACATCAATCAATTAATCAAAACGACAAACGTGACTACCAAAAAAAACACCTAAGATAATGAAAAAATAGCCCGTTTTTCTTTAAATAGAATTTAATAACAAACTATATACACAAATACCATAGTCGACGTTTTAGAACTAAATTTTATGAATAATATAGTATTTTTGATTATCCTTTTAAATTTAATTTTAAGATAGTTAAACTGAAAAATCTATTTTTTTGCATGATATAAGAATCTGCCGTGAATTGAGTGATACCTCTGACAGTGACAACCAATTTGATGATAATAGGCGCGTTCCACTGAGCGACCTCAATGCTCCAAACGCTTATATAGCTGTTACACGAGATCACGGGCATTGTTGTCGCGGCGAAAACGTCATTAATGACGTCATGACTTGTGCTCACTCGAAGCTCACGACGACCCATGTCAAATCGTGGGTCTTTGTGAGCGTTGCAAAATTAGTGATCTGTGGTTGCAAAATTTGGCGGCATTTTTAATAACAACAATAATGGCGACGATGTAAATAACTTTATTTGATATGCTTAGAGATTTATTAGTGGCCGTGAATGTTGTTGCAGCGCATATTTATATAAAATTATTTTTAGTTTCAATTAAGTTATAAATATAAAAAAAACAATCAATAAAAAATATGAATATAAATTAATTTAACCAATAATTATAAACTGAACCTCTTGAAAATATTGGTTTAAATTCGACATTTGAATTATTTACGTTAACGCTCAATACGCTCATTTATACGTTGCACTTGGGTCGTAACGCTCGCGGACAAGTTGGAACGGGAAAAACCGCGGTCGTGAGCGTGGGCGTTGAGATCGCTTAGTGGAACGCAGGGTATGAAAGTCAACAAAATGTGCCCCGTTGCGTTCAGGATTTATTATCTAAAAATATAATAAAAAATATTTTAATGCGTTGTACAAATATATATGTAATACTGTAGGGGATCTGTTCCCTAACTGGCTTGCGACCACCAGCATGCGAATCCGGCCGCCAAGTGTCTTTGACGCGTTCCGGTCGAGCCGCATGTGGGCTAGACTTACCACCTCCCTCACACATCCCATTGACGCTGCGGATCTGGTGGGCTCTTGCTCAGGGTCCGCTGAGACCACAGCATTCTTTTCTTCACTTCCCCTCCCCACTCTATCTTCGAGAATGCAACGCATCGGCAAAACAAGAGATACCCTCTTGTTTTGCCGATGCGTTGCATTCTCCGGTCCATGGGCGGTGGTGGCCACTTACCATCAGGTGGACCATCTGCTCGTTTGAACCTTATCTACCATAAAAAAAGAGAAAATGTAATTTAAGTTAATAATAAGTATTTTAAATTTTGTTATGTTAAAATCTTAGTATTAAGACAATTGTTATAAAATTAGTATATACCATTTATGTATGCGACTGAAAGACCTAAGATGTATCTATAGTCAAGATTTAAAAAAAAACACAATACGGAGTAACCTGCTCTGTTGCTGTTCTATGAAAACGTCAATAACAACAATGTGACGTGACGAAACACTAATTTCTCTTTATTTTTATTTAGGAACCATAAACCAAGCAATTTGTTATTAGTGGACCTAACTTAATTATTAATCTTAAATTTTAAATCAATTTACTCTAACTTAATTCTTTTGGATTATTATGTGCTTGGTTTAAAAAAGATATTCACTTGTGACATAAATCTTGGGCTATCTTAAAAGGATCATGGTCAATAAACATATTAAAGAATCTGCCCTCGCTTTGCTTCGGTCTTAATGAGGTTAACTTGCTATATATGTCACAAGAGTTTGTCGGAAAAGGTACAGCGTTTCCAACAACACATTTAATTAGGTACATTATTTTGAAATACATATGCTGAAAAAGAAACTCTTATACTATCAATTCGTTGTGCTTAGCGCGGAGGTGAGTACCACATTGGAGTTAAAAACAAACTACTCAATTCAATTTATTCAGTTAGTCCAATTTATCATGTACAATAATTAATTAGATTTATCAAAAAATATTTAATTTTAAATATATTTATTACTTATAATATTAGTGAGATTATCACGCAGCAACTAATAGTTTTCCTTAAAAAAAACCTGATCTTTTAAATTATAATTTTAAAGTTAAGTTTCAAATTATAAGTTTAAAGTTTAGGTTTTTTCCTCACTTCAATTACATTTAAATTTAATTTCAACTTTTTTTTATTGTATATATATAAAATTATAAAATAACTTAATGACAGCACCTCTTCTTTATTGTTTAAATTAGACAAAAAATATATAAACGCACATACCCATTGATATCGTTAAATGTGCAGTAGCGGCTTTAGAGGTGGTAGGAGAAGCTGTACAACCACTCCGGGGAGCCGTCGTCTGGGGGTTTTTTGTGGTCGTCAGTCGGTATTTTATGAAGATGCGCAGAAACATAACTCGCCCAGGAAGCCTAGATGGTTAAGGTTGGCCCTGGACGTTCCTATACAACAATTCAGTGCTTTAGGGATTACTGATGACTCAATTCAGAGAACTAAATTTAAAATATTTTTAGGTTTATGCGGTGGAGTCCACACAGGTATATCTCGCAGAATCCGGCGTACCCTTACCTGGCGCAACGCTGACGCTGCTGGACATAAACTGGTCTGCATAGGAGATAAGTCTCGAGCCATGCTCAGAAGGATATACAGTGACAATATGCTCATTAATGTTAAAGATGTAAATTTTTTCTTTACCTTAAATTATCAATTGATTTTTCAAAAGCAAATTACAGTAGGACTAATTAGGACTAAAGACTAAGTAGGACTTATATATCCGAACACCTAAAAACGTATACCCATTTTTTTTATTTGGATCTATGGCGCTCCGATTTCAGATATTGTGTAATCTGTATCTTGTTGCCAGAAAACGTGTTACAAAAATGTTTTCTTGTGTAGTTCAAGACTTTACTAATATAGATTACGTTTTGGTCATTTACATTGTATAGAACAGTGAAATTTTCGATTGTCAATTTTCACTTACTATTTGGTAAATTATTTAATAACTTGGTTTTAAACCTGAGATTAGGTATCTTTATTTTACGATGGCTTCTATGTGAAATATTAATTTACAATTATATTCAATAGATAGGTCGTATAGCTCCCGTGTTCTTGGATGCCTCCTTGATAGCAGCAGCAGTCATGCAGTCCGGTTATCTATATGACATTGGTGAAATATACTACAACAAATACTACAGTCCCGTCAAGTACGAACTCACTGTATTACCATTCTTCACTAAGAACAAAATTGAGGTAAGAATTTACAAAACTTCGTACAATTAACCAATCATAGTGTAAGTCAGAGCTTAAAGAAGGAACAACCCTGTAATATTTAATTTGCGATGTTAAGGAATATCGAGATAAAAACTCTCCGATCTCTCAAAGTTGTTACAAATTTAAACACAATCTCCAAATTTTTTTCAAAATCAGTTAAACATTTTCAGAGTTCATTGTTATCTATTTTTCAAATAAAGCACTGTTTATTTAAGTAAGCGCGTTCAAACTTGAAGGAATTCTGTCCCTGTAATAGATATTAGAATTAATAAATTTAGAGCTATCTGCTCATTTCTGTTAAAAGATTCCTTAAATTGTGTATTTCCTACAGGCTGCACCGAATATGATAGCTTTTGATGACGTAGAAGACGACCAGCTCGAAAGTTATACAGAATGGACCTTCGCAGCGCTCCTGTTCTACGCTTTGAAAGAGTCTGCAGCATCAGAACAATCAGCAAGAATGGCTGCCATGGATAATGCCACAAAGAACGCTGAGGATATGATGAGGAAACTTACCTTGTTGTTTAATAGGACACGCCAAGCTGTTATTACACGAGAACTTATTGAGATTATATCTGGAGCTGCTGCGTTGTAATTCCTGAATTTTGTGAATACAGAAAATACTTCAAAATACGCATTTATAGGTAAGCTAGGGACCTGTTCCAGTTTCGCATGTGTGTAATTTAGCACTCATCGTGTAAGATTAAAATAAAATAGATAATATATCTCCTTCAGAGTTTCAATATATTTTGCTCACTATCATTATATTGCTATGTAAATATATAAAGGCGATCCCAAATTGTTGAACAGATTTTATTATACTGCAGGATCTGTATTTTTTCGGAACAAAAAGTTGCCAAGAAGCTCTTTTCTGTCTATATAGACGTAGTTATTAAAAATCGATTAAATGTAAACTATATTTTTCATATAGTGTTACGAGCTTGCGTTCTGGATTGGAAGAAATTGATAGATGCATCGATGGTACGGAATTTATTTATCATGTTCACAAAATTCAACTAAATCTTCCCAAAAACAAATTACACTACGATCTCGCACTATTTACACGTCTCCTATATTTACAATGCTTATTTTCAATATGCACAGTTCCACACTTATTACACGCACTACACCCGAATCACTATTTCACCCGCTGTTTGTCGCTTTACACTTCACAATGATCCACTAGTTTGATTATGCACCACTTTCTCTGCACTTTGATATCTCTTCGAATTCATTTCTTCACTATCGAGTATCCTTACAATCGTCCGTACAACCTTTTATATAGGTTTTCATATAGAATCATCGAATTTCTGGCAAACGACATATTGCTGCCCGTGTCGGTTCATCTTGCTGTCTTATTCTATTTTGACATTTTCTATTAAATTCATATAACAACATCTTGTGTCTTGGTGCCACCACAATGTTTGCTACTTAAGAGATAATATAAATTCTATAGCGGTAGAGTTTAAATGAAAGATTCGGATTCTTCGTGAATGAGTTTAATCGTACCATTTATATATTTTACAAGAGTGAGGTAAGTTTAACAATAATATAAAAACGAAATAGAGCGCCAGCGTCGGGCATAGTGGTGGTTCCGGAGCCGACGCCCGATTGGTTGACTGCTGCGATCGAGCAAAGATTATAATATAGTAAATTGGTAACGGTTGAGTGGTGGTTGAGTGGCTGCTGAGCACAATGCCTGATGCAGTGGCGGCGACATCGTTGAAGTCAAAGGCTCATTCCCTTTGACGAGGCGGTACCGATTTACCGAGGGTGTAATAGGTGTATTTTCATGTAATGTGCCTTTTCAACTTCCGAAATTAGAAGAATATTAAGGCGTTTCTACGTATATGTGCCATTTCAATTAAGTACGAGTTTATAATTGCGCCCATTTTCGTTATAATAAATCTGTTATGGAGTGAGATAACAAAATATGGAATTACTATCAATTGCGCCTTTTTTCGAACTCGAGTTTACAGCAACACCGCACTCGTGGCAACCTTCATTCAACTCCCTAACGATCTGGTGTACAAAACATACCGAAACAGCAGCATACTTACCGGAGGTAAGTAGCCATTTTGGACTGTATGACATCACTCAAAATCCTCTATTCAGCAACTGTCTAAAATGGGGACGAATATCCTCTACAGTCCACCGTCCAACCACCGGTCTTTCTCACTCTAAGGCCCATCTGGTTAGCACAGTTTGTTTCGCCGCACGCCTTATTCTTCCAGTGGGGATAACTGCGTTGTAGGATTTACGGCCTCCACCCATGCCGCTCTGCTATGTCTGAACACCTCTTCCTGCATCTCCCATGGAGAATCTCTAGTTATCAATTATACACATACCAACTACCACAAGAGGAATCGCTTCAGGGTAACTGCTCCCCTGAGATGTTATATTATGATTTCGCGAGGAAAACTTCCAGAGACACGTCTAAGATCACTTGACATTTTCCGATTGGGTCCAGCCGTAGAACGACCGGCATCCACCCATCTTCCACTCTGAAGGAAGCTTAGATTCACTCAGACATGCACCAATCGCTCAAATGCCGCATCCGGTTCCCTTTCAGACATTTTTTGGTCTTTTTTGGGTTTTAATTATATTTATATGTATGATGTAGGTATATGATATGATGTGATTTTTATATATCATCTCAATTTTTCGTTCTTTTAATGATTTTTGTTGAATGCTACATTGTAAAATAAGGTGATTCTTTTTTAAATAGTTATCTCTAAACATCTCAACCAAATTTAAAATTATAGTTCCGACGACTGGAATAAAGGTTATAAAATTAAGTTATTGTAAAAGAGTCAGTATATATACCTACTTCACGTAGTGACTACTATGTATTTCGTTAAGTTTCTTAATATTGGAGGAGGGGGCCCCATCTGATGAATGTGCCAGGGGCCCCAAACGCTGTAGTTACTCCACTGTCTATTGCCCATGAGTCAGTGGTGTCATAGTGTCATGCACAAAACATAGCTGTCTATCCGGACGAGCTGGCCAGTCATATTATTTTTAATTTCATAAATTAATTAGGAACATAATTTTCAGTTGTCAGTATAATTCATTTTATCACATTTTAAGGAAAAGCACATTTTTCTTCTATATATTAAAATTATTATTGCAAATAAAATAGTATAGGGTTCCCCGCGAAAATTCCGTTCTTGTTGCCAGGCTTTTTAATTAAAAATTATATACTTTGGTAGATATTAAAAAGGAAAAAAACGACACAGTGCGTATGGAATTCGCGCACTTATAATTTTCTAACGGCAAAATTAAGTTTGTTCCTTAATTTGAATTATATCTAACTATCTTTGCGCCAGCTCCAGCTCCGATTTTTTTCAATATAGAATACATTCCACAAAAGTAAAATTTTAATGTGTTCCAGACAAACACAGAGAGTTTGCTATCATATATCGTATGTGTGAATGTGGAATCCATGATTAAAATAAGTAAGAGTGCTACATAAACGGAAAAGACGGCAACCGAACGGCATGGACCAATGCAGCCTAGCTACCTAGCCAACCTAGCTGAGGCACATTGTACAATTTATAAGCTTTCCTTCGAAGTTTAGTTCATTCGGTTATCACGTTTCGGTGAATTTTGAAAAAAATTTTTATTTAATTAAAACCTTGAACATATTATTTTATGGCAACTCTACTGGTATATGTTCAGAAACAATTTTTTTTTGGTTATATATAATTGCATTACTTGGGATCTTAGCCCATTATAATATCTACAATTCTATTTAAAGCTATGTGCAACGAGAACAGGTCTATTTTATTGAAAGGAAACTTAGTGATATTAATATAAATTTTAATATTGTAACAATGAAGTAAACATAAAAAATCTTTTAAAATATTTATTTTCCTTTATATATTTTTGAGAAAGTAAAAGTATACTTAATAAAATGAAACAAACACATTGGAATACAAAAATTTAATTGAAAAATTAGAAAACTTAATAACTAATCTAAAACTATCGATTACAAAAAATATTAATAAGAAAATATGAGGTCAGAAAAATCCCTTAAATAAAATACAGTAAGAGCCCAGGTACTGTGAACATATTATAACTATAAAGTATCGACAACCTTATAATAACTTTAAAGTATAAAAAAGAACGCAGTAGTATCAAAGATTAAATTGTGGCATTAGCAGTGGTCATAAATTGTCTGAAGTTTCCAAAATTGTTCAAACATGATTTTTTATTTAATTTACGAGATACTACTAAAACTGTCTCCTGTTTTTAGATGATTTGTATTGCTAAAATCTTCTGCTAGACCATTAAAATTGATTTAATTGTTTTTATTTTTGAATTTTACATAATATCTAAATTCAAAATTTTTAGACGTTAAGTTTCCTGATCAAGTATTTTTGACAGGTATTAAATTTATAATTTATTTGAATCTAAATACCACTGTGTGACAAAATATATTCTTTTATAACATTGAATTTAATAACTGATTTTTGTAATTAAATTCCTGTTAAATAAAAATATTAAAGCATAGTTATTGTAACATGAACCATATTATTGTTATGATAAATTTAATTTCAGTAACGAAAGAAGGCTTTGTGAAAATTTTAACTCAAAACATTACACATTTATACATAGATAGTTCAATCCACGACTAGACTAATACCGATAGATAAAAAGACGCATCTAACATTTTTGCCAAAATTGAATTATATATATTACCGGAATTAAGAAAAAAAGGCGTATATGATAGTAATTCCATATTTTGTTATCTCACCCCATAACAGATTTATTATAACGAAAATGGGCGCAATTATAAACTTTTTTCTATTAGTCAGAAGACTGGCACATATACGTAGAAACGCCTTAATATTCTTCTAAGTATGGAAGTTGAAAAGGCACATGTTACAGATAAAGATATTGATTACACGCAATTGACTGATGCGTATGCGATACTAGTTACTAAAAAGAAAAGACATCATCTATCACAAGCACCCTTTCAACCAAAATTAATGTCACACAGTAGAATGAATAATAAAATAGAAGTCCAGCAGGAAATTAGAAGTCACTGGGCTCTTTTATCATAAGGATAACATATTATTATCTATCATTAAATATAAAAAAATTAAAACCCAAAACCCAACACCTAAAAAAAAAATTTTCATTTTTAAAAACACACGCGGTTGTCAAGCAAAAAGTATCACTCAGTTTTAGGGAAATAAATATAAAAAATCTTATCATAATAAAAAAAATCATAGAATTTTGTCATTAAATAAAATCACAAATTGACATGTACTTTTCAACTATTATCAGTATAATTAGTACTTTTTTTTTGTGTATTATCGCGTTTTTTTTAAGAAAGAGAAACTGATAAACCAAAAGTACTCGAATGTAAATGGATGTATGTAAATGACTCTGAGTTATGTGTGTTTTAAGCAATTAAATATCACTAGCTTTAACGGTGAAGGAAAACATCGTGAGGAAACCTGCACGAGTGAGAGTTCCCAAAAAGTTCTCAAAGGTATGTGAAGTCTGCCAACTCGCACTGGGCTAGCGTGGTGGACTATGGCCTAATACCCTTCTCATTCTGAGGAGGCGACCCGGCTCAGCTATTGAAGGGTCTTGATGATCATGATATATCGTTAGAGTCAATACAATATCTACTAATCCTGATGTATATAAAGATGTAGAAAAGAACTATTGAAAGATTTAAGTATTACATAAGCATCAATAAAGGTTTTTAATTTATTCTATTTTATAACAAAAAATTACAAAATATCCGACATATTACAAAAAAATTTAATCATTATTTGGATGTGTGAGATTTGTTTAGTTTTAGTGAATAAGGGCATAAGGGGCCATTCATTTATAACGTAAGACGATTTAGGGAGAGAGTGGGGTCGACCATGTCTTATTTTTTCTTACAAGGAGGTGGGAGGGAGTCTCGATGTTCTTACGCAAGATCACAAAAATGCGAAAAGTTAAAATTATAGTTTGAAAAACAGCGGGCCATCGCACGAGTGCCGAGGTTCACTCGGATCGAGTAGGTTTCGAGCCCCTGGACTGAAAATCTTATGTAGGTAAGGATGAATCACTAAAACCAGTTTATCACTACAAAATGAAAATTATTAGTGCCATTGTAAGTTAAAATATACATTTCTAAATATTGTTACTTTGAAAAATAATCATTAAAAAAAGTGTATTAATTTTTTTCCTTTAGATTCTTACGAAATAAATATTAATATGGGAGAGGGGAGGGGCTCGGTCTATTCTTATTTTTTCTTATAATAGGGGGGAATGGGGAGATCAAAATTGCCAAAGATACTTACGTAATACTTAAATCATTCCATTAATATTAAAGCAGAAATTCAAGTGAAACGTTAGAATTAGAAATTTAGGAACTACTGAAGACCTTAAAGATATTAATAAATGCCACATAGAGGTTAGTACTAGAATATAAAATTTCTGTGAAAAATGAATCGTGAAATTAATTAATGAATTATGAACTAAAATGACGAATGCTAATTATGTACATATATTGAATAGGAGTATTTGAGATTGGTTTTGTTATTTCAAACTAATTTAAAAATATTAATATTTAACTAGGTGAAATTATTCCTAATAATGCACTAAAAACTTATATAAATATATACAACCATAAATTTTAATTTGAGTAGACATTAATATTAATATATGTACATTAATTGTGATGAGAATTTTTATTTTTTAGGCTAAGGGAAATATTTACAATTGAGTAGGAAGGAACATTTTTATATGTACATTAATTGTGATGAGTACTTTTGTTTTTTAGGCTAAGGGGAATGTTTACAATTGAGTAGGAACTAAAATTAATATATGTACATTAATTGTGATGATTATTTATAATTGTGAGGCTAAGGGGAATATTTACAAATTTAAGTTAATTTATTTACAAATTGTTGCTAAACTAAAATTATATGGTACAAAAAATTATAGTAGATTTAAAATATGTGATAGACCTAGGTGGATAAATTACTTAAAATATATTAGAATTATAGATGTATGTATATACAGAGTGGATTTTTGAGACGGGTCAGTAAGGGCAGGTATCTTAACCGTGTTATAGCTACAGGAAAAAGTTCCTAGCCATAACTTTTAAAGATATTCTGAACTACATTCACAGATTTTTGAAAATTTGAAAAATCCAAAAAAATATTTTTGTGCCTATCGATCCCACTTCGTATGATCAGAAGACTCTACGGGACCATTTAAGGTATGACCACCAAAAACATTTTCCATACATTTTGTACTGAAAAACGATAAATCAACTCGTAATATTTTTATTGCCAAGCAATCCTATTTCTTACTGCGATTAAAAGATTCTTTAAGGCCAAATGAAATTTAAATGCAAAAACTACAGTACGACACAACACGCAAACTTAAAAATGGGTGATCTATGAAAGAAATTGCTCAAAATGACCGTCGTTTTCAGTACAAAATGTATGGAAAATGTTTTTGGCGATTTCTGACATTTCTAGTACTCATACCTTAAATGGTCCCATAGAGTCTTTTGATCCCCACACGAAGCGGGATCGATAGGCATAAAAATTTTTTTTTTTTTATTTTAGCACTTTTTTCGCTAACCGTACATTTTCTCAAAAATCTGTGAATGCAGTTCAGAATATCTTAAAAAGTTATGGATGGTTTCCTAGGAACGTGTGTAACTATAACGGTTAAGGTAGCTGCCCTTACTGACCCGTCTCAAAAATCCACCCTGTATATGAACTTAGATGAGTAAAAATATTATGCAATGGTCACTTAAATTGAAAAATAATCTCTGAGGTAGATCTGGCATTCTTCTCTTTACTAAAAATAACCAAAAATTGTGAGGAAAAGAGGTTGATTTATCTATAGGAGTAAAAAAAAAATTATAATTGTGATGTGAGATAGAAGGTATATTTGAGGTAGATATTGCCAGCTTTACCTAAATAAAATTGTTTTACTTAATAACTACTATTATGCTATAATTACATGTTGGCGGTATCTCGTGTTTTAAAAAGCAAAGTTAAAGCAATTCTTATAAAATAAAGTTAGTGATGTATGAAAATTATACACTAGTTGAGCTTTTTTTTTATTAGTAGTAATAAAATTATTATCACAGAAGGAAGTCAAAATAGCAGAGTGAAGTGGAGAAACTACTAGAAGTCGTAAGATTAGAAATAGTAGATATTGTATTGTACACTCTAATAGTAAACATAGAGAATCTTTAAATAAGAACTAAATCCATGGTATAAAATTGACGATAAATGTAAAAAAAATATTTAGAGAAAAAAAAAGATTGCTGACAGAAATCTATATTTAAGGTATAGTTAAACAGTAAATTTTTATAGTTATTTAATATGCAAAAAAAAATGAATACGCAAAATGTAAGTACGATCTACTGTTTTATAGAAATATGGAATAGATAGAAATTTAATTCTGTGCATCCTTCAAAATATATACTGTAACCAAAAAATATAAGAGTGACATGTAAATCGATTAAAATATATTGACAATAGTTGAAAATCGTATTTTTTTCCATTTTGTTTACCGTTTAAAACTTTTTACTTTTAATATAAATTTAATTTTAAGATACGTCACTATATTACTTTATTTTAGCATTTCGCTTGACAACCATTAGTTAAAAATAAAACAATAAAAAGAATAAACAATCTTAACTCTAAAAAGATTGTGAGGTGATGATGATGATCGACTTTAATACATGACACCCCATAGGAATTAAGTGAAAACTTTAAATATATTATTATGTATTGTTTGCGTTTGTATCTGTTACAAGCATTAATGATAGTGTTCAAAACGACGTCGGAAAAGTTCTGGAAATGATAAAATTCATAACAATAAAAATTCAAAAAGAAGTCACAAGTTAATAATTATACATTTACGGTACAAAATATGCCAAGAACCGTCTCAAAAAAATGTTATACTTGCTTAATTTATTTAACTTAAGCATTAGATCCATACATGTACGTATAATAATAGGAGCAGATTTAACTTCGAATTAAAACTTTAAATACATATTTATTATTATTAATTTGCACTGTCTTAATCATCCCTAATATATATAATTTATAATTTTACTTACTTGAATATATATTACTTCGAATTTAAGTGACAATATAATATGATACTGAGTTCCGTTGTTTTACAGTCCTGTGGAGTAATCATAGTCTTTAAAACGATATCGCAAAGCTCTGAAACAAACATTTTAATTTTAATCTGAAACAAATCATGATTTAATATATATTATTATAAAGCAAAACTTATCAAGAACCGTCTCGGGAACCAAAAGTTATACTTGGTGACTTTATTAGACTTAATTCATAGATCCACAAAAAATTAAGATAATCATAGATATAGATTTAACTTTGCACTAAAACATTCTTAGTAAGTTGCAAATTATCATGTTCTCTAAAAGATATAATTTATAGTTTTACTTACTTGATTATATATTACATCCAATTTATGTGACATTTTAATATAATGAAGAGTTCCGTTGTTTTTCTGTCACGCGGAATAATCATAGTCTTCAATCCGGCGTCGCAAAGCTCAGAAACTAACATTTTAATTTTAATCTAAAACAAATCATGATTTAAAATATATTATTATAAAGCAAAACATATCAAGAACCGTTTCGGGAACCAAAAATTATACTTGGCGACATTAGACTTAATTCATAGATCCACATAAAATTAAGATAATCATAGAAATAGATTTAACTTTGTACTAAAACATTCTTAGTAAGTTGCAATTTATCATGTTCCCTAAAAGATATAATTTATAGTTTTACTTACTTGATTATATATTACATCCAATGTATGTGACATTTTAATATAATGAAGAGTTCCGTTGTTTTTCTGTCACGCGGAATAATCATAGTCTTCAATCCGGCGTCGCAAAGCTCTGAAACTAACATTTTAATTTTAATCTAAAACAAATCATGATTTAAAATATATTATTATAAAGCAAAACATATCAAGAACCGTTTCGGGAACCAAAAATTATACTTGGCGACTTTAGACTTAATTCATAGATCCACATAAAATTAAGATAATCATAGAAATAAATTTAACTTTGTACTAAAACATTCTTAGTAAGTTGTAATTGATCATGTTCCCTAATATATATACAATTTATAGTTTTACTTGATTATATATTACGTCCAATGTATGTGACATTTTAATATGATGAAGAGTTCCGTTGTTTTTCTGTCACGAGGAGTAATCATATTCTTCAAAACGACTTCGCAAAGCTCTGAAACTAACATTGTAATTTTAATCTAAACCAAATCATGATTTAATTTATTTATTTTTATAACGCAAAACATATCAAGAACTGTATCGGGAACCAAAAGTTTTACTTCGTGATTTTAGTACACTTAATTCATAGATCCAAATAAATTAAGGTACTAATAGAAATAGATTTAAATTTGTACTAAAACATTGTTACTATGTTGCAATCTATCATAAACCCTAATAGATACAATTTATTGTTTTACTTACTTGAATATATATCACTTCGAATGTAGGTGACAATTTAATATGATAAAGAGTTCTGTTGTTTTTATGTCACAGTGCAGTGTTTTTTCCAAAAAAATTGCAATCTTATTTAGGATTTCACGGTACATCGCCTGTAGTTGAGTTTTGCCTATATCCAAGTGGGTTGGAGGTAACACGCAGACAATGTTAGATAGTTAAATATTGATATACTCACTTAAATATATTATAGATCTTATATAGACGAAGAAAAATGACGTAATAATCTAATGATATTGAAGAGCAACGTCGAATGGTGGGGCAGTGTAACGCTGGTTGTTTTAAACCTCTAAAAAAGGATGTTTGGTGAGTGTCGAGCAATAAATCAAATATTTCTCATAAAGCATGCGATTACCAAGTTATTATTATTATTATTTTTTTAACAAATGGTTAAAATATTTCTTTATCTTTGCTGCACGGATACACCTCGCCCCTGTCTAACATTACTTTAAGTTTCAAAAATATAATTAGGTGAAAAGTCTAATTCAATTCAAAAAATATTTGGCATAATTATTTATTTTTAATTTAGCACGACGCACTTTTTTGATTTCACTTTTCAGATAGTCTTGATAAAATCTATTGCTCAAATTCCATTTGTATCCATAAAGGCCTATGGTAACTAAATAGTCAGTCAATGTTACTGAACACTTTATATATTTGAATATCACCCTTTGTGATAACAACGCATTTTTATATTAAAATAAATTTAATTTTTTAAATTAATATACAACTAAATATTCTACGAATCTTTCAAGTGTCTACCTGTTGCCGTTATTAATATCGATCAATAAACTCCAAAAAAATCATGTTTGTTGTATGGGAACCCCCATTAAATATTTAGTTTATTTTAATTACATTGTTTATTTTTAAAATGAATAAATACCACCAACTGTTAGAAATGAGGTTCTATTATAAACCAAAACGTTTTTAAGAATAAATTAGTTTCTTTATATATTCGAAAATGTCATTTCTGTTCGAGTGCCTTTTTTATGTGTCAATGTTTGGTCGTTGCATGTTTTGCTGTTTAATACTGTTAAAATAAACTCTGCAAAAATATATGGTATATTAATTTAAACCATATATTCCATCACCAACCAACCCTAACCAATATAGTGAGTTGATGGTCATTATTTAATTCGAATCATATTATATTTTCATTTCGTTGTACGCTGCACAACCTTGCATGAGGATATAGAAGGCGCGTCACTGATAATATGGTGTATATTATTTAATAATGTATATTATTATTAGCTTCACACGGTAAGCTCACAAGCTGAATCAGTTGTGCTAACGAAAAGGTAAGAGGTAACCAAATAAAGCCGCCGTGACTGAAATCATTATAATTACATTGTAAGTAGGTAGGTACGGGAAGGGCCCTATAATTTTATTCTTCATAAACGAACTTCTTACCGAAACTACACATTCTTGAGAAAAAATCTTAACAGACACACACACGAACCACATAATGATCCTATAAGAGTTTGTTTGCTTGAATGCGCTAATCTCAAGAACTACTGGTCCGATTTGAAAAGTTATTTCAGTGTCAGAATGGCCATTTATCGAGGAAGGTTATAGGCTATATATCATCTCGCAATGACCGATAGGAGCAGAGCTACACGCGGACAAAATCCCAAAGGTAGACTAGTCTTTAATAAAATTGGTGAATTCACCTTAATTTAACAGAAATCAACTGCTTCTGGCAAGACTGCATTTGAAAATTATATTACGTAGCTTTACTTAGACTTTATTTCTATTTAATTTGTTTGGCAGAAAAGATAATAAATATATTACTATAACTTGTTTAATTAAAAAAAGCAACGAATATAATTACGATATAAAAAAAATTGTTGTCTATTTATTTATCTAAACTGATAGAAGAAAAACTAAACGAAACCAACGAAAGAATTATATGTCTATATCTAAAAAATACATAGCGGTGGCTATGGGTGAAGGATGGCGTTACTTGGTATATTGTGTTAAAAATATTTAAACTAATTTTAATAATTGTAGTTACTCACAATTAAGATCCAATCTATATACTAGTGCCAGACACGCGGGCGGCTTCGTTTCTTTTTCTAAAACGATGGCGACCGCGGCTTCGGGCGGCTTCTGATAGGGCGAACTGGTTCCAGCACTATAGCTACAAATATATTGTTAATTACCTAACTTTATCGCGTTCTTCTCAATAACTTCTGTTTATAAAATTATTAGCACACATTATAATATTAAATATCAAGTAAACAAAATAAGAATGATTAAATTCAAAGTTTGGTAAAAACTTCAACTTTCTATTTACTGTACGAAAAATAATCAAGTTTCAGACTTCACTTCAGTTAGTTCATTAAAAAATTTCCTCTTATATAATCACTATTTGGTAAATTTTTAATCTATTTTGTCAACGAGACTAACAAAATTGTAATATCCGTTCCTCTAGCTTTAAAAATATTGTGTACCCATATTCAAGCATATGAATACAATTGACCGAAATATCGATAAAATTCTGAACTTGACTGGAAAACTATGGATTAAGTTATCATTTAAATCGGTAATATATATCGGTAATAAAATAAAATAGAAGAAAGTTATTATTAACACTTACCCCTATCAGTAGGTAGATAACGGGCACCCTGGCGTGCTGAAAACAACGCACTAACTTAAAAACATGTTTTCATGACTTACTTTTAAGTAATAATATTCTCGCAAAACAGATAACATGTAGGTTTCACACTTTAAAACAAAATGGCGGAAGAAAATTCAGGATACAACCTAATTAATCTTCAAGTAGCACATTGTAGAAATTATAACTATCGCTCATTACAGAAATTATCCAAACATTTGAGATTTAAAAATATAAATGTAATGTACAACATAGAAGCAAGAATTTATAAATTTATTTAATAAAAACGTTTATACAGAATTGTGAAGTCGAATAAGGCGCAAAATATTTTTTTTAATGGCGAATAAACCGAAACGGGCTTATGGAAAATTATTTAAAAAATACATAAGTAACAACAAGTACAGTAATACGTACGTCCCGCATCTGCGCCCGAATGCGCCGAGGAACTCCAGATCGCGAGCTTTATACCGAACCGCGCGAAGCACACAACGACAATGCGACTTACATAAAAACCATGTACTGGTAACATGTTTAATATTTACAAGATTTACAGATATTTTCTGTCTGCTGCATAAAAATGAAGGTGATAAGTCTAGAAGTTAAATCGTTGACGCCTACTTACCTCATGGACACACATTGTAGACTTTTCTGAGTTATACCTCTTTTAATAAATAAAAGTAAATTGAGAAAGATCTCTTTTAAGAAATTAAAATAAAAGTAAGAAATTAAATTAAATTACTTGCTTTAACGGTGATGGAAAACCTGCACTCCTGAGAGTTATCCATGATATCTGTCGGTGTGTGAAGAATACTAACCCGCACTGGCCCAGCGTGATGGAATATGACCTAATCCTTCCTCATTCTGAGGAGTCGTCTCGTCTCAGAAGTGAGCCATTTATCGGTGATGATGACTAAAAAAATTGTGTATTTGCAGTGATCACTGAACCTATAGCAGAATTGCTAAACTATGTAACAATAAACCCTTCGCTTAGGCAATAAAATTTTCCATAACATTTCACATGGCTAAAGTAAAACCAAAAGTAATTTTCCATGAACAACCGACGAAAAACTGACATTTTACATAGTTAAGGACAGAAATTTTGAAAAAAAATTGAACATGCTATAGGTAATAGGTATTTATCTTTACATAGTATAAAATGGAGTCGCTTCTGCTGTCTTCGCTTAGATCTTTCAAACCGTTCAACGGATTTTAATGCAGTTTTCAGCAATAGATAGAGTGATTCAAGAGGAAGGTTTGTATGTATAATACATGCAAATTATAGTAGAGAAACCGTGTAAAGCCGAGGCGAGACGCTTTTTTTTCTTTTTTTTTTCCTTATGCTTTGATTCAACTTATATTAATATTATGTTGCTATTATTCAACCCGGAGATTTTTCGTACTGTTAAATGTATTTGCTATAGATGTGAACCGCTATTTGATACGGAGTCACATCTAAAGTTTTCCTGCTATGCCTTAGCATAACATAACTTATTATGAAACCAATTATTTACAGCAATAATAGTGATAACAAAATATTTACAATCATCTAATAAAGCTAAAATATATACAGCGTGTTATGTACAGAGAATCAGGAACATTATATTTATATTTTAATTGTTTATATTATTAATATCTCTTCGATCATTAAATTCTTTTATATTTTTGCGTACGTAATCGTTAAATTTTACAAAAGAATCAATTGCGAGCTGCTTTTTTAGTAAGTCTTTTATGATGAAGGGAGAAATAGCGAAATTATCACATAGAATAATGTGGTCTAATCTATTGCTTTCAAATCGCGGACAGTCTTGTATAAGATGTTCCGTAGTTTGTGTTGTGGTGTCATCGCAGGGACATTTGTCGTCGTTGGTTATTTTAAAACGGTGGAGGTATTGCTTATGTGATCCATGTCCAGTTAGAGTCTATGTAAGGTGAAAAGTGATATTAGTAATTTTCCATAGTTTCCTAATGTCTTCAAAGTTCGATAACATTTTGTGGGTAAGTCTGCCCTGTGTCGCGCTGTCGTACCTGGATTGCCAGATCTCTAAATGTTCAGTGAGTACTCTATGTCGGAGGTAGCTCCTCGGAAATTCGTAATAATCCGGTACTCGGTGAAGTTTGGCACCAATTTTTGCAGCTTCTTCTTCATTTCCGGGAATTCCATTGTGTCCCTTAACCCATGCTACATCTAAGAAGCCTGGAAATTCTTTAATTTTGCGGTGGATGTCTGTAACCAACGCATGAGTGTTACTGCGAGTCGCTAGTTTATTATAAATTTTGTTTTATATACGTATCTCACCTTACTAAGATAATTTAACTGAGATACATTTTAAATAATAAGGGAGAGGTTTCAGTCCTTTCAGTAAGTTCAGCTGAGTGATTCTCAGTCAGTCTAACAACTTGTTTATGTATAAAATATAAATAAATAAGAATATTAAAATTATCACAGTGAAAAGAAATCTGGACTAAGAATTTCTTGAAAATTTAGGGGAAAGATGAAGGAGAAATCAACACATATACAATAAGATAGGTAATCAGTCCGACATATTTAAAAGTTCAATATTTAATTTATTGTAAATCTATGTATTTTAGATATTTAACTATATATTTCCTGTGTGATTTTAAAAAGTTTTATGAAATCTTTGATGTCTAAGGTCTAATGTCAATGAAAAGAAGCATCTAGATTTGGTTAATCTAAAAAAACTGTAAAATTGTATCGAGAACCTCCTTTTTGAAACGTCGGTTAAAGTGTTTTCCAAAATTAAATATATGTATGTCGGAGCATAGTAAAAGATTATCGATTAATCGAATCGTTATCGTTGTCTATGGGGTTGGAGTGGGGTAGTAGTCACTTCCGTTGTTTTGACAGTCTCTACCCTCGACCCTTTATATGCGATCGACAGTCTAACTGAAGTCTTAGTCGTGCGCGGTCTCTCAAGAAGTGAACATCATCTAAGTAGTGCTAGTGATAGTGATAGTGTCAAGTGCAGTGTAGTGTGGAAGTGCTGTCCAACTAAGGTCACGTAAATCCGTACAATGTAATTGCCACGTGGTTAAGTAAACACAATGTTAGGTTAGGTTAGCCTTAGGTTAGGTTAGCCTTGTGTTAGATTAGGTTTATGTGCGTTTAACCTTGGGTTTAAATAGTGAGCCTAGCAGTGGAGGCGAGTGTTGTAATTACTTAAAGGAGCTCCTTAAGCCTACACCTTGGTCACAAGTCCAAGGCACTGCTTAGGTTTCTCTCGTAATTGTTGGAGATCATATTTGATCATTTAACGGTTCAATAGGAATATCTACGTCGCGTTTACCCAATATTCCACTCATTACCATCACCCCCTTTTAGTGTTCCCCAATATTCCCCATCTTCCTCCTTCCATCTCCTTTCACATCGTTTTAAAATCCCCGACATGTACTAATTGAAATCTGTTATATAAAACTTAAAATCACCGTTTTGTTTTATTCGCGTCATATCCGATATGAATTGATCTGAAAATGTTGACATTCAATATTCTAGTGCATAGTAATATATCCTTCAGACTGTATTTTTCTATTACCTTGTATCCATAAACATTAATATATACAAACATAAAGGTCAAGAGTACTGGAAAAGTAAGATCTAGATTTAGTAGACCATTTGTTCAAAGTATTTTATCTGAGACGGAATAAAACATTCAGTAAATAGTTTGGTAGAGAATTGGGTCATGTAGGTTTACATCTAACATAGAAATACCAAAATAAAAAAAGTTTATACTTTCACGCCTTTTTATACATGAGATTAATTATAAATGGACTTTAACATCTTGGAGCTTGGATTGGGGTTGTTTTTGAGTATCTACAAACCCTAAGATGAGCATAAAATATATTTTAAAGGATAGAAAAAATACCTCAGGAACAGTATAAATTGTAACTAATCGAAAAAAAATGAGCTTCTAAAAAGCACATTTAATTCTTTTTTCCAAGGGAATTGAAGACAAGTCGATTAGTATATCATTTATCTATCTATACACGTAATAAAATCGTGCCTATACATTAGAAGTTTTTGAAAAACAAGAAGTGGAAGACGCGTGAAATTAGAAATTAGTAATAAAACATAAAAAATAGATATTAATTTTTTTTATCTGTTTGTCGTTTGTTTGGGTATGCGCGCATGAGATTAAAACGGCTGTTTGGCCCGGGAAAATGCACGATTCCTGAGGGATTGAAGGATATTGTTCATACGACAGCTGAAGAGATGTAATATAATATAGGATAAAATATACACAAATAGTGAATAAGAAGAAGAACAGTTCTTTTACTCTATGAATGAAATTTTGTACACATAGATATACCCATACCTATGTGTACAAAATTGCCACAGATGTCCCAAAAAGGTAAAATTTTAGAACCAAAATTAAAAAGGTTATATTAATATGAATCGACACTTAAACTACTTTTATAATCATCTCAGATCAAACTAAATTTTACGTGGAAAGCCACACGGGGCGACTAGTTCAATAATAACAATGTAACATATCGAATGTACCTACATTGAATATCTTGAAGAAAATTTGATATTTTGATTTAGGGGCATTTATTATACCATTTTTTGTACATGTGGCTGTCTGTCACTATGTAATGTTGCAGATCTGACTTAATATTCTATATACTTGTTTCATTCAAAGCAGATGTCAAGAGAAGTTATTGTCGACTTATGTATGTATCTATTATACATATTTATATTAGCATAATCATTCCATAATCAATTTACTGTGTGACATGTTTTTATTAAAAAAGCTTGCGTGAATGACTTGCTGAAACGACTTCCAAAAACTTTGGATTATGTATTGAAAATAGATTCCAAATTTATAAATTATAAATTAAAAAAAATATTTATTTGAAATTAAAAATATTAAAAAATATGTATGTCGACGACATTTCGTTTGAATTCTCAACAGTAACGACACGATACAATATATTGTTTATTATATGTATATATTTAGCGCTATCCTATCATTTATTACCGACAGGAATAAGGGGTTTGTTTTTTAATTTAAATACTTAAGTAGGTTATTTTAGAATAGTTTATTCTCTTCCATCCTCTAAACTCCTTTAATTTAAAGTTAAAATTTCATATCAATTTAACCTTTTCAATTATGGCTCTAAAATTTTTCATTTGATGCTATTTTGAAGGGTAGAAATAGCTGTAGCTTTGGTGTAATTAAAAAAAATGTGCGCTGTGAATACCAGCGTACTAAAGATACAATTTTTTATACTTATTTTCTATAAATCTAATCGGTTCTGGCGGCTTGATCCTTTTTGGCCAAGTTGAAGTTCCTCAAGAATTAAGCGTATACATGGACAAAATACAGCCGCAAATCGACCCATTTTTTTAGCACAACGAAATAACAAAAACTGCTTGAAGTTTCGGTATGTATTAAATCCAAATATTCAGGTCATGAAAAAACGTGTTGACTTCGAGATAAAAATATGAAATTCACAGAATCTTTACCTTCGAATTACTGACCAGCTCGTTTCGTTATTTTCAATTTTGAACAATAAGTTTAAGTACGCTACATTTAGGAGAAACATTTTTTATGTACAATATACAATTTAATCAACAAAGAATTACATATTTACTCTAAGAATAAAATCACTTGTAAAAAGAGAGTTAGTGATTACCTACAATTGTTATCATATGAGGAAACATAAAATCTATACTGTTTATATAATAATTAAATCATCATGATCACGACCCTTCAATGGCCCACTGCTGAGCCGGGTCTCCTCCTCAGAATGAGGAGGGTATTAGGCCATAGTCCACCACGCTGGCCCAGTGCGGATTGGCAGACTTCACACACCTTTGAGAACTTTTTGGGAACTCTCAGGAGTGCAGGTTTCCTCACGATGTTTTCCTTCACCGTTATAACAAGTGATATTTAATAGCTTAAAACACACATAACTCAGAAAAGTCAGAGGTGTGTGCCTGTGTGGGGGATCGAACTCGAACCTCCCGAGTAACACTTGATGTCTCAACCACTGGGCCATCACTGCTTAATTAAATAAAATTCAGTAATATATGACACATATACACCAAAAGATGCTTCTACTCACACATAAACACATACACAAAAAAACACTTAACTTGTAATTTCAACTGATGCTTCGTTGGTTGGTTAGTTAATTTATTTTGTACTAGCTGCGCCCCATTTTCACCTGCTTTATTTTGGATAATTCACACTATATTATTATATATTATAGCCTATGTATTATTCTGATGTGTAAGCTATATTATTGTAAAGTTTTATCAAAATCCATTAAGAAGTTTTTGCGTGAAAGAGTAACAAACACACATCTATACTTTCTTACAAACTTTCGCGTTTATAATATTAGTAGGATACTACTTATGAACTGGAGGATAATAAAGTCTTTTAATTGTATTAACTAACACGGAAATGGAAGACACGTAAAATTAGTAATTAGTAACAGGACATAAAAAATAGATATTTTTTTATCTGTATGTCGTTTGTGGGGTATGCGCGCATGAGCTTAAAACTATAAGTCTTTTAATTGTATTAACTACTTAACACAAATAAAAACTTTGTAACTTATTTTTTTGGCAAAATAAAAAACAGTTATTTTCCTAGAAAATCAAGTTCAAGGACTACCTCTTTATTTAGAATTTATCCATATTTAGTAAAAAATAGATTAAAATGATTCAGATTCCTATTTCATTTAACCTACCTACAAAAGTATTGTAGCATTTTGTAATTTGAACTTGTTTAGTATGCATTTGATGACTGTAGCACACAACCTATTTTGTTTATGTATCCTATTTCTATGTACTTACAGTTCTAAATGATTAACTTGCAATTTTAAATTATTAAACATGAAACAATATCCTCTTGGTCTATAAACAAAGCGAACTGGAATATTATTCCTGTTGATAGGTAGGCGTTAGTATTTATAACTAACCGAGTTTTAAAATGTTACTCATCGAATACCTCTACTTGTAACTAAAACCTTAATTACAAATGTAAGTAACCCCCTAGTCAAAAAATCATAAAATCTGGTACAAAGGACAAGGTTGTACTATATTTTCAGAAGATATAAGCGATCACGCGGCTCTCAAGTTGGAAATGTCTTGAAAAAATTATAGCTAAGGACCATCTCGATTAAATCAGTTTTCAAACAAAAATAACCACATCAAAATCACTCCATTATCTTGGGCGGTACGATACCTCAGACAGACATATACAATATAGATACACGTTTGTCCGCTATATCTCCATGAAATTGTTTACTGATTATACAGTTGCATTACTGCAGGTGTAACTTAAAATGTAGGATTTGTTCAAAACAAAGCAATTGTAATTTTAAATTGTTTTGGCCCAGCGAATCAATGGCGGATAGACTAGTCATACATAATACAAAGTTGTGTTTGGTCGCGTTTGCCTTAAATGGTCTGTCAGGAGCGAATAATACATTTTCAGATAGTTAAATGTTCTTTGATAACACCGGTCAACACGGATTTTGAGTCTGGCAACAAAATGTCAAATTTTGATTTCTTTTACCTTACTTATAATGGGTAAAATAGGTTTTTTGAATAAAGTTTGCTTTTATAGAAATTTCGTTTTCATAGAAAATTTCATATTATTTCGACAAGTAAAGTCTGTATGCTATTCTGCGTCTCAGTCATATACAAAAGTAGTTGCTACAGTTTGTAATAGACATACATACACTCAATACAGTAGAATGCGCGACTTGTCGCCATTTTGTTTTAAAGTATTACCAACTATTATTTTACTCTCCACTAAGAACTTTAAAACTTAATTATCAATATAAAACATACAAAAGCAAACTTATTTCTTCATAAATTGAGTTTTTGGTTATTTTTCAATGTAAACACTCAGACAATAGTCATTAAATAACAGACACAAAAAAAATTTTTTTTTTTGTTGACTTGTGTAATATTTAAATTATTTTTTCCGTGAAATTAATGTTTTTCTAATTGCTTTTGAATCTGATTGTAAATGGAAAAAAATCGCTAGTGTACTTGCACTACTGGCAAAAAATCAAACTACTTAGTCCACGCATTAAAAAAATATGACCGTTAATGTGGTCACTCGTATAATTATAAGGTACTTCCCTAAGACCTAACGTCGTGAAATTTAGCATGAAGTAAGGTTTTATAGCACAAGTAAAGGATAAAATTAAAAAAGTGTAAATTTTTTTGTAGTTCACTAGAAAATTAACTTTTCTGACTGTCACGAAAGACCCTTTATTCTCAGAATAACGTGAAGTTATCAAGTTAAAATTTATACGAAATATTCTAATCTCTAGTTCCTCAAATATGTAAAAATATCAAACTGCTAAGTCAATTTAATGAAAATCCGCAGCCGATTTTATCTCATGTTATGTAATTTTGATTTTCGAGATAAGTCAAAATTCCCAGACTTCGTCTTTTGACCCAGGAACATGATTTTTGCCAAGAAACAAGGTCTTATAGCACTAATACGCACTTGGCCGAATTATTTTTGTTATAAAACGACTAAGCTATACATATAGTTATTGCTAGATATTTCGTGTTCACGTGGAGAAGTTGTGCAATCTATATACCTATAAAACTTAATTGAGTAGTTTCGCTGGCAATGTGAAATTTGAAGAACCTTATTTTCGTTGAGTGACGTAGAAACTCACTAAGAAATATTTTTTTATAGTTCCATAAATTAAAAGCAAAAAAAGGAAAGGAAGGAAAATAAATACTATAATGCTCCCATATGACGTCAATTTTTTGACTAGTGCTTGTTCAATTAACACAATTTAAAATTTAAATTACTCCTGGGTGAACCCAGTCCTACTCGACATCAATTTAGAAAATTCGATAATAACTTGTATAAGTCGATATTATAGTATTACATTACAAACAAAATATAATAATATCATTCAATACCGACTTAAAAAAAATATTCTTAAGATGCCAAACAAATGATTACGAACTTTAAAAAAGTTTAACACTCGAATGTATCCGATACTTGATATCGAAAGAAAGGTATCGAGAAATACCGCTTCATGTGTAGCAAAGTGAGTGCGTTACCATGGTTACAAGATTGTTATAATTGTCAAATCTTTACAAGTTATAGCTAAGAACCATCTCGATTAATTACCTCTCAAACGAATAAAACTTCATCGGAATCGTTATATTATCCAGGCGCTACGATGCCGCAGAGACATTGGGGGTGTGGTTGGGGGGTTAAAAATATTAATGACTGAACGGAATGAATTTTCGCCTACTGTGCGTTTATAATGATGAAACTTTACGATTTGAGATTCTATTGGTTCTTAACAACCAACTTAATATGGTTCTTGTTGAAATGATGGCAAGATCAACAGCAATAAAGTAATTTATTGCTGACACTATGAGAAATTACAAAGTAATAGGTTGTTATGGTATTTATATGGGGTTTACATTACGATAACTCAGTACGTAAGTACGAACAATGTAGCTTTATCATTTTTCTTAGAACGACATAGAGACATTAATATTCTGTCTCATGTTACTAGAAATGCTGTGACAAATAATAACATCCTCGAATATAAAATATCGGCACCATTGTAATAGGCTAGTTGAATATATTTAAAAATTATAATTACTGTTACACTATAGGTACATAAAAAAACCGACTTCAAACTAAAAATGCACTAAAAAGTAAGAAATAAGTCCGTTATTTACTATTCTCTCTTTATTAGGACAATAATATATAATAATTGTTATTTTTGTAGTCGGTGCCAGCAATGGTATAGTATAGTAGTAGTTAAATAGATATACCTATTATTATTCCATCGCACTACATGTCTGTTCACCTGGCTGGCACCGACTACTTCTCACTTTTTAAACCATTTTTACTTTGAAGTCGGTTTTTTAAACGTAGTTTTTTTTACTGTTTAGTGTTTGTAATAGGTGGTTCTGTAAATCAGGTAGACTATATCATTTCGTTGCTTTTTATTGTCACATATTGAATAGTAATTTTATTTTAAATAGCTGTGTGTAGACCTACGAAAGGTGCTGCGCACCTTAAACTGTATAGGCCCCAAGACACAGAAACGGAAAGAATGTTCATAAAATGAAAACTACTGGGCCAAAGTATGTAAAATATTTATGGGACCATATGGCAACTATTTCACATTAAACTAAAGAAGAATCACGTAAATCGGATCATAAATCTAATCGGTATACATATACGAATTGAGAACCTCCTCCTTTTTGAAGTCGGTTAACAAAAACATATAATTTAAGAAATCTATCATTTTGATGGCAGTAGTTGCATTATTTTTGATCATTGCTCTACGAAGATGTCGACAAAAGCGTTTTTTTACATCGTCTTACACGTTGATTTTTTTTAAATATTACTGCTGTTTAAATTCAAACTACTATGTAGTATTCTTAACTCCTCCAACTAAGCTAAATCCAGCGCCTCACCCACTGACCTACAGGCGCCATTCATTTATTACTTAAGACTATTTTCGCTAGTTTTTGACCCCCTTCCCCCTGTTTAATATTTATTACGTAAGAATCTAAAGGAAAAAATGAATGTTGTTTATACTTTTTTAAAGTATATTTTTAACTTTGAGCATTTGTATTACGTAATAAAATTTTATTAAAAAAATAATTATTTATTGTTGTGTTTAAAAAAAAAAGAGACTGACCGTTGTAACTTTCATTTTCATCATCATCATTTCATTTTGTAAAAAGGATATTCATCATCATCACGACCCGTCAATGGTCCACTGCTGAGCCGGTTTTCCTCCTCAGAGAGAGAGAGTAAGAGGCTATAGTCCACCAAATGCTGACCAAGTGCGGGTTGGCAGACTTCACACACGTTTGAGAACTTTTAGGGAACTCTGAGAAGTGCAGGTTTCCTCACGATGTTTTCCTTCACCGTTATAGCAAGTGATATTTAATTACTTAAAACACACATAACTCAGAAAAGTCAAAAGGTTTGTGTCTGAGCCACACTGTTTTCTGAAAGAGGATATTATTTATTTTAAATTAAAAAAAAAGCAACTCTGTTTTGTTTTTTTACAAGACAAAATTAAAATTATTTTTACTATGATATAAAAGGTTGATTTATTACTATTGAAACAAATTTAAATTTAATAAGTAAGTTTAATATTATATTGTTGACATTGTTTTAAGATCCAGAGCTTTCTCAGTTTTCCTAGTTTATAAATAAATATGTTGCCAACTCTAATCTGTAGCATCTCAACGTAGAACTTTTACCCAATGGTCCAGCTAATTGGTAAAATTTAATTGATGCACAGTTTAAACTCTAAAATGGCATTAGCTCATTTAAATTAAAAACAATTAACACTAGAAGGACCAACGTCAAATGGACGGCGAAATGTTTTGATCGCTAATAACTTTTTTATCTGTATTTTATTTTCAAATCGCTTGGACTTTTCTTAACGTCTATCAATCGGTATACAATTTAATTTAAAATAAAACATTTTTACCAAAAACATTAACTTCAAATTATAAAATGTACTAAAAAGTAAGAAATAATTCCATTATTTATTGACCTTCCGGACATGAAAAAAGTCGATGTTTGCGATTTTAGTAATATTCGGATATGTTATACAATATTCCTCCGCTCGACCGTATAAACTCTGGTCAACGAGTTTAATTTTATGAAATTTAAATTTAAAGAACTTAAATAAATTTATTCCAAGAATGAAAGATATAATTTGTAATATAATGTGTAAATACTGTATTTAAAAAATTTATATGGTAAAATATAAATTCTATTAATTAGCAGCGTTTTACCTGAAATAAAACGCATATTAAAATACTTACCTCACTGGAAGCTTTATATTGAGATAGGCATTTCCGTTTCCGTCTATAGCATACCATTTTCGTACTCTTTTTACCTCAATATCCGGTCTTGTAGCGTCACCTGGTCGTTTCGCGTCTTTATTTTTTATAAAAGAGGAGCGCAACGAGTTTTATCATTGGCTCAATATCACCAGGCAGAAATAAAATGAAAGCTTCCAGTGAGGTAAGTATTTTAATATGCGTTTTATTTCAGGTAAAACGCTGCTATTAAACTACTTGACCGTCACTGGAAGCTTTATATTGAGACCTGTTTGTTATCGCCTGGTGACGCTAAGCATAAATTTACTAAAGAATTTGTAACGCCAATGTGACAAAATAAGCAATCTAAAGTAAAAAGTAAATAATGGTAATCAATCAATTATTTTATTATCATATTTTACAAAGTTCTGAAATTTTATTAACAATTTTGTATTAATCAGCTATCAACTGAATTGAAAAAACTTGTAATATCTTCAGGATTATCTCTCAAATTATCTTTTATTATTTCTCTTCTATAAAATTTTTTAAAAGTATTGGCCGATTGCCAATTCCCTCGAGCAAGAATCTCGTCAATAGGATGATTTAGAAACCAGCATTTTGAGGCCACAGCGGACCGTACACTCCCTGGAGCAGCCGTTATATCAGCTTCTTTGAATAAAGTTTTAACCCATCCTGCTATCACTACTCGAGATGCCGGTTTAGCTATTCCCCGAACTGTAACAAAAAGATTAAATGATTTGGAAGCACTACGTCTGTCCTTTAACAGGATTATAGTTCTCTCTATCCAGTACAATGGGTCTAAATTGCGATTACTTGAATTTGAAAGTAATTTCCAGCCAGATTGTCTGTATGTACTGCTGTCAGTCTTTGAACCAAATTGAGGCCAAAATACTATAAAGTCGTCAGATCTAACGAAATAATTATTATCTATTCTTAGTAACGTTAAATCATGAATACGCCTGCCGGAGCAAAGCAGCAGTAGAATAGCAGTGTGTCTTGAAACCTGAAACATATTATTTATATCTATATCGTAATTACTTAAAAATGAAGTAAGTTTACTGACATCCCAAACTGGTGGTTTTAAGTTCTTTAGATGATTTAGAGAAATAGACTTTAAAATATGATGAACAATAACATTTGAACCTAACTGACTGGATGTATCTGGATTACATAAAGTGGATACAACAGATTTATGTAATAGAATAGTATTATAAGAAAGATTATGTAATAAATGTAAGTCACACAAAAACCGAGCTAATTGAGATCCCGTAGGATTTGTAAAGTCAATATTGTTATTTTCACACCATAATACCCATCGTTTCCACGCCGATTCGTAAGTTTTAAGAGTAGACTTACGCCATGAATTTTTTAGGAGCGATATTTGTTGAGTATTCCATGTTTCTATCGCCTTAGACCACCCCCACATTTCCAAACTTCGATGACCATGTCCTCTACTTCCGGAGGAGGCAGGCCTGTCGACGTATCGATTAGATATTTCCGAAGGTTCTGCAGAGTGTATGGTGCGGTTAAGGCTCGGGTTTTGAGATCTGCACGCCAAAATACCTTTTCCCACCGAGGCACCACCATCAGAAATATTCCTGTTGCCTGATTTAGGTGAGTTAGGACTTTGGGGATTAGAAAGGGAGGTGGAAATACCCATGCTAAGGGGTAGTTCCATGGAACACTGAACGCGTCGTGAAATAGAGCTTGCTGATCGGTCAGATCTCGAGATACGTAATTGCTCACTACATGAGCTGTTGCCGAGGCGAACAGATCTATCATCGGAGTACCCCACTTCGCAAATACTCTTTCTACGCAAGGCGGTTGTAGGTGCCATTCTGGGAGACGGCGGTGACGTGACAAGTGATCTGCGTAATTGTTGAACTTGCCTGGAAGATAGTGTATGCTGAAATGGATTTGGTGTTGATCGAGTAACTCCAAAATTCGATATGTTATTTGTAATAAATCTATTGATTTCGTACCTCCCTCCCTCCGTAAATGAGCGACTGCAGTTTTGTTGTCGCTTTGTATCAGGAGTGAACTGTCTTGCAACAGGTGGGCTGCACACTGAAGGGCATGGAGTATGGCTAACATCTCTTTCTGATTGGAATGAAGAGTTTGTTCTTGTAGTGTCCACATGCCTGAGAAAGTCTGGTTGTTTAGAACTGACCCCCATGCAAGGTCTGATGCATCCGTCACTAAAAAGTTTGTCGGAGGAGGGTAATGTAATGGTGTTGAGAACTCGCGATTCTGACTCCACCAGATTAACTCTTCTCTCGCACTCTGCGGTAGGACATACGCTCGAGTTGATGTGTCTGGTAGTGAATTCAGGAAAATTAATAGCCTTCGATGATGCAGTCGACCTCGTGGAACAACGAAGCTGGCAAAATTTAGAATTCCTATTATTTTTTGTAATTCTTTTAGAGTCACTCTTTTCTTGTTGAGTATAAAACTTGTGTTCCTGATTAGAGTTACAATTTTTTCTTTTGGTAGAATTTTTAGATTTTTCCAAGGACTCCACTGTATGCCTAAGTATGTTAATGACTTTTGAGGACAAAGAATAGACTTGTCGAAATTTATTTGCCAACCGAGATACTGCAGCACTCGTATTGTGATTTTTACGTGTTCGCGTAACGTGCTTTTGTTTTGATGTACTATCATATAATCGTCCAAATAAACTACGATCCTCATATTCCATTGATCTCGAAGCTTTTGAGCTACCCAATTGGTTAACGTAGCAAACGTTTTTGGAGCCGTATTTAACCCGAAGGGGAGACATGTCATCTCTAATAGCTCTCGATTGTACACTAGACGCAGGAAACGCCTGTGCGACTTTGTTACACTGACATGGAAGTATGCCTGGGATAAATCTATTTTGCATAACCAGTCCCGAGGTTGTAGGAAGTCTGGAATGCGGTACATATTTATAAGACGAAAAGGTTCGGTCTTTACGTACTCGTTTAGTGCTTTGAGGTTGAAAATTGGACGAGCTGTTCCGTCCGGCTTCGGTACCAGAAACAGTGTTGAAATGAAGCTTGGCGACGGTTGAACTACTTTTAAAATTCCCTGACTTTTCATTTTGTGAACAATTGCTGTCATTTCCTCCGAGAATGGAGTCTCGAAAGGACAATTCATTATATTTGGATATATAAGAGGGGGCTTTCGAAAGAATGGTATGCGATAGCCTTGAATTAGACACAATATTATGTCGGGTGCGTTCATTTCTTTCCACTGTGAATGGTAAAGCACTAACTGACCTGCCTTCCAGTCATTGTCTATTGGTCCTACGGTTACCTCGTTGTGAACCCCTTGTGTTATTGGGTTGTCTTTGGGCATTTCCACGGTGAGGCCGCGAGCCACGAGTTTGAAAAGTACTCCTGCCCGCATGGCTATACGAATCGAACGGAATATGCAAGTTCTGCCCCCCCGAGGGGCACTCATTTGAAAGCCGACAATGATATCCACCCCGCGAGGGTGGGTTATTATGGCCATGTCCATGTGAACATGGTTCTATAGGCAAAATATTTTTAAGACCACGCGATGGAACTACTAATTTCTTGTTGCCTTGTCCCCGCAAGGGACGGCTATTATGGTTGCGCCGATTTTCCATTCGTGAAAAATTATCAATCTTTAATGGCCAGAATGTTTTACGAACCCCCCCAGATTTTTCTAAAGCAGATGTAAAAAGCTCTGCATCAAATATACAGGTAGTAGACGGGGGAATTTTATTTAAGGAGGATTTTACCAGTGGATCTCTAACCTGACTGGTAATTGCCTCTCGTCGCATTTCTATAGTTTCGGCCCTGTGGCCACAAACTAATTGCAACAAGTCCGAGGATATTTTATGAAAATCACCTTTTAAGAACAATTCTTCAGTTTTTATACTTAAGTTTTCGCTATTTAAATCGTTTGTATTTCTAGCCCAAAATAGAAGCTGACGAATCGCTTCTTGAAGTGATTCTCTTTGTTTCAGTATGCAAAAAGATATGGCTGCATACGATTTATCGGCATGTGCCAAATTCCGTAAGGTGTCATACATTTTTACCTCTTCGTTTGTTTCAAGGTCTATAAACCCTGGTGAATGATTATATAATTTTTGTGTTTCAGCATATCTAATATCTGACCAATTATTGCTACCTAAACGCTGAACCTCCACTAATTTTTTCAAAAAAGTTTCGGGAGTCTTAGGAACAGAGGGTTCTTTTAATTTTGTCTCAATATCAAAAACAAAATCCAAGTTAGAATTTGCATAACCGTTTGCATATTGATCGTCAACATCAAGGTTGGCATAAAGTTCACCACTAGCCTCAGAACAAAGAGAAACATTGTCGACATTTTCTAAATTTCTAGATGATATAATTTGTTTTAGCTCACCCATTTCTTTGATTAACCTGTCTATTGTGTGCCTAGAATGTCTCGAGCGTTTACTTCTCTTATAGCGGCGATGATCCGACCGCTTCCTTTTTCTTTCATCCGAGGATGACGTACTGGAAGAACTGCCACCGGAACTGCTACTGCTACTTCGGGCTCGTTTGTGACCAGTGCCACTTGGGCCAGCCTCGGCGTCAGGCAGAGCATTAAAACTATTCACATCCATGCTAAAACATTAAATAATATTATTATACTATCTATCAAAGATAAACTTATAAGAGCACGATATATATTCAAATATTCGTGACCCGAACGAAAAATCGTTAAAATAAATGATCACGTAAAAATATATTTAATAAAAATTTGTACTTACTTTTGTAGGTTACTTACAGTTTTCTAGGAATTTCTTACTCCAGTAATAATGGAATATATATTATATTTAATAGTCGCAGGGACAGCGTCACTGCGTATAAGTTGCTTTGACGGAAAACAGAACGCCAATGATAAAACTCGTTGCGCTCCTCTTTTATAAAAAATAAAGACGCGAAACGACCAGGTGACGCTACAAGACCGGATATTGAGGTAAAAAGAGTACGAAAATGGTATGCTATAGACGGAAACGGAAATGCCTATCTCAATATAAAGCTTCCAGTGACGGTCAAGTAGTTTAATAAATTATTAAATTTTTAATTACTACCAGTTACTCAAATTTTCAAAGAGTAACCTTTATCAGGGTTCAATTCTGTACCGAAGAGGTGCATATGTATATCATATTCGAATATTAGTGAAATGCCAAAAATCGTTTTTGTTGTCGTATCGTGTGAATCCTAGTAACGATTGTTGACGATATGATATGTTGTTAAATGAAAACTTAATCGACTCCAAAAAAGAAGGAGGTTCTATATTTGACAATACATATTTTATTAATATATGTTCACCGACTTTTAAATTATATTAGTGAAATTATTTTTTTTAAATGTTTTATTATATTTTCTTATATTCTTTCTATAATATAAATATGATAATTGAAACACGCGTTACTAATGTCGGAAGTAAATACCCCAATATTACTCTTGATAATATTTTAACTCGCACACGAAAATCCTAATTTAATCCCAGTTTCCACAGAAACTATTGATGATACAACCAAAAAAAATTTCCACAATATTAAAAAACATATCAATATCTATAAAAACTTCGCAATACCATGTTATGTCCTACTATTGTTATTATGTATGTTTGTAATTATGTCACTATAACTACTTCTTTATATTTTAAAAGTTAGCAAAAATCAGACCATGTTATCCATAACTAAAGCTGCAGTGGAAACCGAAAAAATGTTTACTGCCATTACCTTTACTTTCAATAGGTACATCAAAATCTTCATATTCATATTGATTTACAAAATCTTCCTGAAACGTTCAATGTCATTTATTTACCGAAAGATACTGATCTCCATTTTTTTGTGAACTTCGGACAGAATATATAAATTCAGACATAAGTACAAAACATTAAATGGAAACTTACATAGTATATTAATAGAATGTTTGTGTAACGATATACATCTGCATCCCTACTAATATTATAAATGTTAATGTAAGTTTATTTGTTACGCTCTCACGCGAAAACTACTTAACCGATCATCATGAAACTTTGTACACATATTCTTGAGGGTATTAGAAGTAACATAGGATACTTTTTATGAAAAAAAAAAATATTTTTTACGATTCATTTCTATTGTAATGATCTCTGATACTTATTTAATGACTTCAATGCTTGCGAAGCCGCAGGTAAAAGTATTATATAAATAGGAAAGATTTCAATATTTGTATTTCCGTATTTTTGTATATTTGTTTGTTGCGAATAGGCTCGAAAACTACTGAACGGATTTTGAAAAATCTTTCACCGATAGAAAGTTACATCCTTTTCTAGTCCGGTTTTCTACATATGTGGTGTTACCAAACTCCTCCGAAACGGTTCGACCGATTTTTATGAAATTTTATACGCATATTCAGTAGGTCTGAGAATCGGCTACTACCTATTTTTCATCCCCCTAAATGATAAGGGGGATTTTTAGGAGGACCCCAAATTTATATGGCAAAACAACGTTTGCCGGGTCAGCTAGTACTCTATATTATTAAATAGATATGGCTATTTAAATGCCAAAACGTCACCATTTTTTGAAGTGAAGAACTACAGATCCGATTTAACATTATTAACTACACTATTCCTAAATGACATAGGTGATGTAGTGTTGCCATTTACATATATATTTTAATCAATACCTTTACTGAACCAATTTTAAAAATTCTTTCACTGAGAGAAACCTCTATTCCTCTTTTATTTACACTCATCCTCTCTTTCTTTTCGCTCTTTAGTAGTTTAATGCCTCAAATAATTAAGAATGTTTTAGCTTGTAACATAATTTATTTTATTCTAATACTTGGATGCTCTCATCAAGTCATTCACAAGCTGCAAGTCACCCAGAGAGCTGTGGAGACTGCTGCTAAGATTTCTCTACGAGACAGAATCAGAAACAAAGAGATACGGAGACGAACGAGGCTTACAGACTTCACCAAAGTGATAGCTCGAAGGAAGTGGAAATGGGCGGGCCACGTATGTCTGTATGTATAAGAGTTGCTAAAGTGGATATTCAGAACTGGTCACACACGTGGGAAGCAACCAATGCAATGGACCGATGACCTGGTAAAGATATCGGGAGGGGGGGCTGGATGCGGGAAGCTCAAGACCATAAGGAATGGCGTAAAATAGAAGAAGTTTCACTCAACATCGGATGGCAATGGGTTAATGGATGATAATATTGAAGTAAGTAGGTATCTCTTTCTACCGAGTACAAAATGACTTTATAATATTATTTTACATAATATTTAATAACTCAATGTGATAGTCTTTGAAATAAAACAACTTTAGACGAATTATACTTTATTAAACAAATACACTTGTATCAATAAGAAATAGAAATAGGGTTTAATATATGATAAATCGTTAACCTATATGTTATAAAATATCATAGTACAAAGAAAATTTATAAACTAAAGATGGCGACATGTCGACGTCAGGAAATAAAATGTTTCAAGCCAAAACTTTTTGAATATCTAGATTATATATAACTTAGAACTTAAGAAATGATGACATACATTGATTGGATGTTATAAAAATATTCAAAAAAGTCTGAAATACAATGTGTTATATATAATACATTGTGTTGGTTTAAGACATATAACAAGTCAGACGCCATCTACGTTAAATTTTATCTGTATAAAAAATAAGAAATGTAATAATTCGAAGCTATGCAAACACTATTTTCTTAACTTATTAAAAACAAAAAGAATTTATACTAATTTCACATAATGGTAAAGTAGCTATTTATCAATACCAAAGACAAAAATTAGGTGGTCCTCTGGGAACCGGTATTGAAATGGTCTAAGAACTTACTTTAACATTATATGATAGTACATAAACTTAGCGAAAACCGAAAGATCCCATGACCACAGTTAATAGGACACCAGACCGGTGTAAGATTATCAGTAGATATATTCAATGTGGTCATTAGGAAGCCTTACGCTTTAAGCTACTGCCAAGCGCTTTAGCGCAAGTAACAGGGAGTTGCTTGAGAAGTGCTGAAGATGGCGCTGGTGGCGCTGTAAGTGGCAGCGATACCCCCAACCACACCAACGACGATCACTTCCCAACATACCAGCTTCACCCAACCAGCCACCTCGCTGAAAAAAATATTATTTTAATTCAAAATAATCTAATTTCTAATAATAATATACGTTGGTTTTGTTTGTCTCAGTGTCAAGTTCTCAAAAAGAAAGTCCTACAAAATAATTTTGTTGTAGTGATGCATATTAGGAACTGTCGTTAAATATTGAGTAAAAAATACCATAATGCTCTAATTATCTTTTTAATTGGTTCACATGTATTTGACAGTAATTTTTAGTCAGTTTCTAGTTAATTGGGTAGTTTTTTTATCGAAATATGGTACTTAAAAGTATGTATGTTTTAAATTAACACCATTTGTACAGGACGTTTTTATATTTAAAAAATAAATATTAACTTACACGGGCTTCTGTCCTTCTCTTGGTGCTTGGTTGACTAGATTCAAATAGCAGTACGAAGGTAAAACGAAAGTGAGAAGTGCGATAGTGGTTCCGCCGACAAGCGCAAGGATTGTGTAGAAACGAGGAATACTCTCACCGATGAAGAGTATACCAGCCATGATGGATAGACGGATTAAGGTACGGTAGCCAACTGAATCTGTAAAGAAACAATATATTATTTAAAGCGTTACTATGTGTAGATAGTTCAATCTACGACGTCTCGCGGCACGCCTACTAAGTGACAAAATAGAAGGCGAGCCGTGAAGGGATTGAACTTGTTTAATAGTATAAGCCTGATATAACCTATAGATTAACTACAATTGAAATAATCAATATTAATTGAAACTACAATTAATTGAAATTTAACTTGTTATTTTAAAGTTAAAGTATCATTACTTCTTTTCCAGATTTCCCAAAGCGTAAATCTGTGATCTCAGAAGAATTTTGTGGGTAAAAAAAATGTTCAACTTTGTTCCTCTGCACTATAGATAAAATATCTACCGAAGTTATTCCTTTTTCAAAAATAAATCAAAATCGTACTAGTATTTTTTACCTCTAGAGATGTTATACAGCTCTTCCAACTCCTGGCTGACCGGGTTGATGAGAATGATGAAGGCGCACACCAAATGCACTGACATCAGAACATTTCCAACAAGGGTGAGAGGGGTGGCGGTCAGGGAGGATGTGAAGTTTGGTCCAACTGATTCACCGTACACTGCGTACCCGGTGATCGCGATCACAAGGTACAGAACGAGAATTGCTACAAAAAACAAAATAAATTTATTAATTGTCGCAGTAAAATGTTTATTTTTACTTATTGTAATAGACAAATAGTCAAAACCTCCGTATTCTACTTGGAAGATCCAGGGTTCTATCTTCTGACATTACAAAGTTATTTTTGTTTTAAGTAATTTAGTGTTAGAAATAATCGTAAGACATAACAGTCAGGCAAACATCCTATTGCATTATATTTAAATATATTAGGAATCACTTGAGCTCTCATAGATTGGAACATTAGTAATAATCCCAATAGTTAGAAATTCACAATATAATTTTATTTAATACCAATGAAAACCTATTGAAGATAACTACATAATCTTAAAAGGTGGAATTAGTATCTGTCATGCTGATGAAATATTAAAAATTGTTAAGAATAATTATATACAATTACTTACCTAAGAAACCGTATTGCAAACTCTTATTGAACTTAGTCTTATCAGACATATCGTTTTGGATTGTTGGGAAAGTAGAAGCACCTCCAAAAGCGAACATTATGATACCAAAGGCCAGGAAAAAGTCCGAAAATCCGTGAATACCCCAACGGAAAACGAACGGCCTGACATCGTTCATCATCTGGATGAAGTAGAGGACAGCGGCTATAACCGTTGAGAAGAATGCGATTACTCCTAAGAAACTGAAATTAAATAAACATATTATTATGTAACTATGAAATTGTTGTATAATTTCATAGGTGGTGAAAAAGTACTGATCAATTAGTCTGAATAAATCTTTTTTTTTTAGCCCAAAGTAGAGAGTACAAATTTTAATAATAGTAGTTAAACGCTTGAAATTCTGAAGAGCTTTTTCTCCGGTTGCCTAATGTGAGATAATATTTTGGTAATTGACTAGTGTTCATTGATGGTGTCGATATCGATTTCTGAGTGCAATATAGTAAATTATATATAATTTGGTGTAAAAAAGATATTTTTCTTACTATTTAAAGAATTTATTGACTTTTATGCCATCGGTATGAACAGTCACTTCGATTGTTCCATAATAATATGTATTATAAACCTGAAGAATTTATTTATTTGATTAAATGCGTTAATCTCAATAACTACTTTGTTCGAATTAAAAATTTGTTTTAGTGTTAAATAGCCCCTTTATCAAGGAAGACTATAACATATATAATATGATGCTGAGACCCATAAGAGAGGAGCATAAATGATATATGTAGCAAAATCGGGGGAAATTTATTCTTTTTAAAAGATTCAATTGCGTGCGCTGTGTTATGTGTATACAGCGATGAAACAAAGAGTCAGCCAGTCAACTTTAGAATATTATATAATAGGTGTCTACTCTCTCTAACCCAACGAGACCTCTTATGTGATTTCACCTAGTAATTTTATATAAGTACTTACGAAAAGTCCTTAGGTGTACCGAAGAGCATTAGTGGTGTCATCGCTCCCACCACCACTAGGTACCAGATGCAAATGGTGACCGTCGGTACAAGAGACAGGAACACTTGCTCGATGATCTGCGCAGCCAGCAGTAAGTATACTACAGCTATACCGAATTGAGTGACTATCATAGCCAGGGATACAGCCACACTGAAAAAACACAACAATCTTTACAAGAGATTCATTCTCAAAGTAATAAAATATATATTACTAGCTGCACCCTGCGGTTTCACCCGCTATATTTTGGATAATTCACACTATATCATTATAAATTAAAGCCTATGTGTTATTCTGATGTGTAGGCTATATTATTGTAAAGTTTCATCAAAATCCATTCAGTAGTTTTTGCATGAAAGAGTAACAAACATACAACCATACATCCAGACATACATACATCCACACATCCATACATTCTTACAAACACAGTTTAAGGAAAAAACCTCAATTTATAATACTACAATGAAAATTAGTACCTCAGTCAGTTTGTTAAGATACAACAAACCAACAGTAAGAAGTCTTAAAATTAATCCAGTTATTTTGATCGATATTCAAATGATCGTCTATTTTTCGAAAAAAAAAACCAAAACAGAAATTATTTGTCACATCTTTAAAATAATATCAATAGAATAAAGACATGTTTGTCACATCTTTAAAGACATTGGAAAACTTACATAGTATGATACTATTTTCATGCGATTATTAATTTCAATTGAATACAATTGAAGAATCGATCGCAAATAATGCGCAGATGAAAATCAATTTGCACCTATTTACCATAAATTAAAAATACCTCAATATATACAAATGTATATATAATATGGTATGTTTATTACGGTATATATATATTTTGGCATATTTAACTCATGTCTGTCTATCAGAACACGACAAACTAAGAAACTATCGAACGGTTCAGAGAACAGTGTGATTCATAAGAAAAGGTTTTGAGAGAATTGGCTTTTTAGTTTTTGATATCTTATAACGTCACCACTGAATGTTTATAAGACCTAATTTTTTAGGTTTTCTAATTTTTATTTTGTACTTTAATGTATGTCACTAAACGTTAATTCGTCTATACAACAGGTTATACCTATAAAATTAAGATATTACTAATAAAAGTCCTCTATGACCTTTTTAATATTCTGCTCGGTATTAACATTATCTGACCTGACTTCTATTCAATATCTTATCTCGATCTATATCTGTTCTATAACAGGGGATAATATATTCGTCCTCATATTTAAGTCATGACAAACAAATCTACAATGTATTGAATTATTCTGGAAAATTTTTCGTTACATATTCGAAACCATTTTCTAACAACGTACTTGTTAGCCTCGGTACTAAATAATTCTCAGGTCAGAGCGACGTACAAATTTATTTTATCATCGGCCACTAATCCTTTAGTTATCATTGTAAAGTTTGTATCTTGTTGAAGATTGATTGACTATAGAAATTAAATGTTTTTTTTATCATTTATAAGCAAGCGTTTGACCGTAATCTGGCTGATGTTAAGCACGACACGGTCTAGGATGTTACACGCTTACCTAGAAGGTACCTGTTACTCTGGTTTTGAAGACACCAACGTTTTACGTATCAGGAAGCACAAACTTCGGCAAATCGTTCCACAATTTCGCAATGCGAATAATAAAAATGGATTCAAAGCGCACTCTAGGAATTTCCATCATGTACCGATGTCGCTATGGTCACGTTTACCGGGTTGTTCGATAGTAGAATTGCGCAGGTAGGATTAGGCCATGGAGTTCTTCAGTGCACTCTCCGAAATGTATCCGGTAAAACACCGATAAAGAGGCCACCTTCCAACGGCGCTCGACGCTTTGCAGCCGAGATTTGAGCAAAGTGTTGTCTCCTACTAGCCTTCTGGCCCGCTTCTCAACCGATTCTAAGGCCTTAAGTTGGTACTTGGCAGAGCCGTCCCAGAAGTGAGAGCATTACTCCATACACGACCTGAATTGCGCTTTGTATAAGCTGAGCAGGTGTTCCGGAGTGAAATAACGTCTCACCTTTGAGAGGATGCCAAGTTTTTTTGCGGCCAGCTGGCCTTTCGACTCAATATAGGAGCCGAAGTTAAGAATCGACGAGAAAGTAACGCCTAGAAGTTCTAGGTTGTCTGTTATCGGCATGGACACATTTGTATCATGTAATGTGTTGTCCTCCTATCAGTACAGTACAGAAGTACAGTACAAATTAGCCTTTTAATTGGCAATTTAGGGGCGGAATGAAAACTTTCGACCAGCAGCTTTCCTCGGTTTCAAAATATTTAATAACCATGTTAATACCACCATTTATATTATTTCGTAAAAAACACTACAGGTGTGTAAGTTAAAATATAATAATACGAGTATATACGAGCCATTTATTTTAACTTAAGTTATTGCGATATAATATTATAAAATAACATAGTCGTAAATGTCGTTATTGTGGCGAACGATGTCTGGGGGATTGTGTAATATAGGTACTACAAAACCAGGTCCTCAAGGTTTAGTTTTAATTGACCAATTCGACTGCGTGGGACTTGGTCTGTTGGAATAAAATTTCAATAATCAACAGATAACGTTCTTATTTTTGAGGGGGCCGCGGCCGAATGAACTGAATTTAATGAGTCGTATTTTCGTTTCTTTTGCAGTAAAAAATTCCACTGGTGAGTGGCAACAGGAGGGCTATCTTGTTTAGTATGTAATTCAATACAATATTTGTTAATTAAAATACATGTACTTTGTAAATATATTTACAATATAAAAGTTTTTTTCAATTTAACAAGTATTAAAAAGCTGATATTTTTGTCTAAATATTAAAGTGTAATTTATTTCGTATAGGTAGTTAATTTTAAATTTAAAAAGTGGAAACCTTTTAATCTTTAATAATTTTTATATTATAGTAATTAAAGTTGTACGACAAACATTAGTCTATCATTATTACAAATTCGTCAGAACCTTCAATCAATTAAAGCTAGTTTGATGTGATTTTAGCGTGGGAACAAAAAATAACAAGTTTATAAGACTGATCGATTCTTATATATAAATACGTTATATTATTATAATTACTATATTATATTCAAGTATTTGATGTAAGGGATATTAATTAAAGCTGACATGGCTTTAGTGTTAAATAAAATAAACATGACTAAAATTGTGCAGATAAAATTGATCTATTAAGGGTTTGAATGGAATGGAAAAGTATATAAATAACCTAAAAAAATGTATACTAAATAACATACCTCCACATCTTTCCCAGAGATTGTTCTGCGATAATGGCGTAGGGGTTCCGTTTTCTGGTTCTCATTTCAGGATCGCGACCTTCTATGATAGTCCAGCAGTCACCTAATCGCTTGCCACTGAATGCTGCCATTGCACACATCAGGATAATGATCGGTACTCCCACCCAGCCTAAAAAGGAAAGGAAATGCAGGCATTAAGAAAACATTAACGAAGATATCTCGTATATTTTACATTTAATTAAAATTCTAAATATTGACTAACTGTTTATATACTAACAATTATTAATTTGAATTGAAGTTTGTGAGGTCGTAGGGGGTAATCTCTGGATGTACTGAACCGATGTTGAATATTCTTTTACCAAAAAAAGGCTACATTATTTGTAACTCTCATAGGCCATATGACCCGAAAAATGAAAAGACTTTTTCGGGGTAGTCGTATTTGCAAAATCAATCGGAGAAAAAAGGTCGAAAAAAACTTTTCTTAAGAATAGTGCCTTAACGAGGAGAAATATATGATTCATAGTTGCGGGTAGGGTTTGAAAGAATAAAGGAAAGAGTGAGTGAGTGAACAGTGAATATACCTCAGCGAATCGAGAGCGGTTCGGCTAGTTTACGAATAACTTTTGAATTAGGTACTAAAATGAATCTAAATCTTCTTCTTGTGCAGTCAAATCGAATGAGCCTTTGTGTAGTTTTATTACTCAGTTTCTATGTCAAATCCAAATGTCATTATCTGATTTATGTATGCATGCAAATTTTAGCGTAATCAGAAGCTGGAAAGTAGTTCAAAAACTTGCAATATTTGATTACATACAGACACCGAAGGCGCAAATTAATTAAAAGCTTGTAAAATAGATCAGATTTATTTAATATCGAAAAATAATGTGTATAACACTCAATGTAAAAAATAACTTTTTGTATTAAGCTACATTCAAAAACTTGTGTAAAGCTGGCCGTCTACCTCATTATCATAATGACTGATCGAACCAGTTCGTCTTTACTGCTCTAACGCTACATGATAAAAAGAGACATTAAATTTTCGTTGAAACTTTTTAATTTGCCAAATGTTTTGTTATTAAATAAACAAGTGTCTTTAACTGAGGCGCAACAGAACTTATTCATATTAATATAATGAATGTTTTCTTATAATCTTATCAGTCCTTGATGACAATGAGGCTTGTTATGTTTATCTATAGGTAAGTAGGTACATAAATCTCCTTACACATAAAAATGAATTGATGTTTGTTAGTGTCGCTATAACTCGAATACGGCTGGACCAATATGGCTTACTTCAGTTTTAAAATATTTGTGAAGTCCAAGTCTAAGGAAGGGTGAAAGGTGAGAAACATAAACCTCATAATAAAAATGTAACTCACCGAATATTAAATTAAGATATATAAGAAAACTTGATGTATCGCCCATAGAAACAAAAACAATGATTTTTAGAATTTGTTTTTGTCTGTACTCACATTACGTAAAAACTACTACACCAGATCGAATAGAGTTTTTCCATTTGTATTGTTGCAGATCTAAGGTATAAAAGTATAGAATTCTGAATTTTAAATGGAGATTAGAAACAAGGTAAATCAAGGTCAAATAAATACGTGTTATTAAGGAATTTGTTATTCAATGTATTATTATCATCTATTATGAATAGAGAAATATATTAAAATCATAACCGGAAAAATATTCAGTTTTAGTATACGAAAATTGACCATATGAGTACAACCCGTTTTGAATAGATCAGTCCCATTATTCGTTTGTCAGACCCCTGGTCCCGAAAAAATGTTTCGTTACGTAAAACTGTCCCGTTTTCCGAAATCGTACGTTAGTTTACCGCGTACCCGACCGCGGGTATAAGACAGGCCGATCCCCATTGCATAGTATTTTTTTTAGAAAATACTATCTATAACTCATAACTTTATCTTGCTAAATGGAAGGATATAGATATTTGTTTATTTTTTTTTGGTACCACTACCCGAGGAGAAATTATTTTGTTTGATTTTGTTTTTTTCTCCTGGTTGCCTGAAAGACTCCCGTCTCGTTGTCCGTGTACAGTTTTGAATGAAAAATCTAATGGTCGTTTTACGTAAGTATATATTACTTTAAATTAATTCAAATAACTTCGAACACGAAGAGAAAAACAACAAAAAAAACATTGACAAATCATCCTACATCCAGACATGTAAAATGATCAAATGGCCTTGAATCTTGTAAGTAATAAATTATTCATAATAACAAAGGTAGGAACATAATATAAGAGCATGTATTACAATTGCTGTTTCGCTTAGGACACTTGAATAATGCATTTGTATCAATGTTTGCCGATTTTCATCGATCAATCGATCGAGATTGATAGATCTGCGCAATAAGTACCTACATATTTTTACATGTTTATATTTTTACAGGCTATAAAAAATAAAATATAAAACTGGGGTTGAAGGTAATACGCAAATACATCAAGCTCTCTCATTTCTGACGTTAAAATCTATATAGGGGATTAGGGGGTATAAAAGCGACAATTGTTCCCCTTGGGAGACTTGGGACAGTCCTTTTACAAAACTATTGTGAACCTAGCATTATTTAAAACTGGCAAGACTAGTAGTTCATTGTACAAGTAGAATTTGTGTCATAAAGACATATCTCCAAGTTGAGCAGTTTTTATACGGCGACTGTGTGAAATTTTTATCCTTGTTAGAGAAAAATTGAAGATTTTTCTATTTATATTACATAATATTTGATTGTGGTTCCTTTTTTTATAAGTGCATTTAAATATTTTACAAGTTAAAAGATTAAGTTGGAAAAGAAGAGGATTATAATGTTTGAAAATTTTAATTTAGCCACATTGTGACTGGTTTTTAATCTAGCTGTTGATTTTCACCTCTGGATCAAGAGTTCCAGTAGGTACTTATCATATATCATATATATGATAAATTTTCAGACCTTACGATCAGACATTACCTATTGAGAAATGTTTTTTCTCAGGCGATTCTAAGATAATTTCCTCATAAAATAGTTGAAATAAATCTTGAAAACTCTTATTTCTTCTATTAGCCATAGATCTAAGTAAAAATAAAACTATAACTAAATTCCTAACCTAAGGCCTCATCGTATTCATATGAGATGGTGCCGAAAATGCTGTCTGTATTTCCTCTCTGTATGGGAAGGCTAATTTTTTGCCCAGAATGAAAGTCAATTAGCATCAATATTTTGGATTTAACTACTGTTACACAATTTAACAAATTAAAAAATCATTAAATTACTACACTAAATTGTATTATATGACTAGTCGACCCGGATGATTTTTGTTTTATATATCACGAACTTATTATATAACGACGAAATCCCATATAAATTTTCATCCCCTATCCCGAGCCGCTTTTCCCAAGCTCTAGTGTATATCTGTACCAGATTCCATTAAAGTGGTTTCAATACTTGTAGAGTATGTCACCGTAAAATTGTAAATGCCGTTAGATTATAATCGATCTCGCATTATTGTAAACTGTCGAAAGATTGTCGACCAAGGTAACCAGCTAGCCAAAGCTTCGAAGACGAGTGTATGTTTTCGCACAGTGTTACGCAAGAGCGAAAGGGCTACACTTCCCATAGCTCCTTATTTTGTATTTAATGCTTAGGGCATTAAATACAAAATCTCAAGTAATGTACCCAACATTACTGAGTTTATTAAAAAATATGATTTAATGGGCTATCAATTATTAATCATTCTATTAATTTATGATCGGCTTAATAATTAACATTTTTTTTTTAAAAAGATTACTAGTAATATGGATCACATACTACTAGTATTCCCTTTACCCCTCCAACTAAGCTAAAGTGCTTGTGCTAGGAGTGGGCCACGCCAGTAGTCCAATGTCCGAGATTTGAACCCACGACTTGTTGATCGTGAATCCAACGCCCTAACCACTGAGCTACTGACGCTTCAAAGAAAAAAGAAGAGGGGTGAAAATTATATTATTTTGGAAGTATAATTCAAAAGTGGATAAAGATGAGGTTGATTTATAAAATTTAAAAGAAGGAGTTATTCTAAAATTTAATTCACACAGCGGGCAATCATAATATAAAGTAAAATATATATTTTATATTCGCAGTGAGCAAAAAACTAAACAATATAATTAACTTCGCCGAAATAAAATATTGGTCTGCTGGTCTCTATTTTGGGACTAAGATTTTACAAGCTTTTCTTAAGTTTGTCTTTCTGTATGTAGGTAAATTATGCAAGTTAAAATTTTGTATACTTAATATTGCATTTAAATATTATTATGACGTGGAACTGATCTGCTTTACCTTTTTTAATAAACAGGTAATAAAGCTTACTTAAAAAGAATATAAATAAAGTTTTGTTAAGCTAATATAAGACTTCTTTCCAACAATTGACATACCTAATACATATACAAAGACTTAGTGTGCTTGAGGATTATTCCACTAGTCAGTAAGGAAGCCTAACATATAACAAAAAGTGTAAAATTATCTTCATGAAAATTAGTTTTTAGAATAACCTGAATTATCATTTATATAGACCCGTAAAAAGTATTACTTCTACTACGTAAGCTTTATTGGAAGACAGTTATTATATTTTATTAATATTTATCTAATTATCTATTTTTACAATGCTATAATGTTATTACGAAAACGCGTACACCTTAATTATCCGTCGTTGTATTACAAAGTTCCCGTTCCCTCCTTTAGATGAGCTTCATATCTTAATAATGTTACAAACGTGCAAATTTTCTGAAGCTGGAAAGTCCAGGAGAAATAAACCTGTAGGTGAAACTCGAACTCCGAATATTTTATTTTAATTACACTTTTTTCACAAAACTTTTATTTTTACCAAAATATAACTTACAGGAACAAACGTGTCAAAAGAGTTTTAAAGTAAGGCAACATTACTAAATACGGCAAAAAAAATTATGTTGGAAACCAAAACTTGGAAAAGTTTCTCTACCAAAAGTATCTGTGGTGTGGATCCCTATTTATATAAATACTAGCACAAAATTACGGATATTATCTTACCAGTGAAATTAGTTAGTAAAATAAAGTGTTGAAAATGCAGAATTCGCATCGCATTTACCTTTCTATCCAAACGAGGGAAATCATTGACATGGGTCAATAAGTCTATTTAAAAAAAATATATTAGAATTCTCACCAGTTTTGACAAGTGCTCGTGGCAGTGCCAGGATTCCGCTACCAGCCATTTCACCAGCCACCAAGAAAGCTGTTTGATATGTAGACAACCCCCCGTTGCCATTGCCATTGCCCGGCTCTCCGTTACCATCATCACCATTCTTGAACAAAATATAAAATTTAAATTGTTGTAAATCTACGAATGTTTCAATCATACATATTACATGAATCCTGATATATTTATAGAAGTACCCTGGAGTAACTTTGAATTTCAAGGCTGAATACCAATGAAAAGGTATAATATATACTGTGGAACTTAGCCCTTATTGATTAAATGATATATAATAAATAAGGAAATGGGTAACTGACTCAGGAAGTGTTGCCAGTATAGCCCTAAAATACGCCAACTGGTCTCATTCGTTTCTCGGACACCACAAAGTGTGGTCGTAAGTTGCGAATTACGAGTATAAAAATGCCTAATTGGTTGTAAAAGGTTGCAAAAATCATCGGTAGGTATCTCTTATATTGTATGTATTTTTAACAATCAAATAAACATATCTTGGGGGATCCGAGTTCGAACCTGAACACACCTCTGAATTTACTGAGTTATGTCTTACGTAATTAAATTTATATAATGTAGTTCTTCATTTTTACTTATTACACTATTTACCCACATATGATCATATATTATTAAGATAAAATATATACATGATAGTGTAACTTAAGCCTAACAGTGAAGGAAAACATCGTGTGTGAAGTTTGCCAACCCGCACTTGGAGGGCATCCCCTCCTCATTCTGAGGAGGAGAACCGGCTCAGCGGTGGAATGATGATGAATCAAAATAAACTATTTTTTGTTAAAGCGATAATTTGTCATAGAGGCGACGGCATTGTTCAACTGATTCATATAGTTTGTGTATGGAGGAGGACGCCTTTTGTTTGTCTATGCTAATTTTGCAATCATTGCTCTTACTTTTGTTTCTTCGTTTTTATGCTCTGTAAAAGTATTTAATATTAAGGGATAGAATTTTCAGGATTTTTAGGGCGTATATTAAGTTCAGGTTTAAAAAAATATTATGGCAATAAATCACATTTATAAGTGTGAGTATATAAAGTAGAGCCAATAACAGAAATAAAGCGAAATTGAATGGTTAAAATAAAGGTTCCAGATGTTGTTTTATTTAATTACTAGAATCATCATGAATAGGACATATTTAAACAATTAAACAATCTAATAACTTAGGTGATTATTGAATTTAATTATTTTACTTTTCATAATAACTTTTAAATTGTGCTTATGTATTATCATAGTGATCAATTATTTAATTATCTAAATAGTATATTTTTTATTATGATAAATACGCATTACGTTTAAAACAATCTCTCATCACACACACTTTTTTTTTGCTTTTCGTTTATGGCACAGTACTTTTTGTACATCTTCTTTAATTATATTAAAATCTAATAATTTTAAACAAACTAGTTTTACATATATTATAAATATTTTAAAACTCCATTGAGTGCTAAGACTATAAGTAATATAAAAAAACTGCTAGCCCAATTTCGATAAAATTTAAATGAGACCACATGGGAAGTACCTATGCTTTAAACAAAAAAGAATTTTCCAAATCAGTTCAGGCGTCTTAGAGCAATCGGTGAACATACATAAAAAAAGTCTTCTTTTTAAAGTCATTTAAAAAACATCATGTACTATAGTTAATAGTTATATAACAATAATTTTCTGTTATAATACTTTATTTTTGTGACATTTTAATGACTTTTATCTACAGCTAACCTCTGTCTATGAATAATACTTAGAGCAATGTGAGAATCGTGTCATATTTGCATATTTATGTGTAGGTTTTTACATACACATCTATACATATAATAAAATAGTACCTAGCAGATGTTTGAAAAAAGGAGGTACCAATAAAGTCGAACAACACAGTTTGTCCCAAAAAAAATATTTTACTAACTTCGGTTTACTATATCTTTGATAATCTTTGAATCATTAACTGTGTAGGTCAAAGAGTACTTTAATAGATACAGACAATCATATAATATGTTGTATGTATAGAATTCCGTTGACATGTTTGTCCTCGATGAATTCCACTACTTAACCGATGAACACACTGTAAGTAATTTGATCCAATGATGGATAGAACAGTTTATATCTAGATCAATGACTTCAATATTTTTATTGAAAATTAAATGTTAATTGTAAGACAAATATTAAAATGATAATTATATATTATTTGTTAACTCTCAGTTAATATTTATTTCTAACCAAGGTAAATGCGAAAAGTTTATTTCAATTACACTTTTTACTAAGTAGTACTTTTGACACGTCAAAATTGATCAGTCAGTCAGTTTGTCTGAAGCTACCACCAGTTCGGAAAGCAGTTTCCTGATGAGAAGAGCCGGCCAGAAACTCAACAGCCGCTCTTTTCTAAACGCCATTGTTTACATCAGTCTGTTTTACAAAGGTATAATCATTCAGCTGAGTATTAACGTCATTTTGATTACAAGTTATGTCATCGTTCAAGTGATCCTATACAGAGTAGTAAGCTTTATTTACTAAACAATTTTTTATGTCAGTTTAAAATTGCTGAAGTGGCAAATCTAATATAGGCTGTGGAATCTTATTATAGATGCGAACACCAAACCCAAACAATTACTTACTTTGTGGAGACAAAAATATGGCATTACAAGTTTTTTTTTTCAATTTCTAGTATTTATACTATCTTTGGAAAATAAATTAATGTATTTTATAAGTGAAAACATACAAGCTCTTTCGGTGTCAGTAAATACCCTTGCTTTCCTTACTGCGTAAGCTGCCAAGAGTTGATTTAGTACCTATATTTTTTTCAAAAACTTTACTTATTGATGGTAATATAGAGATAAGTGTGTTGATACCACGATCGTTTTTAACACCATTTTAAAAAGAGGTATAAGTTTCATTTAATTAGGAAATGATCCTATCCACACACTTGAAAATGAGAGCTAGATGTGGAGCAATAGCATAAATATATTTTTCAGTTTAACTTTCATTCGCCAAACATACACCAAAAGGTACTTAGTTTTATATTTGTTTACGTAAATATTGTTTTCAGTTTATAATCATCATTTGAATGTGATATTTACAAAGTTGTAGTTGACAATGACTATCATTTATTAAATATTTGCACGTCCGTGTTGGAGTGCATATGTAACATTAGTTTCTTTATAGAAAATATTAATCATTTCATTTAATCCAATCTTTTAGTACAATTTGTTGGTAATATTTATAATTCTTTGTCGACAATTCAACTGATGTGTCTCATTAGCCGTGGGAATCTAAATACTTTATATTTCATTTTATTCATTAACATAATGTAAGTGATTGTATTCCTTTTTTGTATTAACTAATTGCTGTACAAGGTTATAACTTACATAAAGAATGCTTAAAAATATTGTGCCTTTCTATAGATCTAATATTTTATGATCTAACTTAGTTTTTCGATGGGCTAAATATTTATTATCTAAATCGCATCAGTAGTTCCAGAAACAACAAACCCTACCTGTTTATAATTGGTCTGATTTCGACAACACACAATATTATAAAATCAAGTTATTTGAAACAAGAGTAGATTGGAATGAAAGTATCGATTTTCGAAACTCGTAACGAAGAAACCTTGCGGTTTAATTTACTTAATTAATTAAGAACCTATTTATAGTGCTATAAGATTGAGGCTTCTTTGCTATTAACAATCAGTATAATTTGATACTCATTAGTCATTACATGTATTATTAGTTAATCTCAAGCTCATAATATTTATGTGGGTGCCACTATCGCATAAAATATATCATATTTAAGTAAATCTCCTTAATAATTATTATAGACTAGTACATCTCTCATGCTAAAATAAAAAATTTTTGGTCTTATCTGAGCCTCAAATCCAAGTAACTATCGGTGACATTTTTCCGTTTGTTCGTGTACTAAATCTGTCCCCTTCTACAAAAATGTTGCGCAACCTGATATAATAATATATTAGAGACGCCTTCGTCCGTTTCTTCTATAATGATTACTAAACCGGTTTCTTCTACTCAAATCAACATTTATTATGCATATATGTATCTCTTGATGCATTAAACTTTATATTTGGATATTTTATAACTGTAAGAGATTTATAAAATATTTAGATTCGGAGATTGTAGAATGATATTAATAAAACAATATGAAACAACAATAACAACAACAAAGTTTTTGTGAAGGTTAGATAAAGTTTTTGTGTCGAATCGTTGTTACTCAGAAACTACTAGAATGGATCAAAAATTGTTTTTAATTTACATGAGGACAACACGTGGCATACATCATAATTCCTGATATTAATTTTTTGCTTCATCCTTACCCTGGGGACCAGAGGAGTCGTTTCTGTAGCTTCCGCTTTTCCACTCCCCGAAGGTTCTAAACTACTTTTCTTGGACATCTTTGTTGTTGACAACTGCAAAAATGATATTACATGAATATTTATTTCTTAAGGACTAGAAACTGCACTATTTTAACAGTTTTAAATTGAAATCATTTACGCATTAGGAGTAAAGTAGAGTCGTACGTCTTAAACCGCGTGGTCTATAAGTACACGTTGAATAAATATAATTAATATCTTATTCTTATATATAAAATTCTCGTGTCACAATGTTAGTTATCATACTCCTCCGAAACGACTCGACCGATTTTTATAAAATTTTATATGAATATTCAGTAAGGGTGAGAATCGGCTGCTATCTATTTTTCATCCCCCTAAGTAATAAGGATGGCCCACCCCAAATTTTTTAAATGTATATGGCAAAACAACGTTAGCCGGATCAGCTAGTAATGATCTATTTAATGTTTTAAAATATAATAAGTTTTTGTGTATCTGGTTGTGGTCGTGTAACTTTCGAGCAACTAGGAAAATTGCTTAAATTAAATACAAAATTATGTGTAGGTGCAACAAGCTGCTCATTGTTAATGTATAAACGAATTGGTCGTTTCCGGTGTATCAATGAACTAATATAGTGTATGGCTTCTACTTACATGCTTGTAGAGGACGACGCACACCCGTACTCCACAAGGCTTCTTACCAAACTGGATATTTTCTCCGCCGGCATGAAGCCGGTCGCGGCGTATCTAAGGTAATTTAAGCCGAAAATTGGTGATAATGATACGATGCTTCAGAAAACGAATTGGCAGGTAAAAGATTTTCTTTACCCTATTCAGGGTTATTGATATTTTTATGGATGTTCGGATATTACTTCGTTTAATTATTTTTAGATTATTCCATTTTCTATAAGTGTAGCCTCAGACCTTTGAGAGGCTACGGCCTGACTCCTCCACCCCTAGTAGGTAGAAACAGGCAAGTATATATATTTTCAGAAGTATGCGGTTTTTATTTTTCATCAATAATAACTCAACTCTTTACCTATTTTAAGTCTAATGTGCTTATCACAATTGATATAATATGACATGTGTATGAAAGTTTTATTAATTTACTTTACTTATTTAATGAAGGAGTAAATATAAAAAAATATTGTCTACTTATAAGTATTTAGACTTTAATATTAGTGCGCTAGCAGAGCATAGCATAAGGATGTTTTAGTAAGTTACTGTTTAAATAAAATAAAAGTCAATGGGGTCATGGTTGGTACCTATCCAGATTTATCAGAGATTTGCAAAATAGTTTATAAAAGTATTCAAGTACAAAATGCAAATACCTTTAGTATTTTTTATTTTAAATACAAAATAGTTTTTCCATTTTGTATTTAAAATACTAAATATTTCCAAATAAAATAATTTAATGGGTTTAAAAGAATGTGCTTTTATTGCATTACTAAGTTTTTTAATTTAAATAAGTCATCATATTCTTATCCATAATTATTATTATCTCAATAAAGTCAACATTATTAACTAAAGTTATTTGTTATTTTGTCGTAATTCATTAATTTCATTCTACATGTTTTTTCTACAACTATATTAGTTGTAGAAAAAACATGTAGAACATCTCTTTTAAGTCGTCCTGATAGCGCCCATTATTGTGAATATAATTTTGTATAAAAAAAACTTAAACAAATTAAAATTTAGAGACCTTAATAGTCTTTATTTTTTTATAATACGCCAAGATACTTACTTCCTACTACGAATATGATGAGTGATTTCGGCGCCTTGTGATTTTGCTCTCGCATTCTGTAAAGGCGCTAAATATATCATAATTTAATAATCTCGTATCACGCTTTCTAATACATTCCTAGTGGTGACCTTAGTCTTTGCGAGACACCCTTTGGCTAATATAATCTATACCCACATTAATGTATTTTTTTTTCACAACTAAAAAAATTTTTCTCCCACCGCAACTGTATAAAAAATCGGTTGATTCAATAAATTTAAAATCCAAAAAGTATGACTGTTTTTTTTGTAACATAAAAAATGAAGATTTATTTTATTCAAAATATTGTCCTTCGTTAGATACGCTTTTTAAACCACCAACGCTATTAGTTTAACGTGCGTATTTGCAGTCTCTGTATCTGTATATCATGTATGTCTGTCTGTGGCATCTTAGCATCCTTACATTAGGCTATGTGTTGTGAAAATCTGGTCCGTCGTTTAAGATTATCAGCTAATTTCTAACTTAAGACAGAGAACTTATCAACTTTCTCAAGTTCGTTTGATCGTAAAATCATATTTTCGCTACATTGTAAGAAATGTAATGCTGCTTGGCCAGACTGTGTAGTGTGTAGTCAACGACGAGAACTGTTACCCAATATGCCAAGCCGTTAAATAAATTAAAAAAAAAAAAAAAAAAAAAAGTTACCCAATAGACCTACTCAATATTAATTAATCTATCATAGTTTGGTTTATTTATATTTCAATTAAATAAATATTATATTTCAATTAAATAAAATTATATAAAAATGTAATTAACTAATTATTAATGATTAATAGCTGATTTGTATATTACATATAATAAAACATTTAAAAACAAGTAATTGCTTTGTTGGATTATGCAGATAGTCATAATAGTTAATAATAATAATATACATTATGTTTTACGATTTATTTACTAGAAATACGTAACTAATTATAAAATTATAATTTATCAGCATTGCTTGATAAGTAAATTATATTTTGGATATTATTTGTGAATAATTAGTTTCTTTGTTGATGTTAGTTTCTTTTTGGGTGTAACTGTACATTCCATATAAAAGTCGCAATGCACATAATGTATGATTATTCTGAAAAAAAAATTATATACTTGTTGTCGTCACTCTGATTGACTGAGGCTCAATTGCAGTTCAGTTACTGTATAGCAACTCCTAGTAGATCATTCCTACCTGATCGTACCAGATTACATATGGTTAACAGTCTGATGAATATTATAATTATCTTATTAAAATATTTTCAGATCGTCGTTAACATGATGATTATATAATATATTTGTGGATAACTTAGTCTTAAAGTACTTTTTAGTATGAACTTACACAGCTATTCAATTAATAGCTCATAATTTTTCCTATGAAACTTGTTTTTATAAAAACATAAATTAATCTAATATATAAAATTCTCGTGTCGTGGTGTTTGTTACCATGCTCCTCCGAAAAGGCTCGCTCGATTTTTTAACTTTCAAACTATTCCAAGCCTGTATCTTTAACGTTAGCCTCCTCCCATGTCACAAGTTTTTCACTTAATATAATCCATTAAAATAAAATAAAATAAAATGTAGTATATGTACACAATAAAGAACAATAATTTTTTTTTTTAAGTATACCTATATTTAACAAGAGGATGAGATATACCTAAAAAGATAAAATGTTACTAATCCTTACTTCCTTACTAATATTATAAATGTGAAAATAACTCTGTCTGTCTGTCGCGCTTTCACGCCAAAACTACTGAATCGATGTAAATGAAATTTGGTGTACAGATAGTCTAGAGCCTGAGAAAGGACAAAGGCTACTTTTTAATGCGAAAAAAGGTCTGAAAGGGGGGATTTTTAGAGCTAGAAGCTTGAAACTTATTTTCAGTTTTATTAAAGTTTTAGCCTCAAGAGTGTAAAATAATAATAGGGAATAGGGGATGAAAAGACACTATTCCACGCGGCCGAAGTCGCGGGCACACCTTGAAATTAGTAATTGTCTATTAATAGAGGTCAATGGTTTGACTATTGACTGACGCGTTGTCGGACTTTTACTACGATATTTTGTACTTATTTGGATTTACTTAAGCTATGTATAGCTTAAGTAAATCCAACTTTCTTAGTTTGGCAGATTACACATGGTCAGTAATGGCGGACAACCGCTCGGAGCGCCGATGACTTTTTTAGCCGTCAGTTTTTGCAGAAAGTGGTGCCAGAAACACAACTCGCCGAGAGCACCTATATGGTTTAGAACGGCGCTTCTGATGGTCTTAAGTCGGTAAAAATCATAAAGTATAAACTTTTTGATTTTACTTTTTAATACATGTACATAATAGGTCCTACGTATATAACATACGACCCTTGCGACTCCGTGCCCGTGATCATCCGCTCCTATTGGTCTTAGCGTGATGATATATATAGCCTATAGCCTTCCTCGATAAATGGCCTATCTAACACTAAAACAATTATTCAAATCGGTTCAGAAGTTTCTGAGATTAGCCCGTTCTAGCAAAAAAACTAACTCTTTAGCTTCATATGTATTAGTACAGATTTTTTTACTTCGGCCCTTGCGCGAGGACCCTTGAAGCGCCGGGCGCTCGGCTGTCTCGCCCCCTCCTGAACCCGCAACTGTACATTCCAGTAATATTTTAATAAACTATCTATTATCTAATAGAAAACTATCCTAGGTTTGTAATAGCAAAGCAAGGGCGGGAAAGTCAGTATAATGTGTTAATTAAAATATTTTAATTTGTATGTTTTATTACAATTATGGAAATTGGTAAAAAATAAATGTTTTTATGAGATAATTAAAATAATTTTACTTTTTTTTTCATTTATAAACAAATTTTTCAAACAATCGATATCTAGAGGTAAACACTTACGCGAGAAAAATTATCGATATCCTTATTAATTATCAGCACTGGTTGCCCGCTTCACGTGCTATGATTGGTTGGTTTCGGATGATCAGTGTAGCCAACATTAAGGTTTACTCCCTAAATTTGAGGTAGATTGATACTATATCAGCAATCTATGATTAAATGGTAGGAAATAGTAGTAGCAGGGCTTTGTATTTATTTAAATTTTGATAGGTAACTTTAATTTACAACCTTGTTTCTTGAAAATCTAATTTCTAAAGGTGGCTAACCCGGAAAACTTTTTTTTGTATATATATATATATATTTTATATTATAAAAAAAGTTGCATCTTGCTAATAACATCAATTTCAGTCTAATTCACTGCTTAAAACTATTTATATGGCACATTGTCACAAACACCCTAAGAAAAACACTGTGAGTACGAGACAAAATCCCCTTTAGTTCGGTCTTGCTCGGAATAATTTTTGCTCTATAGTTATAGTAAAGTATAGTTATAATTATTTCAAGGTACCTACATATTTGAATATACAATATTTTTGAGAGAGCGTTTTAGTTGTTATATAAATTCCTTGCCTACGACTTACCAAGGGTGCAAGCATTCACAACGACCGACCACGTCACGACCACGGTTTTTCCTGTTCCAATTATTCGCGTTACAGTCGTCAATCCAAGTGGAATGAATGATTGAGCGTTTTGAACATTAACGAAAATAATTCAAATGGCGGGTTATAAAGTAATAGGAGGTTAAAGTTATAACTTGTAAGTCTTAACAATAAACTTCAATAATTATTGGTAAATTTAATTTATTTTCATATATTTTATTTATTGATATTGATTTTTTTTTGATATTGATTTTTTTCACATGCTACCCGACGAAAGATATATGATACCCATTACTGTACAGCAATACGAGCAGTGCCTGGGGCTTAAGACCCAGGAGCAGGTTTAAAGACCTGTTTCATAATATATTACCTCTCACCACTCGACCTCGCTAACGACAATAAATAATAAAGTAAACTCACGTGGACCTCGAGAAGGGTAACCTTAATCACAAAACTATAACACTAACTTCCATGTTCACTGCACGAATACACCAGAGAGACTGAGATTAATCTATCGTACTAAAGGTTATATATTGTCTTCACGTCGGTATACTTGAAATAATATAAAATGATCTACCCGCTACTACTACTTAATAAACAGTCATACTAACATACATTAATAATTAAATTGCAACTAAAATTAATTTTACATAAATATGCGCTGCTGAAACGTTAACTTCCACTAATAAATTTCTATCCGTAATAATTTTATTTATTATTTACAAATTCGCCCCTATTGTTGTTTTAAAATGTCGCCAATTTTGCAACGCTGCATTTTTCAAGATGGGTCGTCGTGCGTGAGCTTTGTGTGAGCATAAGTCATGACGTCATAAATTACGTTTTCGCCGCGACCAACGACCGTAGCATCATGTGGAGCGGCTGAAACAGCATTTTGGGCGTTATGAACGCTTTGTGGAACTCATCACAAATCAACTCAGATCTACCAAATATACACAAAAATTTTATAAAAATTCGTTTCGGAAAAGTTCGATAACAAAAAGCGAGGCATGAGATTTTTATATAATATATAAGATTTAAGCTATTTTATATTTAAAAAAACATGATTTCTCCCTATTCAATTTATTATATCTAACAACTTACAACACTGAATGAGCACTGGCAGCTGATAGGTGGCAACACTTTTTTCATATAAACTTATGTGTCAAATGTGTTAAATAGCTAAAATCGAGAACTTGGGCAAGTCTGTTAGAATTTGCTAATGACGGTGTGATTGTACAATTTGAGCAAGATTTGTTCATTCGCTTTTGTTTATACATTTGGTTCCATCAAGATGGTGTTTCTTCAAGTGGTTACAGGGTAACCGAGATAATAAGGTATTTAAAACATTTTACTTGGATAGGTATCAATTATTTAGCGCATCTTATTGATTCATCTTTTCTTTTTACTTTATTATTCGATAATTTTTGATTTCTTATTAATTTACATCCATTCTAATTTCTTAATCAAATTTCATTATATAGGTCAAACAAACGGCGTAACAAAAAAATATATGTGTCCTCAGAATTGTTTGTTATCATTGTTTTAAACGTTATTAAACACTACCGTTAAAATATTTAGTAAAAAATAGTGAATAGGTTTGAGATTTCTTTATTTCTCTAAAAGAATTACAATTCACTTGAAGGTTATTTAAACTAAATTGTAGTAAATTCTTTTTTTTAAAATGAGAGCTTACAAATGTTTTAAGTAATGCAACATTTTATATGGATAAGATTATAGATACATAACTTTGGCAACATAACAATCCCTTGAACATTGAACAAACAAAACATAAATGGTTTCTACATCAGATAAATTGTTCTTGCAAAATTTGATGTTAGAAGATTAAAATTAAAATACATTTGATTTTGATAAAATATAGAAAACCTTTATTGGAACAAAACATAATATGTAGTGAAAAGAAAATGTAAAATTATATTTTATGTTAATGAAAAATAGAAGCAACCAGTAAATAAATAGAAGAAAGCACTGAGTTCCCTGCTGTATCTTCCAATTCCTAGGTCCAACTCTTTTTTATCAAAATAATCATCTAAATTGTTTCATAAACAAAGAAGGTCATGACTAAAAACATTCTCCATTGTTGAAAGCTGAAATGGTGAGGTAAATAATAAAAGAATAATGGTACTTATTAATTAAACTTGCTGCTGCATTATATATACATTTTGATTTTATTGACATTAAATTTGGGCTTTGACAAAATCAGGAAATTGTTCAAAATCAAATAGAAATAAGATAGTATTGTGATTGAGATATTAATAGGTTAGAAACAAATCAGTTGAAGTTTTTTTAAATAATATTCCATGTAACTTTTTTAAAATATTTTTACTGATATTATAAAAAGCAGCCATGCGAACTTGCAAATACATATTTTTTTATTAAAAGTTTACTTCACCAACAAAGCTTAATGCTAGCGGTAGATATAGATTCATAGATTACTCATAATATTTTTTACATTTAAACATTTAGTATTTCTTTTACATTTAATCTTTTTCTCTATCATGAAATTAAAACTGCTGCCCAAATATTAATTTTATCAAAATATAGAATTAAAGAATCTCATGTTTCAAAATTATGTTAAAAATTTACATTCTCAACAAATACAAGAAACAACAAGTAAATATATGAGAGAGACTCAATCCCCACTTTTGTTTTTAAGGATTAATCAAAGTACTGAAAGTTCTCAAGAATATTTTTTAACTGTTATGCAGAATTTATTTAGGAATCACCTGAGAAAAAACCGTTTACATAAATTGAAAATGACACTTTCAGATGTGAAAATTTGTCATGTGTTCAAATTCTTGATCAGAGCAGTTTGATCCAGAGAGAAAAAATTAACAAATAGAATAAAAACCAGCCATAACGTAGCCAGTTTATTTAATAGCTATTTAGTACTCTTCTATTCTATTTATATCATAATGTTTTAAATCTCTGGTGCTAATTTAAAAAAAAATTTCTGAATCAATTATTCTTAAATTATTAAGAACAAAAAGTTTTTGAAAATTTAAAAATTCATAATCATCTTTTACTTTACTGCTTTTGATGCTTTTACTTTAGATCAAGAAGTTTTTTTACAATTTGGCAACCATTTGGGAGAATTTGGCTAGGGATCAAGTTCACAGATTCACTAAAATTCACAAAAAAATGTGTTCCTTTTTTAAAAAAACTAGTTATCATAGGGTTCTCATGTCATTTTATAATTACTTGTAATTTGCTTAATAATTCCATACAATTTTATTGCTATATTTAATTTTTAACAAGAACATAATTTATATAAGATGACTATTTCCCAAAGACATAAACGGTCACACAGCTCGACATGCAATTCTTCCATTATTTCATCCTCCTCAAGCCATTTTTTTGCAATATATATGCAAATAGCCTTTCCCAACCTCTAGTTTATGTCTACAAAATTTCATCAAAATCGGTTCAGTGGTTTAAGTGTGAAAGCATTAGACAAACAGACAGTTAGTTACTTTCGAATTTATAATGTTTGTTGGGTTTATCAATCTAAAAGCTAAATTGCACCGCTTTCGTATCGCTGGGCTGAAATATTTTTCCTGGCTTGATTGAAATTAAATAAAGCTTAGATTTTAAGTTAGGCTTGCAATAATTTAACTATAAAAACTATAATAAAATTTGAAATATTAAATTCTCTTAAATATTCAACAGACATTAAAAACGTTAAATTTTTAGTCATCATCACAATCTATTAATGGCCCATTGCTCAGAATGAGGAGGGGTTAAGTCATAGTCCACCTTGCTGGCCAACTGCGGGTTGTCAGACTTTACGCAGTTTTACGGAAATCTCGGGAGTACAGGTTTCTTCACAATGTTTTCCTTAACAGTTATAGAAAGTGACAATTATTAATTTCTTAAAACACACAACTCAGAATAATCATAGGTGTGTGCGCAGGATCAAACTTGGACCTCCCGAGTAAGTCGCTAATGTCTTAATCACTGAGCTATTTTGGTTTTTTTTAGCAAAATATTCGATATTTTACAATATAATTCAATAATATTATTTTATAATTTTATTTGGTGATAGTTTTTTAATGCATTATGTTTTTTGTTTAAGATTGTTTCATTACAGTTACGATTTACTTTCTGTTGTTATTTTGGTTATTCTAGTGTTAACCTTGAATTTAAATTAAAGTTATATTACACTTTTAGGTGCAATGTTGCAGATTGGAATCTTTTCTAATAATGTAACCAAAAGGTAATCAAAGGCTTCTCAACATCACAATTAGAGCACTTAGTACAATGTTTTTGTGTACCGTAGACAATAACAGGATTGTGATAAATTATGGTTATTTTATGCTGAAATTTAATTGTAACCTTTAAACTTTTATGTTTAAAGGCAGCATTAAAATTATTTGCACAATCCTGCTAATGGATGTGGTTTTTGGTTGACTCATAGCTATATATATATAGTTATTGATCATAAGTTGACACAACCCTGTTTATTGTGAAAGCGCTTTTATCATGTATAATCATAACACAAATCCATGTTTTACTTTTTATTTAGTTGTATTATTTCTGTGAAATGTTTTTTTTCTATTTTAGTGACATAATCACAATCAAACCATACATCCATTCTAGCAAAATAAACAGTTTTCCTTTCCAACATGATGAATTCAGAAGAGTCTGACTCTTTGAGTACCATCCCTTCTGATGGACACCCCGAAGATGCATCTGGTTTGTATCTCATTGCTTGCTTATACTGCTTTAACATTTTTTAATTTCATAGCATTTGCAATATTCAAATGTTTTCTTTTTATCACAAAATAAAGCTTGCTATATTCATTTAGAAAAAGTGTGCTATCAACTAGGTAAGGCTTATTAGATATGTCACTCCTAATTAATTTGATTTATTAATGATGTAAGTTTTATGAAATTGTGGAAGTTTATAAATATTTGTCTGTATCAGGTACTGAGGAAGCGCCATCGTCCATAGTATCAAGTGAAGCAGAATCTGAAGGCAGTGTGTTGTCAGAACCACCTCGTCAAGATGTGCTAGACAATATGTTAAGTGAGACCACCTTCACTGATCAAGGTCATAGCTTCCTGGACAAGACCATCGGAGCATCGCCAGACGTGCGCGCCGTTGGCACTACTTTAGCGTCACTAGTTTCCACCAGAGGTACTTTACTATTATATTTTACTGCAATTCACAATCACTGCCAGGGTTTATCCTGTAAATTGTTGTTCGTACAATATCAAAGTAAAATCATAAAGGACTTGTTTTATATGTAATTAGCGATCCACCCCTGTGTACTAAAGAAAATGACCTGTCTATTTCCAGTGATTTAGGTAATGCGTATAGCAGAACTGTCCAACTCGAACTAACATATATTATTATCTGACTTTTCTAGTAGATTTTCAAAAATTATTTATATGACAATTCAAACAAACACAACAAATAAAATATTAACGCTAATTTATATTGGGAATTGAAGTTTGAAGAAATTGGGGTCTGAATCAACACAATCGCATATATGTAAATACATCTGGCTGAAATACTCACAAAATAAGATAATACTGGTTAGTTTTATCTTACTCACACCGGAGCTAAATAATGTTCTTCATTCCTACACTTCCAATTCAAAATAATTTTAAAGTGTTGTTCTTATGATAGCGATATTATAGAATTAAATATAACAATGGTTTAATTATTACTGATTACAAATTAACAAAGAGGAAAAAGGGACACTATTTCCGCTAAAACGAATTAATATCATATGTACATTATAAATTTCATAGTTGTGAGTTTATGTGCATGTGTACGGTGAAATAAGAATATGAAATACAAATTAAAAATAAGTTAATTCTGGCTAATGGGTTTGCTACCTAATAATATGATGGGTGGATTGTTGGTGTTAAATATAACTAAGAAATTGGTTATACCAGGTTCAATGCTGCCGTGGGGTCCAAATAAAGGCGCGATGGTGGCCACGTCAGATACAGATTTAAGGCCAGGGGAGTATGTGATGAAACTCCTTTTCACGGAGTTCACTGTACAGGCTGAGAGGAAAATGGAAGCTGTGATGGCCGAACCATTGGTAAGATTCATTTTGTATTGTTCCCTATGACTAAGAAAAGTAGTAATACAACACTGAATAGTCATCTAAATTATCAAAACTGTTTCAAATAAATTTGACTTTATAAAATATATATTCAGATATATGTTTACTGACAAATTGGCATTTTTAACAGGAAAAGCCACTAAACAAGACGCTACAGAGGGGTGAAGACCCGCAACTAGACCAGATTCTCTCGGCATTTGGTACTGTAGCTGAGCATTGTTTACCATCTCTATTACGTGCTTTATTCGGCTGGCTTGAACGTCAAATGGCTGAATCAACTCAACTGAATGAACAGGCTAAGAAGCCACATCAGGATTTAAGAAATAAAAGGTATTTTACATTTATACTATTATTATACTATAGCAGGAACTACAAATGATATTGATCCATTAAGTGTTCATATTTAAAATTATGCAGGCCAAGCCAAAATGTTTGCGACCGCGAGAATCGATTTTTAAATTGAATAATAAGAGTACGAGAAACAACCGTTGGATATTTGTATTGATCTAGTTTCGTAACACTGTCGTCGTTTGTTAGTGATTACATTATATAGGGCATTGACTTTTCACTCATTCCACTTTTGTATGCTGGTAGAGTAGAGAGCATTTTTGAAAGTTCATTTCTCATGGAGGGCAGGGAAGAGGAGAGGGTATATAAAAATTGAAATAGAGGTCCTTACAGTATGATCACAATACATATAATGTAATATTTTGTTCATTAATACTTAATTAATACTAGAAACAGAAATAAAATTGTAAAGCCTTACTTTCATCTCCAAAGTAAGTAATAGTTTCATGGGGCTTGGTGTTCGCATCTATAATAAGATTCCACAGAATATATTAGACTTGCCACTTCAACAATTTAAAACTCGTATCAAGAAATCTTTAATTAATAAAGCGTACTATAATGTACAGGATTACTTAAATGATGAGAATGCTTGGAATCTAAGTGACGTTGACTCTCAACCTAAATGATTTGTATAATAATTTATGTAAACATGGCTTTTTCAAAAGAGCGACTGTGGAGTTTCTGGCCGGCTCTTCTCAACAGAAAACTGCTTTCCGAGCTGGTAGTAGCTTCAGACTGACTGACTGACTGACCGACCAATTTTTGACGTATTAAAAGTACTTTTATACAAGTCTAATTGAAATAAAATATTTTGAGTTTGAGGTAATGAGGAAAGTTTGGGATTTCAATTAGTATATAATAAACTTTTTGTTACAGCATAATCTATATAGTATCCGGTAGCGGTGCCGGAACCGAGCAAGTAGAAAGAAGTAGTGAAGAACTCCAAGCGGAGAGAAGAGACTTGGCTGTTGAATTTCTTTTCTGTCTGGCTTTAATTGAAGTACTACGCCAGCTTCCTTTTCATCCAGGACATGAAGATCTTGTCCAGTATATTGAAAATGTCGCTTTTAAGAGATTCAACTACAAAGAAGGGTAAGGAAAAGAAATTAGAATGAGGAATGTTCTAATAAATCATAGTCTTAGATTTAAACTGATTAGATTATTCTTCTAAACATTACTGTACCTGTTTATTATAAGATAACAAATTAATAAAAAATATTTATTGCAGCTTGCAGTCGAACCCAAATGCAGCCAACGTGCACATCATAGCTGATCTATACGCTGAAGTCATCGGCGTACTCGCTCAATCTCGCTTTGCTTCTGTAAGAAAGCGATTTACTTTGGAACTGAAGGTATAATTTGTTTACTGCATTGTCAGGAAACAGTAATACAAATAAAATTGTGATCATAACTAATAATGGTTTAATGTTTATTCTCCAGGAACTGAAAAGTCGAGAACCATCATCTCACACAACTCAGAGTATCATATCTCTCCTCATGGGCATGAAGTTTTTCCGTGTCAAAATGGTGCCTATAGAAGAATTTGAGGCATCATTTCAGTTTTTACAGGAATGTGCTCAATATTTCCTAGAAGTGAAGGATAAAGATATTAGACATGCTTTAGCTGGACTTTTTGTGGAAATATTGGTGCCGGTCGCGGCGGTAAGATTTTCACTAATAATACTTTTAATAAACAACAATTAGTTTGGTTTTTAGTTGCTTTTTACTATACATATATATTCTAATTTTGTTTTAGACGGTGAAAAACGAAGTGAATGTTCCATGTCTCAAGAATTTTGTAGAAATGTTATACAGTCACACTCTAGACACAAGCACTAAATCTAAACATAGACTGGCGCTCTTTCCACTCGTCACTTGTCTGCTCTGTGTATCTCAAAAACAATTTTTTCTAGCAAATTTGCATTGTTTTTTGGCAATGTGTTTATCACATTTGAAAAACCGCGATCCTAAGATGTGTAGAGTGGCACTGGGTGAGTATTACAAGATTTAATTTTTAATATTGAAACATTAATTTAAAAAAAGTCCTTTACAACAATATGATATAATTTATTATTTACAGAGTCACTTTATCGCCTTCTCTGGGTGTACATGATCAGAGTCAAATGTGAGAGCAATTCTGCAACACAGTCTCGTCTACACAGCATAGTCAATTCACTATTCCCAAAAGGATCTAAGGGCGTTGTACCACGTGACACACCTTTGAACATATTCGTAAAAATTATACAATTCATTGCCCAAGAGAGATTAGACTTTGCTATGCGAGAAATCGTATTCGATTTACTCATGGTCGGACGACCGATCAAGATAATACTAACGCCTGAGAGAATGTCGATTGGACTTCGAGCGTTCTTAGTAGTGGCTGATAGTCTTCAACAAAAAGAAGGAGAACCTCCAATGCCGCGAACATCTGGAACTCTACCTTCAGGAAACACTTTGCGAGTTAAAAAGACCTTTCTAAATAAGATGTTGACAGATGAAACTGCTCGTTCTATCGGTATGAGCGCGTATTTTCCATATGTAAGACGTGTTTTGGTGGAAATCCTTAGGGCGTTAGATGCCCACTATGGAAGACCTTTGATGTTGACTAATACTCAAAATGTGACCAAGGAGCAGGAGATAAATACGGGCGAAAGGAAGCCGAGGATAGATTTGTTTAGGACTTGCGTCGCGGCTATCCCTAGGTAAATCTTCATAGATCATGGTTATTCAAATACCTTGTTGTTATGTCTGAAAACTAAATCTCATATTCATGTATGACTCATATTTGCCTTCACTTCGTTATTATTGGACTGCAGTGGGCTATGTATGGTCAAATTCTAATTCTGGAAACTTTTCTATTTATTTTTAATATTTTCGTCACATTTTTCACAGACTTATTCCTGAAGGCATGAGTCCGAATGAGTTAGTGGATCTTCTATGTCGACTCACAGTTCACATGGACGAAGAGTTACGTGGTCTTTCATTTCAAAGTCTACAAACGCTAATAGTTGATTTTCCGGAATGGCGTCAAGATGTGTTAGCTGGTTTTACTCAGTTTCTGGCTAAAGAAGTTCAGGACACTTCTCCTCAATTAGTAGAGAATGGTCTTCGAATGCTTCTTCAACTTATAACTAGTTGGAAGAATGGTGAACCAAGTACATCTGCCCCGCCAAGACCGGAACCTCTCGCAACCGTTATCAGAGGGGCGGAGGCTCTAGGACTAGTAATGCTATGTCAATGTAAGGCTTACCCAAGGAGACTGGCCGTTCATATACTGAAGTAAGTAGAGAGACCGTTATCATTAAAAACACATGAATATTTGCTATAAAGTAAAAGTTCCAAACTGTAGAATATGATTGATAATGATTTGTATAGTTTAAAATATAAAGTTTGTATAGTTTAAAATATAAATGGTAATATTTCTCTGACAGGGAAACAAAATACCTTCTCGAAAGGTTACAATTAACCCGTGATGAACCAGCATTGATTGATGTAGCGGACACACATGTCCCATATTTTACTGAGAAGTGCCTGCCTATTCTGCCACCGACTGAGAAACAAGCAGTTCTTGCAGCCGGACAGCCAGATCTTGTGTGGGTAGCTGAGCGGAGTCATGCTGTGTGGACTGCTGGTAATAATCATACTCTTAGTGTATAATAATTAAAATCTATATTATTTTCAAACTCTCTTTCAAACCTTAAATTTTAATTTAAAATCTTAAATTTTATTTAATTTTTAACGTTCATACTGGCTCGTCTCAATACAAAACAGCATTCCGAGCAAGTGGTAGCTTCAGAAAAAGTTACTGACAACCTGCTTGACGTGTCTCAAATACTTTGTAAAAAGTCTAATTGAAAGAAACTATTTTGAGTTTGAAATATATAATAATATATTGCAAAATGCTTGCATACAAAATGATCTCAAAGTTTGACGTTTTATATTAAGAAGTGGAATTGTGACATAAATTGTAAAAAAAGATTACTTCTTTAATTAGTTAGTACTACATAACAATCAATCTAATCATTAGATTGATTGTTATGTAGAAACAATAACAAAGAGTTTATTTATGATAACTTATTACAGGACTTCAACATGATGAAACATCTTCTAAAAATAGTTGGAGTGGCAGTTCTACAAACGGCGCTGATCCCTGGGAGGTGAGATATCGAAAATATTTACTTTAAGCGTGGACAAAAGAAATTTTTTTATTAAGATACGCTACATTATTTTTTAACTGTTGGAAAACGTTTTAATTCTAATAATATTGAGCCTTGGTGATTGAAGATACACCTGGATACTTCGCAAAATCTAACTATGATCTATTTAATTATACTAATTTATCTATTTAACCTACTGGTTTATGGCAATCCTGTTGAAGTAAAATTCTTAATAATTGTATAGTTTACTCGTTTAGGCGTTTAGTTCATGATGAGAAATATACCTTGGAAATGTATTTTATTTATAACTAGTTTCTCTACTATAATATGCATGTATTATACATATAAACCTTCATCTTGAATAACTCTATCTATAAAAAAACGCATCAAAATCCGTTGCGTAGTTTTAAAGATCTAAGCATATATAGGGACACCGGGAAGCGACTTTGTTTTATACTATGTAATGATAAAATTATGTATATGTATTTTCAGGTGGTATTATTCGGTCTTCTCGAGCGCAACCGCATCCCGTCGCAGTGTCCTGCTACCGTGTTGCAAGCGTGGCCGATACTACACGCAAGAATTCACGCTTTATACACTATCATTGAACCTACGTGAGTCATATCAATATTTTATTCTGTTATTATTATAATTATACCACCATAATAAATGGAAGGTTATGCAGGTACAAAGTTACCAGGGTGCAAAGGCACCACCATTAAATTGGCTATGTATAAAAAGGGGCAATCAATCGATTCTCTTGTAAGAACATCACCATTGATGTTACTGTGATAAACAAAGGGGATTTACTGTGGATAAAGATAACTTCATCAATTTAATTTAAGAATATTATTATATGTTCAATTTCAAGTTTGTGTACAATGTATTAATTTCAACTTCATGGAATAAATTAAAGAAATGTTACGGAGTATATTTTCATTAAGTAGCCCAGTGACAACAGTGATAACCTAGTGGTTAACATATTGATATCTTACTCGGGAGGTCCGAGTTCGATCCTGGGCACACATCTCGGACTTTTCAGTTATATGTGTTTTAAGCAATTAAATATCACTTGCTTTAACGGTGAAGGATAACATCGCGAGGAAACCTATACGAGTGAGAGTTCCCTAAAGTTTTCAAAGGTGTGTGAAGTCTGCCAACCCGCACTGGGCCAGCGTGGTGGACTATGACCTATTTCCCTCCTCACTCTGAGGAGGAGACTGTTGTAATGATGATGAGAGAGTGTATTCAAGCATTTAGGTCGCTTTTTTCTATTCTATCTCTGTACCAAATTTCAGCAATATCGGTTGAAGAGTGATTGCGTAACTGACAGAAAGTTACTTTTGCATTTACAATATTAAATTAGTATTTATTTGCAACTTTTGACAGAGTGAGTTGTTTCTAAATAAATTTGACGAGCCCATGAGAGTCGCTATGTAATCTTAAACATTGTTATTGAGCCATTGTTTTTTGCGCATTTCAGACCAGTAAACGATAACCGCGCGTCACTGCTCTCACGCAGTGCAGCGCTACCCAGGAAGCCCGAGAAGGAACGCGATGGTTATATGCAAGTTTGGAAGTATTACATGACCATGGCATACCTTGTGGTGCCCGCCGTGCCCAGCCCCGTCATACGTTGCGCTAGCCCCGATCTTAGTCTCAGGTATATATTCTATATATGTATTTAAAATATTACATTTGATTAACACATAATTCTCCCTGCATAGGTATGAAATTTTACTCAAGTGTTATTTACTAAACTCTGTTTCATAATTCTGTAGAATTCTGACAGTAAACTATGCTTATTTTAAAATTGTATATAAAAAAATGAAAACTGAAAAAATGAGTTTGACATATTAATAAGATCGTTTAATTTTTTTATTACCAAATTGACAAAGCTAATGAATTAGAAATGGAAATATTTTACTATACCACGCTACAAATTTATATTTTTAGTATAGATTTTAATAATTTTACAAAATTAAAGTCATTTTCGACTTAAAAAAAGAACATAATTGACATTAGTTACCTAAGTGATAAATAAAGTCTTTAGTTCAAACTTATTTTTCAATTTTAATTTATTATTCCAGTAAGTATTTTTTGAAAATACGATTTTGAAAAAGATTTATTAATTCTGAAATAACAAAATATGATAGTTGCCAGAATTCTACTGAATTATGAAATCGAGTATAGATACAGTTGTAGTCAAATATAATTACCTACCTTAATCACACATTGTCTCCTCAATTATTCTGAGTTTGTGTAAAATGGTAAAAATAGTTTAACTAACGTGGCCTAGTATTGTTTGTTTCATTTATCTGTCTATAAAATTAATATTCTATATTAATACTATATTAATTTTTTATGAATCCAGTTCTAAAATTTGACGGTGAGTACCTTTGCGGGTTTCAGACATAATTACGGGAGCATATATTTTTAAGTACACATAACATGGACAAACATACACGCCACTATCTATAATTATAAATCGGGCTTTATCATTTAAATAATATATTTTAAACATATTTTGATTGCAATACTCAATTAATTTCAAGTAGCGTTCCTTTTTTGCGTTAATAAAAATAGGAGCATAATTTGATTTATCTTAAAGTAATGAAATCCCTAAATAAAATTGCGCATGATAAGATTATAGTTTTTTTAAACGAACCTTACTGTGTACTTTTTTAGACAGGAATGGTTCCTTATGCTTTGGAGACAATGATTTTCTATTACCATTTCAAAAGTATGCATTTAGTAAAATTTCAAAAAGTTTTTGACTTTTGACCATTTTTTTGAACAATTTAACAAATTATCATTGACTTCAAGGTCGTATAAGTAGGTGTAACTGTAACAGTACATATGAAACTATTTTTTATAACTACAACTATTGAACGATACAATTTCAAACGAAACTTTGAAAGTGCACGGTACTAAAGGAAGCCGTCTAAAATAAATGTTCGCGTTTAAAATTAAAAAGTCGTGATGACAAACCCTCTGCAGCACGGAGGAGCGCGCCGAGTGGACCGCCCTCGCTCAGCTGAGCTCCTCTACTGAGAGCCTCAACACGCCCGGGGGCTTCTTCACGCTGCCCCTCAGCTATGCGCGCTCATACAAACAACACAAACGGACGAGGTTGATGTCGCTCGATATGTGCACGTTACCATACACGATACTCACAGTGCTGAAACCACCGAATCAGCATTATCCTATGGCCACACCACCACGCGTGATATACGTGCTGTGGCCCTTGGGTAATTGGTATTTTATCTATGGAAGGTGACAGATTTGTGTAACCGTCAGTTTCCTTGGTTAAAAAGCTAATTGATGCTGATTTGTAATTTCAGCCTCATTTGTCGTTTCCCTCTCGCTCGGATTTTATTTAACTCGATTTTTTATCCACTGCGAGATTCCGCAAGTATGCCATTTGTATGCTAATTGCTACGCCCTTATAGTTTCTTCAGAAATATAAATAAGCAAATTCATAGAGAAACTTCTGATAAATCCTTTTTTCCATGCTAAAATAGTTTTATAATCTAATAAGACCTATTTATTTTTTGATATATCTTTTAGAATATATCTGAATTCCCACAGATAATTTTTTTTTAAAAATTAATAAATATAATATAAAATGTTATGTTTGAGTTAGATGGGACCGACAAAATGTTCATGCAGCGTCGTGAATAACTTTCATAGCGGCGTTTAGCTTCGTGGTCCATAGCTTCGTAAAGGTCCATCATCACGCACAGGCCGCACAGCTATCGCTATCATTGATTGATCATAAAGTCAGATTCCGTGCATCTGATTGAGTTTTAATAGAAAAATCATGTAACGTGTTAATCATTTCGCACTCTAGATCAAGTGTATTACAAGCAAAGCTATTTCAAATAGTATTCTAAACATAATTGTACGTTTTTGGACTAAAAATAATAACATCTCTGAAAGAATACTCAAATATCATCATCAGAAAGTATACTCAAGCAGATCTCATATAAAAAGTTATCACAGTTTTAAAAAGTAATAGATATACTATTAGCCCCCTTTATGTGCATGGTAATACGTTTTTCAAAAATTTTATATATAAGTTATTGTAAGTTACACCCCGTAGGTCAGTTTATTTTTGGAGATTACTAGCAGTATGGATCACATGCTACTAGTATTCCTTAACCCCTCCAAGTAAGCTAAATGCTTGTGTCAGGAGTGGGGCACGTCAGTAGTGCAATGAGTGGGATTTGAACCCACGACTTATCGATTGTGAATTCAACGCCTGAACCACTGAGCTACTAACGCTTCAAATTTTACACTACTACATAGTAATTACAAATTTATATAGTTAAAAATAACTAAGACATATAGATTTCTTAGAATAAAATGCCTGAAAGATATCTAGGATTTTTGAATGTTTATACTAATGATATGCCAACATATTACTATTATTGTTATTCATATATTATTTTGCCGACGCAGTGCCCTCTTCCTTCTATCAGCGTGTTCGGATAAATTTTGGGGGTAAACAACTTAATATAAACCCATCCATCGGTAATATATTATATAAGTGACATTAATATACAAAATAATCTGTTATTTTATGTTAACTGTACAAGTACTTTGAAAAATGTATAATGAAACACTATAAAATTGAGAAATACCGATGGATGTTATTGTTTATTATACGTACGTGTTCGATCTGTCGTGCGTTCTTAATGTCACCTAATCAAGCTATGGTATCCTAAGCTTATGGTATCGCTGCATGACCAACGATGATGTAATAAATCGATGAGTGACGTCACCAAAACGTTGTCTAAGTAAACGGATGGCATGGTTTTACTAGAGACCGTTTTGATACCATAACGTTTAACAAATAGTGTTGCCACTATTTGTATGACGGCCGTCTTTAAGCGGTTGAAGTCTTCAAACGATTTTTCAACAAGTGTGAACAGTTCACTTGATTGGTTTTAATTAAGCAGCCAAGGTGACTAAATTTTGTGGAGGTTTGTATAATTCAATATATCAAACAGTATAAAACAAAAAGACGGTCGTCGGTGTATCAATCATTCGACGTGTTATCACCGTTATATTGCGTCGGCTAAATGATTTATTAAAGTGGTTTGTAATCCAACGTGCTAGTCTGGTTTAATTATAATTATTCATATTAAAGTCTGTCCAAAATAGGGTGATATGGATAATAGCAAATTTGCCGATAAAACTTTTAACCAGCGTCTTAATGATACTTTCGTTTGCCAAATCAAGAAGATAATCTGATTTTTTTTTATTTCACTAATATAATTATTATTAGTAAGCCAATATGGATAATCTTGTCTGAATTAAATAAATAAATTGAATTGAATTTGTAACCGACTAGTAATGGACAAGTAATATTATTGTTATATTATCATTCTTATTTTGATATAATCATAAGTTATAGGGCCTCTTCAATTTTTTGTTCTGTCTTGATAAAATATGATTTGAAAAATAACGTGTTTGTGTCTTTGATAAAGTTTTAGCAGTTTTCGTTAAGCAAATTGTAATAAAGTAGAACCTGATACCTTATTACTGCTGTACAAAATAGGATGCCTTTTGTTGGTTGGATGGATTAGGATTTAGAAATTCAGTCGACAACATAGTGTGATGTTTTTCTTAATCGTTTACAGATGTTTATATCTGGTGCACTTAATTTGACTGGTTCCAGTTGTGGGCAAATAGTTATACAGAGTAGACAGACAATTAATATTTTTGTTCTACAACTTTTAAATATTGTTTTATGTACATTTAGTCATTATTATTCTTTTTTCTTTCTTAGTTATCATTAATTATGAATTCATCATAGAGTGTTAATTAATAGGTTTCTATAAGGTTCAAGTTTATTACTCTTTTTCCACGATTTCTTTCTATTTTCTACATTCTACATCTACATATTTCAAAATTATATTGAAACCAATCCAGAGTATCTTAAGTTAGAGTATTAAATACATTAACGAATAAACGTAGATTTTCGGCACATTTAACTTATTAATATTATTTATAATTTATTTTTACATGCTGACAAGATTATACGAAATGGGGGAAAATCTAGGGATAGGGTCAACCGATTTATCTTATATATAAAATTCTCGTGTCGCGGTGTTTGTTACCATACTCCTCCGAAACGGCTCGACCGAATTTTATGAAATTTTAGTGTTCATATCGGGTAGTTCTGAGAATCGGTCGACATCTATTTTTGATAAGGATGGCCCACACCAATTTTTTTTAAAATTTATATTTCAAAATAACGTTTGCCGGATCAGCTTTATATATTATTTCTTCCTAGGATTTTTATTCTGGTCATCGCTTTAAACCATGATTATAAAGATAATCAGTACATTATCTTAATTAACAATTTTATTCAACTTTTTTAAGGTAAATATTTATTTAAAAAGTTTAAATTAGGTTGGTATTTGATAGTTTTGTATAACTTACCGACGATATTTTATATATTAATTATCGGTTGTAGAGCTAAATCGAGCACTCAATCTAGTTTACAAATATTACTCTTTACATTTTATATTAATTTTAAGATTACAATACAGGAAGGTTCAGTAAACAGTAATAATATTGTTGCATAATTCCAACTATTAAACTAATTCCATAGTACATCCTATTTTGGACAGACTATAGTAGTTCCTTCAAAAATAGAGGCTGAAAATAAACGCGTAAAAACTCACAGTGAGTTGCAAAGAACTGTGATAATAACAATACTCTAACCATTATTATCTTGCAGCTGGCTAAAAACCTGTAGTTAGTTACCGAATAAAGTTGTGATCAAATCCCGGCATGTATTTTTGGGTCAATGTAACGAAATATCTGTTTGAATGTTGGCAGGAATGTAATTACAGAATGTTGTCACAGGCGAAAATATTTCACGGTAACTATTGAAAGATAGTATTCTACATATTTGTGCGTGAATATCTGAATTATTATAAACGATATATTGCTAGAATTACGTGTGAAAAAAAGCAACCTAAGAATTTTGACATTTCTTTACTTAGGCCGTGTTCCGATATTGGCCAGTGCTCTCAGTGGTCAGAAATTTGTTCCGTTATAACTGTCAGTATACTGGCGCAGTATCATATGGAAATCCATGACGTCATCAATTGACGCCATTTTTGTACTTTAACCACTGGAGTTGCCGAGGTACAGTGCTCCCAGTGTTTTGATCACGTAATCAACAGGGTCAAGAATTTTAAATGCTTGTACTATGGATAATAGATAATTATTTAAATTGTTATCTAATGCAATCGGGCCTTATAAAAAAATTAAAATTGTGATATCAAAGAAACCGACTGTTTAAAAATTTAAAGTTTCAATTATTTCGTTTTCTATAACATTTTTTTAAAAAATTTAATTTAATTAATAAGTAGTTACTTGAAAACAATATTTATGTTTTGATAAAAAGAATAAATAGTTTTATTATGCAAGTAATTCAATTTTAAATTGAAAAAGCGCCAAAAACATGAATGACATTGACAGACGACAGTATACACACTGACTACTGGTCTACTGTTCCGTTTTAAACCGTGACCCAGTATAGCTAAGTATAAAGGCTTCCCAGTATACCCCAGTGACGTCACACCCTACAGTGCCCCAGTGCATATCGGAACACGGCCTTAATGATTAATTTACTTTTAAAAGTACAAAAAAAGGTTTTATTTAATACTGTAGAAATATTTACCGTAGAATATTGCTCTTCTACTTAAGTTACATTAATTATAAGTATTAATTATGTTCAATTCATACAACGTACTATACTATCCACTCTGTTACAGATCGACTTACTGTATATACGTTTAAGTCTTTCGTTTTATTTTACAAACTTATATTTATTTTACATTTATGTTTATTATGGGGGCCTTACAAAACTTCTTCAGTTATCAAAATCTGCTTAGTATTTTATTGTAAGTTATAACTGAGAGCATTATCATTAGTTGATTACGGTTCTCTCATCGATTATAAAATGATTCATGCTTTGTTGTATACGTTCAGAGCCAAAGAATTTTGAAGCGTCTATTTATTTACGCTAAAATAAATGAATTGTACAAAGTAGTAATTAGATTTAAGAGATATCCTGCTGAATCTAATACACAGATTCTTCGAAACTATATGCTAATGATACAACGAAAAGATTGTTCATATAATTGTTTTTTATGTATATGTATATTGTATATGAAAGTGTTCGAAAAACGTATAAAGATGTTTTAAAATACTTTGACTCTTTTTCATAAGTGTAAGGTGCTGCATTAGTATCCATTTTAAAAAGTCGTTTAATGTTGTATAAAGTGTTCATCAAAAGCCCATCTTCCATTACTATGTTGACCGTGATTGTTGACCGTGATTGTTTTCATCGATGCCTGTACATTGATTTGCTTAGGTAGATGCTAGAATCATCCGACCCACACTATCTGTTGACTGTTCAAGTATATTATGTGTCAGAATAATTTTGTTTCACAATATCTTTTGTTGGTGTAGTAATTATCACTAATTTATTTTATAACATTGTTTTATTTTAAATGAAAACCAGAAGATATGTGAAACACTATTATTATCAAATTTATACAATAGGTACATTCGCGTTAAGAAAATGAAACATTAGTCATATTTGAAAATTTTAAATTATGTTACAAAAAGAAGTTTTATGAAACTAAACTTACACTATAAAAGTAACCGCCATACTCGTATAAGGATTTGAACTTTTTGTTTTACGTTTTACTTATCTTATCGCGAATGAACTAAAAAAATTCTTAAGAAAATATATATTGACCAGAATAATCAATGAACATAAATACTATTAGTTCGTCGCCTGACTCCCTGAGCGAGCGCAGTGGAGGCGAAGCCCGAGGCACCCACGCGGCGCCAGCTTCCCTACACAAACTCGCAGTACCATTAGCAAGATGTGAAGTACCTGAGGTGAGGGACGCAGCGGTTGCAGCTTGTGGACATATCAACCCTGACGCTCTTAAGTTAGTACAATTTTAATTATATTAAATCTAACAATGCCACATTACATGTATTAATTTTGTATACAAAATAATATGATTTATATATTCGCGTAAATATTACAAAAATAAATTTTCAACGCTATATTTTTGTCTCCATAACGTAATACATTTATTAGACTAAATGCAGTTCACATATATAATATGATTTTTTTTATTGCTCGATTTATTTTACGGGGGTTTTTTGCAATACGAACATGTCAGTCCCATCATACTAACTAAACTCAATATTTAAACGAAAATGACAATAAAAATTACAGCTATACTAAATATTTAAATAAATATAAAGCTGGTTCAGATACTGAACAAGACAAAATAGAAAAAAAACCAGCCCCAAATCTAAACTTTTTTATAAGTTTATTTAAAACTCAAATTAAAAGTATTGTTTATGCTTTTATTTATAAATATAAGTATACTTTGGATTTTAATAACGTTGAATCTAAAGTAACTGCCGAGTTTCTTGCTTCCCCTTCAGACAAATATTCTGATTGACCTATTTTGACGTGTCAAAATCGCATTGAAAAATACTAACTTTATTTCAACAGGGACTTATTCGAAGAACTGATACCATTGCTACGTGAGGCAGTGGACCGCAAGCAGGAGAACATGAGACGTCGCCGGCGTCGTGATGCTCTCAGACTTCACCTTAACAAGATGCTGCTTATTATTGCACAAAGGAAGACTTTTGCTACAAGGTAACCACATTTAAATATCGTAATAATTATTAAGATACATTATAACATATACAAACATTGTGACTTATCGAATATAAAAAAATGGTATTTAAGAAAATATAATGTGTGTCTGACTTAAAATCTCAACATTGTTTTATTTAAATCGGATATCAGAATAAAAGTTATTGACCTGTAAGAATACACTAATACACAACATTTAATAATAAATATTTTTCCAGTACATACGCATTGGAAGCTGGTAGTCTGCACTCCAGCATAACTGAATACTTGGAAGGGGTGCGTCAGTATCTAGAAGTTGAAGCAGAGAAGGATGCACCAGCAGCAAGGGAACAGAGGCTTACTTTCGCTGATTTTGTTACTGAATTGATTAAAAGTTTTCCATGTAAGTAAAATAAATATTTATTTTGCCATACGCATTTTCTTTACGTGAAATATTCATTGCATATTTGATTTTTAACCCTCGCTGATTCAGTCAAGTTTAAAAGTTATATTTTTTTGGCAGTGGAAATGTACGCATCTCTACTCAAGAAGGAGTTATGCAAGAATCTATTCAGTTTATTCGCTGGGTGGTGTGGACCACTCGCCAAGCATTTAGGGAGCCTGGAACCTCAACCTCCAGCTCCAGAGATCGACGACAGACTCAATCTTTCTGCATTAAAGGTAAGAACATTATTTGAATGAAAAATTGAAACTAAAATATTGGACATCGAAAAAAATGTATTAATTTTTCTAATTTGGTTATAAAATCAAATTATTCTAAAAAATTTAAAATTTGTAAATTAAAAAAAAAAGATCATTTTTTAATGGCAGGTTTTCACAGAATTTTTAAACATGCTTTGGTTTTGTCGATTAATCTAAGTTCAATTACCAATTGTTACTATTCTAAAAAAATGTTATCAACAGGCGATGAGTGCTTTGGTTTGCTGTGGTCCATGTTTCGGACCGGCTGCTCTTTCTGAAGATGGATCCCTGTATCCTTGGCTTAGTGAAATGCTGTCCTCTACAAATGACAAGGTACCACAAAAATAATATTTAACTTATGTTCTCAAGCGGTAGCTGGAACGTTAATTAAATGTATGGTCTCCTATTAAATCAATCAGTTTTGATTTTTTTAACAGAATACAGATTATTTTTACATTTTATTAGATTAAACTTACATAAGTTCCCTGTTGAGCGACCTTTTAGTGTCTTATCTTTCTTTAAGTAATTCCTATTATATATACAGGTATAAACCTCGTACGATCTTTCTGTTGACTGTAAACATGTAACAATACTATGGATAACTGTCACACTTTAATTAATACATTTAAGTCTTTAAAAAAATACCCAATGTCTGTATTGTTAGGTATATTAAAAAAAACAATATTAAATTCTAACCCTCTTTCAGATTTACGAATTGGCACGTCAGACAATAGTCCTGCTTTTGGACTGCAACCCAGATATTGGTCCGTTACTAGACTGGACGGTCGACAAATGCTTTACTGGGTCTCCCAGGGTTGCTGACGGGTGCTTTATGGCTCTCGCAACCATATTTAGTGCCAGGTTAGTTTAGATATTATTCAATTCATAAGTTACGTCACACGTTAAGGGAGTCACACAATCACACAAAAATCTAAACCAGTGACTCTTAAAGTGGTCTATATCGATCCTCAGAGGTCAATGACGACCTGCACGTACAGTGGTGTACAAGGTGCACGTTGTATTTATTTTTCGTAGTCCAGTTAGATGATAATAATTTCATAAATCTGTAATGATTTCATTGTACAAAAGTCTTCCTTCTCCTTTTTGGCGTTCGTAATTGTGTGTATGATATTTACACGTGAGGACGGGTTAGAAAACAATTCGCCACTGCCGCTGGGAGAGTATTTCGGTAAGAGGCCAGTAATCCAACTTTGACTTTGACCAAGTGTCTTATCCTTTTCATCCTATTAATACTACGGTTCCAGTGGACTTTGGTTGGACTGAGTGTGAACTCAGGGCCCACCGAAACTCCTCCTTTTCCCTTTATCATCAAGGTTATAACGCAACAAAATATAAGAAAGAAGTGATATGAGAAAATGCATGATAAGTGGTGTACGTGTTATTCAAGTTTGGGTACCTCTAATCTAAAGTATTAAAAAGAAAACTTTTGTAAAAAGGAAAAAAATAAATATTTGTGTTTACATTTATCAGATGTGTGTGATACACATGAGACATAGATGGGAAAGGAGTAAAAATGATTATTAAATAATATAGGATTCAGATGGGTACATAATCTGAGGGTTATTACTTCGAAACGATAAAGGAACATTCTGCATGCATGCATGGAATTAAATTAATATTAAGTTGAAAACTAAATCAAATTATAAAAAGTTATTGTAATTATCAGTTACGCCATTGTTTTTGTTTTTAAATAATAATATTTAACAGAAACAACCGGTACTTTGCAGAAATCCATATTACAAGAAATTCCATTTTGCTATTTCTGTTACCATAGTAGCTCTTGTACTTTTTTCATGCTAGGGCAATTCTTCTCTGGATTTCTTTTTAGACGCAATCTTCAAAAGAAACTAATTGTGCCAGGTATATATATTCCTTAAAATATTCATCATCATATGCCTTCTAGGTTAATTTATTAATTCTCCCTGTTTGTAAGGATTTTTGTTTTAGATGCATTTAGCGATAATCCTACTTTTACAATTTCTTCAACTAATTCGCTTATTATAGCTGGTTAGATCGGCAAATATTACGATTTTGAAATAGACAGACAGTCTGTCCTGTGACAGTGAAAACCTAAGATATCATTAAATATTACGATCTCACCCGCGAATTATAAGTGACTCAAATGGTCTTCTTCCTACATTTATTCCTTTACTTTGCCAGTCTAGAGATATGAAGATAGATTCGAGCACGGCTGAGAATAATTTTGAAGAACGCATATTTCCTTGTCCCTTATCTATTGGAAATTCAGTACCTTCTTTCTCTAGCTGCACTTTTGCTGGTGTTCACACCTACACCTGGTGTACACTTTGGTGTTCCAGTGATATCCATCGCGGCACGAACCAGAGATCCAAAAGCCTTTTTGTAATCTTTAAAACACATATATAGAGGTTTGCTGTATATGATCAATTGTTGAATAACCTTTACGAAAGCCAGCTTGTTCTCCTTTGTTGGTTGGTTTTCGTCAAGGGCTTTTGTAATACGGTTCAGAATTATTTTTGAGAACAAGGTGTAAAGATTAGTCGTCAGACTATTTGGCCTGTAATTACCAAGATCACACTGATCTTCTTTCTTGTGTAACAGAATTATAGTAGAATTCGACTATTGATCAGGGTTAATTTCAGTATCCAAAACGTTTTAAACATAATGTGTAAAGGTGGTAGTATAAAGGTCTGAAATGTTTTCAGAATTTCGTTTGTGATGTTGTCATTTCCAGGAGCTTTTCCATTTATTTGTTGCGTATTCTCTTTCTGATTTCAAGAAGCTCTGTGGCTAACGAAATTATCGTGCAGTAAAGATAATTTACCCTTGTGTCGCTATTAATTTTTGTAAATCAAGGTCGCTTCATGTATTAAGTATATCGAGAACTGTGAACTGTCCTCTCTGATTTATCACACAACTCTCGATATTCTTTCCGAAGCCCTCCCGTCTTACTTAAAATCTTTTCAATTGTTTTTTTCTGTATTTTTTCTGATGTTGAATATTTCTATTTATTTCTTTGCTAATTTTTGTTATTCGTAATTTATTTATCTTTGTGGTTTTTTCTTTATAAAACAACTTTCTCGCTTCCAAATTGGTTGATATATTTTCTGTGCTGTTTTTCTCGAACTCAAAACAAAATAGTTTATTGCAATTAGACTTTTTACGAAGTACTGTTGACACAACAATCAGGTCTGTCAGACATCAACTCGGAATGCTTTGGTATTTAATTTAAGATATTTTCTATACTTCGAACATTCTTCGATCGATTTAAACTTGTAATGATTTCATTTTTTTGTTTGAGTTCTTTCCTTACTGCCTTCCTGACTTTTTTGAATCGAGAGTAATTATTATGTCAAAACGCAGAGCACTGATTTCTCTTCCCTTTGATATTTCAGGTTTATCTGAAGTTTTTTTTTTGTACTACTTCTCGAGGAAAGTCTTCCTTAATATAAATACTTATATCTTATAATGATTTTTTCGTAGTCGTGTAGTTAGTTACGAATACAGGAGGATCTACCATTTTTTTACCAATTCTTGATACATTTTCGATTTCCCATTTCTGACAGGACATGAATTGTTTTTGTTAATGAAGTTTAACAATGAGCTTAATTAATGCTTCATAGTTTTTTTCTTCTTCAACCCCAATAAAACACTAAATTTTCTTTCTTAACTTTTTATCTAGATATGATATTGTTTTTTACTGCTGTTCCAATTTACTTTCTGTTTTGATTTTATTTCAGCGAGTCGGAATTTTTCATTGATATTTTTATTAATTTTTCTGTATATTTTATAGAATTTTAATTCTATCATCCATTTTTAATAATCCAGCTGTCTTCTAGTGATATCTTGTGATTTTTACAATATTTAAGTTTTTAGCACCATCTGATCGTAGGTTTTGGTACTACGGTGCTCGTAGTGTGTTTTTTAAGTAAGCTCATGTGCTCACTAGATGGCGTTGTTTCCTAATGTTGCAAATAAAGATTTGAAATAGTTCTTTTGAGGAAAATTGTTCTTGTTACCTAATAATTCACTTTTTCCTTACAAACTGACCTAATTTTGTAAACTTATGGTGTTTTTCTGTCTGATTACAAAAGAGATTTACAAAATTATTATATCACTTATCTTTGTTATACATTACATTTCTTCATTAAATAACAATTTTCCACTAAAATCACAGTTTATCAAAACAATTCTAGACACAATTAGCTGATGGTTACTATTGTACCGCGATACATTGTACCGCGAATAAAATTACAAAAAGCAATATCAAATATAAATTAAAAGCATATTTCAGATCTATTTTATAATTAACAAGATCTGTGGCATATTTATATGTATTTCAATTTAGTTTAAACCTTTTTATATTATATACTTTTCGTATACTTTACTTTTACTTTGTAATATTGAGTAAATATAATTAGAAACCTACTTATATCCTAATATAAAATTATACAAACATATTTACGTTTTCTTCCTAATATATCGTTTGTTCTTATTTACATACACTTATTAATGTTTAGCTACTTAGAATGTTAGAAATACGTATGTAGGTTTTTTTTTATAATAATAGATAATGTGCAAACGAGCAGATGGTAAGTGGCCACCATCGCCCATGGACATCGGCAAAACAAGAGTTACCCTCTTGTTTTGAGATGCGTTGCATCCCCGAAGATTGCGGAAGATAGAGGGGGAGTAAAGAAAATAAAATAAATTAAAAAAAAAAATTCAAAAATAAAAAAGGAGGTTAACAATTCGGTTGTATTTTTTTATGTTTGTTACCTCAGAACTCTGTCATTTATTAACCGAATTGGAAATTTCTTTATTCTGTATTTGGTAGAATATGCTTCAAAATCAAACTCCAGTTCTAATGATGGGATCTTTGAGGAATTGAGAGAACTCCTCAAAACTTATAGCCACACATATAGTGATTTTGATATTTTTAGAAGGTTTTCAAACATTTGCATTCATAATTTATCATTTGGTGAAGCGGAACTGATGAGGATGCCCACAGATAGCCATAATATAGTACTTATCATGTTAATGTTACCAGTAGATTCATAGACCTTCCGTCTTACTATTGTCTGTTACTAACCGTTAGTTGTTGATGACGCCGGAAGGTGTGTACTGGAAAACTGTCTGCCTATATCGTAGATACCGATACTTTACCGATTTTGATGCGGATTTTTCTGCGTAGAAGCAGATGTGATTAAGATACCATTGTTTTACAAGTTAAACAGTGTATATGTGTATCTGTTTGTGACATTTTCATACTCTACCGTAATAAATGGACCCATTTTGGTGTAGTTGTTTGTACTTGATATTTTAGGTGATCTAGTTGTTTCTTACCTATAATTTATGAAAGGCTGAAGACTATCTGTTGAGTGGGTTAGTAGAGAGATATGAGACGATGGTTGAGGGAGTCACTTTGTAAACGAGTAAGTTGAGTGAGTGAATCGGTGACTTGTGTTGTAAATGTGAATAGGTGATTTACCGAGTGAGTGAATTAATAAACATGTGAGAGAGTGAATTAGTGGATGAGCGATAAATGAGTTACAGAACATATATGATATATTCACAGATGTGTGTAAACACTCACTGCATGCGGTACTATGCCTCAGATAGCAACATAACACACTCGTCTAAACGCCAGACAAAATGTAGCAAACCGACTCTGTTCTGATGCGTCGTCGTGTGAAAATATAAGTATTCGACTACTTTTAAGGTTGTTGTGCGAATGAAATCTTTTCCTACTGACAATTATTGAACGAAGATTGTAATAATTAATTTTTTTTTATAGTTAAACATTTTTTTCAAATACATTAATTCTTATCGTAACTTCCCTACTACTATTGTAAATGCAAAAGTAACTCTGTCTCTTTGTCGGTCTTGTTTTGTGATGAGAAGTGTAAAGAACATTATAGATTGACTTGATATACATTTATTATTAACAGACAAAGACAAAAGAAGAAAGACACAGACAATATTGGACAATAGTTGTACACATATAGTTCGTATCTTGGAATCAACACATAAAATACTTTTATCCAGAATACGAGTTCCTGTAGTATAGAAGGGCTTTAGATGTGCTGTGTCAGTGTGTTAGAGATTTTTTTAAATAGTGGAAGTTACGATTGTTTTACAAGTTAAACAGTGTATATGTGTATCTGTTTGTGACATTTTCATACTCTACCGTAATAAATGGACCCATTTTGGTGTAGTTGTTTGTACTTGATATTTTAGGTGATCTAGTTGTTTCTTACCTATAATTTATGAAAGGCTGAAGACTATCTGTTGAGTGGGTTAGTAGAGAGATATGAGACGATGGTTGAGGGAGTCACTTTGTAAACGAGTAAGTTGAGTGAGTGAATCGGTGACTTGTGTTGTAAATGTGAATAGGTGATTTACCGAGTGAGTGAATTAATAAACATGTGAGAGAGTGAATTAGTGGATGAGCGATAAATGAGTTACAGAACATATATGATATATTCACAGATGTGTGTAAACACTCACTGCATGCGGTACTATGCCTCAGATAGCAACATAACACACTCGTCTAAACGCCAGACAAAATGTAGCAAACCGACTCTGTTCTGATGCGTCGTCGTGTGAAAATATAAGTATTCGACTACTTTTAAGGTTGTTGTGCGAATGAAATCTTTTCCTACTGACAATTATTGAACGAAGATTGTAATAATTAATTTTTTTTTATAGTTAAACATTTTTTTCAAATACATTAATTCTTATCGTAACTTCCCTACTACTATTGTAAATGCAAAAGTAACTCTGTCTCTTTGTCGGTCTTGTTTTGTGATGAGAAGTGTAAAGAACATTATAGATTGACTTGATATACATTTATTATTAACAGACAAAGACAAAAGAAGAAAGACACAGACAATATTGGACAATAGTTGTACACATATAGTTCGTATCTTGGAATCAACACATAAAATACTTTTATCCAGAATACGAGTTCCTGTAGTATAGAAGGGCTTTAGATGTGCTGTGTCAGTGTGTTAGAGATTTTTTTAAATAGTCGTGCGATATAAGTAACAAACATCGACATACAGGCTGATTTGGTTGAAATTTGTTACACGGATACATTACAAGCTGGATAAGAGCAAATGAGGTACTTTTTATCCCGGAAAAATATATATTGGTTTGGTATTAGTTCATACAACAACAGATCAAGAGGTATAAGTAAAATTCTCAACACAAATAGTGTTTACAAACTAGTAGGATGAATAGTTATTATTCGTGCAAAAACAGCTAAACAGATACAAATGAAATTTTTCCTGTATCCTCGAGGCTTTTGGCTGATTAGTAGCATATTTTCCAGTATCCTCGAGGCTTTTGGCTGATTAGTAGCAAATTTTCCAGTAACGGGCTTGTCAGCCCATTACCGTAATTAATTAAAATTAAACACACGGTTGTAAAATTAAGTTCTGCTTTAGTAATTTATGATTTTTCTAATTTTGCAGACTGAAGTAGATGTCAATTTATTATCAATGCAAGGTTTTTTTAATTTCATGAGAACATTTTTCGTTTCCGTTTTTATGGGTTTCATTTATAAAATATATAAAACGTACGTTACAAAAGGAAACTACTGCGTACATGACATGTTTTTAGTTTCAATAACATCGACAGTACGTCAGTTCAGTTTATTACATAAAATCAGCTTCTTTATATACTCAATTAGATTATAAAGAACTTTTGTTTAGATATGTGATATGAAAAATAAATATCGTGTGCCTTATATATGATCACTAGTTAGCATCCTTAGGGCGAATCAGAAAGCCTTAGAATTAGAAATACGAATATCCTATTTTAATTAAGAGTGTATCTATTTTAATCTGATCAAAACAAGAATTCTCAGAATATTATAGATCACGTGACATGAGTAAATTTACATCCTACACTCAATTAAGATCATTTGCAATATTAATTACTTCATACATAAGATATCATTAGGAACTCTATCTCTATCTATTTCGGGCTGATTTATTTACCGTCTTGATTTCCTAATGTTTCCCTTAAATCTTAAGGAGCTTAGTCTTATCACACACGTACCCACAGAGACGCTCACACATTTTCATATAATCATTATTTTAGGGTTCCTCTCTTATAGGAGAAGATTTTTCAAACTCAGACTAGTTTATTTCAAGTAGACTTTTAACAAAGTACTTATGACAAGTGAATCAGGTCTGTCAGTCAGTTGAGAAGAGCCGGCAAGAAACTCAACAGTCGCTCTTTTCAAAAAGTCAGCTTTTACAATCTTGCGTGTTCAGTTAAGAGTGAAGGTTTTCAAAATTCCAAGCATTCTTGTCATTTAAATAAACTTAAACAGAATAGTATGCTTTGCTTATTAATTATTTTTTTAATTCAAATGGAATCATATTATAGATGTGTAAGCCAAGCCCTATGAAACAATTATTTACTTTGTGGAAACGAAAATGAAGAATTTATGTATATAGTGTTTACATTATGTTTATCACTGTGCGTTGAATATTGATTGATCTTCTGGCGACTATACAAAATGTTACAATAGATGTATCGTGATGGGACCGTAGGTGTTTGAAATGAAACTCCTTGGACCCTTTTTTCTTAATTTAATGAGACAGCCTTTTACAAAATGTATGTTTAATATGAAGTACGGAGCGCGAAATGAACAAAACGATTACAGAAACAGATATCGTCGCACGCTTATTTTTTTTGCGGACTGGTTTACCGACGGCGTTTAGGTAAACGTGCGTAAACATGCTCCCACCGTTGAAGGAGCAGCCTTCAACTCGTTGTCGCCATCAGGTAATAAAGGACACAGACGGCTGAGGGCTCGACGAATAGTACCGTTAATTATCTTGACGTCAGCGACCCGTGTGATACCATCAGCACCCGGATGTAATTGTACAACTCGTCCTATCCTCCAGTGGAGTGGTGGACAGTTATCTTCCTTTACAATTACCATATCACCTACCCTTAGCTGCTCGCCTGTATGACTCTTCCATTTCGACCGTTGCTGGAGCTCACATATATATTCAAGACTCCATCTTTTCCAAAAATGTTGCCTCATTGCCTCTAACTGTTCATATCTGTGGAGTCTATTCATATTAATAACTTCGTTCAGCTGTGGTGAAGGCAATGATCTCAACGGTCTTCCAATTAAGAAATGCCCGGGAGTCAAGGGAATTAGGTCACTAGGATCAGAGGACATAGGACACAATGGGCGAGAATTTAAAATCGCTTCGACTTGTATAAACAAAGTTGACAACTCTTCAAAAGTTAAGTGTCGATCCCCTAAAATCCTTCTAATATGATACTTCGCTGACTTGACCCCTGCTTCAAATAAACCATTAAAATTCGGAGAATAAGCCGGCGAAAAATAAAAGTTTATGCCTTCATCACAACTAAATTCTTTTAAGTATTCTTCATTCAATTTTAACAAATTAACTAATTCGTTTTTAGCTCCCACAAAATTTGTTCCGTTGTCACAGAATATACTATGAGGCTTACCTCTACGTGATATAAATCGTTTTAAAACTAAAATAAATGATTCCTTGCTTAGATCTACTAAGCATTCTAAATGCAAGGCCTTAGTAGTGAAACATACAAAAATACACAAATAACATTTGGTAATTTTACAGCCGCGTCCTTTCCGATCAGTTATATAAAATGGACCTGCCCCGTCAACTCCCACCGTTTCGAAAGGAAAACTAGGAGTGAGACGTTGACTTGGCAGATCTCCCATCTTGGGAAATATAGTCTGAGCCTTAAATCTTCTACAAATGATACACTTATTCGGAATATTACGCGCTAATATTCTTCCATTTACTACCCAATATTGTTCTCTTACACTAGATAATAAAAGTTGGGGACCGGCGTGAAACAATTTTATATGCATTTCATCAAATATGAGTGTTGACAAATGATGTTTTGCATCAAGTAATATAGGATATTTCTTATCGAAAGAATACGAAGAATTAGTAATGCGGCCACCGACTCTTATTATCCCGTTTTCTATGAAAGGGGTGAGAGATAATATTTTACAATTATTAGGTAATTTCTTGTTAGACTTAAGCATATTAAATTCATTTTTAAATGTATCAATTTGAGCTAATCGGACCAACGCAAGCGTGCTCTTATTAATTTCTTCTACACTTAAATATGAATTTAGTTTGTTTACATTTCGACTATTATGAATAAATCTAAGAATGTAAGCCATTATTCTCTTTAAACGATTAAATTTAGAATAATTTTTAAAATTTATAATTTCATTACTAACTTCCTTTTTTGTACAACTACAGGCTATATTTACATTTAACTCATAATATTCGTCCAGATTAATCATATTTACAGGAATTTTAGGCCACTCAATTTCATTTTTCAAAAGAAATCTAGGCCCCGACCACCAAAAATTCTGCACTCTTTCTGTGAACGAATCTACACCTCTTGAAATAAGGTCTGCAGGGTTGTTCGTGGTCGGAACATAACGCCATTCACTATTCCTACATAATTCTTTAATTTTATTTACTCGGTTAATAACAAATATGTCTACCTTTTTATTTGACGTAGCATTCAACCACCCTAAGACCACCATGGAATCTGTCCAGTGAACGTAGCGTGACATTTTACATCTCAACGCCTTTATTACCTTATTAGCAAGTTCCGCCGACAAAAGAAACCCGCATAGTTCTAGGCGTGGTATAGTGTATGTTTTACCCTTTGGGCATACTCTTGACTTGGCGCATAGTAATCGTACTTGGACGGTTCCATGTTGATCTAGGGAACGCAAGTATACACATGCTCCATACGCTGATTGGCTGGCGTCTGAAAAAACATGTAATTCGACATTTACACTGTGTTTACACAAAACATGTCTGGGTACGTATATATTTTGAGTGTTAATATTTTCTATAAATTTGAACCACTCATTACGAACATCCACAGGAACTTCGTCGTCCCAATTTAACTTATATGACCATAGTCTTTGCAATAGAATTTTTAATTTAATTACAAAAATACATAATAAATTCAAGGGATCAAATATTCTTGCTATTGAAGAGAGAATTTTTCTTTTAGTAACTAACTTTAATTTATCTAAATTGATTTCAAACCTCAGATAATCCTCTTTAGGATCCCATGTTAATCCTAACGTACTTGTAATACCAGAACGATCCGTAATTACCTTTTTACCAGCAAACTCAGAGTTACTAAGAATCTTAGACGAATTTGAACGATATTTACGCAAGGAAAATCCTCCTGTGATTAATTTATCTGATACCGATTTACAAACTTGTTCCAAATGCGTCTCCGATTCTGACCCTGTTATCATATCGTCCATATAAAAATCGTGAGCGATTACATTCGCTATTTCTGAGTCAGAGCACTCCTGAGATAACTCAAGAAGACACCTTGTACTGAGATAGGGTGCGGAAGCTGTACCATATGTAACTGTATTTAATTGTAAAAATCTAATATTTTCGTTTTCATTTTCCCGCCATAGAATCATCTGCAGGTGGCGCTGACTCTGGTCGATCTTTATTTGGCGATACATCTTTTCTATATCTGCTGTAACGACAAAAGTATACTGTCTAAATCGCAATAAAATACTAAACAGATCATCTTGTACTACGGGGCCTGTCATTTGGATATCATTTAGTGATAAGCCGTTGCTAGTTTTTGCTGAAGCGTCAAATACCACTCTTAGTTTAGTAGTATCACTTTTTTCGCGTAAAACAGCATGATGCGGCAAATAATATGCAAATGTAGGCCTCGACACTTCCGATAAATGACCTAAACTTTGATATTCATTAAGAAAATCAACATATTGTCGTTTTAAAGATGGCAATTTACGAAATCTTTTTTCTAAGTTAAGAAAACGTGACGTTGCCGTCTGGTAAGATTCTCCTAAGCAACTTGGAGATGTATGAAAAGGCATTTTTACACAAAATCTACCGTCATCCAATCTATACGTATTTTTCTTAAAGTGATTTTCACAAAAAATATCTTCATCCGATACCTTGTATTTACAACTATCTCCTGGTAATTCCTCAATACGCCAAAAACGTTCTATTAGTTGAGAAATTGATAAATTACATTGTAAATTATTCACACTATTACTCTGCATTACACTTATCGGGCCGGAAACTAACCAGCCAAAACTTGATTGAAGTAATACTGGCAAATTTTTACCTAACGAAATCCTTTTACCACTAATTATCTCCCAAAACCAATCCGCACCTATAATTACGTCAATAGAGGACGGATGGCAAAAGTTAGGATCCGCTAATACAATACTACTAGGTATATTCAAAGAACGTTTGTCTATGTTTACATTAGGAATTGCACTAGTAAGACACGGAACTACCAACGCGCTGACTTCTTTACAAAATTTACTATTTAATGACTGTATCATAAATCTACATTTATCTACAATGTTTATTTTTATCCCTCCTATACCCGATACAGTCATCTCATTATTCGAAATACTTTGCAATCCTATCCTCTTAGCAGCTGCGTCCGTGATTAAACTCACTTGACTACCCGAATCTAATAGAGCGCGTACTATCAACGATTCATTAGTTTTCATGTTATAAATCCTAATAAGCGCAGTTGACAATAAAACATAATTGTAATCATTCACGGGAACGGCGCTCATCGGCAGAGAAACCGGTTCTGAGGCAGAACGGGCAACAGCGGCAGGCGAGTGCGCCTCGCCGCTGCACGCTGACTCATTATGCACGGAGGCGCCCGCGCGCATGACGTCTCGCTTCGAATTTAATTGTACGAGAGCGACCTTATCTTTAATATCGTTGCGCGATCTATGCAACAATACGTTATGTTTATACTTACAAAGAGTGCATGGCTTATATCTACAATGAACTGCACGATGCCCTGATTTCAAACAATTTATACATAATTTATTCTGCGATACAAATTTATTTTTATTCTCCAAATTCATAGCTAAAAACTGTTTACATTCGAATAAAAGATGGTTTTGTTTACACAACATGCATGACCTATGAGGAATATCGGTATCTACTGTGGCTGTATGTATTACGCGTTGAGATTTACTAGGCTTAAACGTTTCCAAAATATTCGCTCGACTACGTAAAAAATTATAAAATTCTTCGAGTTTAGGAATTGCAGTTAATGAGCCCTTATGCTCTTCCCACCTTCTATTTGTATTTATATCTAATTTCGTCGTTGCTAAATGTATAACTATAGTATCCCAATGCTCAACTGGCTGACCTAAAGTTTTCAATGCACGCAAATTTTTAGAAATATTATCTATTAAGGAGCGTAAAGCCTTATCAGAATCTTTATTGATACATTCAATACTAAACAATGATCGCATATGATTTGTAATTAACAAATTTTTATTATCATACCGCTCGCAAAGTAGTTCCCAAGCTATTAAATAATTATCAGCACAAAATTCTAAAGATTGTATAACCAAGGAAGCACTACCCGCCAACGATGATCTTAAGTAATGAAACTTATTTATGGTATCTATACAATCACTATTATGTATTAATGACTCATACGTATCGCGATACTCCAACCACTGATTATAGTCTCCATTAAAGGTCGGTAGGTTAATCGTTGGGAGTCGTATATTGTTAAAATTAGAGTTCGAAATAATATTAGAACATTCTAAACTTGATGACTGCTTAACCAAAAACCTTTCTTTCTTTTCTTTATTTCTATCAATAATTAGCTGTGCCTTTGACATTAACGAAAAGAATTGATTTTCTATATCTTCCCTTTCCTTAAATTGATCACTCGAATTTTCACTCAAACCCTCTATTTCCGTTTGTAACTCATCAAAAGCAACCGAGCAACTATTTAATTTGTCTAAGCGAATTTTTAATTCTGTTATCTGCTGGTCTGTTAATTTATCAAATGGCACAGCTAATACAGATTCTAAATAATTTTTAAACATGGTTATCCTACCCTTAATCGAACTACGTTTTTTAATTAATAAATTTTCTGACATTATGCAATCGGATTAAAAACTATGGGAGCCAAATTCGAAAAAAGTTAAAAAATATACTTAAATTAATTACCTGTTAATTTCAACTAGTCATCAATATCCTCTTTTTATTTTAAGAAATCAACTTGTGACTCGGCATTTACAATAAATAATTTAGCTACAATCACCTGAAATTTAGGGAAGAAACAAGCTTATTACGAGAAAAAACAATATTTCACAAATAAAATTAAACAAAGAACAATTAAAACTATATCGTTATAAACTTTAAATTAATATTTTCTTGATTGAGAGAAAGGTGGGTAAGACACTACTGTAACAAATTTTTTACGGATGTTATACAAATATTTAATTCACTATATTTTGATTTAATATTCTAGCCAAAAGTAAAGTAACCCAGGAATTTGAATCTACAATGGTAATGGTAATTAAGGATTAAGGAACGGGCTCACCGTTATTACGTGTTCTTCTCAAATTTCTGTTCCATATAGGCATATAATTTTTAATTATTTCTTGCTGTCTCCTTTTCCATAGGCTTATAATAATCCTGGTCACTGGCACCAATGTTTGAAATGAAACTCCTTGGACCCTTTTTTCTTAATTTAATGAGACAGCCTTTTACAAAATGTATGTTTAATATGAAGTACGGAGCGCGAAAATGAACAAAACGATTACAGAAACAGATATCGTCGCACGCTTATTTTTTTTGCGGACTGGTTTACCGACGGCGTTTAGGTAAACGTGCGTAAACATGCTCCCACCGTTGAAGGAGCAGCCTTCAACTCGTTGTCGCCATCAGGTAATAAAGGACACAGACGGCTGAGGGCTCGACGAATAGTACCGTTAATTATCTTGACGTCAGCGACCCGTGTGATACCATCAGCACCCGGATGTAATTGTACAACTCGTCCTATCCTCCAGTGGAGTGGTGGACAGTTATCTTCCTTTACAATTACCATATCACCTACCCTTAGCTGCTCGCCTGTATGACTCTTCCATTTCGACCGTTGCTGGAGCTCACATATATATTCAAGACTCCATCTTTTCCAAAAATGTTGCCTCATTGCCTCTAACTGTTCATATCTGTGGAGTCTATTCATATTAATAACTTCGTTCAGCTGTGGTGAAGGCAATGATCTCAACGGTCTTCCAATTAAGAAATGCCCGGGAGTCAAGGGAATTAGGTCACTAGGATCAGAGGACATAGGACACAATGGGCGAGAATTTAAAATCGCTTCGACTTGTATAAACAAAGTTGACAACTCTTCAAAAGTTAAGTGTCGATCCCCTAAAATCCTTCTAATATGATACTTCGCTGACTTGACCCCTGCTTCAAATAAACCATTAAAATTCGGAGAATAAGCCGGCGAAAAATAAAAGTTTATGCCTTCATCACAACTAAATTCTTTTAAGTATTCTTCATTCAATTTTAACAAATTAACTAATTCGTTTTTAGCTCCCACAAAATTTGTTCCGTTGTCACAGAATATACTATGAGGCTTACCTCTACGTGATATAAATCGTTTTAAAACTAAAATAAATGATTCCTTGCTTAGATCTACTAAGCATTCTAAATGCAAGGCCTTAGTAGTGAAACATACAAAAATACACAAATAACATTTGGTAATCTTACAGCCGCGTCCTTTCCGATCAGTTATATAAAATGGACCTGCCCCGTCAACTCCCACCGTTTCGAAAGGAAAACTAGGAGTGAGACGTTGACTTGGCAGATCTCCCATCTTGGGAAATATAGTCTGAGCCTTAAATCTTCTACAAATGATACACTTATTCGGAATATTACGCGCTAATATTCTTCCATTTACTACCCAATATTGTTCTCTTACACTAGATAATAAAAGTTGGGGACCGGCGTGAAACAATTTTATATGCATTTCATCAAATATGAGTGTTGACAAATGATGTTTTGCATCAAGTAATATAGGATATTTCTTATCGAAAGAATACGAAGAATTAGTAATGCGGCCACCGACTCTTATTATCCCGTTTTCTATGAAAGGGGTGAGAGATAATATTTTACAATTATTAGGTAATTTCTTGTTAGACTTAAGCATATTAAATTCATTTTTAAATGTATCAATTTGAGCTAATCGGACCAACGCAAGCGTGCTCTTATTAATTTCTTCTACACTTAAATATGAATTTAGTTTGTTTACATTTCGACTATTATGAATAAATCTAAGAATGTAAGCCATTATTCTCTTTAAACGATTAAATTTAGAATAATTTTTAAAATTTATAATTTCATTACTAACTTCCTTTTTTGTACAACTACAGGCTATATTTACATTTAACTCATAATATTCGTCCAGATTAATCATATTTACAGGAATTTTAGGCCACTCAATTTCATTTTTCAAAAGAAATCTAGGCCCCGACCACCAAAAATTCTGCACTCTTTCTGTGAACGAATCTACACCTCTTGAAATAAGGTCTGCAGGGTTGTTCGTGGTCGGAACATAACGCCATTCACTATTCCTACATAATTCTTTAATTTTATTTACTCGGTTAATAACAAATATGTCTACCTTTTTATTTGACGTAGCATTCAACCACCCTAAGACCACCATGGAATCTGTCCAGTGAACGTAGCGTGACATTTTACATCTCAACGCCTTTATTACCTTATTAGCAAGTTCCGCCGACAAAAGAAACCCGCATAGTTCTAGGCGTGGTATAGTGTATGTTTTACCCTTTGGGCATACTCTTGACTTGGCGCATAGTAATCGTACTTGGACGGTTCCATGTTGATCTAGGGAACGCAAGTATACACATGCTCCATACGCTGATTGGCTGGCGTCTGAAAAAACATGTAATTCGACATTTACACTGTGTTTACACAAAACATGTCTGGGTACGTATATATTTTGAGTGTTAATATTTTCTATAAATTTGAACCACTCATTACGAACATCCACAGGAACTTCGTCGTCCCAATTTAACTTATATGACCATAGTCTTTGCAATAGAATTTTTAATTTAATTACAAAAATACATAATAAATTCAAGGGATCAAATATTCTTGCTATTGAAGAGAGAATTTTTCTTTTAGTAACTAACTTTAATTTATCTAAATTGATTTCAAACCTCAGATAATCCTCTTTAGGATCCCATGTTAATCCTAACGTACTTGTAATACCAGAACGATCCGTAATTACCTTTTTACCAGCAAACTCAGAGTTACTAAGAATCTTAGACGAATTTGAACGATATTTACGCAAGGAAAATCCTCCTGTGATTAATTTATCTGATACCGATTTACAAACTTGTTCCAAATGCGTCTCCGATTCTGACCCTGTTATCATATCGTCCATATAAAAATCGTGAGCGATTACATTCGCTATTTCTGAGTCAGAGCACTCCTGAGATAACTCAAGAAGACACCTTGTACTGAGATAGGGTGCGGAAGCTGTACCATATGTAACTGTATTTAATTGTAAAAATCTAATATTTTCGTTTTCATTTTCCCGCCATAGAATCATCTGCAGGTGGCGCTGACTCTGGTCGATCTTTATTTGGCGATACATCTTTTCTATATCTGCTGTAACGACAAAAGTATACTGTCTAAATCGCAATAAAATACTAAACAGATCATCTTGTACTACGGGGCCTGTCATTTGGATATCATTTAGTGATAAGCCGTTGCTAGTTTTTGCTGAAGCGTCAAATACCACTCTTAGTTTAGTAGTATCACTTTTTTCGCGTAAAACAGCATGATGCGGCAAATAATATGCAAATGTAGGCCTCGACACTTCCGATAAATGACCTAAACTTTGATATTCATTAAGAAAATCAACATATTGTCGTTTTAAAGATGGCAATTTACGAAATCTTTTTTCTAAGTTAAGAAAACGTGACGTTGCCGTCTGGTAAGATTCTCCTAAGCAACTTGGAGATGTATGAAAAGGCATTTTTACACAAAATCTACCGTCATCCAATCTATACGTATTTTTCTTAAAGTGATTTTCACAAAAAATATCTTCATCCGATACCTTGTATTTACAACTATCTCCTGGTAATTCCTCAATACGCCAAAAACGTTCTATTAGTTGAGAAATTGATAAATTACATTGTAAATTATTCACACTATTACTCTGCATTACACTTATCGGGCCGGAAACTAACCAGCCAAAACTTGATTGAAGTAATACTGGCAAATTTTTACCTAACGAAATCCTTTTACCACTAATTATCTCCCAAAACCAATCCGCACCTATAATTACGTCAATAGAGGACGGATGGCAAAAGTTAGGATCCGCTAATACAATACTACTAGGTATATTCAAAGAACGTTTGTCTATGTTTACATTAGGAATTGCACTAGTAAGACACGGAACTACCAACGCGCTGACTTCTTTACAAAATTTACTATTTAATGACTGTATCATAAATCTACATTTATCTACAATGTTTATTTTTATCCCTCCTATACCCGATACAGTCATCTCATTATTCGAAATACTTTGCAATCCTATCCTCTTAGCAGCTGCGTCCGTGATTAAACTCACTTGACTACCCGAATCTAATAGAGCGCGTACTATCAACGATTCATTAGTTTTCATGTTATAAATCCTAATAAGCGCAGTTGACAATAAAACATAATTGTAATCATTCACGGGAACGGCGCTCATCGGCAGAGAAACCGGTTCTGAGGCAGAACGGGCAACCGCGGCAGGCGAGTGCGCCTCGCCGCTGCACGCTGACTCATTATGCACGGAGGCGCCCGCGCGCATGACGTCTCGCTTCGAATTTAATTGTACGAGAGCGACCTTATCTTTAATATCGTTGCGCGATCTATGCAACAATACGTTATGTTTATACTTACAAAGAGTGCATGGCTTATATCTACAATGAACTGCACGATGCCCTGATTTCAAACAATTTATACATAATTTATTCTGCGATACAAATTTATTTTTATTCTCCAAATTCATAGCTAAAAACTGTTTACATTCGAATAAAAGATGGTTTTGTTTACACAACATGCATGACCTATGAGGAATATCGGTATCTACTGTGGCTGTATGTATTACGCGTTGAGATTTACTAGGCTTAAACGTTTCCAAAATATTCGCTCGACTACGTAAAAAATTATAAAATTCTTCGAGTTTAGTTAGTAGAGAGATATGAGACGATGGTTGAGGGAGTCACTTTGTAAACGAGTAAGTTGAGTGAGTGAATCGGTGACTTGTGTTGTAAATGTGAATAGGTGATTTACCGAGTGAGTGAATTAATAAACATGTGAGAGAGTGAATTAGTGGATGAGCGATAAATGAGTTACAGAACATATATGATATATTCACAGATGTGTGTAAACACTCACTGCATGCGGTACTATGCCTCAGATAGCAACATAACACACTCGTCTAAACGCCAGACAAAATGTAGCAAACCGACTCTGTTCTGATGCGTCGTCGTGTGAAAATATAAGTATTCGACTACTTTTAAGGTTGTTGTGCGAATGAAATCTTTTCCTACTGACAATTATTGAACGAAGATTGTAATAATTAATTTTTTTTTATAGTTAAACATTTTTTTCAAATACATTAATTCTTATCGTAACTTCCCTACTACTATTGTAAATGCAAAAGTAACTCTGTCTCTTTGTCGGTCTTGTTTTGTGATGAGAAGTGTAAAGAACATTATAGATTGACTTGATATACATTTATTATTAACAGACAAAGACAAAAGAAGAAAGACACAGACAATATTGGACAATAGTTGTACACATATAGTTCGTATCTTGGAATCAACACATAAAATACTTTTATCCAGAATACGAGTTCCTGTAGTATAGAAGGGCTTTAGATGTGCTGTGTCAGTGTGTTAGAGATTTTTTTAAATAGTGGAAGTTACGATTGTTTTACAAGTTAAACAGTGTATATGTGTATCTGTTTGTGACATTTTCATACTCTACCGTAATAAATGGACCCATTTTGGTGTAGTTGTTTGTACTTGATATTTTAGGTGATCTAGTTGTTTCTTACCTATAATTTATGAAAGGCTGAAGACTATCTGTTGAGTGGGTTAGTAGAGAGATATGAGACGATGGTTGAGGGAGTCACTTTGTAAACGAGTAAGTTGAGTGAGTGAATCGGTGACTTGTGTTGTAAATGTGAATAGGTGATTTACCGAGTGAGTGAATTAATAAACATGTGAGAGAGTGAATTAGTGGATGAGCGATAAATGAGTTACAGAACATATATGATATATTCACAGATGTGTGTAAACACTCACTGCATGCGGTACTATGCCTCAGATAGCAACATAACACACTCGTCTAAACGCCAGACAAAATGTAGCAAACCGACTCTGTTCTGATGCGTCGTCGTGTGAAAATATAAGTATTCGACTACTTTTAAGGTTGTTGTGCGAATGAAATCTTTTCCTACTGACAATTATTGAACGAAGATTGTAATAATTAATTTTTTTTTATAGTTAAACATTTTTTTCAAATACATTAATTCTTATCGTAACTTCCCTACTACTATTGTAAATGCAAAAGTAACTCTGTCTCTTTGTCGGTCTTGTTTTGTGATGAGAAGTGTAAAGAACATTATAGATTGACTTGATATACATTTATTATTAACAGACAAAGACAAAAGAAGAAAGACACAGACAATATTGGACAATAGTTGTACACATATAGTTCGTATCTTGGAATCAACACATAAAATACTTTTATCCAGAATACGAGTTCCTGTAGTATAGAAGGGCTTTAGATGTGCTGTGTCAGTGTGTTAGAGATTTTTTTAAATAGTCGTGCGATATAAGTAACAAACATCGACATACAGGCTGATTTGGTTGAAATTTGTTACACGGATACATTACAAGCTGGATAAGAGCAAATGAGGTACTTTTTATCCCGGAAAAATATATATTGGTTTGGTATTAGTTCATACAACAACAGATCAAGAGGTATAAGTAAAATTCTCAACACAAATAGTGTTTACAAACTAGTAGGATGAATAGTTATTATTCGTGCAAAAACAGCTAAACAGATACAAATGAAATTTTTCCTGTATCCTCGAGGCTTTTGGCTGATTAGTAGCATATTTTCCAGTATCCTCGAGGCTTTTGGCTGATTAGTAGCAAATTTTCCAGTAACGGGCTTGTCAGCCCATTACCGTAATTAATTAAAATTAAACACACGGTTGTAAAATTAAGTTCTGCTTTAGTAATTTATGATTTTTCTAATTTTGCAGACTGAAGTAGATGTCAATTTATTATCAATGCAAGGTTTTTTTAATTTCATGAGAACATTTTTCGTTTCCGTTTTTATGGGTTTCATTTATAAAATATATAAAACGTACGTTACAAAAGGAAACTACTGCGTACATGACATGTTTTTAGTTTCAATAACATCGACAGTACGTCAGTTCAGTTTATTACATAAAATCAGCTTCTTTATATACTCAATTAGATTATAAAGAACTTTTGTTTAGATATGTGATATGAAAAATAAATATCGTGTGCCTTATATATGATCACTAGTTAGCATCCTTAGGGCGAATCAGAAAGCCTTAGAATTAGAAATACGAATATCCTATTTTAATTAAGAGTGTATCTATTTTAATCTGATCAAAACAAGAATTCTCAGAATATTATAGATCACGTGACATGAGTAAATTTACATCCTACACTCAATTAAGATCATTTGCAATATTAATTACTTCATACATAAGATATCATTAGGAACTCTATCTCTATCTATTTCGGGCTGATTTATTTACCGTCTTGATTTCCTAATGTTTCCCTTAAATCTTAAGGAGCTTAGTCTTATCACACACGTACCCACAGAGACGCTCACACATTTTCATATAATCATTATTTTAGGGTTCCTCTCTTATAGGAGAAGATTTTTCAAACTCAGACTAGTTTATTTCAAGTAGACTTTTAACAAAGTACTTATGACAAGTGAATCAGGTCTGTCAGTCAGTTGAGAAGAGCCGGCAAGAAACTCAACAGTCGCTCTTTTCAAAAAGTCAGCTTTTACAATCTTGCGTGTTCAGTTAAGAGTGAAGGTTTTCAAAATTCCAAGCATTCTTGTCATTTAAATAAACTTAAACAGAATAGTATGCTTTGCTTATTAATTATTTTTTTAATTCAAATGGAATCATATTATAGATGTGTAAGCCAAGCCCTATGAAACAATTATTTACTTTGTGGAAACGAAAATGAAGAATTTATGTATATAGTGTTTACATTATGTTTATCACTGTGCGTTGAATATTGATTGATCTTCTGGCGACTATACAAAATGTTACAATAGATGTATCGTGATGGGACCGTAGGGATACCTATTTTGTTGAAAACATCTCGAAGGGATTCTCGAGCTTTTAAATTGTTTATAACCCGGACTGCTCTTTTCTAAATAATAATAATAAAAAATTTATTATTCTTTAGAAATAAGATTATAAATCTTAATAATAGGATTATAAATATTAGCGTAATCGGTGTTCATACATTAAAATACCAATCGAATTAAGAATCTTACCACTAAAATACTATGAAAATAACAGAAATAAACTATCTAGCAGTATCAATATCAGTTAAGACAACTGATACTTTCCATACAGCGTAAGCGGCTGAGCTGAGTTTTCCCGTTAGAGATGTCACTGTAGTTTTGGGTTTAATGTGGTATCTAAAAATATGGTTGAGTAGTAGTTCATCTAATATTTCATTATTTAACAAAAAGTTAAATTTTTGTTTTTTAACGCCAGTTAAACCAAACTCGACGCATTTAGTTTTTTTTGCATTAAGAAATATTTATCGTAAACCATTGAAGAACTTGTGCACTGTTTACAACGTCATAACTTTGTTTACTTTTAGTAACTTTAAATATTAGAGACGTATCATCAGCAAACAGTGCAATATCACATAAATTCTTCACATAAAACTGGAGATAAAAGTAAAAAGGGCCTAGTATGGATCCTTGTGGAACGCCCATTTGTAGTAATGATCCAGAAGATTTTACACCATTAATAGCAATCCTCTGAACTATTTGACTTATATATCAAGCAATGAGGTCAAGTGATATACCACTTACATCATATTAATTACGTTTGTTTAAAAGTGTTACGTGTTGAACATAATCAAAGGCCTTAGATAAATCACAAAATACACCAATTGCATTATTAAGGAGTGCAACTCCGCATCAGTTGTAGACCTACCTGCAGTAAAACCATACTGTTGACTATGGAATATCTTATTTTCATTAAAATGTTTCAAAAATTGATTTAAATCAATTTTTTCAAAAACTTGTCAGTCCGTCTGTCTGTCTATCTGTCAAGGCCCTTTTTCCCTTGAACGCCTGGAAGGATCAAGTGGAAATTAATATGAAACGCTCAAACATGCGACCCTTGCAAACTGTTATGCAAACTTTTTTGTATACGCAATGAAAAGATATATTGGGTACTTCCCGATGACCTAGAATTATGAAATTTAGCATGAAGCAAAGTATCGTAGCACAAGTAAAAGAAAAAGTAAAAAATGTGTTTTTATTACTACATCACTAGTTAAATTACCATTTTAGGGTTCCGTACCTTAAAAGGAACTCAAATAGGATCATTTCGTTGTCTACCTGTCTGTCTATCTGTCAAGGCCCTTTTTCTCAGAAAAACGTGAACATATCAACACTGTAAAGTATTCGAAACGTCGGGAAATCAAATAATATATAATATATATGTATATTACTTTTATTATTATTATTTTAATTTCTGCTATTCTGTACCTATTTCCGCGTGTTTAACTATACAAAACTATCTCACCATCAAGGGTTGCTGGAAGAGATCTCTATTAGAGATAAGTCATCCTTTGTGCACATATTTCTTATGTGAATGTGTAACATTTATTCTTACATAAATAAATAATAAAGTATTTTCAAATGTATAACAATCGTGAAAATCTAAATAAAATCATTATAGCTTATGTCTCTAATTCCTAAAATTAATACTGTACGTGTAAGTCTGTAGTATCTAGAAGCTGTGAAAAATCAAATTTCTATGTACAAGGAATCAATAAATATGGCTATATAAATAGCCGCTGTAGCTGTAGTGACCACAAGTAGTTTATAGAAATAAGGCATTCCACATGTGTACATAAAGAAAGTCCATGTTTGTGATTTTAGTAATATTTGAATATGTTATAAATATACCTCGCGTCGATACAGATAGAAAATATTTTTACCGTTTTAACTTTGGTTAACGAGTTTAAGTTTATAAAATCCAAATTTAAATAAATTGATTTCAAGAAAGAAAGAAATAACTTTTAACGTAAAGATGTATTTTAAAAGATTTTTTATCTTTAATGCTCGTTTGTACACCTGGTGGGAAGTGGCCACCGTCGCCCATGGACATAAGTAAAACTACAGGGATTGGGATGGGAGAGAGAGGGGTTAGACCTGGCCCACATGTGGCTAGACTGGAACGTGTCAAAGACGCTTGGCGGTCGGATTCGCATGCTGGTGGTTGCCAGCCAGTCGGGGAACAGATCTCCTACCACCATTGGGGGTGTTGGCTTAATCGCCTGTTACGAAATGCTCTCTCAGCGCCAGAGAGGCATTGTATTCTAACCCGTCCCCTCACAGGTAAAAAGAGGTTAAAAAATTATTTAGTAAAATATAAATTATATTTAAATGTTTTTCAAATTTTCAGTATTTAGCTTTTAATCAGGGTTTAAATCTTTACCGAAGATATGTGTAACATATTCGAATGTTAGTAAAATCGCAAACTTCGACGTTTTTGTCGTAGTATCATGTAATGAATCTATAAGCTTATATCGGCGCGTATCCTAGCAACGGGTGTTGACGACATGACATCTTGTTAAATGACAACTTCTAAAATGTTTTAATCGACTCCAAAAAAAGAAGGAGGTTCTATATTTGAAATATGTATTTTATTTATATATGGTCACCGACTTGAAATTATTTTTAATTTTCTGTTCCAAGTCACTTAATTTTTTTTTTGTTCTAAATGTTTTATCGTGTTTTCTTGAAATTCTTTTTGTAAGTAATTATAAATATATTTTTTTATTTAAATACGCAATACTAATATCGAGAGTAAACGATCCATTACGTGAAAATCAAAATTTGATAGCGTTTGTTCCTTTATTGAAATTGTACGGAACTCACTCGCACTTGGCCGAATTATTTATTTAATTTTATAACAGTAATATTTTTCGCTAAGTTTGTTTTTAATTTCAGTGAAGTGTTTGATTTGTCCCATTAGTTAAGGGGTTTTTGTGATCTGTGGGTATATATATCAGAGGTAGGGCATACAGGTATTCCGAGTACAGCATCCATTCTCTCAAAAACATATTTTCAATTTTTTTGTACTACTAACAATTATTATTCATCTAGATTAAGTCATGTTTCTGAGAGAATAATACATTTATTTAAATTTGGACGTTGATAGATTTTGTTTTGCAACTTTGTCATGTATTGAATAATTTCCACTCGACTTGATATCCTATATATAATGATACATCAACGAGTATATGAACACTTCACACCTTACAACGTAGCACCCTCGCAAGGATAAATTGATTATGCTGAATTGCGGATGCGTTTCATTTCATACATTTATAGTTACAACTTACATAATACACTCATTACTGAACTCAACTAGATTCAATAGACCTATTATTAATTCTCTGAAATTCATTTTCAATTCACGAACATAAATGTTATGTAACAACTACGTAAAATACATAATATATTATGTAACAACTAGGTAAAATACAAAATATGTCTTTCTACCTTTATTTGATCTAACTAGACTTGCTAGACTTTCAATGCGACTGCGAACTTCACTTTTGTAAAGTTTCAATAAAAGATCCATAATTTAATATTTCCTCGAAGAAATCCTTCGATATACAAGTTATAAAGGTCAGTAAAGGTTAGTTCACAAGTAATTGACATAAACATATTTCTCTTATTTCTAAGAACTTGATTTTATAAGTTTTCTCAATATCTCCAATCTCATTTTATATTGATGCAATTCTTTTCTTAAGGGTACCTACGTAACGAATATAAAATATTACACTTATTATACTAGGAGTGAATTTATGTATTTACTTATTAACCTTTTTCTCTCTATTTCGAAACAAATGTACTAACATATTCCCTTTTACAACAAGAATGGATGTCAGTCTGTTAGAAAATTAATCAATTTTAGCTCAGAAAATAATAATATTTGAAATTATTATTTTCTTTCGTCAAATATAATTTACTGATACAGTATCTGCATAGACTGCTTTACCAATTGTTGTTCTACTATCAAAAGTTTTGTGAGCTCTCGTCGACAAGTCAATTGAAATGTACTAAAATAAAGGGACTTTTTCGCTTAAAAGCATTATTACCTTCAGAAGTATCTCGATTCGCTCTTTAATCGCTTATTTCTTGCATTGAAGCGTCGGTAGCTCAGTGGTTCAGGCGTTGGATTCACGATCGATAAGTCGTGTGTTCAAATCCCGGACATTCGTCTACTGGCGTGGCCCACTCCTGTCACAAGCATTTTAACTTACTAGGAAGGGCAAAGGGAATACTAGTAGTATGTGATCTACTAGTAATCTTTTTAAAAGAAAAATATATATATTAATTTTCAATAGAAAATGCTTGCGACTTCACCCTTAGCTGCGTTTAGTTTCTGAGTATTGGTCCAACGATCGATTTTAATAAGAAGAAGCGTATTTCTATTTAACTTTCTGCATTTACTGTTTTATCTATTTGTATGTAACATTTATTTATTATATTATATTTTTACCCGCCTACGGCGAAACCAGGAGCAAGTGTAATGATTTTGGTAGTCTATGTATGTATGTATCTATGTATATATGTTTGTATGTTCCACCCTAGGGCCTAAACTACTGAACCAATTTTAATGAATAAGGTGTCGAGAGATTCGTAATAATGGCGCGGGTGACATAAAAATGGCTGAAAAAAATTTATGAATTTTTTTATGACTGAATTTGAACCTCAGAATCTATTTAACCTCAAAAAAATAAACTGAAATAATTATGTATTAATTACGTGTTTGTTAGACAAAAGTTTAAATGTATTATGAAGGAAAATGAAGAACTAAAAATACGGTTACTGAGTTAGAACAAAAGATTGTTAGTATGGATAAAGACAAGCGGATGAAAAATCTGGTTTTCTTTGGTATAGAGAGGAAAGGAAAAACTGAAGGTGAGCTAGTGGACTTTATAAAAGATATAGTTAATAATTCAGGAATACCTCTTGATAGCCAAGAATCAAGTAAGGTCTATAGAATTGAAGCACACTCAAATAAAAAGCGGCCTGTTGTAGCCTATATACTTTACGACATTATGGAAAAAACACTTGATTCTAAAGAACAAAAACAGTCTAGCGGCGGGCGTAAATGTTAAAGAGGATTATCCAAAAGATATTCTAGAGATACGTAAAAAACTAAAACCAAGAGTAAAAGAAGAAAGAAAAAAGAAAAAAGGAAATATTGCATACATAGAACAACCGCGAGAATAGGAAAAAGAAAAAACTGGATCACCCACATCACTTTCAATGAAAAAGATTAATGCAAATAATTCTTTAGAATCCTCCCATAGCTAAAACAAATATGCGTAGTTATTTAACGCGAGGAAGAACGTCTTCTCTACTTGATAAGTCAAAAAACTAAAGAATATGTACAGTAGCCGGAATCACCACTACAATTACCACAACAATATCAAATATAAAACAACAACAAATAACACCCCAAGCCGGCTGGTCAAGGTGGGGTTAGATGACTGCTACCCTCCAAATCATTTGCCACACTTAAATATAACTTCAAAACCTAATCAACACAGTCAATTTCTTTACATAGCTTCATATAATACTCTCGTTAAGAACTGATGAAAGTTAAACTGAACTGATATTGGTAATAAAGTATATTAACTGGTCTATAATAGGCCTAAGTGAAGTTAGATGACTTAGTAAAATATCTGTTATTGTGGTAAATTCATATTCTACCACAATGGTAATACACCGGGCCAGTTTGAAGTAGGATTTTTGGGTTAAAAAAGAAATGAAGCATTACATTGATGGGAATATCGGAACGTATTGCGATATTAAATCTAAACATTCTAACACAAACTGATATGTAAATAATACAAGTTTATTCACCAACTGAACAAGCTAGCAACACAGAGATTGACTTTTTCTTTACGATGTTCACAAAAGTAACAGAGGGTTACTCGTATAAAACCGCATTCTTATGGGTAATTTAAATTATGGGTAATTCTTGGCCCATATTACTTAACAAACAGAACAAGGAACGGTGATAAATTGATCGAACTAGCATTTGAAAGTAACTTAATCATTCTTAATAGTCATTTTAAAAACTGACTTGACTTTGACTGGTCAGAGCCAAACTGAAAATTAATATAAAAAAGAGAAGACCCTTTAAAGGGAAAAAGGACTGATCTGAAGGTGAAATTACAAGACCAGATCGAAGACAGAAGTATCACATACAGAGCGAAGAACTAAGTACACAAGAGACACACAACTTTAGAATTTAATAAACACTAAGTTGGAAAATGAGACTGAAAATGGAATAAATAAATATTCCATTAAATCGGAAGAGACAAAGCAACTACTAGAAACCCGGAAGGTACTATTAACTTAAGCAGAGAAAACAAAGGATGCAAGAAAACATATAGCAAATATTAGCAAAATTATTAGAAAACAGACAGGAAAGAAACGAGAGCAGTACAGACAAGGAAAACTTGAAACACTGAGGTTCCTAAAATACTGCATGCAGATGTTGTGAAAGCTATTTTATTTCTCCTAGATAACATGTATGTTATTACCCCTATATTAACATACATATTTAACAAAGTAATCGCTAGTGAGTCCATACCTGCCCAATAGACTACATCAATAATAACACTACTTCACAAAAAAGAAGATAAAAATAAAATCGACAATTATAGACCAATTATAGACCAATTACCAACCAACCAATTAAACAAATACCAACGTCAAATTTATACAGTGTTTGCTAAAGTAATCCTAAACATAATAGCCCGAAGTCTAGATGAAAATCAACCAGTGGAGCAGGCAGGTTTTAGGAGAGGCTATTCAACACCTGGACCATATTCATGTTGCTGAGCAGGTATTCGAGAAGAGTAAAGAATATAACTTAACTATATAATGTTGCTTTGTAGATTATGCCAAGGCATTCGACTCACTAGACAACCATGCAATTTGGAATGCATTAAATAATCGAGGTGTTGAGTAGAAATATATAAGAATAATATAGAACATATATGTATAGAAAAAGTACAGCCAGGGTCAAGTTAGAAAGAGAGGGAAAAGAAATAAAAATATCAAAAGAAGTGCGCCAAGGAGACCCAATATCGCCTAAGCCTACAGCAGTCCTCAAGGAGGTATTCCGAAAAACTAGAATGGGATAAATGTGGGCTTATAATTAATGGCGAAAGTCTTTCGCATCTTAGGTTAGCTGACGAATTATCACCTTTTCTACAAGGCTGGGGCCGGTCTTTTTTATTGCGTAGTATTCTACAATATTGGAACTATATATTGTTTGTCTTAACTGCCAATCTTTTGTAAGGAGTTTGGCCTAATCTCCATATTACCAGTACCATTAATTATATACTAATTGCGTCTATGACGGTTCAACTCTAAAATTATAGTGAAAAAAATATCAAAATCAATTCTATAGTTTTTAAGTTATTTATATTATACAAACTAGATAGTAATAAAATGCGACACAATATACTTACTTTATTCATGGATTTTATCAGTATATTCGTACATATATATAAATAAAAAGCATTTAATGCCACTGCTGAATATCAGTCCGAATTGAAGGAGCTTTTAAAAACTGCCAAGCAAGAAAAAATTACAAAATTATTTAAACCATTGCCTGAACCTGAAGATAACATAATTAATATGGCCAAAATTGTTTTTTTTTATTTTGTCACCTAGGAACGTAACCCCCTATAACCCCATATAAATTACCATTCACCGTTTCTGTATTCACGGCATATTTACAGAACCAATACCCCGCGAATAAAGAACTTTTACTGTATACAGATTTCCTTAATGTTACAAACAAATAGACTAACAAACAATTTTCTTTTGAGCAGGGAGTACCCCTGCGATCACTACACGGCCATCATCAACGTGACACTGATGTGTACGGGATGTCCCCGAGCCCCAGTACACGAAAGTGCCTTGCAACTGTTGCAGTTATTGGACAAACGCTTCTTCGGGTCTGTCAGTCCGTTGCTGCCCAACGACGATGGTAAGTCACTGAATGCCTTTATCTTTTCCATTTAATACATAGATAGATTTTAATTCAATTCTGCTAAATTATGTTATAGGTACGTATAAATGTCCCCGGTACAGATTTAAATCCTTATTAACGTTAACATCGTTTTTTCATGTTCGCTATAAGTGGAATACCCTGTAGAAAAACTGTTTGTGATTACTATATTATAAATGACGTGAAAGTGAATGAATGGAGATTTTTCATAGCTTCAAGAGAAAACTTACATGTTTCATATTAATTTCAACTTAATAGTTTTACGTATTCTTTAATTAATGCGCCATAACTTAAATATATAAAAGATAATTTTTTTACTTGATGTAACAACAAATTACGATTTTATTTTTCCAAAAATCATGTTCCTAAGTCAAAAGACAAAAGACCTGAGAATTTTGATTGTGTCGAAAATCAAAAATTACATTATATGAGATAAAGCGGCTGTATCGTTTTGAAGTTTGATTTATTTACAGCTCCGAGAGTTATTGTTTCTGTCGTTTAGTTGAATCCAAGACTTTTCTTTGTGTATTATATCACCTAAAATTATAAGACTTGTTTAACTACTCATATTATATGTTGACCTTGAATTGTCAACAGACGATAAACTTTATAATTCAATTTAAATTTCATAAACAGTTTTATAACCTTCCCTTCTTTTAAATTTACCGTGCCATGATATATATGTTTGCAATGTAATTTTGTTTATATTGATTATTTGAACTTCTGTATATTGTTGTAATATGTTTGTACGCTTACTACGCGAGTAGATTGCCACTGACATCTAAATATAGGGCATAGGAGATATCTAGGACACCAGCATATTTATCCACTTTAGTTGTGTACTAATATTATCATTCCTATTAAAAATAAAATGGTAACCGGTTTTAATTTATTTAGAAAATATGTTATTACAAAGTAATCAAAATATATGTTAATTTTAAATAAAGTTTTATTTCATATAAAAATATGTATGCGTATGAAAACTAGTTTGTAATGACAGATGACACTAAAATTGTTTAGGAAAAAATTGTTTACGTTTTTAGAAAATTTGTAGATGCCTATATCTGAGTGATCTACGAAAAGTTTAAGTTAATCAAAAGATGTTTCATAGAGAAGTGAGGAAGGGGCTAGGAGGCTGTGGCCTTACAATCTGTTATTTCGTAGCAGCTGTATTCGAGAGATGCGAGTATTCGGGAGCATTTTCAGAGTACATTTACTATAGTAATGTATTTTTTTACACCATCAGAAATTAGAGCGCCTTAAAAGCCTACCGCTTTCTTTTAAAAAAAGCAGATTTTTTGACGTTAAAATTTTCGATTGAAAATTAGGGGGCCTTTTTTAATATAACATAAAATAAATATTTTAAATAAAAATAATATACAGTGTATTTGGTACATAAAAAGGTAAGTTTTCATTACTTGTAAAACATTGTGTAGAAGGTAAAAATAAAAAACCAAAAACTATTTAGAATTGGTTATTTGAATTTTTTAGTAAAATTTTGAAGTTCTGTGAACTAAACTTAAAAAAGAAGAACTCCCAATTCACCTCCCCCCGCCCTTTATTTACTACTTCCCGACATCAGATCGCAGGTATGTCGTCTAAGGTATCGATTTATCAATCAATACCGTAATATCGAAGTGATACTGATCCTGTGGGAAATCTCCGTCCACACTGCACCGTAAGATCTAAAAAGATCACTCACTCAAGACAGATTCAAAACATATAGGTTGAGGGAAAAGTCTTTTAGCATGGCAGTATGTATGAACTTGTAATAAAATCTCTTTGGGTATACTATTTGTATCTGGCTGGTTTTGGTATCATTCAAAGTTTATATTTTAAAGAAGATAATTCCAAATTCAAATTAGGAAAATGCGTGATTTTTATTTGTTTTTCGTACTGTGAAGATTAGCGAGTCTAATGAAGAAATTCGATACATTTTAAAATTTGACTACAAAAAAGGTAATAATGCAACGCAAGCCGCAAAAAAAATTTGCGATGTTTATGGACCTAGTGCAGTGTCTGTGAGAGTAGCACAAATTTGGTTTAAGAGTTTTAAAAGATGCACTTAGCTCTGGTCGACCTATTAAGGATGCCATTTTTGAAAAAGTGGAGCAAGATCGGCATATCAGTAGTTACGACGTAGCTGAAGTTTCACGATTCTTTATTACGACGTAATGAAACCGACCATTTTTAGAGAAGCTGATAACTGGTGATGAAAAGTGGATCACGTATCACGTAACGGAATTAATCAACAGAAGGGGTGTGGTTTCTCATCATGATAACGCTAGACCTCACACATCTTTAGCCACTCAGCAAAAATTAAAAGAGTTTGTCTGGGAGGTGTTAATGCATCCGCCGTATAGTCCTGACCTCGCACCTTCACATTTCCACCTGTTTCGGTCTCTTCAGAATTCTTTAGGCAGTGCAGGTTAACATCACGAGAGTACTGCCAAAACTACTTGTCGCGATTTCGATCAGAAGCCCCAACATTTCTATAGCAATGGGATCATGTCCCTACCTACAAGATGGCAAAAAGTTATTGAACAAAATGGTACCTACATACTTTTGTTAAATGTAAATAAACTAAATATTAAAAATGTTTTGAATTTTTTTTTAAAATGCTTTTTCGTTTACCTTTGAGGGATTTTAAATAAAATAATATTTATTTTGTCAGAATAGTTTCGTTTGTACATTTTTAAATCCCTCCTAGGTTTACAAATATAAGAGTATTTTAAGAAATATTTTATAGAAAAGACTATGTTTAGTAATCTGCTTAGTTATATTATCAGATCGACTGTTTGCTGTTTATAATATTTTGATTATCTAGTCAGTGAGAATGTGTGAATTTGTATAATCATCCTTCTCTTTAATTAATGCAGTGAAATTAAAGGATTCAATGATTGAAGGGGAGTTATTGATTTATATCCGACTAGTGGCCTGCCCTCGCTTCGCTCCGGGTATTTAAAGCAATATTATAATTGATGTCCTTAAATTGTCACTCTGTAATTGTGTAGTTTTTCATTATTTGAAAAAAGAGAGAAAGTAAGAAAAAGTTATAAAAATAATAAAAACAAAAATAAAAGAAAAGCGACAGATGATAAAAGAGGGAGGACAGAGCAAAAATAAAATTGAATAGAGAGAGAGAGATAATCCAAAGAAAGAAAGTGAAAATAGAGTGATCATTCTGAAAAGATAAATATAAAAATTAAAGAGAGAAAAAAGAGAAAGGATGAGAGACAATTTTAGTATTATAAGAGGAAGAGAGACGGAAATACTTATAGACTTCTCTCAGTAAAAGAATTTTTAAAATCGGATTAGTAACAACAAAATAGCCATATTCTATTATTTAATAAATGTATATGGCAACACTAAATCACCTTTGTCGTTCACGAATAGTGCAGTTTTCTCTCAGTGAAAGAATTTTTAAAATCGGATTAGTACCAACAAAATGGCCATATTCTATTATTTAAAAAATGTATATGGCAACACTCCATCACCTTCGTCACTCATGAATAGTGTAGTTTTCTGTCAGTGAAAAAAAATTTTAAATCGTATTTGTAGTTCCTGAGAAACTCTTCAATTTACAAAATGACCACCTTATGGTACTTAAATGGCCATATCTTTTTAATTAGAGTATTTATGGCAACACCACATAGCCTATGTTACCCGGAAAGGATGTAGCTTCCTATCGGTGAAAGAATTTTGAAATTCGGTTTAGTACTTTTCGAGCCTATTCCCAACAAACAAACATACAAATATACAAACATACAAACAATCAAATCTTTCCTCTTTATATAATAGTGTAGATGAAAATAATGTTAATGTTACAGTGGCATGAGTTATAACAGTCTTTGGGCAGGTTATTCGTAGATTCGTATGGAGTGGAGTAGGGATAGCAAATATAATTAATTTCCATAATCTAAGCATTAGAATATGATTCATATTTGATTTATTTTTTAGACAATAGCCGCTCTTTCATTATAATGGCGTGGAAATATTAGTGTATCATATAGTTTTAATTTTCCGTATTCATCCGGGGCGTGCGACATATTGAATTCAGCTTAACATACTTGCAATTTAAAGTGTGTTCCATGGCAAAGTCGTTACATATTAAACAAAAAATTTATAATGCACAAAACAAAATAAAAATGACATGGAATATTATCAATTGGGAAACTGGAAGAGTCAGAGATCGTAACTTCAAGTATAATCTCATTTATAATAACACTAATATCAAAACTGATCAGGAAGTAGCATCCACGTTTGAAAAATATTTCTCTGACATTCCAATCTCAACAACTTGTTCTCTCATTTCATCTGCCAGCATTGCTGAATCATTATTGCTAGAAAATGTAAAAAAATGTGATGTACTGTTCGAATTTAGTACTGTCAACAGTAAAGATATAATTAAAACATTTAAAACCCTAGATGTGAAGAAAACAGCTGATATTTGGGGTATTTCTGTTAAAATAATTAACTCCATTATTGATGCCATTGCACCGTATCTAGCTACTATTTTCAATACTTGTATTAAACGTGGCGTGTTTCCTGGATGTATAACTGATCCAAATAATTTTCGACCCATCTCAGTATTGCCAACGCTTAGTAAAATTTTTGAAAAACTAATTTTAAACCAAATGTTAATTCATTTTAATTCACAGAGACTTCTCCATGTGAAACAGTTTGGTTTTACTAAGGGTTGTTCAACAACGGATGCCGGTGTCGAATTAATTAAGAATATCTTCGAGGCCTGGGAGGAATCACAGAATGCACTTGGAATATTCTGTGACTTATCTAAGGCCTTCGATTGTGTACAACATGCGACTCTGGTCAGAAAGCTGCGCCACTATGGCATCAAAGGAACTGCGCTCGACCTTATTAACTCCTATCTAAAAAATAGGGTTCAAAGGGTTGACGTGAATGGCAAGAGATCTCCTGGGGCTCGTCTGGATTTGGGGGTCCCCCAGGGTTCTATTCTTGGACCATTTCTTGGACCTCTTCCTCATTTATATAAACGACCTGCCAAACCTCGTAGAAAAAAAGAACAAGATAGTATTGTTTGCTGATGACACTTCACTAATATTTAAAGTGAAACGCCATCAAACTGAATATGACGATGTAAACAATGCTCTCTCTGATATTGTACATTGGTTCAGTGCTAATAATCTAATGTTAAATAGTAAGAAAACTAAATATATAAAATTTACGACACCCAATAGAGACTGGTGTATTTATAAATGGAGAGGAGTTGGAACCAGTGGAATCTACCGTATTTTTGGGCATCACTGTCGATTCTAAATTACAATAGGGCCCCCATATTGAGAGATTGGCCAATAGACTCAGCTCTGCAGCATACGCGGTTAAGAAAATACGCCAATTAACTGATATAGACACATGCCTCGTTTAGTTTACTTTAGCTACTTCCATAGTATAATGTCTTACGGCATTCTACTTTGGGGTAACGCAGCCGACATAAACACGATTTTCATACTGCAGAAAAGGGCTATTCGCGCAATCTATGGTCTCGGCCCTAAAATATCTTTAAGAGATAAATTCAAAGAAATTAATATATTGACTGTTGCTTCACAATATATTTTTGAAAATGTTATGCATGTACGTAAAAACATTAATGATTTTATTAGAAATAGTGACTTGCATGACATTAATACTAGGAACAAACACAAACTTGTTACTCCTACTACTCGATTGAGTAGAATTAGTAATTCTTTTGTTGGGCGATGTGTATGCTTTTACAACAAGATCCCAGAAAACGTTCAAAATTGTTCTATAGGAAAATTTAAAAAGTTAGTTAAAAAACGTTTGTGTGACAAAGGCTATTATAACATCAAAGATTTTTTGGGAGATGTCACGCCCTGGGAATGATGCGTTCGCTCCAGGCTTTCTCAATGTATAAATATACTTGTTATAAAAATTGGCGTTTAAAAAATCAAAGATAAAAAAGTAAAATATCCAAAAGAGACAGTCCCGCTGAGTTTCTTGCGCCCATTCTTCTCAGGTCTGGGTTAGGTCGTTTCCGAAAGGGTGGTAGATTCCGACGTTCAATAAGAGAATGTAAATTCCAACATTGAATAAAAAATTTTGACTTTTGACTGACTTTGAATTATAATGTCAGAAGATTTTTGTAATTAAATTTATTTAAAAATTTTATAAGAAAAAATACTTTAATACTATACCTATACATAGTAAATTTTACTATCTAGCATGGTAAATAATTTATTCTTAAACTTCGTCGATGATATTACCTAAGTATTATAAACTTTAATTGACATGCAATATTTTTTGAAATAGCGAAATTGTTCCAGTTACGTCTTTATTATCATTAATTCCATATGTTAAATTCGATGATCCATAACTGTGATAAGCTAAGATCTACTCATAAGCTGATGCTTATCATCACTTATACAAACTGATAAACCTTATGGACCCTGATGCTTTTAAATAAGATATAAGTCAAAAGAAAAAGAATTAGCTATAAAATTTGCAAGTTTTTTGCGCTTCATTATATAAGAAAATGGAAGAAGACCGAACGAGCACTAGTGCCAGCAGCTAACCATCAGCATCACGCAGCGGCCCTGCCGTCACGTCAACCATCACAAACTTTGAAGGTGGAAAATAATTTCCCGTAAATATTCGAAAGAAATATCAGATTTTTGCTCGTTACAATATTTGTCTGTGCGTTAACGAAAACATTAATCATTTGATAAGGTCTTTAAAAACAGCAGAAGAAACATGGCTTTGCCTCCAAAACACACGTTGATTGTGCTACTTAACACCAAGCTTACCATGCATCAGTGAATGGAGTCGTATGAAGGACGAATTCCTAGGAATCATAATGCTTGCGGGATTGACTGAAAATTATATCCCTATGGTGATGGCGTTAGAGCACTCGAGTCTGTAGCAGCAATCCTGTTGGAGGAAGATCTTCAAGGTGCCTCACATTCTCCCAGTGTGGATACTGCCGACTGCTATGTCGAAGAAAACTGTTTAATGTACATATCGTAAAAAATTAGGTCATAGTGTTAAACAGTGAAGGAAGCGACGTAGTGATACTAAAAATAAAAATTGTATGCGAAGAATGTACCCAAGATTACTTAAATATATTGTTATCTGTGTAGTCATGTGTTTTGTTGTGTCAAACCTTTACCATATGTTACATTAGACTTGAGGATCTTTATGAGTAACATTACTTATAACTATCCCATCATTGTCTTTTTTTAGCATTGAGGCTGGACTTTCAACTGGGGGGAGAGTAGCATCAATGTCTTTTTTCAGCATTATTGTCAAACGAGTTTTTGATAACATTCAAAGTTGCAAGGCGAACGAAGGGCCACAATCCCTCTACTTTTTTGCCGTAGTCTCGTATTGTAGGAATTAGGAGGGGAGGAAGAGGGTAAAAGTAGAGAAATAGGGGTATTGATAGATGGTACCCCAACGCCCCCCACCCCCTCTCCGTCCCTCCACCCCTCCTCCCCTCCATGAGCCATTTGTGAAAAATAGAAAATGCGTTATCTATTATATATCTGCGCTATAATGATAAATTCATTCATCATATCATTAAAAGATAATGCTTAAAACTTTTCTTTGAATTTTCTTACATTATCATCATTAACGTCCCGAGTTTTCTCGAACCAAAAAGGCTGACTTTTTTATAATTTTTTGCCCACTTCATTTCATTCATTTCAACTGTAAAGGTTTCATAATCTGAAAGCTCTAAGAAATAAATAGCAGAGGTACAGGTTTCATTATTACTAATTAAGTCTAGACATGCATTTCATCTAATTAGTTTTAGTACGAAGTTCTTGAGATCATATTTAATTAAGATGCCTTCTTGCTTTGATACGTATCCTTTGAAAGATTATTATTCCAGTTTCCACATACTACTTTACAAACTTATTTATTTTCCTGTTCTTTGTATGTTATTTTTGATCTGGACGAGAATTAAGAGTAAAATACATTCACTACCGCGCTTTGTAAATGTTTCTATCAAACTTTATTTCTAACAAAGCTATATTGAGAAATTCACAATCACTTAAAACATCAGCTATGTTGTTGTGTCTTAAAAAAAATTAATTCCGTAACAACTGGTTTTCTCTTGATGTGATTCCCAATTCGATGTATTACTGGGTTTTTTTGAACCTATTTAAAAAAATATTTTCTAAATGTTCTTCATGTCCGTAATAACTTGTTATATAAATAAACAGTATTGATGTGGCAAAGTTTTTGCGCAGTGTTTCTTGTTACCTTTTATCTTTTTTATATAGTCTATTTAGATGTTTAGTTTTGTATAAAGCTTACTTACGAAATGTCGGTTTTTGTCATATCAATTAATATTGTAATAATTAATGTACAATTTAAATAATATTCAATTAATATTTCCATATTATGATTATGAATATCTTCATTCAAATAAGCATTATTCTGTACTTTAGTCGATCTAGAGTGATCATTTAACAATTTAAATTATATCTTAATTTGTTAGATTTGTATCCAGATTTATACAGTTATCCTAAAATTGGTTTTTATTCAACATAAGGCTTAACCACTGATATAGTTAGATTTAACTGATGTAAGTTGATGTAATTGTTGGTCTCTGAATATGCGTATCATAGGTTTAGTAGCTACTTATAAGACGATACTGAAGGAGGGGTTTAATCTCTTGAATGTGTCCATATTATTAGTTAAATATTGTTATTTATCGTTATGTATTTCTACAATACTATCATTTAATTGTATTTTGCAAAAATTTATTACTATTTGAAACAGATTATAATATAATATTATATTATAGATTGAATATTTAATTATATCATTATATATTTATCGTTGGTTATTGTAAGTATGTTTTATTAACTATAAGTAATGGCGGGAGTGCGTTGTGGCTTTTTTTTGTTCTGCAGCAAAAGAAATAAAAAAGGGCCATCACTTGTAAAAAGGCTTGTTGTTCGGTTTAGATTAGATACATTATTGATAATTATAACCAAGTAAACTGAGAAAAGATGTTGAAGTTAAAATAAAGTACAATTGTCATGAGTGACTATATCGTTGTTCTTATTTTATTTCATCGATAATCTAGTAAAGCATATTGAAGCTGATTATGATTTCGGCCAGAATCCTACAATTGTAATTTACGAATAGAAGGATGTACTATGTGCAGAAATTTCTTATTTGGATATAAAAGAAGGGTTTATGTTGAAGGAGATATGTATAATATCAAAATAAATGTTTTTACAGCATCAATCTCTTTATTTAATAAGCCGCACCTCGTACACACACCCTTATAGATACTTTGCAAATCACTTTGTAGCACATATGTACCGCGTATCAAATATCCAATTACTTTGACTTTGAGTAATAGGTACAGATAAAATGACAATACACTGCAAGGAATATACGAGGCTTACAATTTAAGCGTCGTATAATCCTTTCACGATTTCATTAGGCAAATGAAATTATTTTAAAACGTTTATCCACCACCAGTATTCCTATAATCACATATTACATAGAGGGGATGCATTTTTTAATTCAATTCAATTCAAGTGACTGATTTATAAACTGTATGGAAACTATTACTTATGATTTTAATAAATATTAGTAAACTTGTTCTAGGTTAGTTGTGCTCAAAAATTTTTTAATTTATTACTACTTAATTGGTCCTAAAATAAATGGTTATATATCGCTCGCATCTTTTGATGCAACGAATATCAAATTTTTTAAGTCTTTTTAATTCATTTAATTCTTGTAGAGTGACTATAAAAATCACTATATCTAAATACATATAGCAAAATAATTTTTCGATATTTGTACGTACATCACGAAAACTAATTTCAATGAAATTTGAATTACCTCGGAACTTTGATTACAAAATCACTTATCGGTGATACTTAAATGAAGGTGAAAGAATGATCAGAATCGGTTTAGTAATTTTTGAGAAACATACAAAAAATCTAATTTTCTCTCTTTATTATATAAGAGTAGACAAATTGTTGATCTGCGCACAGTGTATCAGAATAGTATTGGCTGTAATGCTGGGACTATTATTTTGGACTTCTGATACTATCGGGTGTCTCAGTAAAAGTGCACTTTTTGATTTTTAAACGCATATTTTTTGAGAGGGTTCTGATTTTTTAAAATTAGATTGTAAAGAAGACATGTTCCGATTAAATATGGAATAAAATATCCGTCAAATGGCCCCGTGGTTCTGATAACAGGTCATTACTCTTCATAAAATTTTTCATGACTTTTTCAAAGACACATTGGATTTCGGATTTGAGCTCAGGAATTGTTACTGGTTTATTTGCATAAACCTGAGATTGTAGAAAACCCCAAAGAAAAACATCGCACGGCGTTAAATCGCACGATTTTGGTGGCCAGTTGATATCAAAATTTTAATGAGATAATTTTCCTGGAAATCCTTGCTGCAATAAATCGATTATTTCATGCGCGGTGTGGCAGGTGGCGCCTTCTTGCTGAAACCACATGTCATCCAGATCCATGACGTCTAGTTGAGGCTACAAGAAATACGTTATCATGTTCATGAAACGAATGCCGTTCACCGTCACTGCAATTCCAGTCTTATGTTCAAAAAAAAATTAAGGCCCATTCACGCCGTCTGACCAAAATCCTCACCACAGTTACTCTTTGCATTTTTTTCTCATGAATTGCATGAAGATTTTCTGAACCCCTAAATTCGACAATTTTGTGTATTCACGAAGCCATTTAGATGGAAATGCGCTTCATCGGAGAAGATGACTTTTTTTTTCGAAAAATTGGCATTGACTTCACTTTGTTCCATTACCCATTGAACGAACTGCCGGCGCTTTCCCTGATCTGCTAGTTTGAGCTCCTGAGTAAGCTGAATTTTGTACGCATGAAGGTCTTTTATTCTATACTAGGTCTTTTATCAAAATTCGCTTCGTAGTGCTTCGTGATATTTGAAGTTGTTGAGAACGATGCCGAATTAATGTTTTCGGGTTTTCAGCGACACTCCTTTTACAGCAGCAATGTTTTCAAGAGACCTACCGGTACGCACAGGAGTATTACTGTCCATACTGGCCTAGTTTCTTCAAATAATTTGATCACACTTCGAATAGTTGACACATTAGGTGCACTTTCTCGACTGGAAATTCTTCGAAGTTTGCGAACGGTCTCAGCATAACTTTCCAAATTTTTTGAAATAAGTTTTCACAAATATAACGCGTTGTTCTTTCGTAAAAAGCTTCATTTTTAATAATCGGAATAAACACATTATGTTACTGCTGGCAAATATCTGAGTTGCCCCTTGCACAAAAAAAATAACACTAAATTTAAAAAGTGCACTCTTACTGAGACACCCTTTACAAGTTGATGAGCTGAATACCTGGGAAATTTATTTTTATAATAATGGTTATATTCCTAAAAAATATATTAAAACTTTATTTTGATTCCATTTTACTCAATTTTTATTGTTTTTGAGTCTCCCCTGTAAACGTAATAATACTTGTGTCAGGAAGAGTTTTATTCCATTGTCATTACATGTATGGTAATCTTAAATTTATTTACATTACATGCTACATATACGTAGATGTTACAAGAGATCTTTTTAAGATCCATAACATAATTCTACTAGGGTTATCCCTATATACCTGACTGAAATACAGCATTAACCAATGTAAGTCTAATAAAGGGATTAAACAATAAAAAACCATATAAAATACATACAAGTTTATTAATAAATATACACATAAAGCAATTTTCTTTGCCATATTTATTATGATTAATTGACTTATTCTTAAAACGCTTTAATATGAAAAACTAATCCCGATAAAGATCCATACAAATAAATAAAATTGGAATGTCTGTTTGTAATTTTAAATATAAAATAACCGCTTTTTACTAAGTGCATTTAGAAGTTTACACGGTATAGATACCAAAACAACATTTTTTACAATTTTTTTTTTTATATCTTTATTTTTTTTTTTAAAGGGATTTGGTCACTTAGTGATCATGTCACCCCCATAGGAGATACAATTATAAATAACTATAATGTAACATAAATCAACATTAAAAAAATAATTAATTCCTACGTCTTAAACCTATATCTACAAATTTATATAACATTCTAGCCTGCTCCGATACAGGAAAGGCCAGAATGCTGTTATAAAGGCCTACATCTGTTAAATTACAATTATATCTCAATAAAAAATCAGATCTTTCAGCTTCGTTTCGGACACACTCCGCCATTATGTGAATAGCATCTTCATTTTTGTTACATTCTAAACAGACCGGTGTTTGTAATTTCCCTATCATTGCCGCGAAACATTTTTGTAAAAAATGTTGTTTCTGTCTGTTGTTTGTTTGTGTGGCAGATAGCTGATGTAACTTAGGCTATAAAACATCTACGTCAAATAGGAGCGGGGTAACATGCAAACGAAGTCCCCGTCACTTCGTCGGCTAGATTCGAATAAAAAATTACAATATACTATGTTCTAAAATATCTTTATCAATGAACTGATACAAAAGTAACAAAGCAAGTGTAATAAAATTTGAAACCTGAAATATATATGTAAAGTAGTTTAAAATCTTAATATAATGCTAGAGTGCGATAGCGTCCAGCAGAACGTTGAGAACGGCCAAAATTAATATTCAATCTCAATCCTAATTCGTCCAAATCCAAATCGAATGTTATACATACAAATTTGTGTTATTTGCAACGTAATATTACATTAGGTGACGACTATGTTAAGTCACTTAGTGGAATTTTATTAGTATTCTCACCTTACGACTAAAATCTAATATTATATTTGAATAAATTGATTAACTTTATAATGTTTGGTTACATATCTTAATACTAAAAATTGAATATATTGTATTAATAAAATCTACTAATGTTATATTATTTGATTAAATGTTTTATTACTATACTAATAAAGGAATATAATAATTTAATACTAAAATCTTATATATAAAAATGAATCCGATTACGCTTATTCTTTTTTTGTTGTATTTGTTATTTTCAGAAGAAGGTTCTCTAAGAAAAAATTAAAAACAGTTGCGCGGAAAATTAGAAAATTTAAGAAAACTTAACGACCATATTAACTTTTGTAATGTGAGCTTTTGACAGTCAATTCTTATTCAATATTCTTAGTTAGGTCAGGACAACGTCTGTCGGGTCGGCTAGTAATTAATAAATTAGGCTGAAAAATATAAGAAAATAAAGTAGAGTCCGGTGCTCCAATTATATACGGAAAGCAGAAAAGCAGTTTGCAACGTAATATTACATTAGTCGCGTTAACCGCCCCATTTGAATTGCATCCAGTGGCGTATATAGGGTGGCATTATGGCAAAATGCTCTTCGATATTGCCGTGAGCACACACAATTTACCAGGTTTCATAACAAATCATAATTCACAGGATATAGTTACGCCACTGAATACAGCGCACTAGCTTCAGCAAAATTTCAATTCAATATACAATAACGCTTTTTGAAAAATTATAAAATTTGTGGGATTGGCGTAAAGTTAGTTAGGTCACGTGACTTACAATCGAAAAACAAAAAGTGAGAGCAAATGTAGAATTGTTCAATTTAGACAAACGAATTGAAAGAGACAATAAATGTTTTCATACAAATGCGTAGTAAACTGACATTTTTGACAGTAATCAACACTGCGACATTGACAATTGCGACGATTTCAATGGTTAGGCGTAAGATACATATGTTGTCAATTTTAATTTATGAATGATAAAGCAATTACAACTAAATATTGCCATTTTGCTAAGCCCCCTTGTCTGCTAACCATGAGACATGTGTTTCGTCCCCTTTAAAGTGATTACTGGCTCACTCACCTGAGCACCGGCATAATAAGCTTTTTAACAAGAACTGAATTATTTTAAATTTGCAAATAAAAGGAATTGGTGAGTGGGGTTGTACCTCCCCAGGCGGGCAGAACCCCTTCCACCTTCCATACTTCGGACGCATGAAGATAAAATCGCCTAAGTGTTTAATGTCTTTAGAATCAATACAAATTTTAAGTTACTTAGAAATTGTGACATTAAAATGAATTACCGGTAACCATGGAAAAATGGTACTGTGTATTGGCTCTGTTTTAACATTAATACACTGGCGATAATCATGAAAGAAAACTAAAAAATTGACTAAAATTAAATAGGATGGCAATACTATTGTCTTTGGTTTAAATACGTAATAATACACAATAACTAAATAGTATAAAAATTGAACTACCTATTGTTAACTGTAATATGAGAACGTAACGTTAAGAAGACAGAATTAAATAACAAGAATTTTTAGCAATGCAGGGGCATTTTAAAATCTACTAACTTGTCAATTAATATACTAACGCTGCTTATTATTTTCCGGTGACATAAAACTCAATTTCCTCATTTTGAAAGTGAAGTTAATTCATACAGTTACACCGATAGTTTTTGGAATAAGTTGATTCTAATTTATTGTAATATAAGAGCCCTTATTGCTTCATGTTTAAAATAATTGGAGTTGTGTACATATCATGATGGTGTTTCATGGTTACATGTGATCTGTTATTCACTAATGAACCCTGCAATGTTTCATCGATGTAATATGTTAAATGAAATCCAAACGGAAAATATGAAAACTCGATCAATTTTATGAAAATATAAATATCAAATGCATTATGTGTTTCAATATACTTTTTATGTGTTGGGTTTCTGTATACCCCGATTTTCCATATGGTTCAAATTGGAATATTAATAATAATCAAGCTTGAGCAGTGTATTAAATTCTACAAAGTGTAGAGTCCGTGTGTTTGACTCTGTTATTGCGAGTATAATAGTATCGTTCTCATATACGATAGAAACGCTTTAAGGAAAACTGACTGAAATGTGTCGGACAGACATTTTTGATGTATAAAGGATACATTTTTACAAAGAAGCTTTAAGTTTTCCAACAATAATAATTTCAAATTAATTTTAATTCCACTGAAATTTGACGACGTAAGTTTAGTTGCAAACCAGATTAATAATTACTTGTCACGCTGTGAAAAGGCTTAATGCATAGAGAGACAAAATATAATGGAGGAACTGTATATCAAATCACGTACCAACTGTATGTCAAATCAAATCTGTATCACTTTAGAAAGTGACAGAAAACATTAAAAGTTTAATGATAGAAGTTAGACCTTGTTCGGACTTAAGTTTTCAAGTGCGAAATATTCACTGTTTAATTATTTAGATTACTTAGACATCTATGGTATACGAGTCGACCATTATTGTTCTTCCGGAATATTATAAATACTAGGTTGTAGAAAGAATCTGCTTGTTGCAGTTCTACAGATTCTAATTTCATTGTAAACGAAGTTAGTTTTTACATTCATTAGTCAGATTATATACTGTCGGATTGTCTGACGTAAAATTTTCATTCACTTAATAATTAATTAGAGGCCCAACAAGCGGACTTATCAGATACTTATTAATATAATTCAGATTCTAACATTAGATCATTCATAGACATAGATCTTCACATTCATACATTATATTAAATATCAGTTTCCTACATAGTTCTGATTATTCCAACCTACTAATTCATTGGAAACTCGTGGTTCATATAATCCATAGCTTTAATATATTTAGAATTGTTACGCTTATTAGAAAGAGAAAGAAAAAGTTTTAAAAATCAATTTACGATTATTTACAAGAGAAGCCATCTATAACGATTGCATTATTTCAGCAATCGAATACAGCTGGAATCATCTATATCCTAAGTAATACCATGCATTAAATCTAGTGAAAGAGTGCATAATGTTAGAATTGTGTAGACTACATTATAGAGACAATAATATATTAGATTTGACCTAATGTCATGGTCCAAGACCCCTTTTGATCCAGCCTAAAGTATGAAATCGAAAAATTCCTACTTAAGGATATTGATTAAGGTAGTAACAATTAGCTATTCTGAATATTCAGGATTGGTAGATAACGTTATAGTTCCAACCTCCTGCTAGACTCAAAAGATGATTACAAAAATAAACCTTGGTACTCGTACTTACGAAGAAGCAGAAATCTCCTAAATGTGTATTTTTTTTCTCTTTATTTAAAATTTGATAACGTTTTGTTGAAAGAGAGAGAATGATGAGTTTAATCCTCATTAGACTAATGAATCATTGAACCTTGCATCTGTTCTGCTAAATCCTGATACATATATAACAATCCTTTGTACGACGTTCCTATCACGGCCACAAATGGATTAACTGATTTCCTATTATTTGTTTCATTATTTCCATCGTACTTATCTCTAAAAATAAACATAATCGTTTGAAATGAAAAAACGACCGCCATCACTTTGCCGCAGACAAATTAATACTATTCCACTTTGTTGTTTTTCGCTATTACTGTTACTTATTTTCTACCTTTTTAATTAATTGTTTACTCGGAATCGAGGAATAATAATTTTCTGGAAAATAATATTATAAATAAATAATATTATAATACTATAAAAGCGAACTGTGGGTATTTGTTGGTTTGTGTTAGCCTTGTTTTTTTTTATTAAAGAGGCTAGGTGGTAAATTTATCGATTCTATTGGTTTTTAAAAAACAGTAGGATGAATTACGCTACGCATCCTTCCTTGCGCAAGTGTAGTGAAAACCCAGCCTTAGACTTTTAGCAACTCTCGTCTCGCACTCTACGGAGCTGAAATTGTATATGTGCCGGTTATTAATTGCTTTCACAACTAGTTGTAACGATTCCTTATTCCTATTGCTATACCTGTGTTTATTGACATGCTTTCAGTTTGTTTACCCGATATACGATACAATCCGATACCAGAATGAAACCTAAATTAGTTTGTTTTTGAAGTGAAGTGAAAACTTCTATAGCGTCGTTGTGCAATTTTGAGAAGGTAAATTATGTTAAACTAGCGTCAGAACACGTGACCTGATCAAAAATTCGTTAGAGACACTCACGTACCTGTGTTCGCTTGATCCGGTCAGTTTTGGTCGCAATTTCCAGTCTCTCGTTCTGCCACACTATCTTGATAATGGCTTCTAACTCCGAACCTTACGGACTTATCGATACAGATATACATATGCTCATACGTACACACCATCACCTATGGTTGGAACAATAATTCGTTCATCGTGTGATAATCTACCAATATGAATAAAAAATATTTTTACTATATAATGCAAAAGGGGTCTCAGATCTGAACGAAATAGTGATTGAAATTTCGTTCTCGAGTAGGTTTCTTATGACGTAAGTTTGGCGATTATTATCGCATCACCATAGTTGGTAGAATAGCGTTGGCCACTTCATGTCTTGCCATGATCTTATAATCTAATTTTATTTTAATAGAATTATTTTACATTTGAGTCTTAAATTACACCATTGGTAATCAAATAGTTTGACGATAATTGTTAAAGAGCTTTGTGTCTATCAACCAAATGGTATATCAATACGCGTATGACTGTCTATAACTCGTATACGAATGCTCTATCCGAACAAAAGGCCTTATCCAATATTTCTCTAGTCTGTAGAAGTATTTTTGTTTATAAATGTAGATTTTTCGTATGTGTAGTCATAGTGATTAGTTGAATATATGGGTAATATAAAATATCATTTTGCACTTTTTAGCAACTTTTTTGTCGTCCTCTCATGCTCGCAGATGTGGCATACGACTAGTCGGTCCGTTGCGCACTAATAATCTCACCCTTACTTATTACACAATTTGAAATAGTCAATTGATGGGCTAAAATATTTTTATCAGTTTGGCTTTTAAAAAGTTTGGCAGTTCGTAACACACGAAAATGTAAACTACATTGAGAGAGAATATGAGTATCATAAACAAGTTCGTGTAAAATTGACTTATATCAATTACTATATTTATATTCTTTAAGCATATTGCGCACACAAAATAATTGGTTGAGTTTGACATTGTTTTAGTATTTATAATTGACATTGTTTTAGTATTTATAATTAAAAAAAATTCTTACCTGCAACAAAATAAAAGGCGAATATCTTCGCCAACCTCTTTTACTTCCTACTAAGTTTTAATGCCGAAAACTTATTAACAAAATAATAAATATGCTACATCAAGATGTTATGTTAATGCGTTGTATATTAGATAATGTCGATTTTACATTAAACAAAAATAATTTAAGGATACACCAACTCCTCTCTCACACATCCGTTTGGCAATGTCGTTGTGACGATGTAAGGAGTAATGCGAGCAGTATTTCAGACATGGGAGAGATGTCTCATCTCGATGGCCTCGACGCTTGATGATGCGCCGGATGTGGAAGGCCGATTGCGCCCTTGTTGGCGGCTGTTGTCGAATGTCCAACGCGTAATGAAATGTTCAGGCCGACGTCGAGGGGTTCGGACTACGGTGGGTACAGCTGCAGTTGTAACTTCAGTGCCGTTGCAGCTCCCAAACGACGCTGTGGACAAACCTTATATTTAGTTTTGGTCAAAAACCTATAGTTTTAAATAAGGGATTTGCCGACGTGTTTTATTTGATCTTTATTCCCTTAGTAAAATAAGAGGGCCAGAGATAGCGCAGAACACCTGATGACGAAAGTCCCTTCCTTATATTTTAAGTTTTATGTTAAGAATGATTCTCTCTGTTACTATTTGAGAAAATTGTATAATACGTATATTGTTTTTTAACAATTATAATTAAATGATCGATTTTATTACTATATAGCACAAAGACTTTATAATGGGAGTAAATAAATTAAAAGTAAAAAACTTTTTTAAAAAACAAGCTCTTATTTGAATGCGCTAAAATTAAAAAAAAGTATTTTTGTACGTTTAAACTTTAACTATCTACTTATGCATAATATAACGTATTTATGGTGTTAAATGTTATCGAAATTCATCAGTTTCGGACGAAGCAACCAACACCCATACATTTTCTAGTTGTATAGTTAACTAAAACGTGCAAGAAATGAATGAAATATTTTTTACTGTATATAAAACAATATTTTTTCCTAGAAAATCTATACATTTCCTAAATAGCATTTGGAAATGTAATACATTCGAGATATCAATTGGTACGTAGATAGCAAAGCGAAGGGAGGATATTGCGCACAGATAACAACTTATATAGTTGTGATCTGTAGTATTGCGTCATCCGATCAGGAGATCGCGCTACGCGTTAACATCCAGTACGTATATACGTAGCTGTTATTCATTCCATTCCAACTACTGTGTGAGACAGACAGACAGTGAACTTCTGTACTATTTACGTTAGAAACTTGAAATAAAAAGCATTATGTAGAAAATGTTGTATCCTCAAGCTTTGCCGAAAGAGTCCAATACGGCGGGGGCTCTGTAAACGTATGGGCTGGCATCTCTTCGGAAGGTCGAACAGAGTTAGTGGCCAAAGAAAATGGCACTCTGACCGGAGTGTGATATGCTCAAGAGATCCTCATTGAGTATGCGGGACCATATCTGGTAAATATGGGTGATGGATCAATTCTAATGCAAGATAACGCCTGGCCACACACCGATCAGGTTGTTCAAGAGTACATTTAGGAGGTCATCAACTTGATGGCCTGGCCACCAAAGAGTCCTGACCTGAACCCGATCGAACACGCTTGGGATGAGGTCGGAAGGCTCAATTATCTTAAACAGGGCCTGATGGAAAAATGGTAGAATATCCCCCAACTTCGTCTCCGTAACCTCGTCTTCAGTATGCCAAACAGACTCAAAGCTGTGATCAGAGCCAGAGGAAGCAACACCAGTTATTAAAAATGTGTTACTTTTTATTTTTATGTTTCATTTATGTTAAAAACATTACATAACGTAAAATAAACTTTTGTTCAAAAAATTGTTCTTAACTGTTCTAAATATTGTTTTTTATTTCAAGTCTAAATTTAATAGTTTAGGAGAAAATTGAATTTAAAATTTCCTAAATAGCTTAAGAATCGTAATCGTACTTTCTTGTGTCGTGTGCCATTCTTTAGTTCTACATACACGTAAAGTACTATATAAAAATATGAAAATTTTCCGCTAAACAATATCATATAACACCGGGAGTGTCGCCGTTCTCATCACGAGGTCCCCACACGATTTTAATAAATTGCCTACGCTCTTACGTACACAAATAGAACACTCATTTTTCACACTACTTGCAATAATAGGCTAATATAAAAGATTACATAATCGGAAAATAATCATAACATGAACAATTGACCATTATAAAGATGTTGTTTAGTTGTGACTGTGGTAAAAATTTCTAAACAACAAAACAGTGTTAAGGTTAAATGATTTTTTTATTAAGTCAGCTTAACATGTCCAATAAAAATATTTTTTAAATAATTTTATGCTTTGATTCTTAACGGATTTCATGATTATAGGTCAACGAAAATTCATTACTATTACTATACGAATATACAGTGTCTCACAAAATATACAGTATTTATTATGAAACGACAAACTTACTGTGTCAAGGACTTTTTCCCTTATTTTAGACCTTGTTTTTACCCGACTACGGCGAAGCCAAAAGGCAGGGTTATGATTTTGGCAGTTTATGTATGTATGTTTCACCCTAAACTACTGAACCAATTTTCATTAATGACGTGCCAATATATTCGTAATAATGGCGCGGGTGACATAGGCTGTAAAAATTTTATGTTTTTTTTTATGACGGAATTTATACCTCAGATTCTAACCTCGAAAAAAAATTAATATACAAAAATTCATGTTCCTAGTTCAATGCCAAATTTTTTTAAAAAATTGACTTATGTGAGGCTCAAAATATTAACATGTGTAATATAAACGGCTGTCTTTCGATTAAAGTCATTTAGAAATTTCATTTTTTCACCACTGCAAAAGACTGTTGACTTGTATATTTGATTCATTATTAATTTCATGGTTCTAGGTTGAGAAGTTTCCTATAATTTTAAACCGTTTTTACCATTAAACTTCTATCGTCCAAAAATGGTTCAGTTAAAACTTGATTAATTCAAAATAAATCTAATGTACATTTCTAAAAAATTGTAATATTTCTTAAGAAAAATTAATACTTTTTAACTCTTTCATAAAGTTGAGCTCCAAAATCCCTTTTTCTTCTGCAGATATTAGAAAGTGTATCAACAGCTTTAAAACTATTATCAGTATAACTTTGTTAAGCTGTGTTAGGCGTCGAATGTCAGTAAGATCAAATAACTCAACCTTAAGATTCTTTTGATACTGAACGTTTTAATGACCTGACACTTAATATTTATGATCTTATATAACGACTTATACAGGTTACTGAAATCAAGTACAATAAGACACGTTTTCGAATGAACAGAAATGAGACTTCTATAGAATTATGTCACCATGGTTATGTATATTAATATTGAACGGTAATTATCAAAATTACTTAGTATTTTTTTAACAAATAGTAAAGCTTTAAATTTAAGAATAATAACTTTTGGGTTACGTACCTTAGATGTACAGCAAAATTATACTTAGCTTATTCGGGCGAAGGGCGAATTTAACGCTGTTACCATTTCTACGAACTACACCAGAACAATATAACTAACAAGTAAAAAATTTAATTAGTGTTGCTGAGTGCGCTAGTCAGTAATATACTATTTTAATTTTCTGGGCTGTCACTTTAAATAAATTTTAGTATAAGTATGCTTCACAAAAAATTATTTTATTTTTTTTTTATTTATTTATAACTTTATTGTACACCACATAAAAAAAATAACAGTAAAATAAAAACCAAATATAAAGTGAAGTACAACGGGCGGTCTTATGACTAGTTAGCCATTTCTTCCAGACAACCCTAGCGGAGGTTGAAATAACGAAGGTGGTGTAGCTTCAATATACTAATATATTACAACCGAATACATACACACCTACACAATAATATTATATAATATGAATACATACAATTATAATAAACTAATAAATATTCTAAGGTTACAATAAACTACATAAACAATACATAAATTTAATAAATAAATATAATGAATTATGTCATCTAATTATTTAGATAGTGATCTTTCACTGAACTCTTAAATTTATTAAGTGATTCGGATTCTCTAATATTGAGTGGTAAATCGTTCCATAAGCTAATGGCTTGCACTGTGAAGGATTTTTTATAAAATTTTGTATCGAATTGAGGCACAAGGAGCTTAAGTTTGCGTTTAAATCTCAACCCAGAAGGATTTTCTACAAATTTAAATCTTTCCTTTAAGTATGAGGGTGCGTTTGGGCTAAATAATACACAGTACAACAGACTGAGAATATGTAGATTCCGGCGTGAACGAATGGCGAGCCACTTGAGCTTTGAGCGAAATTCTGACACATGGTCATATTTGCTTGTTCAAAATAAATAATTGAATAGGACTGATTTGAATGACATGAGAAAAAACTTTAGTTTTTTATTTTTAGATGTAAATTCTAATCCTCTAATCTAGTGATGGAAACTTTGATTTGAAGAACGAATCACGTGGAAGACCGCCCACACAGGTGAATAACAGTGAATTGAAAAAGATGGTGGAAGCCGATCCGAACCAGAAACCCAGAACCCCGAACCAAAACCCAGAAATTAGCGGCATGGTTTGACGTTACCTTACCAACAATATTGACTCATTGGCGTTAAATCAACAAAATAAAAAGAATTAAAAATGGGTGGCTCGTGATTTGACTGATCTGCAGAAAGAAACGCGTGTTGAAACTTGTGTTGCCTTGTTGAATCCATACAGAAATTAAGGAATATTGGGTCAAATTGTGACATGTGCTGAAAAGTTGATTCTTTACGATAACCGTAAGGGAAAAATCAATGGCTGACCCCAGGTCATACGCCGCTGTAACTGTTTAATGGTCTCAGCATGGTGTTATTCAATATAGCTTTCTCCGATCTGGTCAAGCAGTAACGGCAGATGTCTATTGTCTACTGTGCCGAACTCCGAACAATGTTTGCAAAACTAGCACCTAAACAGCCCTGACTCATGAATCGATCTTCACCATTATTGCTCCATGATAACGCGAGACCTCATACAGCACGAGAAATTGTTTTAACTCTACAGGAGCTGCAATTAGGAACCATTTGTCACCCTCCGTATTTGCCAGACCTTGCTCCAACTGACTACTATTTTTGTCGTGATTTTGGACAATTTTCTATGTGATAAAAAGTTTTCTTCTCAGGAGGAAGTACAAAATGCATAGTTAGTTGAATCTAGACCACCAGAGTTTTATCGCAAAGGCATAAATGACCTTCCTATTAGATGGCAGCAATGTATAGATAATAATTGTAATAATTTTGATATGTTAAATTAAAAAGAAAAAGATTTCAATTTTTCAATGCAAACGGCAATTTCATACTTTAACTCCTAATATTAAGATTCGTAAAGATAACTTCGATATAAAAAAAATTGACGGGCGTCAACTTGTTTGAATTATATCACAGAATGTTTTCCATTTTCCTTGGCCTGTATTGACTGTAAATGTGACAATCGAGTACTATCTATTATAAGTATTGACTGCAAAAATTGGACTAACTTCTGCTGCGCTGATTTTTTCCTCCAATACATAAAATAATCCCGACATGAAAGTGGGTTAAAAACGCGTTAAAAAAGACTGATTTCATTTATTTCTATGGACTACTTAATCTTGACCAAAAAAATACTATGCTAAAGTTGATTTCACAAAAAGTACCTAATGATTCCTAGGTTTAGGATTTCCCCTTACTGTCTCTATATATACTATATATCAAGTAAACCGCAGAATTTAGTTTGTGAAACATCTAAAAAAACAACGTTTTGTAGCTCACCAAAAACAACATAAAAAAGTACGAGACATAGTAACAGCGTGTGAGCCCACATCTGTAAATAAATATTTTTACTACTCAATTCAGTCCCCTGCTTAGCTGATCGTTAAATTAATCGTATTATAAGATATTTCTTTTAGTCGGCGCGAGGTCGCTTAGTATTGAGTCAAATAAATTAACATTGCAACAACAATTCGTTCGTTACCTATAGTTCTCCCTAAAATCATTACATCTCGTTTCCGTCGACGCGTAGTTTAATACAGGATGTTTATACTGTTCGCTGTGTTTGTTACTATATTCTTTACATAGTATAAAATGAAGTCGCTTCCTCTGTCTGTTCGCTTAGATATTTTAAAGTACTCAACGGATATTAATTCGGTTTTCACCAATAGATAGAGTGATTCAAGAGGAAGCTTTATATGTATAATACCAGCATATTATAAAAGAGAAACCGTTCAAAAAGGTTTCGAGTGCTCTATTTTTGCCTACTATATATCAAGGAAAATATATGATTATAATAAGGTTTTTAAACTATCACTAATTTATCATTATTAAGCGTCAGTAGCCCGTCCCAGCTTGGAATGTAGTAAAGTGTATAAAATAAACCAAGACCTTTGAGGGCATTAGACTGTTATCCTAATTAAACTACTTCTGCACAAAAATATATAATAATATCTCGTAATTATATCATGTCCAAACTGTAAATTATACTAAAAGGGCCATAAAAAGAATAACTTACTTGATAGACTGTTGGTCCTGGCCGGGTTGGAACCCGTTATCCCGATGGCGGCAGCTCGCTGAGATCGACGTCTTCTGTATGGCATGGCTTGAATAAGAGCGCGGCGGAAGTTTTGACCACTCAGGCAGTATAGTATGAAGTTGATTCCGAAATTTGTATAGAAAAACATCACAGAAAACTGTTGTAGAGCCGTCCAGCGTCCTCCAATCTCATCCGGATTCTAAAAAAAAATGGAAATATTAGAATTGGCTAATACTTACTATGAAATAATCTAAAAGCTAACAGCCAGTAATTATTTAGTTTGTTTTAGAATGTATCAAATGGAAACACACAATATGTCAATCTATTAATGTATGTCAATTGTATTTGCATACTATGTACAAAATTTAAGGTCAATTGTTTGGCGATAACTGGATTAAATCTAGTTGAAAAAGCTTGGAAAATATCTATCTATAGGAATATGCGGATATTTATAGTGTCACTTTAACGCATATTATACTGTATGTACGACATATCAAGCATTATAATGTGTATCCAATGATGGCGAAACTCTTTTTGTTTTAATTGCCTTCTTGTGGTTTAGGAATCTCACTAAATCAATGAATGAGTCCAAAACACGAAAGCAATAGTGACTACAATAGATGACGTCATATATATATCACATACTGTTATATATATATATATATATATATATATATATCAAATATGTTTAAATATTATATTAAGTTAAAGAGTATAAGAGTTAAAGCCTGAAGCCGACCACTTGTTGATATTTTGTTGAACTATCGCATTCCACCCGCAAACGCAAACAATTACTTTCAGCAACAAGTGAGTTGCCGTCTTAGGATAAAACGACTGCCTGAACGACATTAATTGTTAAGTCTTAAGTTTAGAAAGGTATTTTCCTCATTAGTTTTACGTTATTATATTATAATATAAAATATATGAAAAAAAAATGATGTTTTAAATTTTTTTGCTAATATATATTATATAAAATGACTAATAATCATTAAATGTTATTACAATGTTCAAAATGTTAAAAAACAAATACGGAATGCAAGATAAACAATTTTCTTTTATGGGCTGCTTTCTAACTACGATACCAAAAAGATTAAGTGATGTTTGAGAATAACATTTACATAATTTTCGGGGATACTTTTCTATTCGGCCATAAGATTTAGAAAGGTGTTGAATAAAATTCTAAATAAAGGTTATCAAAAATATTTTGGACTTTTACAATTTAAAGTCAGTAAATCTTAAGATAAAAAATCTTAGGATTTTCGGCGGTTACTTTTATAGTGATTGTGGTAAATATAAAGCAAAGCAATTTTATTGGCAACACATAACACGCAACTGAAAATAAATAGATAAGATAATCCTCAATATTATCGCATAGCCGCTTCAATTAATCAAAGTTTTTAATTTTCTCAAAATATCAGTACTTAAAATGTGATAAACAAAGTATATGTGCAATTGTGTATATATATAAATAAGAATCATGTTATCCTTCATCCATAATAATGGTTAAAAGTTGAGAAACAAAGACGAATTTAAATATTAACATAAAGGTTTAAACCTTTTCGGAAGCCTGTATATTTTGATTACTCTATTGAGTTATAAAAAACTCTTTTATTAGGTCACTCTGTAAATATTTCTATAAATTTTGATATCGACATAATAGACACGACTTATACATATTATTTGCGATCGAAGCTTAATGTATCAAGGGCATAGATCACGATAGGTCGTGTTTTCATTGACAAAATTTTGCAGGAGTGCATTTTTTGAGTTAGAGATCAATTTAAAGTTGATGCCATATATTATTGGCAAATTAATGGATAGCCAGACTTACAAATAATATTTACGATTTCAAAAAGCATTTTATGTTTTGGCAAAAAAATATTATTATTATAAACCGAATAGATATTATTGGTTTGCAAGAAAGGTTATGGCAAGTATACGAGTAATTTTTTATTTTATCGGTGTCTAAAGGCAATAATTTAAAAATATTATAAGACCCCAAAAGGCTATTGGTACTTACTTATTATATTTTATCAGCAGGTAGCGCAGTTATAATTCTTCAAAATTATTTTGAACAACACTTCAATGGTATTGTTTTTATTATTGTCTCTGTATTATCTATACTAAATTATATTTACTAAATTATCTTCTATTATACTATCACAATCATTTCGTTTCATTTATTTATATTCCATTTATATCTTTAATTTTTTAATTTAGTAATAAAAATGTGGTACACGTTGATTCACATGTGCATTGATGTTATCTAATTCATTTAAGTAGTCCTCAAAGTCATCGACAATGTCGTCGTCGTTAATGTAGCTTATATCACTACTTTCCGTATCGTAGCTATTTTCACTATCTTCATTTGAACTATCGTAACTGTCGTCGCCATCGTCACTTTCATCATGTCCATTGTTTGGGCAGTACGCAGTAATGTATATTGTCACGCACGTTTCTACTGACATATTTAGTGCTAATAGTAAAAAGATAAAAAATGTCAACAAGATTATTTTAAACATTAGCATTATAAAGTGTCGTATAATCAGCAACATTATATGTAATTGCGCATTTGATACGATCATCAAAATGACTAATATAATTAACATCCATACAAGTTTCATTTTGTCTTCGTAATCTGGCAGGCTCTCTTAATCCGGTTGTTCGAGTGATTTAAAAAAAAGCTTTCGGTGAAAAAACTGAAAAAAAAATTTTTTTTACATATATAAAGCATGCATTATTCCAATTAATTTAGAACAGAGTGACCCTTACGCATTAAAAACATATTCCTTTCAAGATGAAAAAATATTCAGCTTCCGTATAGTTAAACATACTTTATTAATATCCTACAGGAACTGATTTTTTTAGTAAAATAAATGTAGTCTGTGTTACTTTTTAACCCACAATTTAAAAATCTATCATTCTGTCAGCGTAAAAAATAATCAACCAACAAACACACTTTCGTATTGGTAATATAAGTTGGTATGAGAGCATAGATTGGTTTCTAATTTTAATTTTGTCTAGAATAAAATTAAAGCATAATGTTAAACGATTTATTTGAAAAAGGCCTACTTTTTAGAGTTACCTACATTAAAAGGAAAAAGGAACCCTTATAGGATCACTTCGTTGTCCGTCTGCCTGTCTGTTCGTCTGTTAAGACCCTTTTTTTTAAAATCGCGTGGAGGTATCAAGTTGAAATTAATATAAAATACTCAAGTACGCGGTCCCTTGCGGCTGGCAAAAAAATCAAAATTCTAAATCCACGGATTTAAAAGATATGAACGTTAATGTGGTCAGTCACATAATTAAAAGGTACTTCCCAATGACTTAACATCGTGAAATTTAGCATGAAGTAGGGTCTCATAGCACAAATAAAGGATAAAATTAAAAAAACTGTAATTTTTTTCTACTACGCTAGAAAAATAACTTTTTTTGACTGTCACGCAAAACCATTTTTCTCAGAAAAACGTGAAGATAAGTAAAGCAGTGATGGCCCAGTGGTTGAGACTTCAAGTCTAACTCGGGAGGTCCGATATCGATCCTGGGCACACACCTCTGACTCGTGAGTTATGTGTGTTTTAAGCAATTAAATATCACTTGCTTTAACGGTGAAGAAAAACATCGTGAGGAAACCTGCACTCCTGAGAGTTCCCAAAAAGTGTGAAGTCTGCCAACCCGCACTGGGCCAGCTTGGCGGACTATGGCCTAATATCCTACTCATTCTGAGAAGGAGACCCGGCTCAGCAGTGGGCCATTGAAGGGTCGTGATGATGATAAAGTTGAAATTTATACAAATTATTCTAATCTCTAGTTCCTCAAATATGTAAAAATATCAAATCACTAAATCAATTTAATAAAAAGCCGCAGCCGATTTTATCTCACGTATTATACTTTTGATTTTCGAGTTAAATCAAGACTCCCAGGCTTCGTCTTTTGACTTAGGAACATGATTTTTGGCAAGAAGCAAAAAAAATTTAGGGAAAAAATCCTAAAAATACCAATTATTTGGTACATATCAAGTTGAAATTAATATTAAATATGTAAGTCTATAGTATCTTAAAGCTGTGAAAAAATCAAACTTCTAAGTGTAAGTAAGCAATAAATGGCCATTTATTTTTACGTACTAACAAGCAGTTTTTCTATAGGGCATTCCGCATATGCGGACATGAAAAAAAATTGATGTTTGCGATTTTAGTAATATTCAAATATATTATACAATACCCTCGATACAGATACAAAATCTTTTACTGTGTAAACTCTAGTTAACGAGTTTAATTTTCTGATATTGTAATTTAAACCTTTAAATATAACTTAAAATAATTTGTAATGGAAAAATGTATGTAAAAAGATCATATGTAAAATATAAAATCTATTAATGAATTTATTAAATTTTTAATTTCCAATACTTAATAAGGTTTAAAGTAAGGCACCTCTTCCAGTTACTAAAATTTTCTAAGCTTAACGTTCATCCGGGTTTAATTCTGTACTGAAAACGTGTATATGTATGACATATTCGAATATTAGTGAAATCGCAAACTTCGACGTTTTTGTTTTCGTATCGTGGGAAATGAATCTAAAGCTATATAAGGCGCGTATCGTAGCAACGGCCTTTGACGATATGACATGTTGTTAAATGTCAACTTGTAAAACATTTTAATTCACTCCAAAAAAATAAGGTTTTATATTTGACAATATTTATTTTATTAATATATGTTCACCGACTTTAAAATTATTTTAGTGTAATTGTTTTTTATTGCATTTTTTTAAATGTTTTTTACATATTTTCTTATATTCTTTCTGTAAGTAAATATAAATATGTCAATTGAAACACGCATTACGGGAGTTAGTGCCCTCAATACTACTTTTGATAATATTTTAACCCGCAAATGAAAATCAAAATTTGATAGTGTTTGTCCCTTTATTGAAATTGTACGGAACCTTCAGAGCGCGAGTTCCACACTCGCACTTGGACGAATTTTTACAAAGTGTTTCGAAATTCGTTTTATATTTAATTATAGGTACTAGTGATCTTCCAATGAATATAATTCGACCATATAATTTTATGCATAATTTAAAAAAAATATAAGCATACTGCATTCCTTTTCTATATAAACTATAAATGTGGTAAATTTCATACTCCTCCGTCCGCGCAATTTTCGTTAAAAGTTTTTTCGTTTAGTTAATAATGAGGTACATAAACGAAAACCCTGAACAGAATTTGAATTTGAAAACTCTTATTGAAGAAGGAAAAGACAACCATTATATTACAGAAGATAGTGGTCATCGTTCTACTAGGAACAACTTCCGTTCCAAAACTACCTGGAACAAGCGAAAATTGTAGTTTAAAAACTTAAACAATGCTGGTATACATCAAAATTGTGTTAAAGATGAAAATCATACATTACATTTATACCCGAATACTAAATAGGCAACTGAAAATGAAGATATAATTATTTTAAGTATAATTATTTTATGCTTTATATTTCTTTTTTCAGAGATCGTAAAATTTTTGATCTATTAATGTTTTATAATACTTATTATTTTTGTAAGTAATTTTAAATTGTAATGTCGGGAGTAAACGCCCCCCAATACTACTTTTGATGATATTTTGATCGACTAAACTTGCTGGTTTTTGTCCTTTTATTGAAACAGTGCGCGAGTTCCACAATAGCACTTGACCGAATTACTTAATATTAGAATGAAATTATTTTTTATCTAAAAATCTGAATTGACAGTCCCTTTTTCCTGTCTATTTCACATGGAGTGACACTATTTAAGGTCAGGGTTGAAGGGCATTATCTACTAATGGTTGTTTACGGTATACGATGTAATACGTCGTAAAATAACAGCTTGTAAAATATTCTTATTATATATAACCGACTTCAATGACTAAAGAAGAAGGTTCTATATACCTCTCATTCAGTAGGAATTGTGTACTGATTTTTAGTTCTTTTTTATATTTAAAATGTACATCTATTGCCACCACATCAAAATGTCATTAGAGAATCTATGTAAATCAATGAAACGCCTAAAAGTTATATATAGACAAGTACCGTGTGTTAATGATTTCTCAGTCAATGTAGGGTCAATTTTTAATTATCTTTTGAAATACTTATAAGATGGTCTAGTTGTTGCTGCATCAATATCTGATGAAGGGATCCAATGAAAATTAAGGTAAAATCTTCGTTTTTGTACTCATGTGTGTGAACAAAAAATATTCCGCAATCTAAGGCATGCAATGTCTCCAACGGTAAACGATAACTGCTTTAAAATACCACCGAACATATATACAAAGATTACAAGGTAGAGAAAAGCTTAAATAAAGCCGTCGCTATTATATATAACGCAAGCTATGGTATATAGTTAAAATCAAAATGCTACATCAGCATCATATTCCGTAAAGTTCACGCATTATGTTTAGTGACATAAGCAGATATTACTTGATCCCTCCCCGCCTAGCGATTATGTTTTTTTTTTGTAATATATTTTTATATTTACTAAACAATATTCTTTGGCGTAAACTATAATAAATATAATACTTTCTTACACAATATTCTCCATCTTGTTAATCTATTAATTTTACATATTCTGTCAATATGAGTATATTGACAGAATAATATTGTAATATATTTTTATATTTTATATTTACTGAACAATATTCTTTGGCGTAAACTATAATAAATATAATACTTTCTCACACAACATTCTCCATCTTGTTAATCTATTAATTTTACATATTCTGTCAATATACTCATTTTTAACCAAAACTTACTTTAATTATTGCTTTCTTTCATGAAAACTGAATGTTTAGTTATACTTTCAATAATTATTATTATTGTTGCTAACACTCGTCTTATGATCAATTTAAAATATCTAAATTATGGATGACATATAGATGATATGAAAGTTTAATTGTCGAATGTGATGATTCTTCATGATGTCGTTGGTCTGGAGTTACCGGCCAGCATGATTTTTAACAACGGCGCCAGGAATATCCATACAAATAAATAAAATTGTACTGTTTGTAATATTAAAATAACCGCTTTTTACTAATTACAATTACAATTTTTGTCTGTCAGTCTGTCTGTTTGTTTGTTCCGGCTAATCTCTTAAATGGCTGGACCGATTTTGCGGGCTTTTCACTGGCAGATAGCTGATGTAACAAGGAGTAACTTAGGCTATTTAACATCTCGCTACGACCCGTAAGAGCGGAGCAACACGCGAACGAAGTCGCGTAGTTCGGCTAGTTATGAAATATGAATTTATAAAAAGACTGCAAAATACCTAACTGTATTAATAAAATTTCCATACGATATTATTACACGCTTTTTAGTTGTATTATGTAATGGGACGATAAAGTGGCTTTTTCGAAATTAAAATCGACTACGTTTATGTTTTTTTCAAGTGTGTTTGTGATCCCGTAATATCTGCTCTTGTAACCCTGCTTGTTATGTTTACACGTTACGCAAAAATAATATAAACTATAAAATATTATTAAAAGCTGGAGCAAAATAGAAAGCAAATATAATGTACAGTCATTAAAGCGGGCGGGTAACGCCAGTAAACACAATTTAAGGTTGGTTTGCTGATTAAGTCCTTAAAAGACTATTTGAAAGATAACGCAGAGAAATGTATATGTGTGAATAAATATTTAGAATACGTTTTCAATCCTCATATAGGTTACAAACATCTTTTTAAACATTTTTATCTGATTTCATCTCATATTAAGCAATAACAAATACGCAAATAAAGGCTATTTTCATAATAAAAAGCAAGAAATAAAAATAAAAAAAACTATACATAATATATACATTTTACAATGAAACGTCAAAAAAAATTAAAATATGTTATCAAAATAGTACAAATTTTGCAAAAAATGCTCAGCATATCACAATTATACGCCAAGATCCGGAACAGGTACGCCGGAAAATTGAGTAAGACAAACACAGTGGAAACAATAAGCAACATTCTATTTACTTTCTGTTACGATCGAAGACAGCCTAGAACCCGTGCACGTCGGTCTCGCAAACTACTTTAAAAACTTAAATACTGCTGGTCTACATCAAAATTGTCTTAAATATAAAAATCATACATTACATTTATACCAAAAAACTAAATAAGCAACTGAAATTGAAGATAGCTTTTATTTCTCTTCTATGTAAATATAAAAATTATTTTTTTATTAATAAGGTACATAAAGTTAGATTTTATTGCCAAAAAGGGAATTTAATATTTAGGATTGTAATAGAATTAAAGACAACCTTCAATTAGATTGAAGAGGCAGTCAAGTCAATCTCAGTGAAATAAAGAAGTTTTAAATTTAATTAAATCATTGTATTTGTAAAATTTATTTTTGAGCTTACTCATGTTGCATATTAGAGAAATTATTATAAATGTAAAATTTTTAAGGTTCCGTATCTTAAAAGAAAAAAAGGAACCCTTATAGAATCACCTCGTTGAACTTCTCTCTGTTAACATCCTTTTTCTATGGAACGCGTGGAGGTATCAAGTTGAAATTAATATTAAATATTCAACCCTGCGGCCCCTTGCGGCTGTCTAATAATCAAACTTATATATATATGGCTGTAAATTTGGTTAATCCCAAAATTATAGGATACTTCCCCATGATATAGTAACATAAAGTGTAAGCAATCCATAATATGACCATTTATACTGAAGTAGTAACAAGTAGTTTTTCTATAAGGCATTCCAGATATACGGACATGAAAAAAGTTTTTGTTTGCGATTTTAATGATATTCGAATATGTTATTCAATATACCTCCCCTCTGTACGGATTCAAAATATTTTTACCGTTTTAACTCTAGTTAACGAGTTCCATTTTATAAATTTTTAAATAAATTTATTCCTATAATGACAGAAATAATTTTTAATGTAAAAACGTATGTAAAAAGATTATTTGGTAACATTACAGCTTGTAAAATATTTTTAACCGACCTCAAAGACTGAAGAAGAAGGTTCTACACATTCCTCTCATTCAATGGGAATTGTGGACCGATTTTTAGTTCTTTTATATATTTGAAAGAATATACAAGGTACATCTATTGCCACCACATCGAAATGTCATTAGGGAATCTATGTAAATCAAACCCTTAAAATTTTTATATAGACAAGTACCGTGTGTTAATGATTTCTCAGTCAATGGAGGTTCAATTTTTAATTATCTTTTGAAATACTTATAAGATGGTCTAGTTGTTGCTGCATCAATATCTGTTGAAGGGATCCAATGAAAATTAAGGTAAAATCTTTATTTTTGTACTCATGTGTGTGAACAAAAAATAATCCGCAATCTAAGGCATGCAATATCTCCAACGGTAAACGATAACTGCTTTAAAATACCACCGAACAAATATACAAACATTACAAGGTAGAGAAAAGCTTAAATAAAGCCGTCGCTATTATATATAAAGTTTAAATCAAAATGCTACATCAGCATCATATTCCGTAAAGTTCACGCATTATGTTTAGTGACATAAGCAGATATTACTGGATCCCTCTCCCCGCCTAGCGATTACGGTTTTTATGTAATATATTTTTATATTTTATATTTACTGAACAATATTCTTTGGCGTAAACTATAATAAATATAATACTTTCTCACACAACATTCTCCATCTTGTTAATCTATTAATTTTACATATTCTGTCAATATACTCATTTTTATCCAAAACATACTTTATTTATTATTTTCTTTCATGAAAACTTAATGTTTAGTTATACTTTCAATAATTATTATTATTGTTGCTAACACGCGTCTTATGATCAATTTAAAATATCTAAATTATGGATGACATATAGATGATATGAAAGTTTAATTGTCGAATGTGATGATTCTTCATGATGTCGTTGGTCTGGAGTTACCGGCCAGCATAATTTTCAACGATTTCAGGAATATTATGAAATATGAATGTATAAAAAGACTGCAAAATATCTAACGTTAGTACAAACTTTTTAGTTGTATTATGTAATGGGACGATAAAGTGCCTTTTTCGAAATTAAAATCGACTACGTTAATGTTTTTTTCAAGTGTGTTTGTGATCCCGTAATATCTGCTCTTGTAACCCTGCTTGTTATGTATACACGTTACGCAAAAATAATATAAACTATAAAATTTTTCGTGTCTCAATGTTAGTAACCATACTCCTCCGAAACGGCTCGACCGATTTATATGACAATTTATATGCATATTTAGTAGGTCTAAGAATAGGTCAACATCTATTTTTGATACCCCTAAGTCATAAGCGTGCCCACCCCAATTTTTTAAAATTTATATGGCAAAACATCGTTTGCCGGGTCAGCTAGTGTAAACTATAAAATATTAATAAAAGCTGGAGCAAAATAACAGTCATTAAAGCGGGCGGGTAACGCCAGTATACACAATTTAAGGTTGGTTTGCTTGATTAAGTCCTTAAAAGACTATTTGAAAGATAACGCAGAGAAGTGTATATGTGTGAATAAATATTTAGAATACGTTTTCAATCGTCATATAGGTTACAAACTTCTTTTTAAACATTTTTATCTGATTTCATTTTATATTAAAAAAACGGTTTTTCGCTGAAGCAATAACAAATACGTAAATAAAGTCCATTTTTACAATAAAAAGCAACAAATTAAAAATAAAATTGCAAACCATAAAGATTATATAAATTTACAATGAAACGTCTAAAAAATTAAAATATGTTATCAAAAAGTACAAGCTTTGTAATAATTACTCACCATATCAAAATTATAGGCCAAGATCCGGAACAGGTACGCCGGAAAATTGAGTACGACGAACACACTGGAAACTAACAGCAGCATTCTAGTTACTTTCCGTTGCGAGCTAGTACAGCCTAGCAAACGCGCACGACGTTCTCGCACTGCCCGATCCTCATTCATCAACTGTTGGCGGATTCGCTCCAAACGACACACGCCAGTTATTATAAACACATTCAATATAATTATCAAACCTAATGGTAAGGTGAAGGAAATGGCTGCGTCTACCATGTTAAATTTGGCGGCGTGGTCGTGATATTTATTGTCGATATGACAAATTCCTTGATATGGGAGAGCGAATTGCAACACTGGGATATTAAGACCAAATGAAGTAATTATTAGGGAGAGAATTAATATCCGCGATCTCGTTAGTGTGCACATGGAGTTTCTTTGGAGTGGATAAACAACCGCCACAAAGCGTTCCACTGTGAATGCTACTACTAACCATGCACTTAAGCAGCAGGAGACATAAGATATGTAAACGAAAATTTTACAGAAAACCTGTTTGTGGAAAACGTCACTTATCTGAGCCGCACTGAGCCATGGTGCCAGAAGTTGAAGCAGAAAGATGGTATCGGAAACAGCCAAGGCCGATAGATATTGGCTTGTTGATTGTAGCCTTAATTTGCTGCTGTAGAAGACGAACACGGACACGAGATTTCCTATACATCCAAGACACACTAATAATGGTATATAATACAAATAAAAAGAGCTAGTGAATTCCATAATCCATAAATCAAAACTTGTTTGGTTCGCGCCATTGTTATATTGATATTCCGTTGAAGTCTCAAAGTTAGCAACGTTCCCGGTAGATATAGTGGTAGACATTACGATACTTGTGTCCACCGCAACGTTCCGTTGATTACTGGAGAATCACCGGGCCTGCTCTATTTATATAGGTGCGAGTCGGGCGGCTCATGTGTACAGAAGGGTCCGCCGTCCTCCTACCACTTCTCCCTACGACCTGTACATCCTACCGCGCTCCGCCCGCCGCCCTCCGCCCTCCGCTCGATGCAACTTGCTCTTAATATATTAATAGAAAATATTCTTTACATTAGCTGTTCGTAGATCAGACTTCGTTTAATTTATTATTTCATTTATAAATTAAAAATGTTTAAAATATCAATTTTTTGTCTAATATCTAATGACGGAATAACTGGAGATCGAGTGAATATTAATAATATTTAGGTATTTGTTATTTTTTTAATGAAAAATATATTAATGAAAACGTGACTTTTAGATGCTATTACGATACTTGTAATGAAAGGTAAAATACACGATATACCTAACTATTGTATTTACAGACTTCTATTGCTATACTTTCTTAAATATACAAAGTAAAACAGTAAATAATTCAGTATTCACTAATATTAACATACGAATACTTTTTCTTAGTAGCCTTCTCTACTCGATTACAAACCCAATTCTCGAACTTACTTTTTTTATTAGTTTTCTTTACACACGTTACACTACATAGGAGTGTTCCTATACATCTCTCTGGTTGTGGCCGATAGTTACCGGCGCATATCAAGAGAGCTCTTTCGAGGGAGGCATTCTTAGCAAGCTACAATTTAACGACTATTTTCTTCATAAATTATGATATGAGCTGGTGATAGCTCCAGACAAACTTACTGATCAACTAATTTTTGACGTATAAAAAGAACTTTTGCTTTTACTATAAAAAATATTACCTATTAGTATGGGACAAATTTTGCGGGTTAAATTAGAACCACTTCCCGATTTCCGATTGAGCTGAAATTTTGCATTCATGTATAAATCGGATGACAATGCAATAATATTATGACATAGAGCTGATCTGATGATGGAGCTGGAAGGTGGTCATAGAAACTCCGTAATGAAACGACGCAACCTCATCGAGTTCCGGCTCGTTTGATTCGTCTTGACGAGTACTTTATTTTTACATGGTTACCGGGGTCTTATCTGATGATAGAGCTGAAAGGTGGTTATAGGAACTCAGTAAACGACATAACCCCATTGAATACGCTTATCTCGTTTGATCGGCTCGTTTGATTCGTCTTGACGAGTACTTTGGTGCTAGCAAGCAGTAATTACATAACTAATTGATATGTAAAATTATTAAAATATAAAATAATATTAAAAAGTTAAAAATAATAATTTAAAACTTTACACCTTATATTAAATCTTTGAGTTTTTATCTCATAACCAATTTCTTATAAATAAAAGCGTGTTACATTGTGATATAACATTAAAGGACATTTAGAATGATCACACCTTCATCATGAAAAATTATTTTTCAATTACATTTTCACTTCTACCACTTTCGCACCATGTAGGTGCTGAATTTATCATACAACTTGTTTTATTCGTTAAAAACTCAGACTCGGAACCTTCTTGGTGTACTTTTTGATGTGAAAAATTTAGCGGCTTTGTGCAGTAATTGTGGTACATATTTTTTTGGGATGGGTTAAAACTGTTTCGCAACAGGAAATTAGAGAGATTTTAAATTCGACAGATTTTAATAATTGAAACTAGTAAACATGAAAAACTGTCATAGTTTAGTGGTCTTTAATTAAATGATCTGTTGCTACGTAAAGCAGTGTTGGCGTGAGGTTCGCGGCAGTTGGACTAGTAGTTCTTTTGAATTTTGTTCTTTGGGTTACTTTAATGCACAACGTTAATGTTCAAGTTTCCACTTCCGCCGGCACTCCCGCACTCCCCCAGTGCAACCCGTTACCCCACGGACTTTGTAGTGATTGGAGTACTGTTTGTAATATTGTGCGATTTTTTCCAGTAGGATTGGAGAAACGTCGCGGGACACTAGATGTTCTGCTATGTACCACCTACTGCCGTTCTCAACTTTACTTGTCCAGGCAGTTGTCGCAACTGCATCCGGAGTTAACCATGCCTATGTTTTCTGGTAAGTGAGATTACTTAAACTAGTATAATGGAATAATTTTAAAATACAAACAAGATGTTGATACAATGTTAAAAATAACACACAACACATAGCCTATAATTTATTATGATATAGTGTGAATTGCCCATAATATAGAGTGTGAAACCGTTCGTCTGAAAAGACATGTAACAACATAGAATTTGAGAAATATTATGAGAAAAATTCTAATTAATATTATTGTGTTTATATAGAAATCACAGCACGTTTCCAAACTGCTCGTACGGATGTAAGATACCTTCTACTGCAGTATCTACTGCCGTGGCTCGTGAACATTGAGCTGGTGGACCCTAATGTTCCTCCTGCGAACCCTCTCTCCTACATACAGGTAAATTAACAAATATTGTGTTCTTATAAATATACTATTTATGAAATTCAGCGATTTATATTATACTATTTGAATTCTAAATTACATTAAAAAGATATAATATAATTTCTATTTAATTTCATTATGTTTTAAATTTGTTATTGGAATTATATAATTAATATAAGACGGTGGAAAATTTATTAGGTATGCATTTACATTTAAAAACGCTCAGAAAGTGGGTAGTATATTAACAAAACATAACCTGAATGATAACGGTCATACATTATTTAACTATTTTTTTTAAAGTGAATTTCGTACATTCAATCAATGTTTATAATATTTTCTAAAAACTTTATTTATTTAATTATAAAAAATGTGTATTCAAGCGTTAATATATAAAGATCTCGATTTCTCCATATTATAAAAACAAATATCCTACCCTCTACGCACGTGATCATAGAACCCTCTACGTCGTAGCCCAGACAATCTATCTAAACTTTACCGCACTAAGAAAACTACGTAGACCCACTTTATTCAAAACTAGCCGACCCGCGCGAATTCATTCATTCGCGTGTTGTCCGCTCCTATGGGATGTAGCTTGATGTTAAATATCCTAAGTTACTCCTTATTACATTAGCTATCTGCCAGTGAAACTCCCATCAAAATCGGTCCAGCCATTCATATGCACTTAGTAAAAAACGGTTATTTAATATTACAAACAGACACTACAATTTTATTTATTCGTATGGAGTATGGATTATGTCATTTTTATTTACATCAATTAAAAATACAATTAATAAACTTCTAATTAATAATTTTTTTAAGATATATTATTTTTAATACTTTTAACTAAATAACTAAATAACTAAAAACTTTTTATAATGCACTTAATTTATTATATATTTTATACTATTCAATAAATTTTATATACTTACATAATATTGTGCCGTGACGTATTATTCAATACTGACCATAAAATCTCACCTGCTGCAAAAATAGTATTTATCTCAGTATATTTGTGCAGCTAATAATTTCTGACTATTAAAAAATATTAAATCAGTACGGAAATCACACAATATTCTGGAGATATGTTGTCCCTCCGCAAACGCGTGCGACGATATGCATAGATTCTTAGCAGTGGGGGCTGCTTAGCATTCGTCAAGACAATCTGGCGTTAAAATTATGGATGGGCCCCGAAAATTATTCTGAACAAAAAGTATCACTTAAATAAAACATGTAAGAAGCAGGTGACGTTACGTTTTTAACCGACATCAAAAAGGGAGGTTATCAATTCGGTTGTATTTTTTTTATGTTCGTTACCTCAGAACTCTGTCATTTATGAACCGAATTGAACATTTCTTTTTGTGTTTGGTAGGATATTGTTACAGAGTGGTCCCATTTTATCTAAAATCCAGATCTGGTGATCCGATCTTTGAGGAATTGAGAGAACTCCTCAAAAGTTATAGGCAGACATATAGTAATTTTTATATTTTTAGAAGGGTTTCAAGCATTTGCATTCAGAACTTATCATTTGGTGAAGAAGACCAGAGATTGCCATAACATGGTTAAGAATGTTAAGCTACTATTACTATGAATATTTAAATTAATATTTATCATGTTGATGTTACCAGTAGATTCTTTACCTTCCGGTTTCATCTACCATTAGTTGATGATGACACCGGAAGGTATGTACAGGAACACAGGCATGGGACAACGCAAACTAGTCGTGTTTGGGTTTAATGGAATTGTCTTAAAGAGTACTTTGGCTGTAAGTGATTTTAGTAATATTCGTCTGTCTATATCGTTCTCCCGAATAACTTTACTGATTGAAATAATTCCGTTAATTTGTCAATACTATATTCATAATAAAATTAATACTGTTTTGATTTTTTACTAAAATTTATGCTTTCAATTATTTTAGTAATTTCTGTGACCTTTATATCCGTGTAATCAAGTGGGGTTGTTCTCCCTTTTCGTTCGCCGCGAGATTTTTTTGATTGTCTGTCTTGCCTAATATAATGATACTATCATCTGTGTGGGCAATTATAATATTTACATAAGGCGAATCTCATAACCTCTTATCATTTGATTGTTTCTTGTAAATTAAAGACAGGTTCAAAAACCATTTAAAAAAATTAAAAAGTGCATTTAGCTATGTTATGATATTCTTTTTATAAAAAATATATCATGACATACAAAGTTTTATACATCTATACTTCTATACTATTATATAAAGAGGAAAGATTTGATTGTTTGTATATTTGTATGTTTGTTTGTTGCAAATAGACTCGAAAAGTACTGAACCGATTTTGAAAATTCTTTTACCGATAGGAAGCTACATCCTTTCCGGGTAACATAGGCTATGTGGTGTTGCCATAAATACTCTAATTAAAAAAGATACGGCCATTTAAGTGCCATAAGGTGGTCATTTTGTAAATTGAAAAGCTTCTCAGGAACAACAAATCCGATTTTAAAAAATTTTCACTGTTAGAAAACTACACTATAACTGAGAGAAGTCTAGATAGTATATCCGTCGATAGTATTTCCGTCTCTCTTTCTCTTATAATACTATCATTGTCTCTCATCCTCTCTCTTTTTTCTCACTTTTTCTTACTCTCTCTAATTTTTCAAATAATTAAAAACTACACAATTACAGAATGACAATTTAAGGACATCAATTATAATATTGCTTTAAATATCCGGAGCCAAGCGAGGGTAGGCCTCTAGTTGTTAAATAAATATTTAGACAAGTGTTTTAAAATTATAACCACACAGTATTAAAACAAGTAATGAAAATCAATATAATGCAAAATCCTGCTGTGGTCCAGTTATACCATGATACAATTGATAATTTTAATTCAATGATTACGAAGAAAGTTTGGAATGTCACCTAGGTCATAATCTTTCACCCCTTTGACAGAAATCACGTTGAAAGTTGCGGAAGATTCTTAAAGAAAACGTGGAAAAACACGTATAAGATAAAAGTGGTGTCGCAACAATCAAATCCACAAAGGTCGTTATGCAAATATAATTTTTCAATGAAAACATTCGGAATTTTTCAGAAAAGTTTTCTTTTCAATTAGAAAATGGGCAATTAGCTATTTTTTGTTTATTTCGAACAATGTTCATAACCTTATACATATAGGTATAAAACATAGATTATTATTTTTTAATACAACACATAGATATATACATTAAAAAAATACAATAGTGGGTGTTGTATAAATAAAATATATTTTTGTTAAAAAAAAATTAAACAGAAATCTTTAAAAAGTTACTAAATACTTGGTAGACAAGTCACGCGGGTCGGCAAGTCTGCAAATGAAAATGAAATATCGTATACGAAATTTTTTATTCTTTTCGGTTAAAATCGGTGATGACGCAATAAATGTTTAAAACAATACTTTCAGTTTGGCCTGGACTTTAAATATGTTAATTTATCACCTTGTTATCGTTTGTTGCAGTATTATGCAGCGGAAGCTGGACGCTCGGGGCGCCGTGAAGGTCTTGGATCAGTTGAAGCTACCGAGATGGTCCTCAACAATTTATTCTATATCACGGTCAAAGTATGTACTGTTTTAATAAATAAATTGTGCCATTCCTGTAAACATTGTATAAAAGACGTATGATCAAAATGCTCTTTGTAGAGAGTAATTGAAATAGGATCAAAATGGTCGTTTTAAATATTATTCCGACGACTCCTAAGCTTATTACTTATGAAAAATATTTTTATAATAATAATTTTTTACGCTGACCTAACTTCACAATGTATATTTACCCGATAGATAACAAAAAGATAGAAAATGGAAAATAAGTTTTGATAATAATATATTAAAATGGTTATTGAAGTTACTAATTAGCGGTTTACGTATATAAAGTAAGGGGAAGTTGTGGAATTCTAGGTAATAGAATCGTTGTACTCCCGAAATATTTAGATCAATTTACGGACAAGACGTACTAGTACCGTACGACCCGAAGTGAGAAGCAAGTATTCAACTAAAATCAAAGTTTATTTATATACCCCTTTTTATTAACAAGTAAATAATACGCATAATGAAATTAAATAACACTGTAGTACTATTTACATATGGCAACAAGATTTTGGTTGGCGCCTATCGAGTGATGACAAACTCATAACTTTCATACGATAGGCAACGTGTGACACTCAACAACGTTTGTTGGCATCGGCAAAGGCGCCGACATATTGTTGAGGCATCTTAAAAATGTTGCTTTATAGCGGGAACTTTTTTTCATGTTTCTTAAGCGACTCTTTCTAAACCCCCGACGCTACAACGAAGGCCTTCTACTAGAAGTGTCATCTAGTTTCAATTCTACATGCTTAGGCAAATTAAACGAGAATGTGTATTAAAGTATAGCATGTTAAGTAAGCAGTGAGGGTCCAGTGGTTGAGACTGTAATGTCTTACTCACCTCTGACTTTTTTGAGATATGTGTGACTATGGCCTAAATACCCACCTCATTCTGAGGAGGAGATCCGGATCAGCAGTGGGCCATTGACGGGTCATGATGATAAGGCAGAAAATAGTCATTTAGATGGTGGTGTTCACTGCAATTCAGTAACATACGACGCATTATACAATATAAGTTCAAAGGAAAATAGCATTCATAGTATTAACGAGTAAGCAAGGAAGTTGGCAAATGAGTGTATGTATAAACCTCTTGAGTATCTCTCAGCTCATATATTATTTGATCTAAATTGTGTATCTGCGCCTTATATATTTGCTATTCACCTATCTGCAATATGAACGGATACGTCGTATTTGTACATCTGAATCAGTAAATCGCCTTTGCTTGCTGGACCTGACGTAACTTTCTTAAAGTGAGTTTACCGAAATATCTAATGGGGTAGTACAAGGGTGTCGGGGTGGTATTGGACGCACCCTTATTGACGCGATCGCTCACATACAACCTGCCTGTGTAAACTCGCTCTTAAATTAGTTCTTATTTGATTCCTACCGAGTAATTTGCTTTTCAACCCTCGACGCTATACCGACCGATACGGTTTTTTTTGTATAAAAACTGATTTAATCGAAATGGTTCATACCTACGATTTGTAAAGATATGATCAACCGTTTGAAGACTACCAGCTGATTTATAACTTGAGTCAAAGGATCTTATTAACTTTCACAAATTCGTTTGATTAAAATATATATTGAATTGTTACTTTGGTGAGGTTTCTAAGACTTGGAGGTCCATAACTTTTATAAAAATTGTTTTATCCAAAAACAAACCGTTTTAACGGAACTGGCATGGCTGGGGACTAAATGAGGAATACGTTTCTAGGGGGAAATTGTTGGTGTCAATTCCTCTTAAAAATCTGTAAAAAAAATTTATCTAAATGTGTTTTTAAGAGAAAATTTATTAACGAGTTCCACGATTATCAAATTCATCTTCCTAACTTTTAGTTTATATTCTGGGAGTATTATCACAGGTACAAGTGACATTGATTAATATAAAAAATATTAATAAATATCACTAGTACCTGTGATATCGCATATTAGCTTATTTTATTACCCTATTTTTAAGGGCGGTAATTCGATGCTTAATATACTGCTTATACTAAGCTCCTCTAATTGGACGCACCATATACTCGAGTACAACCATGTTTTTTTTCAAACAACCATTTTAATAATCTGTCTCAATAGCTCTCTTTACAAAAGTACAGTTCAAATGGAAAGCAAAAACCGGCTTATATTATTTTCTTATTGTATTTGGACGTATTAAGCGACGCTTGTTAAAATTAACCCTCGTCCGCTGCTCCCTATGAAAAACGTTTAAGGGCTGTGAATTTAATATAATTACTGCGACATATAATAGAGTATACACTCAAACTTATATCCTACATATTACACCATATTTTTATAAACTTGCTATAGTAATAATGATTTCGTTAAGTTTCGATAACTTATTAGGCCTGTTTAATTAAAATTGAAAAATTATAGGAAGACATTCAAATACTAATTAAAAATGTCATTACTTTTTCCAATAGAATTTTTTTGGTTTCCATTCAATAGGTGAAGATTATTTTGTCTCCCACACAAATTTCCCACACTTCGTAAAACGCTTTTTAGGGAATCTACGTCACAAAAAGATAATGTCTAAATTTCCCGCCCCTAACCGCCATATATTCGCAGATGCGTTGATGAGTCAATTAACCAGCCTCTTTATTTACTAATATGATATATAGAATAACACTGTGTCATTTTAATTTAATTAATATTGATTTTATGTACACTGGACGGCATAAATTTTGCACTTCCTTTTATAATGCTATATGTAACGCCGCTCTTGTAAATTTTTCATACGAAATTTTAAATTGATTGTCTTTCTCTATAAAATGCTTACTTGAATAAGGACAGTACGAAACGTAACAAATGTTATTTCTAATAATAATTGTTGAACCTTCGTGTATGAATTGGCTTGAATCTGTCAGCGTAGGAGAAAATCGTATATATTTTTACCTATTGTAATAATTAACGTTCGATTTTTTTTTATTCATATACAATATTTGTCTCGTCGGAATTTTGTTTAGTTTATAAAAAATATTTTCTTTGTAGTTCTCCGACAACCACCCGAAAGAGATTGAGGATTTGTGGTCTACACTGTGCGCGTGTTGGCCAAACAACCTTAAAGTAATTATCCGATATCTCATAATCGTCTCAGGAATGGCCCCAAATGAACTTTTACCGTATGTAAGTATCTAAAAACATAGACCATGCACTGATAAAGTCTGTAATATAATTCTATTCGAAAAATAAACTACAAATTATTATGAATAAACAACTTCTTTATAAATCTATCAAAAACATGCTTTATTGCAAATCAGTCAAACAGTCCCTTTATTTTATTATTTTTACGTACTATAACATTTAAATTATTTTTTTATATTGTAACAGGCAAAAAGAGTAGTGCTCTACCTAGCGCGATCTAGACCACAGAGATTGCTGGACGAGATGATGACGGAGCTTCAAACTGTGGAAACCCTGAACTGTCTCATCGAAAGAACGGAGACTCCGCCCTTCTATAGATTGACGTCCATGAGAAAGGCCACGTCAGGACATAGCGATGGACCAGGAACTGGATCTCAGGTGATACATTGGTTTCTAATCGATATGTCTATTTTTAGGCAGTTGTTGGGTTTCGATTAGAATAAAATACATTTCTTTACAATAGTAAAACATACACTTTCCTTCCTTTTCTGAATTTCCGCCTTTAAATTGCTTTAGGGCCAATCTAGCCTTAAGTATATACTTATACTTTCAATACCGACAAAATATGATAATTTCTACCAAATATATATTTACAGGAAAGTAATGAAGCGTGAAAAATGTAATATTGAATTCTCAATAGCAATACAAATATTCTTATAACCAATATTACCGGGAATTATAGGGCTCCCACTTATAGGGCTCCCACTTATTTGTATTTAATTATATACTTTTTTATTTACTACGTCTTCCCATAGCGATATTTTCAGCGTACTTTTTTATGATCTAATATTACATTTATAGCAGTTAATTTGATAGGAAAACAGTGACGGCATACCATTGAAATGATTTAGAAGTTCTTATGTTTGTTTATAACTAAACAAATATTTACTCGGACTTTATATTAAATGCACTGCACTGCTAGTACGTAAATAACAAATTGAATTGTTTGTAACATGAAAAGGTCAATTGAAAAGTTATATCGATATATTGTTCAGTTTATATTTCATAGTCTGACGCGGATATATGAAATCCCTTTGTCGTTCAATCCGTGGGTCGATATGCCCCGGGGACATGCCTTTGACATTGTTAGAACGCAGTTTATGTTATGCGTTTGATGTGCATACGTTGCACTAATACTCTATTAAAAGATTAGATGTGGTGTAATACTCATTAGCATGATTTAATTTATTCACTGGCCAGAAATAGTAAAATACAAAAACTTATGTTTATTAAAGCAAGCAGTTTTGTTAAACATATTCGACCCACGTGCCTTTGTTCACTTGATGCACCGCTCTTACTGGTCTTCCTCGATAAACGGACTATCTAACTCTAAAAGAACTTTTCAAATCGGACCAGTAGTTCCTGAGATAAGCGCGTTCAAGCAAAAAGTTTCGAAACTGAAATACCCTCAGAGTATAAACCACACGTTATTTGCGTAATGGACTGAAAGTCAGCTGTCTTAAAAATTACTGAAAGTTTTATAAAACAGATAAATAGATGAACAAAGAAATAAGTTACAAATATAATTTATTGATAAGAAATATCCTTTACATTATCACCCAAGCATTAACGAGAAAGCAGATATAAGTATAGTTATACGATTCCATATATCTATAACATCCTGTCTGTATCGATTGACATTTAAATTGTCCTCGCATCCACTCGAGCGAATGCAATGAATCGTTCCTTATTCTATTTAGAGCGAGGAAAGTTTCTACTTACAGATAAATATTTTTCAAGTTAAGTATCCAAGTGTGCTTATGAGAGAACCTACTTGGAAAAGAACCGCTTTTACTTACCTTACAGTATCGGTAGACATGATATACTTTTGTATTTATTAAATTATTGGTTTTCTTTGCAACCTTTATTTATTTTCTTTTATACTATCTGATCCGGCAAACGTTGTTTTGCCATATAATTTAATTTCTGTAGAGGTTTTCTTATCGCCTAGTGATATATAAAATAGCCTACGTGCTTTTCTCAGACCTACCAGATATACACAAAAAAAAACATGAAAATCAGTCATACATTTCAAAAGAGTTTGATAACAAAAGAGATGTTTATACATACATATATCTTTGCAAACTTATTAATTAACCGTTTAAATAATTTTAAGGGTCTAAAAATAGTATCAAAATATTTTAATGACTATGTGATAAGACATTGAAGATTCGTATCTTTATCGTTGAAGAAGCGGATAATGACAACTTTTTGCCAAATTATTAGTTTTAACTTTTTTTAATGCTTTATTTGATGATAATTAATTAACAAGTAGCTATTTGTATTGTACAAAGGATGCAACTGGTCGCACTGGAGAATTGGCGCCGGTCGAAAAAGGCACGATACATACAAAGAGACACAGCGGGGAAGATCCGACGAAAGTTACGTGAGTATTAAATCTGTATATACATTATACTCTTATTTATTTATGAACCCAGAGTTTTCGAGGTTTGTGATTATAGGTCTCACTTGTAAACGATTTCTTGAAATTGAATCCCTATATATGTTAACAAACCCTTCTGGTAAACAAATCAATATTTCACCTATTGAGTTTCGTCGGAAGTATAGCACAAATAAATTTACACCTATTTCTGGATTTGCCAATTTTCTGATTTTGAATATAAAGCAATTTTCTTCAAATTAGTGAGTATTACGATTTATAAGATTCATGAAGACGTACTATTTTCGTCTTTTAACTCAATCTCCATTTCATATGATAAATTCAAGACGACAAGCACCTTGCCCAGCCTTAGTCTTGTGACCAAGGTGTAGGCTTAAGGATATCTTTTATTCGATCGAGACACTCACCTCCATTGCTCAGGCTCTCTATTTAAACCTAACGACGACATTGTAAGTTATTCACGTGACCTTAATGGGGCAGCACTAACACAACACTGCACTTAACACTTCACTAGCACTATCTAGAGACTAATTCACTCCTTGAGGGACCGCACAAGACAACAGTCAGACTGTCGATGGCATATAAACGACCTTACTCAAACATAGATAGATGGCAATATCAATTCTATTATTCGATAAAGAATCGTTTATTTGTTCCCGACAAATATAATACTTATCCTAACAATAACAAACAATACAAATAAGAATTAGCGAAATCAATCCGGCCGTTCACGCGTAATGCCGCGACCGTAAGAAGATATATAGAGATTTATTATTATACATAAAGATAATTGATTTATTATTTTCACAATGATTATTGTAATCTCTAAGTCAAGATAATAAGAAACTGTCATGAACTCTATGTATCCCTATTGTATCGATAGTTCAGTTTGCATTTAAGGGTTTCAAATAATCTATCATCTTTAAAAAATGGTTTTTCTAAACGGAAACTACACTTTTCAATATAGTAGAAAAATCAAATTCATATTTAATTTTAGAGGTTTTATTTATTCCCTTTAAATTTTTATGTTAACGCATGTTGGACTTCTCGCATTGTGTTACTCAGACAATGAATTTTTCGATCACGTTTATTAAATCTGGGAACAATGTCAAAGCTCACAATTGTGTTCTAAAATCTATTTTGAAGGGATTTATTTTATTTAGATATGGGCTATTCGTATTCAGTTTTTTTTTTTCAAAGTATTAATTTGTTAGGAAACCGCTAGAAATAGCAGTGAATACAACCTACACAATTTAATAATTTAGCTACCCACTTTCTTTAAATGAAGCAATAAAAATTCTCTCATCTTATTAGCTACTTTAAAAATATATTTAGAATGACTAGTCGCACAACTGAAATCAATACTAAAAGACTCACTATGTTCGAACTGATTTAATTCCTTAAGGACGCAAACAAAATAAAGTCAGAATTTAACGAATATTATACCTTATAATAGAGGATGAAATTTTAGCTACTTACACTGAACATCTAAAATTTTCTCACCGAATCTAGGTTGAGGGCTCGACTAGATATAAATATATGACTGTTTCGCTTATTCCGATAATTACTTCGCTTTGGAACTGAACGAGTTTATATGGTACAGTAAATAACATTGGAATATTAACTTCTTTGTAGCTTTCTATCAAAAGCCGATGATAGGGGGCGATAAAAGGGAGCCAAGGTGTTTCGGGTACCGCCACACGTTGGGAAAACGTCCACTCTTGACAATTTTCCTTTATCCGGATTTTGTATTTATATGTTACGGATTGAGATTCTGCTCTCGCATATAATTAAAGTAAATAAGAGGATGACACGATATCATATTACCGTTTTAGTGCATTGCACCTCAAAAAAATGAAATTAATGACTCAGATTCGAAATAAAAGTGATCAAAGCCTATGGTAAACTGACCGCTATCTATTTATTTTATTTATAGAGAACAATTTTCCAAAGGCTAAGTTTTTTGACCGACAGTTCCTTCGTCATATCTAAATAAGGCTAGTTAGTATTGTAACTGAACACTGCAATATATCAGATCAAATAAAATTTCAACATCTTGTACTACATATTCATTTTTACTTAAAAGAACTTTCTTCGCATATATCGTGTTTCCCACGTGTCAATATTTTCCTTTGTAATAAGTAACAAGCTTTCAAAGCGACAGTATTGACAACATTTTAACACGATATTTCAGTGTAAATATTACGCAGTATAATCACGACCTGTATCGGTTTATTTATTAGTTTAGTAGAATGGAATTGAAAAGATTTTGATATTTTAACATTATTCATACCTAATAAGTAGTTGTTACTATTTAAAAATACACATAGTAGATGTGTTTGATAAAAGTATCAATCTTGAAACTACTTGTACTTAAAACTACTTACATTTTCGATTCCCTGTAAGTAAAACCTTCGACTTTTTAATAAACTTCCAGTTCATCATATATTTGATTATTCTGAAAAATAAATACAAAAACCCTTGGGAAATAATTGAAAACTAAAAGAAAGGAAATTAAAAGAAAACAATTTGATCTTACCACTTAACAATACTTGGTACTTTTGTTTGCTTTCAACGACGACTACAAATAAGCTAAATGTAAATAATTTTAAGTTATACATTTATGAAGTAAAACTTACTAAATTATATTGATTTCTCGTGAATTATAGAAATTTGATAGTAATGACATCGCTCATTGTTTCGTTGATCTAATAATAATCTTTAAAGAAAAATTCTTGAATATCAAAGATATTGTTACGAGCTTGAGTTGTGGATTGGAAAAAATTGATAGATACTTCGTTTATAACACAGGCTTTATTAAAATGCTCACAAAGTCTAACTAAATCTACACAAAAAATAACCCTACCCTATTTACACGTCTCCGGTATTTACAGTTCTTATTTCTGCACAGTTCCACACTTATTACGTGCACTTTTTACGAAACACTATTTCCACCGCTGTTTGTCGCTATACACTTCACAATATTTCACTACTACGACTAGGCACCACTTTCTCTGCACTTCGATATCTCTTCGAAATCACTTCTTCTCTCTCGAGTAATAGACTGATTTGCAATCGGCCGTACAACCCTTTATACAGGTTTTCATATAGAAACTTCTCGCAACTTGATTCCAGCAATTAAAAAAAAGATTATTCTGACAACCACTGGAAAGATCTAATTTGCCTAATTCCGTCCTCTTGCCACATAACAATTATCGAAGGCTCGCGAAATTTCCGGAAAACGACATCTTGCTGTCCCTGTCGGTTCGTCTTGCCGTCTTATTCTATTTTGACATTTTCTAGCAAGTCCAAAATAAAGCTTGGTTTAGGCATGCGATTTGTTTTGATGTTGATTCGCAACAATATATTAGTATATCTCGAAAATTGGTCTAAAGATTTGGTTCTAATCATATGTATATTTGGATAAGGTTTTATTTTTTAAGTTTATCTACAAAACTAATGTTTGTGAAAAATCATATTTTTTCTCACCATCTTAACATCTCGTAAATATTTACAAAATATAGATATGGCGGTACAAATTGATGTTTTTATCTACGTCGTATCTTTATTTCCTTTACAGTATTGATTTTAGATTTTTCTATTTAATTTGGATATACGACGTCAGGGTGCTGTGCAATTACTGTTCATTATGTTTTTCATTCACATTTTCTTCCTACAATTATTTTAACTAAACAAGAATGTTGCTGTAAAATGGAGCAGCAGAAGGTTGTTTTTAAATTAAGAAGATAAATAGCATAATACAAGTCCCAGGTCACTTAACGTAAAGTGCAGCTACAATAATAAAATAACCATTAAATTAAAAATTTAAATTACTCCCGACTTACTCTAATTTGATATAGTCAACATCAATTTAAAAGAATCAATACTACAAGTCGATCTTAGTGTCTACGGTAACGCTTGTAATATAAAACTACGTCCGCTAAGCGGGAGTTTAATTTGCAGTAAGATTTTCTTGTAACGCTGCAAATGTATTATAGAAAACATATTATCTACTAGGGGCCCGTCCCGGCTTCGCACGGGTGGGTAATTTTTTTTTAACATTTTGGCTCCCGCATTCCGTCGCTCTATCGCCGCGTTACTTGCTGCGCTGCGAGGCACTCCACACCGCGCCCCCTGTCGCCGCCCGTCTGGGATTATTTTTTATTTATTTTGATATTTTTATTTCGTAATATCTTTTGACTGGAATGTCCGATTTCAATAATTCAAAAAGTAATTAACAGGTATTGAAACAGTCTTCATTACGAAATAATTTATTTGGATAAGAATTAATACAAAGTTATGGAAAACATGGTCTGATTTTGATAGGCATTTTTATCAACTTTTAAAATGTAAAAAAGTAGTTATAGTGACTTAACTACAATAGTTCGACATATGGTCTCGCGGAGTTTTTTGTAGATATTGATACGTTCTATAATATTGTAAAACATTTTTTTTTCTATCATCAATACTTTTCGCAGCGCATGCGATGAAAGATATTTTATGGCTAATTTTTTTGCACCTTGTGTTGGTTTTAGTGAGAATTTCTGCGGATCTCTAATTTTTTCTTGTAATAAATATAGCCTATGTTACTCAGGGATAATGTAGCTTTCTAATGGTGAAAGAATTTTTGAAATCGGTCCAGCAGTTTTTATGTTTTTTCGTTACATACAAAAATACAAATCTTTCCTCTTTATAATATTAGTATAGAAGTATAGATTAGTATAGATTTATATTTAGGCTATAAATTATAATGATATAGAGTAAATTATCCAAAATATAGCGGGTGAAACCGCGGGGCGCAGCTACTCTTATATATATATACAAAATTCAGTGTTTAGATTTTTGTCATCAATTAATTTAGTAACTATTTGACTGATCGAGGAGGAGGAAAATTTTAAACACGATTATTACTTACTGTACGTATTGATTCTCGGTTTAAGTCTAAAGAATCTTATAGAGTAGTCTGATGAGTTAAATTGAATCGAACCGTTGATTTATTGCCTTGAAGTGCATTTCGATGTAGCTGTAATGGGACAGCTCCTGTTAGGACTTAAGGCGATGTTTTATTTCAAATAAATTATTATAATTTGATGATTTTTGTTTCAAAACATTATCACAATACTTTGTTCAATTTAGTAGTGTTTCAAGTAGAAATATTTTTAAGTTTTTTATAAATTAAAATATCATTTGACTCAAATCATTAGATCCATTTGTGATATACATATTATTTTTATACAAGAATAATAGTATAGCTAAGGAAGTATACTTAAATTTGCTTTATTTTATGAAATTTGATAAAAGAATATATTCTGAGACTGATCTTTAATACGATGAACTCGAACTGACTGTTTCACGGTAAAGAGGCATTTAAACAATTTTACTATTTTCTTCATTCGGTATAGAGACGGATTTTGGAGACGGGTCAGTAAGGGCAGCTACCTTAACTTTTCAAGATATTCCAGTAATTTGAATTTGGAGTTTATTTTCAATCCGTATTCCTGTTGTTTAATCATGTTCGTAGGTTTAATAATTTCGGCCTGTAAATGTATAGATTTAAAACTATATCTAAGGAAATATGTGTACTAAAGTGAAGGAGACGAGACAATAGACGAAGAAATGAATTCTGAAGACAGGAGCTTATGTTCAAGAAACGACTTACGTGACTAATATCATTGTAAAAAAAACGTATATTGAATAATCGTATAATTCAAAGATTTAGTTAGTTATGTAATAATTAAGTTATAACGTTTTTGTTATATATTACATATAATATGTAATAAATACTTAATAAGAATTATTAACTAAAATTGCAATAACGAAAACGAGTATGTGTATAGTTTGTCGTTAGAATTTGAATTATTTAAACATTTGTGATTGTAGTTGTATATCAACCACCATGATCAAAATTAAAGTCTTTATTTTTAATTAGTCAAACCTCCCTAACTTCGCTGGACGAAAACATTTTTAAATGACAATAAATTGATGAAACAAAGCCTATATTTTAAGTTATCAAAATCTGAGTAGTTTCTTTTACGTATCTTTAACTGTACGTTTATCCTTGATTGTAATAGTATACGCGTAGTTATCCTGTGCATGGTAATCAAAGCACATGATTGAATACGATGTAATTGTTGCAGCGGTGTGAAACAGGAAACCCCACGTGTTCAGGACAAACGTTCATCAGCCCCACCGTGCCCCACACCACCCGCCGACGAGGAGTCCACGCCCCCCTCCGATGGAGACGCGACACCGGTAACCTTCACAAATTGATTCTATCCTTTACACTCTACTACAGTCACAACAATATTTATACGATAAAATCTGTACACCATTTTTTAATCTCAGATGAAATTTACATAAATTGTGTTGGAAAATAGGTTATTGCCTAAGTTGATTTTGACAAAATAAGACAATTTTATAATGTATTTGTTATTGTAGAAATAATCTTGATTTTGTTTGCAAATGTCCATGACGTGTTAGTAAAATAAAAATATAAATATAATAAATACTACGGCAGAAAAAAAAAATTAATTCAGCCTCATTTCAAAGACGGAAGTAAAGAGAAAGATGACTCATTATGACAAAAAATCAGCTGCTTCTTCTTTGTATGAATTAATAAGATATAGGCGTAGATAATGTGATACATATATCCTTAGTTACTTAATTTAATCGTCAGTAGGTCAGTGGTTCAGGCGTTAGATTCACGATCGATAATGTACAAAAAGTTGCAAATTTGATACAATTTAAACACATTTCTCAGAAAATTAATAATAATAATCTTTGAGAGATCTCGGTTTAAGAGTACTCGTGTTAAGAGGGTCATGCTTTCCATAGGACTGTATTTATGTGGTATTTTAACAAAATTAAGAATTGTATAAATAGTGTTATAATTGATATTACAAAAATTAAGATAAGTCGTGGTTTTAAATCCCAGTCATTGGACTACTGACGTGACCTCTTCCTAACACAAGCATTTCAGCTTAGTTGGAGGGGTTCAGGAATACTAGTAATATGTGATTCATACTGCTTGTAACTTGTGTACTGTGTATTAAAAAAGAATAAAAAAAATACTCTATTAAAACTCATCTCACACAAAGTAATCTAAAATGCAACTTTCGGTCTTGTTTTTCATTTATATAAGAGCGATTATCCTGAGCTGAGCTATGTTAGCCCTAAAAGTTTCTGAAGTAAGTTAAGTGAATCAACGGAGTCGAAGTCAAACTCACAAAACTCCTGTTTGTAAAAAGCTACGTCATCAAAGCTATATGGTAGTCAAGTAGCCAGCTGATGTATATTCCACCACGTTATGGTCAGCTGACTTTATTTGTCCTTCAAGGTACTAGGTAAACAATAATCCGACAAATTTTCAAATGGGAGGAAATGCCTGAAAAAAAATTCTGCATCTTTGGGGAGCTGCCACTGCTCACCCCACCCACGGAATCGCAGCTAACGATCACGAGTAATCATAATATTAACCTCTTATGCATTTCACGAATTTTCGCTTAGGAGGGACTTGGTCAGGAAAATCTGTCACAGGCCGACACACCATTATTAGTATTTAACAAAAAATATAAACACATTCAAACATCAAAGCGTCAATATTCCATACACAAATCAAAGAATAAGATAGTTTCATAAGATGTTATTCTTCACAATATTTAATCTTATTGAGAAGAAACTACTACTTCTCAGAAACACATAATTTTTTCTTTCATGTTGTGAGTGATACAAAAATGCCTTTGATACAAAAAAACTTTGATCTATTCATTGAATAATACAACCTATGTGAAAAAGATTAAATAAGACGAAATGTCTTATATAGCGTTTTGGCGAATAAACTGAAAAACGCGATCACATCATATATGATTGTTTATTTGTTGCTTACATTTTTTTATTATTTTAATCATATGGTTAGTGCTCTATTATTAAAAAAGACATTATTAAAATGGTCTTTAAAATTTTCTGAAATAAATTTCATTGTAATTCTATTGCAATTTCGTTATTAAGCTCATATTTAAAATGCAGTAAGAGAAACTTCGTTTCAATATGAGAATGTTAGGTATGGCAGAATATTAGATATGCCTCACAAAATAAAGTTAAATACGTGTTCATTACAATATCGCCGCTTCAATATTTCAGACATGACAATGGCTTACACCCTACATCCGTATGCAAAATGAATAAAATTTGTTTCAAACTTTGCGACGCAGTTTCATGCATATTAAAACAGGATACAAAGGTTCATCTAAAGGTGTCTCTACAATAGCTTGCTGGAAATATTAGTTTTAACATAACATTTAGAACCCTCTCGGATCACAATTATTGATACGACACTTAAAGTGCGACGGGGCTGTTTGTACTTAAGCTTAAATATCAACGAATTTTTCCTAATTTATTATTTATCAAGCTTCTACATTTGCGCACAATATCTTCCTCCTACTTAAGCCTTGACTTATCTCTATGACGACGGGTATAATAGAATGGTAGGCTAAAAATCTTTATTCAAACCAAGGACGGAAAATTCCCGAATTATATAAGAAAATGATCACGTTTCTACTTTTCATTTTTTGTAAAGGTTACAGGTTAGGTTCTTAAACAAATACTTTTAGATTGTTACACAATCAGATGCTTCAGAAAGTAATAGAAAATGTTTCATTCAAAATATATTATTTTTATAGAACTGAATTCTGTTTACATACATTTTATTTTTTGTACAAATCTTAACGACCAACAAGAGAGGTAATTGTATTGACATACATGGTTATTACTTACTAGAGCCATGCCCTCGCTTCGCTCCGGGTATTTAAAAAATATTATAAATGATGTCCTTAAATTGTGTACTCTCTGTAATTGTGTAGTTTTTCATTATTTGAAAAAAGAGAAAAAGAAAAAGTTATAAAAAGCAAAAATAAAAGAATAGCGACAAATAATAGAAGAGGGAGGACAGAGCAAAAATAAAATTGAATAGGTAAAGGAAAGAGAGAGAGTGATAGAAAAGAGAGGGAGAGGTAATCGAAAGAATGATAGTGAAAACAGACTAATTATTCTGAACAGATAAAAATAAAAATTAAAGAGAGAGGATGAGAGACAATGATAGTATTATAAGAGGAAGAGAGACGGAAATACTATAGACTTCTATCAGTAAAGAATTTTTAAAATCGGATTAGTAAAATGGCCATATTTAATTATTTAAAAAATGTATATGGCAACAGTAATTCACTTTAGTCACTCACGAATAATTTAGTTTTCTAACAGTGAAAAATTTTTTAAAACTGAATTAGAAACAACAAAATGGCCATATTCTATTAATAAAAAAATGTATATGGCAACACTAATTCACTTTTGTCACTCACGAATAGTGTAGTTTTCTAACAGTATAAGAATTTTAAATCGGATTTGTAGTTCCTGAGAAACTCCTCAATTTACAAAATGACCACCTTATGGCACTTAAATGGCCACATCTTTTTAATTGAAGTATTTATGGCAACACCACATAGCCTATGTTACCCGGAAAGGATATAGCTTCCCATCGGTGAAAGAATTTTGAAATTCGGTTCAGTACTTTTCGAACCTATTCGCAACAAACAAATATACAAACAATCAAATCTTTCCTCTTTATATAATAGTATAGATAGTACACATCTTGTTCCTAGAAATATTTGTTGCAAACAATTTCTTGGAAATTAAAAGTGACACGTGTACATTTTGCAATAACCTAATCGAATATATTATGTGTCTAAAAATAATTGGCTAAAACAGTTTTAAATGTGTAATGTGTATATAGGTAGTAGTGAGGTGCCGGATCGTTATAAATGTATATCCGCGGATACGGATTCAGATACGGATCAATGGCGTCAAGATCCGCGGATACGGATACGGATCTTAACTATCGTAGTCAATTTGTGTCGGTGCGCGTGACTTTGAAACAATAGTTTATAAAGAAAATATATAAAAGAAATATGATTTATTCTTGAAAAAAGACTCCGATAACAAAAGTTCTGTTCTTTTTAAGTATTCATTCTGAAATGTCACAGCCGAGACGTTAAATGTCTGTTAAATGATACCTTTTAGGTAACCAAATTTAATAGTATTTTATTGCTACCTATTCACCTACATATAGAATTGAATCTATGTATTAAACATTTATAAGGTAAAAGATCCGTCAAAAATGTAACGGATACGGATATTTTTTCTCCCGCGGATATCCGCGGATACGAATGCAGATACGGATATCCGGAACACCACTAATAGGTAGGTACACATATTTAGTCCACAGTGTGATACATAAAAACTTAATTTCAGACGGGCATGTGCGGGGATTCGGGCGGCGGTGGGAGCGCCCCTGGAACGCCGCAGGATCCCCGTGTGGACGTACCGCAGCCTCGACCGTTACCTATGCCGGAGTATGGCGGATTCTTTGCGCTACTCACTGAGTACTTACCAGATACGAATCAGCCTGTCTCTGGTTTCCACAGGTGAAATTAATAAAATATTATACTTGTTTATATATATATATGTATTTATAATATGTATTTATGTAACATGTACAATTTATGTATGTAGTATAATAAAAGTTATTATTATTTATATGTTTACACATATTATATGTACCAAAAACATATTATTGGTTTTATAAGTTAATACAGGTTTAAAACTGTTTTGCGCACCACCTATATTTTTGTTTGCTAAGGTTTCGTACGACCAGCAGGTTGCCTGGAAGAAATCACTTTAAGTGATAAGGCCGCCTTTGCATGCTATAGCTTAAGTTACTGCTTGTAATTATTTTCGTCATTGTATTTCACTGTGTGTGCAATAAAGTATTTTATTATTATTATTATTAATATTATACTTGGTAAATTTCTCATTATCCAGGCATTACTAAGGAAATACAATTATGAAATGTTTTATTTCGGACCGAGTTCAACGTCGATACAATATACATATAATATTTTCTTGTAAAATTGTCGATACGCGTAGCCGGTATTATTTTGCCAATTACGATAATATCGAGTATCTAGACAAATAAATCTTAAGGGAACTAAATGAGTTCCAAATAAAACTTAGTATATTGGTTTCCCGAAATTAATTTCGAAATTATGAATTAATGAAAATTTAATTCAAGAAAATTTTAAAATTTGAATTAGAAACCTCATTTCGTAATACTAAGATATTACGACTTGAAATTTTATATTTTAGGTGTAACGTAGCGGTAATGTTGCTATGCGACGTGGTTCTTGATGGCGTGGAACTGGATTGGTCCATTCATGTACCTCTGATGCTACACATCGTGTTTCTTGGAATGGATCACACAAGGTTATCATATATACATATCATATACGTTATCTGTTTATAATTTCATCTCTCATTTTGGTCGCTTAGACATTCATTTTATTTTGACGTGACATTTATAATAATTATTATCATGCGGAAACATTTATGCATACTGCATCGTTGATTGAGAAATTGTACATATAAGAGAGTTATATTTATGAAATAGTGAGGTAGGATTACTGAGCGTAGGGATTAGACTCGTTAAAACAGAATTTATCCAGTCTGTGCGTATACCATTATATCAATGCTTTGTTTCGTTAAACCTTTATTATTAATTCTCTATTTTAATAAAAGTGGAAAATGGTAAAACTGATACAAGTTATTACGGCAATAAAACACTCCACTGAAGGAATATTGAATTAAACAAGCAAAGAGCAAATAAATATTGTTAGAAATATCCTTGAAAAGCGAGTAGTCTGTCGAGGCTGCATTCATGTTGACACGTTTTGCAATACGATTCGACCTTGTAAAAAGTATTACAGAGTCTATGATAAATAACATTTTATTGTAAACAATTATAATGAAATGAAAGCGCGGAAATTATTTTATTTTATGTAGTTTTGCATCTAGTTACTTAGATTGATTACCACAGAAAACGTATTTGAAATATTTTAACATCAACAATTGATTTAAATCTGGTTATATAACAGATGGATCGTCCATCAGCACTGCCGGCAACTGCTTCTGAATCTGTTGGTAGCCGTCGCAGCCCACCACGACCACCTGACCGTTGCCAGGGTATTGTTGGCTGCTCGGTCTGCGCAACTCGGTCTTGGGCTACCACCACCGCCGTTGCCTTTGATGCCGCATAACTTTACCGGTACATAATATATTATGATTATGATAAATATTGTTGTTTGTTCGTGTTGAACTTCAAAAGTACTTATCCGATCATAGCGATATTTTACATAATCAGATTAGGTATATATTTGTATGATAAATTATTTTTTATTCAGAACCTGATGCAGTATTTGATAACTTTCCTCAATGTGGACACTCGCCGCGATCTCATGTGCGTTCTTTGTCTTCAGACCCACAAGTCACACCTGAAGGTACCTTTTATGTTTGATGTTAACTTTTTTATGTAAAATTCAGTTCTTTAGTGCAAATATAATTGCAAAATCTTGCATTAACTACGTCAGATTTGACTTAGTTAATATTTAAGATGAAGAGGATTATTGATCTTTATAGGAGAGGCGGAAAACTATCCGTCCCTTCCAGTGATTGTTACGGACACGGAAGCGGAGCCTGAGGCGGAGGGCGAAGTAGCACCGGCTGAATTACCCGTTGCGGATGCTATTAAATCCATGGTCCACTTTCTAGCAAGTCGTCCCACGCATATGGCTTTGTGGCAATATGAAGATATCACCGCTAAAGGTAAAGACAACAAGTAATACAAAGTGAATACATAGTAATGTGATGATTACTTATTAGAATTAAATTATTACTTTTGTGAGCAGTTTCAGAGATTACCACCGACACTTGTCTATGAAATTGAATTTAGATAACATAGATTTTTGATGTCTAAATTGGTGTTTGCGACCACTTGTTGTGATTTGTTAAAATGTTGCACGTCGCCTCCGTATCGCCAACAACGGCAATTAACAAAGTATAACAAAAAGTAGCGCGAAACGAGTTGGAGGTACAAATTTTAATGATGTTATGTAACACGGAAACCTACACTGACAACAATTTTATTTTTTTATGGAACATTGCCCACTTGCCCGATATGGATGCTTAATTATAAACCCACGAGTCTTCTACTGAAATTCAAATTTTCTTTAATTTTGACCTTTTGGCTAAAGCCGTACTTGACATAGAGACGTACATTACATCGCAAGCTACTTAATTTAATCGTAGTCCACAACATATTGAAAGCTGGTGATGGAACCTAATTAAATCCATCACACTGAATGATTTCTTTAATAGAATATTCGGTAACAACAGCTTAATCGTACACTATCAGATTTTCATTTCCGTTCTACTGAACTACAACTAAAAAGCTGAAGTTAAGCTTGAGATTGAATTCTCTAATTAAACCCTAAAAATAGATGGGTGTAATAATAGATCCGAAAGTGTTGTTGGTTGATAAGAGAAGAAAAAAGGATTTGTTCTTCTAAGAGACTATAACGAAGCAACGGATGAATATCAATTGCATAGAGATAGTTTATAGGGCTGAAAAGTACATAGGATACTTAAATAAAATACATAATTCGTTTGAAATATTTTTTTTTCTTATTGAATCGTTCTTAATAATTATATCTTGGGCCACGCCAGTAGTCTAATGTCCGGGATTTGAACCCACGACTTGTTGATCGTGAATCCAACGCCCGAACCACTGAGCTACTGACGTTCCATCACCAGCTTTCAATATGATGTGGACTACGATTAAATTAAGTAGCTTGCGATGTAATGTACGTCTCTATGTCAAGTACGGCTTTAGCCAAAAGGTCAAAATTAAGCTGAATTTTTAAAACATATTTATTCAGTTGAAAGTGCCATACAGTGATTGTGGCTCTTGTATTGTGTCATGCTTATTATAGCAATTTATTGAAAATGCACTAAGGGTTTATTTTTTAGAATGAGAAAGGAAAAGAAATTTAAAATTGTTATATAATTTAAAATTAAAGCTAAAAAGTATTTATGATTTATGAGAACCTCATAATATTAAAATTATAAAGACTCCTAGAATTTCTATACAATATCGATCGTTGTAAGTGTTAGATTCGCGGGGTCTTAAATTATTAATAAATTTCAACTTCTGACATTTAGTAATTATTACCCACTACGTCTTTTTTTCATTTAGTGTGGAGTCTCCGCAGTTGCCAACAGATGGCTACACTACTTCGTCACACGTTACGAATCTTCCGCGAATCTCTGCCACATGCATTAATATCGGAAAGATGGGCTCAAACAGCGCTGCAACTTGGACTGTCTTGTCCTTCAAGACACTATGCGGGTAGATCTCTACAGGTATAGTTTTGAATCAAATTTATATCAATCAATATTGAATTAGATATCAAAAACAATATTCAGGGAAAACTTATAAATATAAGAATGAAACAAAGATACACGCTAAGACTTTTTCAAGACTTTAACTTGTTTTACATAGGTGTTTCGTTTTATTGGAGTTGCAATGACGGGTCGTATGGTATCAGACATACTCTCCCGTCTTGTCGAAACTGTTGCTGAACAGGGCGAAGATATGCAAGGATACGTCACGGAACTTCTCCTTACTCTAGAAGCAGCTGTCGATTCACTGGAATCAAACTTTAGACCTTTGGACTATATGCGGGATATATTCAAGAGTACCCCTAATTTAAATAATAAAGATGGCGGACCACATCAACCCAACGGGAATGTTTATGCGGCTGGTAAGGTCTTAATTACATTTTTTTTAATAAATGTAATAAAGATTAAGATTCAATTAAGTATTATGATGTTGTAGGTAAACGTTCACCGGGTGTTTGTGTTGGATGTGTGAGCAATCACACACGCAGTACGAGCTACTCTGTATCTTACTGCATGCGTAAGAACAACGCGCCCGCTTCTGGTATATATATGATTCATAATGTTTTTATAAAATTACTTATTTGTTATTGAAAAATTATAAATATTACTTGCTACCAATAAATTATTGACTTTTTCTTGCTTATTTATTTTTTTACAAATTTCATCACAAAATGACATTTTAGAATAAAAAGACACTTTATATTTATAAACCTTGGAAGTGCTAAAGAATAAAAGTAAGATTACGCAGATTATCTATAGTTACGCAATGTCGTTGATTACGCGATGTCCCTAATACAGTAAAGCTTAACTTCCTACGCATTAATTATTTCTGGAACGTATTTCTTTTCGCAGAAACCCGCCCACGTACTTGCGATTCCTCTAAAGGTGTTTGCTCAAACTTATGTCGTTCACGATCTGCGCAATCTTTGAAATTATTGGGTGATACTGCGACTCAGGTTTGTTATTTGTATCATTTATAATTCTACCCACACTAATATTCTATTTCGACAATATTTCTGTATATAATATTTCTACTCATAAAAAAGGTTACTTCAAAGAAATATTTTTATGATTAAATTTTTTTGTTAACAGGATGATAAATTAACAATTCTAGCAACCCTATTCTGGGTAGGAGCGTCACTCTTAGAATCTGATTATGAACACGAATTCCTTCTGGGCGTTAGATTATTATCTCGGGTTATGGCTCGCTTGCCTCTTGACCGTCCTGATGCCAGAGAACGATTGGATAGAACTCAGGCCCATGGAACTCATGGACCATCTTCCTTACACTCATTATTGTTAAAGGTTAATAGTTATTTATTTGTAAATTGTCACAAATCCTTATCCTAATCAACTTATTAGATTAATCATTTTGCAACTGTTTATAGGGTTGCACCCATCCCAATACATACGAGCCTGTGGTCGGGGTCCTCGTAGATGTAATCCCACTTCTGGAGCTGCCAGTAATTGATCCTACACAGTCGCTTGCTTTCCCGATGACCGTGGTAGCTCTTCTCCCCTACATGCTGCTACACTATGAAGACGCCAATGAATTATGCGTTCGCGCTGCGTGTCATATTGCTCAGGTGAGTGATCATATGATTAATAGTACAGGATCCTTGGTACACTTTTCATCATTTATTACTAACAAGCTGATTTTTCGTGAGTACCTTCCTTTTGACTAGACGCACAACTTTTTTCCTTACAGTAATGTTGGTAAATGGTAGCTTAATAGGGGTAGTAAGGATAAAATATGTTGATTTGACGAATTTTAAAAATTTAATACTAACCGAATTTTTCTTTGTTAATTATCGAAATAATTATCTAAATAACGTGAAAAAATATTTGTCCTACAAAATATAAGGTTTTGTTAGGGAGTCCCCCATCCCAAAATGTATCATAAACAAGGTCATGAAAAATAATTAGCCAGCTGATTTTTTTATTGGTTAGCTAACATTTGCATAGTTTACGGTAGGTAGGTAGGTATGTCATCTTGGTCCAATGTCTCTTCTCCAAGCTCCAATCTCATCTTCGTCTTCCTCTTCCTCACTTTGCTCATTGACGACGTCTGCCTCTGTAATTACATAATATAATTAATAAATCGCCGAATAATTGATAAATAAGTAATAATAAAATCAGTAGAGTACCTTGTAAATCAGAAGATATTTCTTCAAAAGATGGGCTTTGGGGACCATCAAACCAATAGTATCGATATTCATTATCAATAATTGTCCATCCATAATTTTCTGCTACTTTGTCGGTGGGACTGCGCATATGTGCATTACACCATACATTGGAAATAAATATCGTCCTTTTTATTTGTTGTAGTAATTCTTGTTTTGTTGGTGCTAAACTAGAAGGATCATATCCAACAATACTTTTTTTACAACATTTTCATTCTTTGATTTATACCCTTTTTAAACAGTTCATACCGTCCTTTATTAATTTCATTTTTTGTTTTTAAAGAGTACAATCTACACACATACTCTTCAATAATTCGAACTACTTCATTTGAACTAGTTAGAGATGTATGTTCACTTCTTAAAAGTTTAATAAAAGCGTCTTAAAAATTTTTATTTTTTTTCAAAATACTGACCGGTCTCTTCTTTCTTCTACGAAAGAAAGCAGGATTATAATCATTTCCTGTAAGAATGCGGCATATGGCGAGTGAACAAATTAATTGATCTCCAAGCTTGGTATAAATTTCATTCATGTTTAAGTACATTTTTTATTACTCGTGCTTAAATTAATTATTATTTGAATTTGATCTTTTAAATACTTGAAATTTGCCAACATTATTATTGGGATATTATAATCTGTACAATGTATCTCCACATTATAGTTACAATTAAGTTGACAAACGTGGTACACAATTTTGGTGTCAGCTTCTTCGTGAAAACAAGAAAGGTTATATATGCGTTTGTGAGCAAGGATAATAGTGTGCCTCAGCTCCAATAGCAAAATGTACAAAATAATATTATTTTTATTTTCTTGAATTTCAACTGTGTAACTGGAGGACTGGAATAACATACCACGCAATTTGTAGGACAATGTGGGTGGATATAAGCCACAATCTAGAATTATCGTACAAGGATTTGTTGGGTGTCTCATTGAAACGAAGCTATTCTCGAACATTCAGCTGATAGTAATTAATTTTACATTAAGTATTAGTACTATAACCTTTGAGCGTAGGACCAAGATGACATACCACGCTATTTGTAAGACAATGTGGGTGGTAAACTATGCAAATGTTAGTTAACCAATAAAAAAAAAATCAGCTGGTTAGTAATTATTTTTCGTGACCTTGTTTATGATACATGTTGGAGAGGGGTACTCCCTAACAAAACCTTATATTTTGTAGGACAAATATTTTTTCACGTTATTTAGATAATTATTTCGATAATTAACAAAGAAAAAATCAACATATTTTATCCTTGCTACCCCTATTAAGCTACCATTTACCAACATTACTTACTGTAAGAAAAAAAAATTGGGCGTCTAGTCAGAAGGAAGCTACTGACGAAAAATTAGCTTGTTCGTAGTAAATGATGAAAAAAGTGTACCAGGGATCCTGTACTATAAACTAAATTAATTTTTCTAAATTCTAAGTAAAAAAAGTATTTTTTTGTCTGGACGTATAATATAAACATCTAGACTTTTTTGTTATTAATATTATTAGGAATTTGCCTCCAATTTATTATAATAATCTACATTGAGAATATTTTATGTTTAGTTTACGGCTGAGAAAAGCAAGAAACTTGAGAATCTCGGAACAGTAATGACTCTATACTCCAGAAGAACATTCAGCAAGGAAAGCTTTCAGTGGACCAAGTGTGTTGTCAAGTACTTATGGGACACCTACTCGCATCTCTCACTGCAAATGCTTGCTTTCCTTGTGGAAGTTTTGGAGAAGGTAAAGATTATCTTTCGACCTTTTAAGTAGTAGTAAGTAGAATTATTATAAACGCCTATGCAGTATCTAAATCAATAACTGTAAATGATTGATTATGATGTTTAAATAGTTGAATGATGGTAGGGTGCTGTGAACCTTCAACTGCCGGTGCTCTCCATACTCCACTGCATGCTGTACTACGTCGAGTTAAACGCACCGGCCGCTCAAGCCGTCAACGCAGATCTGTTGCGAGCCGTCGCTAAGTTTATTGATGTGAGTTAACAATATTTAAGTAATTTCATTATTATTATGATAATTAATATTATTTATTACTAGAAACCACCACTTGTTTTCACACCACAATCAGAGGGAAGGTTTAGAGCACCTAAAAAACAAACAAATATATTTCGTTTGATTTATTAAAAAAATATCTTCAAAGTGATTAATTCTGTATGTAATGAAAAAATATAACAAAAAATCACGATTACTTTGCTATAATCCGCGGACAACACGTGAATTTGTATAGTGTGTCTTGAGCCCGCAGTGCCAACTGTAAAATTACATTCCCACATAACCCCTTTAAGGGGTATGCGTTAATGCATTTCCCACATTAAAAAAAACGGTTTATTAATGGATAATATTATTTTATATGATCTTATTAAAAGATTACTAGCATTTTGATGGATTTAGTAGTTCTAGTTTTCTTAACCCCCACCAACTAAGCTAAAACGTTAGTAGTCCAATGACTGGGATTTGAACCCATGAATATCGTGAATCCACCTGAACCACTGACCTACTGACGCATATTATGATGGCAACAAATAACGTATGGAAATATATTTCGATATAACAAGTGTCCTTGTTAGTCCAGTACGTTAAGTTTCGTCTCCCGTTTTCCCGTTTTCTCGCTGATTTATTTATATGGTTGTTTGAATATTAAATATTTTATGTTATGCAGCAAGACGGTAATAACTACAAAGAAGCGATGAAAATTTTAAAATTAGTGGTGACAAGATGTTCGACGCTGGTCGTGCCGCCACATTGGGAGCACACATCATCTATCCTGGATACAGACTTACATGGCAAAAAGGTATAAACAAATTTACCAATCATATTCTAATAAGGGGTAACAAAAAAGATATAAAGGATTTTGTAATCGTTAATAAAATTGCGATCTAAAAGTTGTTTCGAATTTCACATAGGTTAAGAAAAAAGCGACTGTAGCTTTCAAAGAAATGTATTTCGTAGATTTTGATTTTATGAATGTTCTAGTAGACGATTTTTTTTTCGCTTTCAGGAGCTTCCTGGACGTACAATGGACTTTACATTTGACTTATCACAAACGCCTGTGATCGGTCGCAAGTACCTGCAGAAGAGTGGAAGTCAACCAGCGACTGGACCGAGTTCGTTATCAAACGCATCCAGCGCTGCGCCTGACAAAGGTATTTTGTTGAGTTACTTTTAAGGCTGCAGTTCGCAAGCGTGATAATTTCTGATTGAACCCCCACATTGATATTTTCTACTCACACAGACACAACGAGCTGTAATAGTATATGCACCCTAGAAACGAATAAATCTACTTTGGGCGCTTCGCACAATAACATATTCATTACGCGTTTGTCTTCGTAGGATGCATATGAACTTCATTTATAACACGCAATGATTAGCTACTTGCATCGCGAAGCCCGCGTGCTTGAAATAAGACTAGGTGAGTAGCCGGTGCTTTGACACCGGCTACTCACCTAGTCTTATTACGGTCAAAGTGTACGCTTTCTGGGAGTTATAATAACTATTTAATTTTTAGGAAGACTATATTTTTGAAATAAATAACTCTTTCATTCAAGATTATTTACAAGGTGTAATTGAATAAACTAAAAACCATAAACTATGTTCAGAATCGAGAGTAGAATCGATTGCACTACTTTTAAATTTACGTCAATTTTATCACAAAAAAAAATTTTTTTTATGGCATGATAAATAAAAATATAAAAATTTATTATGTAAAATATTATTTAGCAAACGCAAAGGTTAAATTGGTACTTCACACCGTCTTTGCTCGTAGACACAGGTGAATTATTGCGGGGAGGTCCAAGTGGGGTACGTCACTGATAAAATATAATGAATCAATGTAGAGATATGAATCAATTAGAATAGTCATCATTATAAAACATATGAATCACTTTTACAATAGTTTTTAAAACAAATTATTATTTTCTGAATGTATTAATTAAAATAAAACCAGTAATAGAATTTTTAAAATCGGATAAGTAGTAAAAATATGGACATTTTCTTATAATTAAAAAAATTTATATAGCAACACTACAGCATCTTTGTCACTCACGTTTAGTGTAGTTTTCTGTCTGTGAAAAAAAAATTGAAACCGGATTAGTAGTTCATGAGAAACTTTCAATTTACAAAATGGCCACATTGTGGCACTTAAATGGCCATATCTTTTTAATTTGAATGTATATGGCAGCACCACATAGCCTATGTTACCCGGAAAAGATGAAGCTTTCTATTGTGAAAGAATTTTCAAAATCGGTTCAGTACTTTTCGAGCCTATTCGCAACAAACAAACATACAAACAATCAAATCTTTCCTCTTTATATAATAGTGTAGACGTAGATGGAAAAAATGTTTTTTTTTAATTGTCGATTGTTTATGTTCTGTGTAATATAAAAAATGTGGGATTCGCAGATGATTGAAACAAGTAAAGGGGTTCAAACAAATTTAATTAATTTTCCTATAAATTTACTTTTTTATCTTAAGGATAGTTGAAGAATACAAATTAAAAGTCGTCGCCTACACTAGCGACCCACCCTCTAGTACAAACAATAGACGATATATCGCCGATCTATTGACCTCGTGAACTACGAACGGACGTGCTCTCACCTTGAATACTGAGACCTCACTGATTTTTTTTCGCATGCGTACTCTAGTTTATAACGAATTACGGTAGGCTACTGGCTTCTTACTAAAATGTATGGGCAGCGGGAACGATTTTCGCTAAAAAAATTGATGATCTTTAGGCTTTAATTATTGTTTTTTAGTTTGAATTAATGAAAATCTTGAACGGTGAATGTATTATTTAAGCTTTCTTCTCAAGATTTAAATAAAAATATTTTCAAATATTAGAACTAAATAGCATAGAAAGTTAAAATAGGAAAGAGAGATTTCAATGTTTTTGATCAATGTTGACGAATTTTTTTCTCGAAAATTAAGGATTATTTTAGGATTATCACGCGGCGTAAGTGCAGACTCATGTATTAAGCATTGGAGATTTTTTTCTAGTGTCAATCAATGAAGTGAGTTCTTTAATATTTTTAAAATCGTAAGTGTATATTCGCGCGATTTTTAGGGACTGGCCCCTTAAGTAATTAAAGCATGTTCCTTAGAAGCAACGACAATTGGAAATAAACTAGTAAGATTATAATCAAATAATTAACGTTTCTTTTCGTTATTATGTAATCATTACAGACTTTTTATCATAGTCTGTAGGCGGTATGGGACGTGTGGAAGTTAAGAATTCAGATGATGATGGTGATGATGAACGTGTACCGAATATTAAACAACTGTATTAGGGTGGAAATCGTTATAAAACTTTAAAATTTATATATTATGTTAGCCAAACTATAGACTTGAAATTTATAGAATCATTATTAAATGAAGAAAATAATGTTGGAACGGAAGTTTTATTTTACTAACCTTAGATAGCTAACGTTTCCAAAATTAGTTGATGAGCTAACCATTCGAATTTATTACAACCAACTTTGAAACGTATTTTTTGGTAAAGTTATGCAATATTTTTATCTAGTTTATTGTATTGTCACGAAATATACGTATAAAAATACATTTATTTTATAATAAACTTGGTTTAAGTTTTCAATAATAATTAATCGTAGTATAAATAACAGCCTGTTTTTATAGGAAAATGTCTCTTTTTATGATTGATAAGGGAAAAACGAGGAGACGGTCCACCTGATAGAAAGTGGTCACCGTAGCTCATGGACATCGACAAAAGTACAAAACTAGAAGGTATCTCTTGTTTTGTCGATGCGTTGCCGACTCGAAGATAGTGAGAGGAGGGGGAGTGAAGCGAATAATGCTGCGGTTTCAATATACCCCGAGCTAGAACCTGGTGGTCATTGGAACCGTAGCAGGAATGAGATGGCAGAGGGAGGGGGTAGATATAGCCCACATGCAGCTCGGCCGGAACTCATCAGAGACACTTGGCGGTCGGATTCACATGCAGGTCGTCGCAAGCCAGTCAGAGAACAGATCCCCTACCACTAATGGGAGTGCTGGGTTACTCAGATCTTACGAGATGCTCTCCCAGCGGCAAAGGGGAATTGTATTCTAAGCCGTCCCCTCACGTGTAACCCGTCCCTTGGTGGGTTCTGGTCATCTTGAAAATGGTTTCTTTTTATTTTGTATTAAATAAATATTCATTGTATGTACGTCATTTTGATTAACGTTTGCTTTCTAGGGTTAAAATAAAATTGATACCTTTTTTAAGAATCTTACGCGACCCTTAAAATTTAATAAATTAAGCTGTTCTTTTGAGAGGCTTTCAAAACATAATTAACTTACATATTTTCAGTATTAATATTTTATAAGTACTGTACAAATATAATGCATGGCGGTCATTCAGTAAGATATGATTCCAGCAGGATCATCGACGTCAGGCTCCGCGTCCACCGTGGTCGGTGCGGAGACGACGGGTGCTAACACGAGTCAGCCGCACAGCGCAGCCTCTCCGCGCCGCTCGCTGTCGCTATCCCCTGCAGACGCGCTCGCCTCGGGGTGGAAACGCCCCTGGATGTCACAGGTTATAACCATTGTATAATGTACCTGTATACATGCTCGGTTTCATAATTCCGTAGAATTCTGACAGTTTGTACATCAAATAGAGAACATATTAAAGTGTAAACAAAAGTAAAGTATCCAAAAGAAAGAATAAAAAAATTTGACTTTGTTATTATCACTCGTCGCGCCGCTCTTAGACTGAAGCTCGAGCGTGTTTATGTTAATAATCTAGCTCTTATAATAGAAAAATTTTCCTACAGAGTCGAGTACGAGAATGCCTCGTGAATCTATTAACAACATGCGGTCAGAGAGTTGGTTTACCAAAGAGTCCATCGGTAAGTAAATTATATTTACAATTAAGTAACTGTACATTAATTTATATATTATCATATACTGTACAAACTGTACAAAGCATGTATGTACTTTGTCTGATTAAGCCCGGTAGTGTACAGTGTACACTGAACTGTGATATATATATATATATATTGTAAGCTCTTTACGTACTGAACGCTTTGCAATTAATCCTATTTATTAAACGTAAAGCGCTTAGATTGTATTAGATAATAATCATATACAAAGGATGTTATTGTACAAATCGGGTCAGTTAATAACAAAAATATAAAACAAAATTTAGTACATTAAGTATTGTTTTTTTTTTTGTGACATATCCTAGTAAACTGGCGCAATTTGTATTTTAAAAAAAGTATACGAAGGCGTATTATTCAAGAAATAATAATAATATTTCTATCCATGGCTGACATAGGACGATTTAATTACCACTATATGTTCCAAGGTAACGCTACAAATATTAAAGTATGCTTTCGCACGCTATGTTGGAGGCTCAGATAGAAATACAGTGATATACTCTCACAAATACCCAAAACTGACGCTTTGGGTAACGACCGTGTTTTCAGCTTTATGCTTCTCATTTATCCATGTTCCATCTTATTGAATCGCTCACTGGGTGTCTCTATATTTATTTACTTAATAAAATAATTTTGATATTTGAGAATCAATATTAAATATATATGGAAATGCAATCCAGTTAATATTGAGTAATGTGTAATATTTTAAGTTAAAAAAAAATTAAAACAATTTAATTTTCTTAGTAAAGTAGAATTACATACTTACGTTTAGGTGGTTTCAAATCCTAAACTAAACGTATTAACAAAGTACAAAAACAAGACCATTTTTTACATAAACACGTAAGATCAAGATTTTTAACAGTTATAAAAATGTAACTACGTATAAAACACACCCAGTAAGTTAATGTCATTCATCAGATAGGCATCAGAATACAAGTTCTACATACATAACTGCTTCAAGTTCCACGATCATAACAGCACACACCCATTACATAGATTGCTCGGTAAATACATAAATACAGATAGTTAAACGAAGTTTAGTTGATCATACGAGAATTTGATTTGTTATTAAATAGAGTGTTTAGTAAGTATCATTTTTATTAAAGAGTGTTAAAGGCAACAGTTTTAATCCAATTTTCTTCCACAAACTTCTTGATTAACATTAGCGAAGGAATTTGTCTTTAGCTATAGCTAAGTTTATACATGTGTAATAATAAATAACACAATAAGATCATACGCTTAAAGTTCGAGAAATACGACATCCAGCACACAAAACCAGTCGATACAAACCAACCGAAATAATATACTTATTCATTTCATCAAAAAAAAAAGTGTTGCACAATGAAAACTTGAACATTAACGTTGTGCATTTTGGAATGGTTTATTGATCAGTATAAGTTCTATCATTTATATGATTAAATACAATATTCATCTATTGCGCTATCGTACACAAATTCTAATGCAGTTTAGTATGAAACGTGTTAGGAATTAATCGAATTTTCGATCACGTCTCGTGTCCTGACTCGAGTTTAATATTTTTTACCCACATACCGCTAAAGAAGTTTTCATTTTAAAAAAATCAAAACGACGTAAGAAATTACTTCTACATGGAACTGTCACAGCTCACTCTGCACTGCAATTCGGCACATGTTTACAGCACATAAAATTAAAAACATAAAAAAAAAAAAAAATTTATTCTGTAATAATTACCTAAAAACTAAATCTATGAAATCACCATATACATTGAAAATCTGTGTGAAAATTTGTGTGTTGTGGTTAATTGGCTTCATTTGTAGGTGTGTTTTAAACTTATCTCCATTAATAATATGGGGGATAAGTTTGTATGCAGGAGGTAATTCCTGGAAATTGAATTCTTTTACTGCTAGAAAAATACATTATTCCCGATGTTCTATATTAAGGATAACCATAAATGTTACTAATAAATATAATGGTTGTTTAAGCTGAGATTACATAATAATCTATATATATATAAAAGGAGAAACTGACTTAATGACTGACATATCAACGCAGGGCCTAAACTAAAAGGGTTAGAAACTTGAAATTTTACACAAGGATTTTTGAATATCCATCCCATAACCAAAGTTAATATGAGTACCTCAAAAAATTATTAAATATACCTACAGACTATCTACTGTTGGCTAATATAATTCTCAATATCGCAAACGTAGTTGCGGGTAAAAGCTAGTTATTCATATTTTGCAAAATAATAATAACTGTCTTAAAAAACTGTCGTCTTAGGACACGATTTTTTGAAAAGTAGTAATTTATTTCATAATTATTGATTAAAACGAGGATGAGAAAGCAAAATGTCAGATATTTTAGATAAAATTTTAATTGAATATGTATAAGTTTCAGTATTTAACTATGAATTTAAAGAAATTGTGACATATATTTATTTATCTGTTATTCAAAAGTCTGCTGTGAGCTTTTCATAATTTTTTAGACATGGATTAATTTGTTGATGTTTTCTCAGGTCATCTTCAGTCAGAGTTCCGAGTTGTTGGAACGTGAGTCGTCGATGGCGTCATCACTGGAGGAGGTTTCGGGTACCCCGGGCAATGAGCCCTCGGGTGGTGCGCCCCCTACCGACCACTTCGGTGTCTTCAAAGACTTTGACTTCCTTGAATACGAAAGCGAGAGTATCGAGGTTACTTGTTTTAAATATATTATTAAATATGTACACATGTTGGTGAATTTCAAGTTTTTATTTATTTTCTGTTACTTTACTTTTTTTCTGTTCTTTGCACGCTTTCCCACTCTTTCTTCCACGTCTAAGATCAGCTGGTAATAAATGCTCTTACCATTAAGGTCGCTTTTGTGAACTACAGTGAATTTACTATTTAAATTAATTTGAGTTATTATTTTTCATACCTTACTATAAGACTGATAGTTGTTTCGATAAACCAGGGAGAAAGTTCCGATAACTTCAATTGGGGCGTTCGAAGGAGGCTGTTAAGTGAAGAGCGTGAAGATGGGACTGCTCCTGAGCGCAGTCCACCTCCAAACCGCAGCAAACCGCAAGACCTTAGCGACCACCACCATCATGCGAAAACTGTGAGCAATACATTATTTCACTATCCACTATCATAAATAATAGGCATTTATAACACAACTCAAATAAACATCCATCCTTTGGTCACAATTGTAATTATTTGTACAATAAATTCGAATAAAATTTCAAGGTTATATATTTTATATATGAAGCATCTGAAACTGAAAAGGAAATTTTAATGAAGTTCATCAATCAAATTCTAGTGATTATGACGTTTTTAGGTTGAATGACAAATCATTCCTTCCGTCCTTAATAATACACATACTATCGTAAAGTACTTACTTTAAAATAAATTACAGTTTGTTATTTATACATTTTTTGTCGTCGAGTTGTGAAATTATATTACATTAAAACTGTCTTGAAATAGGGTGAAGAATCGTCTGATGAGGAAGTCGGTTGGGAAGAAGGTGCAAGGGTGGAAGCGGGAGATGGAGACGCAGGTACATCACACGAGTTGTCCCTCAGGACGCGAGCGATTTCCATCTCCAGCGCTTCCAGTGAAGCAGACGGTATGTTTTTGTAGATAAATCCTACTCTATTAAAAATGTGAGTTATATATATTTTTTGTGTATCGATTAACGTCTGATGTTTATCTAATAATAATTTATAGTTATTTTTGTCTGTCTGTTTGTTACGCTTTCGCGTTTATACCACTTTACCAATTTTGATAAAATTTGGTACAGAGATAGACTTCAGCTTGGGAAAGGACATAGGCTATGTTTTATCGCGAAAAAAGAGTTAATGCGTTATGGGTCACCTAAGTATATTTCTTACTAGCAAACTGAATTATTCACAATTAATATTTAGGTACTAATATTTATTCGAAGTAAATTCGGCTACAGTAGTCAATCTAACGCGTAATAATATGACGTCATGTTGTGTGTAACGTCTTGTTGTCAAAACGTTATTTGTAACTATTACTACTATACTAAACTGTTCCACATGGCGTGACGTAACCCAAAATGCCATGACAGTTCTGAGCGACAAGACAGTTTTTGGTAAATTTTAATCGCAAATACTTTTCAAAATAAATAATGCTTTGCATAAAGTAGACGTTAAGCTACAGTATTCATTGTTGTGTACGTAGGCGAGCGCGGTGACGTGACCCCAGTACCTGGCGCGTCCGGCACTAGTCGCGACACTTGGCCCTACTCCGTGACCAGGCGACTCATCAACGCCTCACACGAAACATTGCTAGTTCAAATACATGCAATACGCACCATTTTAAAGGTAACTAATTTTTTTATCTTTTTAATATTCTAATTCAATTCAAGCGTCAGTAGGTCAGTGATTCAGGCGTTAGATTTACGATAAGTCGTGAGTTCAAATCCCAGTCCTTGCACTACTGACGTGGCCCACTCCTAAGACAAGCATTTTAGCTTATTTGTAGGGTTTAAGGAATACTAGTAGCATTTAATCCATACTTCTAGTAATTTTAAAAAATATCGTCCTTAAAATATCACATCCTGAAATCCATAAAATAATTGATGAGAATATTTGGATAGAGTAACAAAAACAGTTTTTAGAATATGTAACTAAATGTGCAAAATAAATAAATGGTTTACTCCGACGAACCACATTTACCAATTAAAACAAAAAACATAAAAATATTAAGAAATAGAAATGACGAGAAAACCATTGCACGATGAACTCATTAATAATTGTCATGACATTGTAATTTTAATAAAATTATTACTAAAAATTGACATTCCAAGTCCAAAGTTTATAATAATATAATTTTGACTGAATATTTCATCAGCCGTTCTCATTTCTACGTTAAGTTATATAAATGGACGTAAATTCTAATTAGAATCAATGTCATTGTGCAATGTGTTTTAGAAAAAAAATTACGTCGTAACAAAAATATAATGTAGTTTCAGTGCTGTTAAAAATTTTCTACGTTTGCGTTGAAAACTGTCGCTAAACTAAAAAATACAAACACGTCAAACATGTGTATCAGCTTTCCAGGAAACGGTTACCCCTACCATTGTGCTTCGTGTTTAAAATTTCTACACAAAAAGTTTTAAATTATTTTTTGATAAATCAAGCTTTTATTACTAATCATTTGTATCAAATTTGAATTAATATGGATAGGCCTTGTTTGTTTGAAATCGATAGGGTAATGTCGTTTATATACTAAGTTGGTATGACCACTTTTCGGCTAATCAGATCAACTTATTTAGTATAAAACAATCACTAAAGCATTTTGGATTCGAGATCATAGTCCTGGGTTTGGTTCTGGGTCACTAACGGGTCCACTATCCCTCTATGCCTGCCATATTGTTTTTCATTTGTAATCCTGATGGTTTAATGGTTAATATAAATATTTATTTGTAGGAAATTACTATGAAAACGATGTCTGTTTGCGGAACGGGATCTGACTCAGGTGGCGCAGAAGAAATGGCCGCGGTTCTCGAAAGCCTCAATTCCGAAGAACTCCCACTATTGTGGATAGGCTCCGCCATTGCTGAATGCGATAGCATCCGGGATACTGTTAGATATTCGGCGTTGGAGATCGATGAACATCTTGAGACGTATTTCAATAGAAGAGAAGTCGCTCTGGAGGTGAATAGAAAATTTAATTTATAACACATGAGCATTTCATTTCTTCCAAACGACTTTGTTTTGTGGAATTTTGAAAACTATTTGTAAATATGACTTTTTGTATCAACAGGTTCTCGAATCACCTCGCAGTACACAGGCAGATATTAGTCGGTGTCTGTACAAACTAATATTCCAACTGCTCCTGATTCTGGAGAGCAACAACAAAATGATCTTGAACGTCTATACTGAAGCCCTCGAGAATCGGGTAAGACATAAATTGTATAATAAATTATTATAATATATAGAAAGCTATATTATATATTAACGCAGTAACAAAACAAGCACTATGGATTATAATCCTTAAGCACAAACCGTTAAATCTACAAACTATAAACATGGTAGTATCTACCATCCATCCGTCGAATAAGTGAAATGAGAGAGTTCTGATTAATCATATTTTCAATTTTACAGTAAATAATATATGAAAATTATAATTATCCGAGTTATCGCCTTTAAAGTCGACATTTTAGCAAATAAGGTTTTCCGCATGACGTGAAAGTATATATAATAATAGAATATGTATATGTTGAAATTTTTATTACGTTTTAAACAATACAAAAAAACTAACAACACAGATAATATCAATTTTCACTGAAAGAATCGTCCGTGGGGGTGATAAGGGTTGAGTTGGTGATGAGTTTCAGGATTTTTAGGGAGTGAAGTGCGTGAATTATGGATGAATTGATAAATAATATAGGAGTTGATTCTGACTGATCCAGCTACACTAAAAGAAGCGACAAACACTATCAAATTTTAATATTAGTGTGCTGGTCAAAATATCAAAAGTAATATTGTGCGGCGTTTCGCCCGACATTATTATATTATTGTTGCGTGTGTTAATTGAATTAACACATTTAAAATTACTTACAAAAACAATATGATAAAACATGAAAAATAAAACGTAAAAAATAACACAAGTCAACAAAAAAAAACTTTATTTTTGTGTTTGTTATTTAATGACTATTGTCTGAGTGTTTACATTGAAAAATAACCAAAAACTCAATTTATGAAGAAATAAGTTTGCTTTTGTATGTTTTATATTGATAATTAAGTTTTAAAGTTCTTAGTGGAGAGTAAAATAATAATTGGCAATACTTTAAAACAAAATGGCGACAAGTCGCGCATTCTATTGTATTGAGTGTATGTATGTCTATTACAAACTGTAGCAACTACTTTTGCATATGACTGAGTCGCAAAATAGCATACAGACTTTACTTGTCGAAATAATATGAAATTTTCTATGAGAACAAAATTTCTAGAAAAGCAAACTTTAACCAAAAAACCTATTTTACCCATTATAAGTAAGGTAAAAGAAATCAAAATTTGACATTTTGTTGTCAGACTCAAAATCCGTGTTGACCGGTGTAATTATTCTAGAATAATTTTGAAGTTGGCAGTTGGTACGAAGGAGTTGGTACGAATTTATACTTTATTACATATGATTTATTACATCTATGATGATCACGCCTCGCCTTTCCTTTTACATTTGTTTGGTATGACTATTATAATGAAGTACGTTATGATCAGGGTGCGGACATGAGTGCGGCAGTGATGTCAGTGCGCTCGGCTCTACTAGCTCACGTGTCGGTGTCATGGAAAGACCACTCCGCCACCGCACCACATACCGACGAGGGACTCATGATGCTCATGCAGAGACAAAGGTAAATCTATCTTACATATTATATACTGTAAATTCTCTGTCTGTTGAAATTATAACCCATAACATCATTAAACATTAAAATAATCTCTAATAATATATTTATTTTTTGTCTCTATCTTTTATGCAATCCTACAAATAAATAACAATACAATTAGTTACAGTTCAATAAAACAAAATGACCTAAAAAAATAAATATATCATGAGTTACGTGCATATGCAGCTTTAGTTTTTCTTGCTTACTTACATCCTTGCTGTTGTCTATGCCATACTCACTAAAAAATAAATAAAATTCTAAAATTCCATTTTATTAAAAAATCTTAAGTAATTTTTTTAATCGTAGTATATTCGCGTTGACACTTACAGAAATGAAATTTCAAAAAATTTCTGACTAAAAACCTGAAGCAAACAGCGAATTGACTTTCACCGTCAACATGTAACTATTGCTCGATTAAAACTGAAAAACAAGTTTTGATTTGTTTCTAAACTATGGAAATTAAATTTATAACTTATGTTAGATTTGCTCTAGATCTCTTGATCTGTCCAGTTTTTGTAGCAAACTATATATGAAATTTCCCTCCCTCTAATTCTGAATATCGAAAAAGAATCAGGATATTTGTTTTATCTGTTTTTGGTTTTTTAAATTATTACGCTCAAAGTTGATAATGGCATGCGTGCATTTTATTGAATGTAATTTTGTATGGAATTTAGTTAGAAGCAAATTATTTTGTAATGATAACGTTATGATCTTACGCAGATGGTCCGAGGCGCTGACGTCAGTGCGCGTGCGCAATGCTATGCACATCCTGGAGAACGGGGACTTTCCAGAGGATGACGTCACAAGCTTGCTGAACGTTTATTGCAAGAGCCTTATGCAGGCCAACCCTGGTGAGTGTTGCTATAAAATTTTCAAATGTGTGTACCAATAACACGCATTCTCATTGAACTAAAGGAAACTATAGTTTACTCTTTTCATTTAATTAAATTGTGTAATTGTTTGAAAAAGACCTATAATAATATTTATTAATATTTAAACCTTAAATATTACGAATATCCAAGAAAATAAGAAGACCGAACAAAAATATTTATTTATACACGTGGGTTTCGGACACGTGTTTACGTGATTTACGATAATTATTTGAAGACTTAGCGTTCATATGTTTTCTTTTCTGATTCTACATTTACTCTAAAAATAATTTAACTTTTCAGAAATGGTGGCGATGACGCGTCCGGCCAAGGAGGTATCCCAGAATTTGTCCTACATGATGGAAAAACTCTTCAAGGTGTCGATGTCACTCCCGCGGAAACAGTTTGTCTGATATTATGCCCCCGCCCCCTCCCCCAGACCCGGGCCCGGCGCCGCCTCCGGTCCCATCCCCGCCCCCGGTCCCATCCCCACCCCATCGCAGTTGCCATCACCCTCTCCGGTGCACCCTCGCCGTCGCCCTGCACGGCCCCACCATTCCGCGCAGGTGCCCCGCCGTCCCGCACTTCATAGCTGCTTCAATATCGACATATAAGCATACACAATCACTTACATCACATTATTAATTTATTTTGTTCATATTTATTACTAACACATTGAAGTTTAAGACGATAAGTATTAAAAAATACTCATTACCTAACGCATTTCACTTATCGCATTACATCTAATCAGACGGAATCGGATCTCCGGAAACGTTTACTTCACCAATGCACATCACACCCGTGTGTTACTGTACAGCCTACGGTACGGGGATACAAGGATACAACGTGACTGCCGTTCTACGTAGGATTAATATTGACCTTCAGCCGTGTGAATACGGTTGAATAAGGGATTACAAACAGGGAAAATATTTGCTGAACAAAAGTTAATCTGGTCATGGTTGCTGGAAGCGATATTAAAATAAACGTTTCTTGTCCACACATGTAAGTAACCTATAACAAAACAATACGAAAATATGATAATGCATTTCTCTTAACCATTGATTGAATTAGTTCGATGCTGTTAGCATAGTAATATCATCGATCCGCTCCACAGCCATGTTTACTAACTCATTGATTAAGTTTTGTTTAGAATGTTTACCGTGAACGTGAAGCTTTACCGTGACTGTTGTGTTTAAGCCCATTTATTATTGGGCTTCTTCGATATGGATATACTAATGACAAAATTGTATTTTAACCAATATTAGAGTATACGTTACTCGTATAATAGGACAAATCTTTTGCCTTAAATGTGTTAAAAAATTTCTAAATGTGAGATTGTTATTTATGAAAGTTTATATTTTTGTGGTATAATTTAAGTATTAGCTTTAAAATAAGATATTGGTGTGTATAACGAATAGGTTAACCTGATTCAACCCAGGGTAGGCGATTACTAATGATTGCTGTATTATAATCACATAACATTTATTAGGAAAATCTTAGGTTTGTAAATAATATTTACTAAATACGAAAGTGATATGTTAGATGATGTTGTGACTTTTGAGATGAAGGCTATTCACTGAAATCGTATTGAAAAGTAAAGATTTAAAGTTAAAAAAATGGGAGGATATTTTTTAAATAAGTGTTAATGATAAACTAAATTGATACACGATTTAAAAGATTTAAAAAAAACATTTTGCCTATTCTAGCCTTCTCTGTGGTATGCTATTATTTGGCTCGTAAGTTAGTTAGACAAATGATTGACACAAAATATAAAACAACCCTAAAGTTCACGAAATCGATTTTCTGCAAACATTTCGCAACGGGATGGCAACCTTTAAATAAATGTAGAACATCCTTCGTTATTTCCCCTGTGTAATCATTGCAAGTTTACTGCAACGTCTTGGAAAATATAGAAGTTAAAGGTAAAAGATGTTTTGGACGTATATCGTAATCACTCATCTCTAGTATTGAAATATATTCGAACGCAATGTGTGTACGCCCGTCTGTCGTCGCGTCTTTACATGTTATGTGCACACGATGGGAGCTATACGTAAGTGTGATTAGTTCTCTAAACATGCTCTCATACACTGATATTATTTACGTTTTATCTGTTAATAAGTTATTCTAACTCCCTAAGTTGTTTAAATTTAGTTTAATGTATTTCTTCCAGTATTTGTGATAGATATTAAAATTATAGATGAATCTACCGTTTCTTATATCACTAGAAAACCGGGCGGCGGTGTAGTGAATAGTAGATAATTACAGTTAGACGAATTAGTGTACTAACGATTTAACACTCTCATTTAGTTTTCAAACGACTGATCTCAGCTAGGATATCGTCAGCACGCGTCTACGTCCGAATTGGTCCAGGACGAAATCTGTAATCTATGTCGCTCGCTGTACCTTTCACGCTCACGTCATTACCAGTTTGGTTACACTAGTCAACAGTAGTTTTGTTGCCCTTTATATAATTGCTTATATTTATGATTTTTTACTTGTTATCAATAAATATTACGAACTGTTTCCTCTTAGTGTTTAATTAACGTAAATAATATTTAAAAAAAAAATAATAATATCTCGCGTTTAGAGTTTGCGTTCATGATATCAAGGGCAACAAAAACATGTTGAGCTATGTCGTCTTTCCCAGTTTCTGTTGGATCTTTCAAATAGTATGTCAACTACTACGCAACGTAATAGTCACATATTGTTCTACGTTTGTAACAATTTCTGGACCTTATGTTTGTCTATAATATAATAAAAATGATCAAAGTATTTCCTATAGTAGTTAGACCAGATTGAGTCACATGTACTTGCTATCTAAAGTTTTGCATAATCCATTTGTTTACTCAACGCTTTGTGATATGTTTTTTAAGTTTTTAGTTACTAATTCCTGTATTTATTACTATTAGTGTAATTTAACTTCTTTTCGTAGCAAAATTGTATACTAATGTTTGTAATCATTGTACATGCATTTTAAATTAATTAATAAATAAATAAATTCATTAATTGTGTTTTACTTTACGTACCTACTTATGATATGTTATATATTTTCGTCAAAACTTAGACACACTGAGCGTGGCAAGGTAAATGACGCGACTCTATTGGCAGGTTAGACTAACCAATTCCTTGGAAATTTAACTCTTAAGGTGATGAAGGGTCAATTAAAGTTTTTAGTTAGTTAATTACACAAACACGGCGGAACAGGTTTCAATTAAACCTCAAATATTTTTTTAACAATAAAAATACTCTAGATCTTATATATCAATATTATATAGTAAACTATATGTTTTTATTAAACCTGAATACCGTAGTACGTCGCAGCCTAGCGGTAAGTCACCTAGACATGGAGGTGGAGCCATAGAATAATTAGTTTTGGAAGTGGCACAATAGTACATTATACAATTGTGCTAAGTTGGTCATTACAGTCGAGGCGGGGGGAGGGGTGTTGCAGCCCGAGCCGGAGGAGAGATCGTAATTATTTTTTTTAAGATAATGAGTTTGTTTAATATTTATGTTATAAGTTATGTATAGTTAAACGGGAGGGTGTTTGTCTGGCGATTAACTGTTGATCAGCTAGACAGACTGTATGTGTGCCAGTAAGTTTATCGTGAAATCATATGAAACTATACGAAACACAAAGATATAAAAAAAAACTACAAAACCATACGAAACTATATGAAAACATACGAAGCTATGCCAAATCATATGAAACTATAAGAAAACAAAAAACATTCTAAAACAGATCAAAAAGAGCGAGAGAGAAAGAAAGAGTTAAGCAAGATGGACATGGCCTTTCAATTACAAAATATAGGGCAACACTCAATAATATAAGGGAGTTTAAACTATAGCTTTTATCAGCTTAAGAATTTTCAAACGTAAAGAAAACGTATAACGTATGCACGTATACGTCAGTATAACTACTTTTTTACATTTTAAAAGTTAATAGAAATATCTATCAAAATCAGACCATGTTTTGCATACCTTTGTATTAATTCTTATCCAAATAAATGATTTTGTATTCAAGGCTGTTTCAATACCTGTTGATTACTTTTTGAATGATTGAAATCGGACTTTCCATTCAAAAGATATTACGAAAATAAAAATGTCAATATAAACAAAAAATACACGCTGAAGGGCCGGTATGGTGCGCCAAGGACCGCAACGCAGTGAGAGAGGGGATACCGAAATGCGAGAGCCAAAATGTTTAAAAAAAAATTATCCACCCGTGCGAATTCTTTCATCATCAGCTCTGCTATCTCACTTGCAGGGAAATAAAAAATACCTTTAAGAAAACAAATTAAAACTTAAGAAGGTACTGTCATTTCACTACTATTGTCATTTTATCAGTATCCATCTTGACAATAACTTTAATAGTAACTTAATCATAATGTTAAATGAACTCAATAAAAATAACGTTTTAACTAAACGTAATAGAAAAAAACATAATAGCAACCAGTTCTACGTTTTCGGGGAGCAAAATCGTGCCAAGTATTGATTCTTAAGTAACGTACAAAGACTCAAGAGTATTTACTTTTCAAAAAATCAGTATTATGTTATGTTTTATAGGTAAAGTTAGCTGTAGCAGCGAGTCTATACATTTCAACTAAACGATAGCGCCATCTCTGATCTCAGTTTATACAGGTGTTACAAAACTACCCGTACACCCGAAAGGTTAAATGGGGCCTCATAACGAGTCCATTCACAATATCTAAGAACCGTAGTAACGCTGTATAACATATCCCAAAAAAAAATAATACTTTCATTGATGTGCAAACCCTATTTCAGTAATATTAGAGAGTATACTACGCAGAATTGCTACGTCAAACGCCTCTTCGGATTCCGTTTGTTTCCGAAGGAACTCGCAGAAGTTCCTCCTGGGTGCAAGATCGGAGGGTATTAGCTCCTGTGTAGGGGGTTCTACCATCGATAAATCGTTGCCGATACAGTCGCGAGCACGATTTAAATTGCTATCTTCATGGCCTACGCATAACATCATATCGTAATATTCCGAGTTAGAAAGCATCGTTATTTTACAAAAAATATTAGAAAAAAAACTCGAAACAGTTGTAGGATATCGATTGAACATTTGAAATTGACAAAATATTTTTTTTCCAATTTGACATTTTTTGAAGCCAGTACTTGAGTCCTTGTATTGAGGTAGCAAAAATAATTGAATGAAAAATAGAAAAACTATCAAAGTAGACAATTATTAGGTAAAATAGGTACGTAGGCCTTACTGTTAAATAATCATTGTTCCCTGACATGACATCTTAAATTCAATATTTTTTGCTTCGATAATTAATTATATTTCTTACGGGGTATTTTGTAACACGTTGTAATATATAAAAATTAAACCAGGAGGCGTGATAGTGCCACTACCAAGTCGAGCCAAGCGAATCGCAAGGGGACTACTTACTACCTTTTCTCGAAGAGCTTCGTTGTTTTTTTAACCCTCGTTATTTGGATTATACCAGATTAAAAAAATGTCAGTAGTGTTTCGTCACTGACTTACTGATAATAAACAAAAAAAAAATTTTTGGGCTCTTGCTGAAGTCCTATAAAAACTGAAATCCTCCTGGTCTCACTTATTATAAACAGTAAATCAACGAATAAAAAAGAAAAATATAGAGTGGGCAAAAAATGCAACTCTGATGTGTAAAACATACACCCCAAAAAAATGAACATAACAAAAATTAACGTCATAAGCAACTTACAAATAGAAGTGAAATCCCACCAAAAACATTTTCATCTAAAATGTACTCTGTCACAAGTTCTACACCTTAGTCAAGATATGTGGCTTTGCTTTTTCGTTACTGCAAGAACTTTTGTATATCAGATATGTGTGTAGAGTAGAGCTTGGCTCTTTATGAGATCTGATAACTCTCTGACAGTGCGAGGTACATGGTCTCGTCTTGGCTACATTTTACATGAAAGTAGTACTTTTCTGTTTTATATTATAACTAGTCGACCCTTGCGACTTCGTCTGCCTATAGCTCCGGTGCTATTGGTCTTAGCGTGATGATATATAGCCTATAACCTTCCTCGTTAAATGGGCTATCTAACACTGAAAGATTTTTTTACATCGGACCAGCAGTTCCTAAGATTAGGGCGTTCAAACAAATAAACTCTTCAGCATTAATATATATTAACATTGAACCAATTTTGTATTCTCAAGTTTATCCTTTTTTTTAAAGTGTCATTTGTTTTTTTTGCTTTTGAAATAATTGTAATGTTAACTCTCTATCTTAAAACTTTGATCTTAGACGTATTATTGTTAAGTTAGCACATGGCCGATTATATCGTCTTGGATGTACCTATTCTAAGAGTTTATTATATATTTTTTTTATATTTGACAGTTAGCAGATGACTCTACTCCACCTGATGGTAAGTGGCAGTAGAGTCCAAACACGAGGGCGGCCAATAAAGTTGCAGAATGCGAACTGCACTAGCCGCCCTCGCGTTTATATAATTGAGAACAGCCGAAGGGACTATTGATCCCACGTGGCTGGTTTGCCGAATTTGTTTGCGACCAGATTTCGTCAACGTACCCCCGTTTTTTTTTGATAATTGTTAAATAGATACAAAATGTTACTGTAGAATAAGGGTAAACAGAGATAAGCCATTTTCTTTTTAAATAAAAGTTTTGGAATGTTGGTAGTGAAATTCTCTTTTTTGTTCCCTCCACACCCCTTACAATTGGCGATGTGCAACAAAGAAAAGAGTTCGCAAACTTCTTAGTTCGCGATGGAATCGATGCCACAGTTACTCGGTGACAAAGGAGACCGGCACGCGTAGTTCTTGTACGGAAAGGGGAGGGGGGGATGAGGGAGAACAATCCCTCTGAACACTCGCCGTGAAACAATCGGTAGAAAGCGCTGAGGGCAGCAATCTCACGACGCAGTTGAAGAGGTTCGAGGGTGTTGGAGACCTCTACATCGCCTATGATTCGAACCGCTGCAATCGATCCAGGGCTTCAAGCAAGTGCTTAGCGGAGCCATCCCAGAGGTGCGTTAAAACTCGAACTCGGGCGTGAAGAAACGCCGCAAATGTTCAGAACTCCGAGTTTACGTGGTGCTGTTTTAATAACAGCCTCGATGTTATCCCTAGGATTCAAGTCACAGCGAAGCTCCATTCCGAGCATGGCAATTTTGCTTTGCATCGACATTGTGGTGCCAGAGAGGGAAGGACGAGGGCAGAATGGAGACCTTTTTGAAGAAAAGCGCATCTTCTGTCGCTGTCGATAGTTTCAACCCAAAGATGAGTCACATACGCCAGAAGGTCATTAATAAGACAGTGATCTTCCAGGTAATGGATCAGCTGGTTATTTATAATTCGATCCATAACTGCACATAATTGATACCATTTAGCAAAACCAATAAATTTATTCTGACGTTAAATTCATTATATCTCAAAATATTAAGTACAATTTTATTAAAACATTATTGTCCATAATCAAGAGATTTTGGTATGAGATTAAACTTGCAAATATACTGTCTAATATTTAAATCTCCAGTAGTTTCAGATGTCCGTTGGTAAGTCAGTCTAAAGTTTCCATATACACGTAATAAATAGGTAGCAAGATAGATAGAATAAAGTCACTATGTGAGAGTGAGCTGTAATACGGATATTGCATTTACTCGCGCATGAATCCTGTGTAGGTCGCAAGTATTGATTGTAATATTCCACCTATTAGTACCAGAACACACGTGATTGTCACCTAAATTAATTTTACCGGCAAACGTCCTTTTGACATTTAAATTTAAAAAATTTGGGGTGGGCTACCCTTATCACTTAGGGGTATAAAAAATAGACGTTGACCGATTCTCAGACCTTACCGATATGAACACAAAGTTTCATAAAAATTAGTCCAGCAGTTTCAGAGGAGTTTGGTAACTAACACCGCGACACGACAATTTTATATAATCTGTCTATTGTACATCCAATGACAGACTACTGAGAAATTCAATATCTGTCAATTGTTAATTAAAAAGAAAAATTGCGTTGTAGTCTATACACAGACTGACAGTATTACGGCTTGACTAGAATATCCTCCTGGGGGTTATATTTTAGACACAGATCTTTGGCGTTACTCGCGTTGTAATAATCATTATTCTGTAGAGTAGGAGTATGTACTTGCAATTCCTACTAATTAATATTAAAAATGTTACTCGATGCTACTCAAGTGTTGCCAACATCATAATTAACATAATTAACTTATTGCATTACTTACTTTTCTTCTCTTAGAACAATAATGTTAATATGCGAGTGATTTAAGTATGTAGCAGCGTCATCACGTCAAAACATTGAATAGAGTAGCTCCTAGAAGGGCTGTTTTCCGAGCCCTGAGAAGAGCTACTCAGAGGAAACAAGACTTGATGTGGTGTACGTATGAAACGGCAAGACATCCAGCCAGCACCCTCCCTCAGTGAGAACCGCAGACGAATGTGCGCAGGAACGGCTTGCTCGCTAATGCGTATGCGCGACAACCGCCCGCATGCCCAGATGCGCTCTCCTCTCATCCCCGCAAGAGCTGTGCTGATTATAGTGTGGTGATTGGTTATGTTAATTGATGTAGCCCATAATATTCGCTGATCTTTCTACTTCCTTAATGTTTCTACTTCCAATCAGCATGTCAATAATGTATATATTTCAATTGGTTCACAGATTTAATTTTAAGGTTTATATTGGTTTATCATATTTTTTCTAGATTTAAGTTTTTGTATATATAGTCATAAGTTTACAGAAATATATTATTGTTATCATCAGAAGTCAGAGTATCATTTCTCTCTAATATTATTAAGTATCTATTCAGCATTACTAGTAGTGTTAAAAATATGACAGTATTCGCGAGCAACTGTGTACCTACTCTAGTTGCTTACATTTTGATATTCTGCTCTTATTGGTCGTGATGTTATATGTTTTAAGCTACCATCAGCTTGGAACGGATCTGCCACGGATTTTATAGAAGCATACGTTACGTTATCAGAGCAGAGAGGAGTTATTATCATTTAAGTAAAGATTTTTGATCTTTTAAAGACGGGTTGTCGTGAGCTTTGTGTGATCATAAGACATTGTTAACAATAAAAAGAATTTATGAAAGACTATATTACCTCTCAATTGCTTACATATTCAAATAGAACAAGTATAAATACAAAAACTTGCATTGATGTAGAATCAGCCTTACAAGTGCAGAGGGTGGGCTTGCAACTCGCCCGGGCCACCTCCCTCCTACCCATCCCACTTCGTCCCACACGCAGTAGAAAATCCTTGAAATATTGACGTGTAGTCGTCTGTGAATAGCAACATACAAACACCGCTCATATTTCACACGTGATAAACTAACAATGTAATGAAATCTTTTTGTTAATGTCAATACAAAGATATACCTGTTGTTAATTATGATGTTGGCAACATTTATAATTTGAATAGCATCCTATTACTTAAATGTTAGCCAACTGATAAACACAAATAAAGGAAGTGGAGATTGCAAAATAAATACGCCGTCACGACACAATAATCATTGATTACATCGCGATTAGTCTAGCAGTAACTCTGAAGCTCTGAGTCTAAAGTACTTATAACACTCCGGAGGGTATTCTAGTCAAGCCTTCATACTGCCGCTCTGCGTACTACAATATTCTTTCTCTTTTTTTTTATTAACAGTAGAATTACAAAGAATATACATATACAAAATAAGCTTAATGCAAGTATGTAACGTCATCCGATTTAACGACAAACTTCCTATACTCTGACTTCACTCGGCTTTGGTTGGCTCAATACCGACAACGGTACGTTCATTTGATTATTTACTTTATTACCTAGCCCGTAATTAACTCAACTGTAGGCTTCATACTGCACACCATATACGAACAGGAAATTCTAAAAAATCGTTTTTTTTTTCATATTGAAATTACCTCAGTATCGCAAGCTATAAAAAAATTAATTAAAAAAAACAATTCAGTTACTGGCAGTGGCAGTACAATAGTAGTTACTATATTAATAGATTAATAATAGTTAAATAATACAGATTTTTTATTCCTCCACCTAACGACAACTCCATTTAACGCTAAAAATATGCAGTCCCTTCAGTGTTGTTATATATTTTATATTTGTATATATGTACCGTATATATGTATAGATAATAATCTATCTGTCAAGCTTTTACACAGGAATGCGTGGAGACTTTAAATTGAAATTATCAAATCCTTAAAGCTGTGAAGAAGTCAAACATTTAATTGTATGCAATCTAAAGGTTTTGTTATTCCTTAACCTCTCCAACTAAGCTAAATGCTTGTATTAGGAGTAGGTCACGTCAGTAGTACAATTTATATTGCATAAAAAAGTTACTGTCAGTAAACTGAGCGCGACAAAAGTTAAAAGATATTTGAAGATTTAAGCTTTCAATTCGCCTAAATAACTTCCCCCTAACAACGAAGCTATTCGAACGAGCACGTGATCGTTCACAGGCTTATTCGAAACAACATTGTTAATGGTACGGGAGCCAGATTCAAATTCGGTCAATCATTTCCTCTCGAGTGTAAATCCGTAAACTGCATAAGGAATATATATTATGATTACTCGTGACATCTTGCGAGCAGTGTCAAATGACTGATAAAAATGTTTTTTTAGTCATTCTCTTTCATTTGAAAATTTGTCGGATTAAAGTTTACCTAGTATCTTGAAGGAAAAATAAAGTCAGCTGACAATAACGTGGTGGAACGCATTCCCCCTTACGCATTTCCGGAATTCTCGCTCGGGAGAGACTTGGTCATGAAAATCTGTCACTGGCTCCCGTACCACAACAACCCCTTCCCCACACCACCGGACGCTCCGAGTAGCTACCCACCCTACTATCTTGCCGCGTAGCAACGGTTCCTTGACCTGATTGGACGAGATTATATTTATTCTGCTCAACGAAAAAACAATGATAGCACGATGCCATGTCAATAGTAATCCACCAATATTCAAGGGAATTTTATTTTTTTACACCAAGCCGCTTCGCTGTGATAAGAGTATGCGATTTAAAGATATTTTTAAGTTTTAATTAAAATTTTATTCGTTGTTTAGTAAAAAATTTATAGCGGCGGAAAATTTTTAAACATAAAAGTTAGTACTGCGATGATATACGGCTCATGTTCAGAGGTAACGCCGACGCCCAAGGTCGCGCTGTGCGCCCAACGTCGATCAATACTCGGTATCTCTTAATTAGAAGGGAGATGCGCTTTATGAATAATATTGTTACGTTATAAAATGCTCTCTTCGCTGCATTATTTTTGACGCTTACGAATATTCTTAATATTCTATCCTCCTCTATTTTCTTAACGCCTTATTCTCTTTTAGCCACTTAGTCTATAAATTAGAACTACCATTTTTAAGATTTAATTATTTCTGAACGTGGTAAGATTGCAAATAAACCTTGAGATAACCTCAATTCTTTCTCTAAAGGAACAAGGACAAATCTTGTCTCTTTTCTTTAAAACTATTACTGTAAATTATGGACCTACAATTTATACTTAAATCGTGTGCAAAAAGAAAAATATGAGTGCTGTTAAACGGGATAACAGTTACAGGCTTAACTTCTAGAATTACTCTGCAACATTTAGACTCAAAAGCGAAAAGAATTTCAGAAAATTTGAAAGGAAAATCGAAAGGATCAAATCGTCTTGTCGATAGTCGGTTAGTACTATGGTTAATAGACACATGCCTTTCAAATTACGAAATTTTCAGCAACACTAGTTCTCACATGAGGAGATGTTGTTCACAATGGAAAATATTTTTTTTAATGTTACAAAAGTAAATTTAGTAATTTTTTCAAAAACTTTATGACAGTGCTCGTAACATAGAGATAGTGTCTATTTGCCAAATTTATTTTTTTCACCATTTTTAAATAATTCATTTTTAGGGTGCCGTCCCTAAAAGAACCCTTATTGGATCAAGTGATCGTTACCCATCTGTCTACTAAGCCTCATTACTCAGGAACACGTGAAGGTATCAAGTTAAAATTAATGTAAAATATTCAAATCTCGAGTCTCTCGGAAAAGTTACAACGTAACTTAACAAAGTATTTACTTAGTTTCAACATTTATCTTATATTTAACTTGTCTTTACAGGTAAATGTCGTGATAAGCTTTTTTATATTATATCACAGATCAAATTGTGCAATGATATTACAAGTTAAAATGACAATGATGTTTGTGAAAACCCGTGAGGGGACGGGATAAAATACAATTCCCCTCTGCTGTATCTGGAGAGGGGAATCTATTCCCTCAAAAAAAAACGATGCTCTATCTCGTTGTGACGCATCGTTGACGAATTTTTTTATTTGCTCTTTATCTTAGAAGGCTCAACTTGTAAATGCAGACTCGAATGCTGAGAAATCGATATTTTTAGAAAAGTATATTATGTATCCCTAGGCTGCCGAAACTCCATGATTAAATTGCTTCTCCCCATATAGTTCGTTTTCTCTACTTCTAATCGCTACAGTTCGGCGAGTGGCGTTGTTGGCCTTACCCAAAAAAAGGAAATTAATTTCTTACAGTACCAATATGCTGTTGCTGCCGTAGGCCGCCTCCCATCTGATTGCACCCCCTCTTTTTAATTGTTGAGAAGCCTATTATAACTATTTTTATTTTAAATCTATATTGTTATAGTAGCGCATCCTGAAACTAACGCCCGGGTAAGCTGTTCCGGTTTGCTCGCCCCCTCCTACCTACCATAAATGTAGGGTACATTTATGGTAGGTTAGTTAATCAGTTCTTTTATATATAATTGTATATAGATTAATAAATAGACCGCAACTGAATTGTTTGAATAAGAATACCTAATTTACATAAATTAAATTAGTTTTTGCTAATAAAAAAAATCGCAAAAGCATATTAAAATATAACTTCACGTGCATCATTGAGCGTAAAGGTTAAATAAAAAATGCATATTGATAATATTTTTATTTATTATGAATAGTAAGATCTAAACAGAGTAGAGGAGGGTTGCGCCTCAAGGAGCCACAATTTGGTCATAAGAGCAGTTTCACTCAGTCATCGTGTATACCACATTAATATGTACCAACTAATGTATACTTACAATATTGTAAGACGTAGGGCATCAGAAATAAATCCGTAACACCATAGATTAGAAACCAAACATGTAAACTTGGTTCTGACTGATTTAGAACAGGGACGTTATGGAAATCATTCAAAACTGAATCTATACATATAATAAAAAAAAACTATTGAGTGTCTCCACGTATTAAGACTGAATGCTAGGGGGTCTATAACACCAATCGAAGCTAAATCAATCATTTTTTTAAATTTAATTTGTCTTTACGCGTATCACGCAAAAACTACTACTCGAGACTGTACAGTGTTGTTGCAGTTCAAACTTAATTTATTTCTTAAGATTACTAGCAGTATGGATCACATGCTACTAGTATTCCTTAACCCCTCCAAGTAAGCTGAAACGCTTGTGTTAGGAGTGGGGCACGTCAGGAGTGCAATGAGTAGAATCGATCGTGAAACCATCGCCTGACCCACTGACCTACTGACGCTTCAATTGCAGGCTTTGCAATTTAAATCGGATTTCAAGAAAAAGTTACTGTTTAAGCCCAGCGAAGCTAAGGCCGAAACTAAATCCGAAATTTCATATCCATAACATCCCTGATTTACAATAATAGGGAATATGCGATTAATTCAAATATGAATATCCTTTACTTTATAAACAATATTTTTTTTCTTCTTTGCAAAAAAAATTAAATTAAGCGAAACATTAAAGTAACGTAACGATAAACAATAAACTTTTTAACGTGTACCATTCATAAAATTCAAAATACTGATGTATTATAGAGCATAATATTTCTATATCACTGTTCATTGTCATGTGTTTTCAAGGATTAATTTTGTCATACCTACATATGAAATATTTAATTCTGTCATGTATACAAACGATATTAAAGATTTACAAAAAAATAAATTAAATTTTATCCTAAATAGACAAGAACCCAGTTTACATCGAACGGTAAATTAACGTTTTTACTCTATGGCGACGAAGGGATCTTGATTCATGGATTTAATTTAAAAAAAAATATGTTTGGAAAAATATGTTTAATTTTGGGACTATTAACCCTCTGAGCCCGACGCGATACATACAATTACAATGGACAGAACTAACATTCATTGAATATACATATTTTAATATGAAACATTTGGCAGAAGTTTATATCTTTTATTTCAAGTATATGAACGCCAATACATGATAGGGGTACTACAATAACATCGTATCAAAATGCTTAACTGCTAACTCCATAGACATTTTGTGTGGCAAATTGACCTATCGGAAAAAGTGTGAGGATAAGGCTGCGTTTCCACCGAGATTTACATTTACCTACCCTCGCTCAGTGTGATTCTATTACTTAACAAACATATCCCTCGCACAGCTCTGGAGGAAACGCAGCCTAACGATACAGTTTCAATTCGTATGCTGCCATAGATGGCTCTAAAGGCTATCCCGAAAAGAGTAAATATATAATTTATTTTCTAGTGATAAAATATATTTCAAATATTTACATAACACATCAAGATTCAGGATTAATTAGTTCGCCGCATAACATTGCTAATGATTGCACTCTATTGTATATATTATGCTTTTAGCGTTTCGATAAAATGCAGTAGACAACGCAACTTCTACAATTAGCCGATTGTTTCTGAATGTATAATATATCATATAATTAATTTCAACAGACATACCTACACATCTCTAAAACTGCTTACCATGAGAACCTATCATTACGCCAAAGAAATCTGCTCAAGCACAAATTACTTCATAATTCAGTTAATACGCACAATCAAAAATAGTACTTGTTAATTATATACAAACAAATAATCTGTAAAAATATTTGTCAAATTAATGTTAATAGATTGATATGACGAAAAATTCTATAGAATCATACTTTAACAAATATTTTTTATGTTTGTATAAAAAAATATAAAAATCACTTAATGATTAAAGCACGATCACAAGTGTAGCTGATAAAAATAATTAAAAATTAATCTATTTTGCAATATCCTTACAACTACTAAACAATGAATACAAATATATGTAATTATATAAAAAATGAGCTTATAGTTACTTGATTACATAACATTTATTAAATAGAAATGGTATTTGCTAAATTTAATATTCTTTCTAAGACAGTCAAGTTAATGTTTATTATAAATAACTAACAAAAAAGGGAGGTAAAATGGGTAATACTCATGACATACACAAATTGACTACAATGTGTAAACCATACCTGCCCTCGCTTCATTGTGATATTCTCGTAAAATACTGCATGAATAATGTTATAACAAATTTTATTAATAACTAAACGAAGCAAGGGGAGATGACAAGCAGATTGGGTTTTAGAAATCTTTACAGCAAGGTCAAATCTAAGCTTAATATATTCATTTTATACAATACATTCATTCTCGCTTCCCTACGTTATCAGAAAGTTAATTCAAATTAATCACAAATAGACGCACACACAATAATGTGTTTAACCAAATCAAGTGTGTAATATATATCATAGCGAGATATTTACTTAACGAGAAATACAATATTAGTATAATAATAAAAGACATTTTTCTTAGAAATCTACAAGTCCTTTACATCTTAAAATTAACGATTAATCTTTATAAATATAAATCTTCCGTGGTTTATTACACGCATATTTCCAAACGGATCCAGTAGCTGGCGCTGCAATAGGGTTCTAGGAAAAAATGTAATGATCACTAGGAGTACTTGCATATTACATATATTACCTTACATATAAATATGCAAAATACATTCATTCGTAACTTACAGGTGAGAATAACATTCATCCCTAACGAAACATGAAAAACACCGATCAATTATGAAGGCTATAACAATAATATATGACATTAACAAAACTCACGCCCTCCGAGCTGCTCACGATCCAATAATATCATTAGAAATGTTGTAATGCATTCCTAACCCTTAACAATGTAAAGGCCTATAATTGACGAATTCATACCATTCATTAGACACCATTGATTTAGGCTAAAACACAGCATTAACACTCATTTAATTTATTTAAATAAAATACAATTTGTGAAGATAATAAATAAAATCGATCACACATAAATTACAAAGAGAAATCATTTACTGAAACACACAAAAAATAAGTAACGTTATATAACATATATAAAAAAGAAAAACTTAATAGTTTCCATAAATTAAATGAGTATCAATACACAATATCGTGATAGTATAACATGTTTAACACGCGACTCATCTACATATTATCTCACATCTCCTAATACACTGAAGTAAAGAGTATCAAAATTTCATCGATAGACAAACATTGCACTTCATTTAAAACCAGGTCAATAGTCCTGTTACTGATTTTGGAAAAAAGTTACTCATACCAGGACTATAAATAAAATATTTAATTTTAACATTGATTACTAAAAATGTTACGTTCCAAATTACCTACATGTTTTATTAGTAGTTTACTATACTCCATTAAGATATTTTTTTATATTTTTCAATAGGTATTCTACGGTAAGAAGTAAACATGTATAAGATTATTATTATACCATAACATAAGAGACAAATCTAGATGACACATTTATAATAATCACTAATATTAATGATAAATACATCTTTCTATATCACTAACATCGAAAAGTAGCTGTTAAACATCAAGATTTTTAAAATTCCTTAAATGTTGAATTTCAATATTAGCTAAAACTTGAGATAAATCCTCTATTGATCAGAAGAAACTCGATTAATATACATAGATTAAAAAATTATATACATACAAAATTTACCATTATATACATAAAATTATCCGTTGTTTACATAGGACACACTAAAATTTCCGAAAGAAATAAATGAATGAATTGAAAATGGGACTCCGTGTCTGTTCAATACAGTTTGTTTCATATGACTGTCACCAGTTTTTCCTAGTATGGATTTAAGAGTAGTTTTAGAGTTCAGCGGAGCTTCACTCGGCTTCAATGTATATTCAATTTTTAGTGTACCCCATGTATAAAAATCAGACAACTAAAATTCAGTAGAGTTCTTAGTTGAAGAGAACAGAGTTAGGATCCTCGTTGTCCATTTGCTTGACGTGCCTCAATACATCTTTCTTTGTAATAACGCCGAGTAAACGCCTGAAATGACACATAATAAGAACTATTTTATCTATTGTTGATTAAGTTGTACAAGAATTAATGATTGATAAATTAAACCAGATACAAACAATTATATAAATTATATATTCTTTGTTCTCACCCATTATGCGTGACAAGGGTTTGCCTTAGTCCCAGTTTCCTGAACATATCCACAACAGTTTCCATAGGAGTTTGATCGGTGACGGTGATGGGAGCCATATCAAGTATGCGGTTGAGAGGCAGGGAAGGTGGCGCAGATTGGGGCTGGATTGGACCAGCGAATATCACTAACGATTGCCCGGTGATTCCTTCCATTGTACGACGGGCGTTAGCTAAACAAACATGTCAATTTTAGTAGTTGATTAATCATAAAATAATAATAAATCATAAAATAATAATTTAAGTTTAATATGGTCACATTTTGAACATTCTAGCAAATAAATGATTTTATTTATTTATATACTAATCTGAGTAGATTTCATGTTGAAGTAATTGAAGTTAAATATTTCATAACAAAGGCAATAATTACTGATAGCCAAGTTGAGATCCCTGCGTAGAACAAATCCGACCAAGTATTGAGACTCCTTGGAGATCACAACCGGGTATCCATTATGCTCTGTCTCCTTCAAAAGAGTCTCCACATCATCCACCGTCATTGAATCTTGAGTGATAACTGATAGAGTTTCGTTTCGTCTGAAATATAAAATTATCCTTATCCACTTATAGCTTTTCAATAATGGTGAAGGTCATAAAATTCCAATATTAAGTGTAAATAAAGTGTTTGTTAGGAAAACAGACAAGAATGAATCCACACTATTATATAAAGAGGAAAGATTTGATTCTTTGTATGTTTGTTTGAGGCTTAAAAACTACTGAACCGATTTTGAAAATTCTTTCACAATAGAAAGCTACATCTTTTCCGGGTAACATAGGCTATGTTGAGTTGCCATAAATATTATAATTTAAAAGATATGGCCATGTAAGTGCCATAACGTGGCCATTTTGTAAAGTGAATGTTTTCACTGGAACTACAGATCCGATTTTATAAATTATTACACTATTCCCGAGTGACATAGGTGAAGTAGTGTTGCCATATACATTTTTGTTATTTAATAGAATAAGGCCATTTCGTTACTACGATCCGATTTTAAAAAATCTTTCACTAAAAAATTTTTTGCAATTTATAAGACATTTTGTTTGTACTGATCCAATTTTAAACACTATTACCGAGGAAAATGATTTATGTAGTGTTTTGTGCCTATTACTTGGATATCTTGGATTTGGATATTTCGTACTGATCAAATTTTAAAAATACATTTACAAATAGAAATCTACAATATTTCTGTCCCTCTCTCCTAATCTCACTTTCATTTTTATCTTTCTCTCTCAACATTTTTCTACTTTATTTCCCTCTCTAACCATCTCTCTTTTATTATTTCTCCATTTTAATTATTAATATGAATTACATAAAGCTAACAATTAAAGAATACTATTATCAAGTGGTAAATTTATGGATATGGATTATAATTTTGCTTTAAATAACCTATGCGAAGCGAAGGTGAGCCGCTCGTAATAAATATAATTATTGACGCATATCGCAATGCATTCTTACGATGCAATTATACCCTTTGAGCGGAAATTGTTACCAAGAGTGAAGTTACTGAATGAGCAACATTCAATAACAATAAATTAAGCTGTTGGTATGGTTTGCTTAACTTTAAAAAACAATCAAAATGCGGTAATTAATTTGTAGCAGAATTTTGTGAACTTATCTTTACATATCACTTGTTGCTAAGAGTTAGTCTTTCTGATTTGTATTTCGTTAATTTATCCAACGTTCGACTAAATAGCAAGATCGCAAATTTAACATTTGTATGAATTTAATTTAATGTTATTCAAAATTATATTTTTATTTATTTAAATCTAAAAACTAACTTAGCTAGAAATTGTGCGTCATAGAGTGGAAAAGGACAGATAAAACATAAGATAATCTTATCACATTAAAACCTGATTCAGCATTTGAGTTATTTAAAAACATCGAAATATACTTAGAATTACATTGTATTTAGTGCATATTGATTAATTATAAATTTTTAAATTTAAAAAAAAAACATTCACATATAACGCACAGCATTAATATAAAAAAATCATGAGAAATTATATTATTTAAATATTATTGAATTATTTATTTTATATTTAAAGTGAATTTTCAGCTAAAACAGATTCTCTACTTCACTTTATTATACACTTTATAAACACTCTGTCCCGATTTACATCATTTTAAATTTAACGATTTTTTTGTATATTAATATTAAACAATTATTTGGGCTTGAAATTTACTTTTCAAAAAAATATTAAATCCTGTTAGCAGAAAGTATGGTTCATAAAAGCTTACTCCATCATGATAACATAATGTAAGTAGAAAACATAATAAGCAAAAAAATACATAATAAAAATATAAATGAGATGTTTATTTTCTTGTATAGTTGGAGTAATAATAAAATAATCATTTAATACAAAATGTAGTTAATATCCATAATTACTACTAATATTAGTATTCAATCGATTAATATATAAAACAATAGTAATAAAAGAAGTGCAAAATGTCTTATAATAAGATATTGAATAAAATTTTAATGAGATCCAATTCTCAGTCTCAAGTCATCTTATAAATTCAATAATTTAAAACAAATCTTATAAGTTACTCACTTAGGTTGCATAACATCAGCCGCCAGTGACGTATGTTGAAATTCATCCTTGCTGTCCAAGAACGGGTATCCATTAAGTGCAATATGAGCGTCGTATATGCCCTGCCTACCCAACGCGTCTCCTACCCACTTGGACGCCATGGCTGCAGCCATCAACGGGACAATGTATCGTACTCCCCCTGTCAGCTCGAACATTATTACCACGAGAGATACTGAAACAATTTCATATTATATTAAACTGGATTTCCTTTAATTTCTCTATTATCTCTACATAATTTATCCCTAAAAAATTTGCATAGAATTCAAAGCTGTGGAGCCTTTATTGTGAAAATGTTTATTAAGATGACGATATTTTGAATGGCCCTACGAATAATAATATGTCAAAAAACATAACTCTCATACAGATAGCGCTCCAAAAATGAACCCATCAACGTGTACTACAAGGTCAATACGTTCGCACGTGATTTGCGTCAAGGCCATGGAGGCAGTGACATGGGTAACGTACTATGAGCATGGTTGGTGTTATGCAAAATAAAATAAGCTTGTTTACATGATACATTATTGTACGTTAATAAATTATGCATTAATAATATAAATTACGTTTGTCATACAATTTTTTAAATATTATAAGTACAGTGCGGCAAAAAATGAAGATACGGTACTAAAGTTACATTTCTAATTTAAGTTTGTAAAACTCAAAATATTTTATTTCAATTAGACTTTTGTATAAAAGTACTTTTGATACGTCAAAAATTGGTCGGTCAGTCAGTTTGTCTGAAGCTACCACCAGCTCGGAAAGCAGCTTTCTGTTGAGAAGAGCCGGCCAGAAACTCAACAGTCGCTCTTTTCAAAAGGCCATGTTCTACATAATTTGTTACACAAATCATTTAGCTTGAGAGGCAACGTCACTTAGATTCCAAGCATTCTCATCATTTAAGTAATCCTGTACATTATAGTATGCTTTATTTATTAAAGATTTCTTAACCCGAGTTTTAAATTGTTGAATTGACAAATCTAATATCATTCATCATCAAATAGGCTGTAGAATCTTATTATAGATGCGAACACCAAACCCAATGAAACTATTACTCACTTTGTGGGGCGTATGGCGTTACAAGTTTATTTCTGTTTCTAGTATTAACGTTAAGTTTGTCACTGTGTTTTGAATACGAATCGATATTCTGGTAAATGAACAAAATATTACAATATATGTATTGAGATGGTATTGTAAGGACCTCTATTTTTTTAAAAACATCTCTAAGTGAATCTCGTGCTCTAAGATTATAAATGACCTGAACAGCTCTCTTTTAAAGTACAAAAGTGGATTCAATGTCCGCGACCCTGTCCCACAGCAAAATGCCATAAGACATAATACTGTGAAAGTAACTGAAGTAAACTAGCCTAGCAGTATTGATATCAGTCATTTGTCTGACTCTCCTCACTGTGTAGGCAGCTGAACTGAGTCTGCCCGCTAGAGATCATAAATGAGGGTTCCACTGGAGTTTTATACATGTAAATAATCTGTGATATTAAATTAATAATTGTGTTGTATTATGTACATGTTGCATACCACTTTCAGAATCGACGAGTATAGGTTATCAAAATGTTAATTTACTTACATATGAAAAGTGATTCTAGAATTCTTCATATCTGTATGGCTTCTACACCACTTAACAACACACGAGAGCATTTTTTTTTAAATATAATAGTGCCAAAATACAATAATAATACAAGTGACGCCGGTGTGCTGTCAACGTTGTGCGGTACAGTTTTTAGGCAACGCTCACCGCGGTATACATTTACGTGTTGTCATTTTTGAGTTTGATTTACATTTCTTGACATATTATTATTCGTAGGAATGTCCTTGCAAAGCCTTATGAATGGATTTTCAGTTTTGATTAACTATCTAGGTATTGAGCCCAGTCCCACCCACAGAGGCTAACTATAACTATATAGACACAAAGGTTAGGATTAGCTTAGACTTACCAGTCATCCGAGTAACTCCGCCCAAGACAGCAGCGGCGCCCACCATAGCATAAAGACCGGGCGTGATACAATCATCACCGGTAGAACATTCGCCAGAGAACAACCAGATCTTCGGATATTTGTAAGCAAGTTGCTCCACCCCTAAAAGTATAAAACAACAGGATTTAGTGAACATACTAGCATACCAATATTGCTTTAAAATATCGTTTCGATATTTACCAATTCCAACAATCCTTCCAGCAATAGCTCCCAGTGCAAGACTAGGTATGAAAAGTCCGCAGGGTACTTTGATGCCGAAGGTGAAGATTGTCATCACCAGCTTGAGTACCAGTGCAAGGAATAGCAACCACATGGCGTGGTACACCTCCGGTCCAGCTGCCGCTTTTTCTATAGCCGAGTTTACGTGGGTGAAGTTGCGGTTATATTGACTGTGAAAAAGTAAATAATTTCCATTTTTGTTTATAAACCATGAAGAATAATTATAATATTTTTTGTCACTTACCACAAAGGATCAGTGTTGGAGATGCCACACTGGTTGAACAACAGATATATCAGCTGGCTCGTGTTCATGCGCGTGTAGCGGTTGGGGTAAGCGATGATTGCAGTAACCAGCGTCACCACCAACACCTCGGTTACCGGGTACTGACCTAGCTTGGAGTACTTGCGGTAACGACACCAATAGATGTTCGCCTTTATGAATATTGTTGCTATACAACCCTGGAAAACACATTTATAATTTAAATATATAGCTAATAATTTATATAAGGTTGTGGGTTAGCTTTATGTGACATTTTATCCAAAAAAAACGTAAAAATGGAAATTATTGACCTGCACAGATAAATTATTTGAAAAGTACTCACGCCAATGATTCCAAGGAACAGGAATGGAATCAGCTCAAAGAATATCCAGGGCTTGTTGTATTCGACGAAGAAAAGTACTGAGTGTTCGTTGCCGAAAGGATTGATCGAGCGAAGTATGAATGCCGCAATTAAAGCACAAAAGAACGACCGCCATAGTGTTTTCAGAGGGAAGTAGTAGGAAACCTAGAACAAAATGATTATTTTCATTGTAATTTAGTATTAGTGCAGTATAATTTTAATCAATAATACTAATTTTGAACAATACCTCTTCAAGACTGAACAGTACACCACCAATGGGTGCTCCAAAGGCTACAGAGACTCCAGCAGCAGCAGCAGCTGACAGTATCTCACGCTTCTTGGCTTCGTTGCGACCATACTTAGGAAATAAGTATGATAGAATGTTGCCTGTATGAAATATTCAAAATATAATAGTTTTAAATAAATTTCAAATAGTTTCTAGTTAATTAATAACAGTCAAAAATACATAATCAGAAATTCTATCTAGAATCATACAATAGATAGGTCAAAAATTACAAATATTATGTCTTACCTAAGCAGCTTGCAATGTGGACCATAGGCCCCTCCTTTCCAAGAGACAGACCAGAAGAGACAGACAATATAAGACCAACAACTTTAATAATTAGGGTCCATTTACCCAGGTAACCCCTAATTATGAAACCGCTCAATATCGTCTTAATTTCGGGAATGCCTGAAATATGAACAGAGTATATCAGTTCTTTTCGTTTTCAAATTGCTAGAATTTGTTAAAACTCCAAAAAATCCTCAAATAACGTGTAGGTTTTAAAAGGTTTTTGACTTTGAGACGCCAAATGAGATATTACCCATTAATTAGAATATAAATGAACAATTAACATACTACTTAATCGTTTAGTCATTGACAAGGTACTGAATAGTTATTTATAATATGAAACAAAATAATATAGTTGATAAACAACTTAAATTTACAAACAACAAAAACTTTCATTACTTTTAACCATGAAAGGCGAATGAATTAGATATATTTAGATTATAACACAACAGAAATAACTGAAATGTATGTTAATGTAAGCTATTGGTTATTTTGTACCACAAAACTTCGGGTGGCATTACGAAAACTGAATTACTTCAGATTTTTTGATCTGTCATTTACTTTAGAATCTTTAACTTCTTTTGATGTATAGTATTTTTGAACACCATACATATTTTATATTATTTGAAAATAATGTAATAGATAAAATTAGAGGTTTTCTCTTTTTTTTTTTTGAAACAATTATATATTTCACATTATACTTTACGTACAAAGTTTAATTTTTTTATAGTACGTACTGATATAGTGACTAACCTGATCCACAGGCGTAGGGTGCGAACATTCTCACGAGTGAAGCGGAAAGGGCGGCGAAAAGAAGGGCCCATATGATATAGGATAGGTAGCTGATTATATATGCGGCTGGACCGTCGCGCGACTCGCCAAATAATTGAGGCCAGGTCATCCACTGGAATATTGCAAAAGTTGTATCAATCTATTCATTACAAAAAATTCTTAAAAGTCGAATTAGAAAAATATGTGAGTTGTCGTATTATCTCAAACTCAATTCTTTATATAAATATGAAATATAATTACTTGCGAGCAATTCCCATGATCGAAAGTTATCTCGTCGTTCGACCAGCAGCACTGTTCCCTGTTGAACCAGAAGGCTTGTGGGCAGATCCCGAATTTCAAATCCGTCATCCACGAGGCACCAATATCTATAACGCCGGCTACAACACCGGTACATACACCCACTAGGAGGACACATACCCATCCTGACCACGCGTCGTGTGCACCCTATAAGTTAACAATAAACATACATTCATAGTTTTCTACAACGATAGCATATGTAAATATTTGAATTATTTTAGAATTTTGATTTATTTTAGATATAATTTAGATATAATTTAGAATTCTCGAAATAAACAAACCTTTGTGAACAGACTCTAAGTGGAAATACAGAATTTCATACAGAACAGAGTGGAAATACAGAATTTCATACAGAACTTTGTCCAAGTAATAAATTGGTGAAATATATTTATTTATGTGAAAGCCTGAAATGGCGGAATGACGATCTTAAATTTTATTACAAAAAAATAAGATTTCTAATCAAAAGTATCTCAGCCTAGTGAGAAAGGGGTGAGCTGCACAAACTAAAATGTAAAGTATAAAAGTATTGTATATACTTTAATGAGATCCCAGATAGAGTCCTGACGTTTCTTTACGATGTGCCTATGGCGCATCCGGTCGCGAGCGATGTCTCTCTGCCAATCGATCGTGTGGAAATCCTCATATTGCCCGATGCCCGGGATATCGTCGGTTTCACCTGAAACAATACGCATGTGCAGTCTTTTCATCTAATATCAATATCAAAATAAAAACTTGACAAAAGCACTTACAAGTAGTGTTGCATAAATCAGTTTCACCAAATCAAATCGAAATGAAATAGTGACAAACAATTTGGAATCTATTTACCTCTATGTATTCAAAACATTGAAATTGATTTGGTCGAGATTGCTTGTCAATCGACGTGCGCAACATGCGCGGTGTATCAGAATTGACAAATAAGTAATGTCTTGGGACTTAAATGATTGTGTTTTCCACCTTATAGACTTATTTCAGTGAAATTGTGAAATTACCGAAGCATTATTATTCAACACCAGCTAAGGTCAGAAAAAAATATTGTTATGCTACTAATTAGTAGTATTTGTTATATCAGTGTTATTTTATTTTATATTGATGTTTTTTTTTTATATTTATCTTTTGCTTGGCTGATACGCATACTTAATAACAATATTTACATTTAAATACATATAATCCAAAAATCTATCAACTAAGTACGTCGCACGGCCCTCTTTTTATTTTTGATGTTAATGGGCGCGGCTTCATGCGGCTCCATACGACGCCATAACAATACTAAATTTTAGATTTTGAAGACCACTTGTTGATTTTTGTCGTGATATTTATATTATTGCTCAATACATCCATGCCGCCATCAACAAATTAACAATGTATAACATATACTTTAACCCGGCTATAATAGAGTTATACATCATATCTTCACCTTTTGCTACTGGCAATGGGTTTTCTATTGTTAGTAAGTTAGGTAATATTACTACTGCTAATAGATTATACTAACAACAAACAGTTACTAGTTATTAAATATTAAATATTGCTCACTAAGGCTGACATTTGACCCAATCTAAGCGAGGCTAGGGATGATGCAGTTATATTGGTTCTTAACAAACACATTGCTCCCTACACATCCTCACTCATCTTTGGTCACCTCACCATCCACCAGCATCACAAATATTTGTAGTGGAGAGAAGGACAGAAATAAAAATTGTTATCTTTTAAATAGGATATATTGATAACCCTTTTAAGTTATTCTCATACTTATATCATTAAAATGTTAGAGGCTAAATTGTTAGACTATCTGGAACTAGGCAACCCAAAGTTAGTTGTTAGCAAGTCGCTTGACCTGCATCACTCGGTATAAATCGCACTAATATGAAAATTTGTATGGTAGGAAATTATTGGGTGTTCGGAACATTATCACATAAAACAATAGATGTGCAATCAGTTAAATTAGGTACTCAGATACTTTGCAACATGGACAAACACAACATATTTTTCTAATATACTAATATATTCCTGCAGGATAATAATAAGATATATTTGTTATTAGCAGACTAGTATTTTTATATAGCATTATATTTAAAATTAAATGTTTTTGTTAAGCCTAAGTACATATTGTATATAGCAATGGTGTGAAACCGAGGTAGATAAACTGGTATTATTATAATGCTCTTTCCGAGTTCAGCACTCTCACACCTCTGACTTTTCTGAGTTATGTGTGTTCTCCGTGTTCTCATGTATGAGTATGTAGTGAGCCTAACCGCACTGGGCCAGCATGGTGCACTATGGCTTTTTAATTTTCACTCTGAGGGGGAGACCTGCCTCAGTAGTGAGCTATCCACGGGTCATGATGATATTATAATGCACATTAACTAAAATGGCTTTAACATAATAATATAGACATCAGTTTTAGAAACAAATATAACAAAATAATGCCTCACATGTAAATAAATATTATTGATCGGTCTTCTGCTCTGCCATTTATGTTCATAATCATTTGAAGTAATGTAAGAAGGCAAATATGTAGTTATTTAATCTTATACATAAAATTTTATGTCGCGGTGTTTGTTTCCAAACTGTTTCGATATGGTTTATCCGATTTTTATGAATTTTTGTGTGCATATCGGGTGGATCTGAGAATCGGTCAAAATCTATTTTTTGTACACCTAAATGATCAGGTTGGCCCAAGGTTTTTAAATTTATATGGCAAAACAATGTTTGCGGGATCAGCTATAAAATTATTAATGAATTATCTACTTCTTAAGGCTGCATTTACATCATAGTTGAGCAAGGATGAGTAGTGTGTGAACAAGTCTTTTGAATTATTAGAAATATTATCTGTCTAATACAAAAATAAAATAGTATCACTATTACATTACTTTTATGGTTTAGTTTACAACGCAATAAGTGTTAATAAACTACACTTTCTAGATTTCATAACCTTAAGGGGTTAGGAGTAGTCAACGACATGAAAATTTTCATTTATGAGAATTTTCAGTAATTTTTTTTTGCTATTAAATTATTTTATATTATAAAATTAATAACATGGCATTGTGTAATGATTTAACGCCAAAAAAAATTCTCTGACTACCCCTAACCCCTTAAGGCTGTGTTTCCACCAGAGATGGGCAAGGATGCGTAGCGAGGAATGTGTTTGTTCAGAACCAATAAAATAACTTCATTTACCTAGCTTTGTTTTGAAGGGGTCAATTGTTTCTATCAATAATTTTGTATGTTATAACTTTACACAAGCAAACAACAGTTAGGTTACAAATTAAATTATGTCTGCCCAACACTATTATGGCCAATACTGATAACAATTGATAAGATTTTACATTACAAAGGAACTGATATCATATTAATAAAAATCATATTAAACATAGTAAATATACTATTATTTTTTATTACTCCAGATAATAAAATAAATATTGAAATATGGAGTAATTTTAAAACAAAGTTATGTGTTTAATTAACATAGAATTTCACTTCTTTTTTTCTAATACTGTGTAGCAAACTCATTACAAATAACTTATGCATATAAATGAAGTTCTTTATTGTTCTTATTGTTGAGCAAATATGGAAACAAGACGATTATTTTCGCGAAACAAGTCACGTGAGTGACCTCTAAACAAGTTTCAATTTCAATTCTTATCTTGAAGAAGTTTGGCAATCGATTAGTGTATAATTTACAAATGAGACCCGTTTTTACACGCTTTTTCATTGTGATATTAATACACAATATTTTATATAGCCAATATATTATAATATAAATTCTAAAGTATCATTAAAAATCTATTTATAAAAGAGTACTAATAATAAAACATCCTTGCAAACTTTTATGTTTATGATAAAAGGGGGATTACAATTTAGAGTGGTATGCTATTTAAAAAAAATAGTTATTACGTACCTTGCATTCCCGAGAAAATGACTGCGTCCCCTGTAAAAATATTGCAACTTTTAATTTTATACTAAGTCACTTTTAACATCACAAACTGTATATTGTTTTAGAATAAGACTTTTGAATAAAAACTATAAATGAATAATTTATTTGTACCAATATTTACAGAATTAAAATATGTTTATAAAAATGAAATAGACAAGATGACGATTAACGAAAGTACAAGCAGTTAAACGTCAAGTCGTCAACCGATCTGTCAAAATCATTATCGGGTTGCCATGCTCGAATATTATAATTCCACTATTTTGTGCAATAATTAATAAGAAAGATGCACATCAAATATTTTAGTTAGAAGGAGATCAGTATATTACAACACAATAGGAATTATATTTTAACTTTACCTACATCACCAACAAGTGGTTCCGTATCATCATTTTCAAGGATTACGGAATCCATTTTGACACAACCAACAGGCACAAAATTTCGAACGAAACTAATTTCCAAATCATAAAATTTATCTTATCTTTTCGATAAAATATTTATCAGAATATATTAATAACATTTGGTAGTTTTTTATCTATATAAACAATGCTCTTTGAAATAAAATGCAATGCTATCAACACTACAGTCCACAACTAGACTAATAAAAGCGATTTATCGATGTTTTAAATTATAATATCGGCAATATCGGCATTTTATGAAATAAGTTTTCATCATAGGCATAGTAACATATTGTGTTCTATTAGTTTATTAGAAATTAAAATATCAGCCATTAACACTGGCTCACAAAACAAAGTGGTCTGTACTTTTGACCGGACCTACCTATCTTTATGTATTACGACGCGCTGAATCCAAATCTGAAGTCAGTTTTGCCCGTATACCCTCAAAATTTTAAGTGAATTGCAAAAAACCAAAAAAATCGCTAAAAATAAGTAGTTTTGGTAAGAAAAAAATTTATGGAACTATAGACCAAATACGATTTTTATTTATTTTGATCCGATAAATCCAAATCTGAAGTTTATTCAACCATAATTTAAGTAAATTGCAAAAAAAGTCTGAAAATTTCTAAAAACTGATGTTGTTGTTTGATTTATTGGCAGTGTAAATTTAAATTATTTTTTTAGATTTTGATGGCTTTCCCGTCTTGTAATTCTTTATTAATTTAAAATTTTATCAATCTGTAAATAAATATAAAATTTAAAGTTTATTTGACCCTCAAAAAAATTAAGATAATGGGGAAAATTGCACATACAGTAATGGAAAAAGTTGTTTTTTTTTTAGTACATACGGGTAAAACTGCATTCAGATTTGGATTCAGCCCGTCGAAATACATAAAGATAGGTATGTAGGTCCGGTCAAAGACTACTTATTTTTTGTGCAACTAAGCTAACGAAACATAAAACGAATACAATAAACATACATGTAAGCCATGCAACATATAAAATATAGTTAAAAGGCTTAGAATGTTTAAGCAAGTAATTAAAATACCTTCTTTATATTAAAAATTACAACGCTGATAACGAATAATGAGACTATAATTTTATTTACGTCAACAAGAGAGCGCTTAGAAATATGAAGTTTATACTACAGTTCAAGTTCAATAAGCTAGAGTCTATAGTAAGCTAGACTACACGAAGGAAGTTTGCAGAACTAACACATTTCCGGTGTATTGCTTACCGGCTGATGAACTGAAGTACTGAGCGATGAACGCTTAAAAATAAAAATAAATATTTAATTCACGTCCTCATTTAAACTATCTATTTAATTTATTATACCTATACAGTACACATACATTGGGTGAATAAATCATACTTTTTAATATAAACTATTATATTTTTGTTGCTTATTATTAACTATTAATTTTTTTAATTCTCGACCGCTAAACTAATATTATATTCAGTGTTTCGTGTGTATAAATACTGAACTAAATGTTTACTGAATTTTGACGTCATCTGCTAGATGCTACGGTAAGCTGTCATTAATAAAAAACTAAATAAGTATTTTATAATTTATGGATCTTACTTATTTTAATTTTAAAAAAATTAGTAATTAGTTTACTGTTATGTCTGTTGTAAAATTGTAAATCTGTAAATAAAAAATAATACAAACGGTCAATTTTAAAGCGTAGAAAACTAACTAATAATTACCTAACAACAAATGTATAGAAACGGGATTTATTGCTACTTACAATTAGCACTGGCGTTGCTGTTCCTTCCGCTATGCTCGTACAGTTGAAATGTTCCGTGGTTGGTGGGTGTTGAAGACTCAGCCGCTCTGTGCGGCCCAGGATTGATATCTACCATATCATCATCTGTAGAATTGTGACTGCCACGTCCGTTGTTATTGTTGGTACCCTGGTTTGACAAAAACTATACAATTGAGTCCAAATATAAGAACTGTAAATATCAGTAATAAATTGTATATATATATTATGCTAAGAATATCGGAGCTTATACTACGCAGTGACACTCGTAACAATAACAATATTAACTTGCAATCTAGGTGGAAGTCGATCAGGAGCAGGTTTAAAGACGTCTAAATTGCTTGTCCTCTCTCATGCTATGACAGTAAATATATAACACGGTAACAACCCTTTGAGAACAGTCGACGTTTTCGACAAAAGATCAATTGGACTGAGTATAACAGACATTGTAACGTAATCCCTTTAACGACAAAGCCCTCTGTTGCCGGTTTGAATATTTCCGAGAAAGGAATACAATACCGCGCCTACAAAGTGAGAGATAATATTCTAGAAGACTGTTAAAAAAATCACAAATATCTTTACGATATCCTATCTTTGTTATTTTATCTGAGGAATAAAATATATAATAATGTATCTCTACAACTGCTGATCCGATTTCTATTATTCTTCTATTTTACTGAGTGGCTAAAATATTATAAGTATAAAGATACTAGATACCGTCCTGGATTCGCATGGGTGTGATTTATAAATCTTACTAGTCGATCCGCGCCGACTTCGTTTGAATTTCGTTCGTTTTGTTCTAATTTTATTACGTGTATTAATTAAACATTTTAACCTTCAGACTTTATATTAGTTGTCGTGCCCTCGGCGCCAAGGACAATAAAACGAGAAATACCTACAACAAATAGGGATGTATAATAGTAGATCAATTTACCCGTCCCCTTCGCACGCTTACAATTTCATCTAAATATTGTAACAGACAGCCCGATAGAAAGCTTTGTAATTTTATTTCTGATTTTAGAAGGTATTATGGTAACTCAATGACACAAAAAGCGTTTTAAAGACCTTGAAAAATTTATTGTTTTCCGCACAATAAAATTAGTCCAGGAATGAATTTTGTTTTTTTTTCTCAATGCTGTATACATTATTGTACAGTAAATTATTACTTAAAATCAACTATTTCCGACTACCTGCACTTTAATATTCATGGCAACAACTAAATAAACTAGTATTCCTTAACCCCTCCAAGTAAGCTAAATCCTTGTGCTAAGAGTGGGGCACGCCAGTAGTGCAATGAGTGGGATTTGAACCCACGACTTATCGATCGTGAATCCAACGCCCGAACCACTGAGCTACTGACGCTTCAAGCTTAGCTTTCTAACAAACAAACTTTCCCCTTTATATAATAGTATGGATAACTGAACATAAATAAATATTTATAAACTATTAGAAAATTATTTGTTTGATATTAAACTTTTAATTTGCAACATTATAACTAAAAAAAAATCTGTTTCGAAGTCATCGCGGACATACCTCATAACATGAGATTTTTAACTCGTAATAAATTATAATGATCATATTAATTTTAATATCATTAACGTGTATGCTAACCCGATATAATTGAAGCGTCAGTAGGTCAGTGCCTCAGGCGTTGGGTTCTCGATCGATCCCACTCATTGGACTACTGACGTGGGCTTACTATGTGGGATACTTAGACGCATTTAGGGTACTAGTATTTTGTAATGGAAACAGCTAGTAATTAAAAAAAAATTAACTGCACGTATGTGCTCGTGGATTACGCCAGTACGTGCCTCGGGTTAATTGCAAAGAAATGATTTCCAGAATCAGAATATAATTTATTGCATAAATGGTAAATACATTTCTCTTATAAGTTATTGTTAGTTAGGCGCGGTTTGTTTGTTTGCTTGAACGCGCTAATCTCAGGAACTACTGGTTGGATTTGAAAAATTGTTCTAGTGTTATAGCCCATTTATCGAGGAAGGCCATAGGTTATATATGATCACGCTAAGACCAATAGGAGCGGAGCTACACGCGGACGAAGTCGCAAGGGTCGACTGATTTATTGATACATTATTATCCACGGTTTATTATAAATTATAATCATTTATAGTGTACAAGCATTTAGTGTTCCTTTAATTTGCTTTTAAAAATATTAAAATTATTTATTCTAATAATCACATTTCGCAATGCATTCATATTAATAATACTATTACTTAATTTCACTGTTTTAAGGATGGAAAGTGTAGTTTATTTTTGTGACTCATCGTTATTTAATGAATAATAAAGCTTCATATATATGTATAAAGGTTTAAAGTTTTAACATTAAGTTCAACTATATATTCTTCATATTTATTAGTGTGAAATAATGCATTAATCATGCATGATCTACAATAACTGTTAGCAGCATTTATTTTCGAAGCATTTAGTCCCAAATCTCGTATTTAGTTTTAGTGATATTGACGTTTGATGTGAATTGATTTTTCATGAATTTTCTATAATATTAGCCATTAATGACTAAATATTTGAATTCTTCACTGATATCCAATTAAGTTTCAATGACGTACTAATTCGTCTTTAAAAAGGAAACATGTTCTTATGCAATTTAATGCCAATTATTTTTAGCGACAAATAGCGTAAACGCATTCAGTGTAATTAGACGATAAGATAATAAATATTAATTAATATATTAATAGATATTATACTTAAATAACAGTTTATATCTTGTTAAACTACCTTTTAATTAAGCTTTTATCGAGACAGAAAAATTTGTTGGATGCCTTCTAATTGTAATATAGAAATAAAATATTGTATTTAAAAATACTATTTATTATATTTGCTGTGATAGTAAGAAGAAATAGCTTTAAAGATGAGAGAAAATTATTAGATGAATTTTTAATTTATTAAAATAACATAAATCTGTATCTAAATAGTTCGGATTATAACAATTATACTTTATATATCATATAACATTAATGTCATAAACAATAAAAGCAATTACTATGTTACGTAATACGGAGATTATCCTTATATCACGTAACAGGTATAATATTTATTTAAACTTAAAAATACAATATTTATTTCATTTAAACGTGCAAATCCAATATATTAAATAAATAAAAATAATTAATATATTATTACTTACTTTTTATAGTGCATATCCGGATATTTTATTCACAATTTTAATAACTTTAGTACTATTTAAGACGTAAAATCTATAGTCTTTACTTATTAAGAATTATAATTCTCACGAGTTCTTAGCATTTCCACGAAAGTAGAGCGTTCGCAAAGTTTGGCCAGCACAACGAACTGACTGGCAACGGGAAAATCAATATAAAACGTGGTCCTATGTATAGTCATAGCCTCTAGTGATGGGAACGAGGGAGGATTTAACTGCATTGACCGTAATCGCCTGAATACGTAGAAACACAAGTAGTAATACGAAACGTTCACATTTCACGATATAGAAATTGTAATCGCAAAACTACCAAACCCATTTTGCAGAAATAAAACGTTCGTGTTAAGGTTTCCGCCCACTATATATATATATATATCTCCACTACTTAGACTCTGTTACGATATATATATATACTGTTTCATTTGAATACACGAATCATTTGTATTTAGAAATAATCAGAAGAGATAAACAAATATTGATCAAAAAATTACTGGTAATGTATATAAAAAATAATTTTCTAAAAATGTCATCATATCGTTGTATAGACTATAGACCAACACTAGTGTAACTCGCAGGATCAAATTTACCCTTACATCGCGGCCCGTACCGGTTTCACACGGGTGGATTATTTTTTAACATTTTGGCTCCCGCACATTGTTGCCTGTTCTATCGCCGCGCGGGGTGTATTTTTTGTTTATATTGATGTTTTTAATTTCGTAATACCTTTTGAATGGAAGGTCCGATTTCAATAATTCAAAAAGTAATAAACAGGTATTGAAACAGTCTTAAATACGAAATAGTTTATTTGGATAAAAATTAATACAAAGGTATAGAAAACACGGTCTGATTTTGATAAGCATTTTTATCAACTTTGAAAATGTAAAAAAGTAGTTGTAGTGACAACTGACATAACTAAAATACCTAGTTGGACATATGGTCTCGCGAAGTTTTTTGTAGATATTGATACGTTCTATAATATTGTAGAACATTTTTTGTTCTATCAAGAATACTATCTGCAGCGCATGCGATGAAAGATATTTTGTGGCTAATTTTTTAGCACCTTTGGTTGGTTTTAGGGATAATTTCTGAAGATATCTAATTTTTTCTTGTAATAAATATAGCCTACATTACTCAGGGATAATGTAGCTTTCTAATGGTGAAAGAATTTTTGAAATCGGTCCAGTAGTTTTTAAGTTTATTCGTTACGTACAAAAATCCAAAAATACAAATCATTCCTCTTTATAATATTAGTATAGATTTATGTTCTAGACAATACCTTGTTGTTTCACACCTGCTATTAAAAACTGATATCCTTTACTAGTACGTACAAAATTCAATTGTTGACAAAAACAAAGAAAGGGTTTGTAGTACATTCAATTAAATTACAGTTAAAGAAAGTCAAAATATCTTTAAAAAGAATAAACATTCAACCAAAGTTTGTAAACAGGAAAATTACAACGTAAAACAATTATATGAGCCTTTTTATCGTAGTTTTTTAATAAAAGTTGAGAACATTATGTCATTTATCACGAAAAGCTATTCTTACTTAGATAATACTCTATCAACGTGATTGCTATAAATAATAGCCCGAGGGCTTATACTGGCAATTTAAACTGGGTCAGGGCTTCCTGATAGGGATGACGATGTGAGATTGACTAATAATAGAATCGATATTTTGAACCCAAAATATTGTAGATCTATTTCAATATTTTATCGTAGATTTTAAACGTTTATAGGTTGGAAACGATTTTGAGTATAAAACTGTTTAATAAGGTGAAAGTCATTTACATTTATTAAGAACAGTTTTTAATAAATCAATGTCAAACCTTCAAACAGGGAAATGCCTTCTTTTAGATCGGTATAGGTATAGGCAGTAGCTGCACCAAAATCAATAAATTTAAAGGGTACAAAACCAAAATTATATTATATAGGTACAAATCAATAAACGCACTCAGCTACCAAACATATTTTAAACAAAAACCTTAAATTAACTTATAAAATAAAATGTAATGTGAGATACAACTTTTTATATTAAGACTGCCTTAATTATAAGATGAATGGAAATGTCTATTTCGCTCACATGAACGCTCAAACTCGTCGTTGACCCCTAAAGGTCGATGTAGATACATGGGGAATGAATGTTGTTTACAGTCTTTGTAAAGCGTTCATGCAATCAATTCATTTACTAATAACGAGGGACCGGCAGCAATAACACGTTAAAATAATCTCATTGAAATACGTCCGCTTGTTTGTGTTAAAGGTAATATGTGTCAGTCGAGTGGAATCACATAATGATATAGCAATCTCGTACATAACGGCTAGGTAATAGTGTCGATATCTCTTTGCTTATACAAAAGCAACCACGTTCCAAACCACTAATGCCGATGCACCTGAGAGTAATTTAATTATTTCGTAAAAATGGTACGTTTTGTAGAATTTAATTTAATATTCTCTCCTTCTGAAAATTTAAAACTATATGTAGTTTTACACACTGGCATACCCGCGCGACTTCGTTCGCCTGTTACTATTCAGGAGAGCCGATTTTTGCTATTTTTGTTTATTGTTGTCTTAGAATTTGTTGTCTTTGAGTCAAAAATCTTAATAAAATATTCAAGGACGGCAATCGGTTTTCAGCAATCCAGATGTTTAAAAGAAAACTGTCCCTTACATAAATAAAACTGAATTTCAAAGGTGATATTCTAGGTCTCCGATGCTTTATGCTAAGGTTTGTTTAATTTTTGTGTTTTTGGATACACATATTACAAGTTTGTGACGGTTATAAACTTTACATAAAGTAAATTCAACATTTAAAATAATAAATAATATAAAGAGGTAATCAAATAGTAATTAATAAATATTATAACATAATATGTACAAATAAACATAAAAAGTAATTAATTTTATATTTAAAACGTCATTTAATACATTAGAAATAATAATCGATCATAATTTTCAATAATAAATATATTAAAAATAATGCAGACGGTTCGTGTATTAGTTAGAATAGGGAAAGTATGGAAACTGCCGATAGTCTGACCGATCGCCCAGCATATATAGGGAGGCAGCGTGAGATCGTCGGCACAGCATCTCACATTCTTGTACTATATATGATACCGATATAATAAGAGGTCATAAAAAGTATTTATCATAGATGGTTTGTGGGTGACCATCTATAGAATTATAACAATACAATACATGTATAGGGGCGATGCATGTAATAATAATGAACCTCTTAAATAATGAATATAAATATGTTTTAATAATAATATCTTATGTAGTTACGATGTGATGGTGATGCATGTGTTTAGATCAGCCTCCTTACAAAAGTGTTCTGCGAGAGTAGTCTTGCAGGACCGCCATATTTCGAACGAGCTTTGGCATATGGACGGAAGGTGACTCTTAGATGATTTTGATTGTCTTTGAGAAGTCCATCTATCTGTTGCTGGAGCCTTGCGTATCTTGGTGGTACGGACGCGAGATGCCTCTTAGTGTGATTAAGTTCTACTTTGAGAATTCTTGTGTACGGTGCCGGATATGCTTTATTCTTGACGATGCGCTGTGGACTGGTTTGTAGGCTTTGTGGCTACATCAGCTACTAGCAGACTACCCCCATGACAAGTTGTCTTGAATATTTCGTGATTTGATACTCCGAGGTATCTGGTGACTCAGACGATGTTGATGTGTCTATCACTTTGTGATTTGATACTTCAACGTCCTGATGTCCTAGTTGATATCGCTGTGTCTATCACTCTGTGAATTGATACTCCGAGGTCTCTGGTGACTCAGGCGATGTTGTTTGTGACTCTCACTGTGATTTGATACTTCAACGTCCTGGCGTCTCAGTTGATATCGTTGTGTCTATCACACTATCGTATCCAGCTGCTGAGCGGTGCGGAGGCTGTAAGCCGAAGTGGTACATTCTAGCGATGCTGGGTAAAACCACGAACATTGTCCGTGGACTTTGTTAATGGACATTGTGAGTGGCATCAATAGTCCTTGTCAGGACTACCCCTTAGCTTAGTTCTTTTAAATAGACATTGTAGCTTGTCATAGTGCTAGGGCTTCTGGTGAATTATCCTTATGGGATGTTTACTAGCATATAGGACAGTGTGGCCTACTTTGTCTCTTTACTTCCGTGGCTTGCCACGTAAAATAATGAACTGGCGAATTACGTCTCTTTGTTTGACTCATATGCTCGAGGGGAGTGTTGCTTTTTGTAAGCGAGTTGTACATGTCTCATATTTCACATTCCACTAAGGTGGACCATAACACATATTTATATCAGCTCCGGCTGCAACGATTATCAGCTACGGCTGAAACGATATCCACTCCGGTGGCAACGATAACACATTTATGTGAATATGAATATGTGCATTCCTTGCAATCAGCCGCATAAGTGCTGTGAGTTCTTACGAACTGATGTTTGAAACAGTGATTTATTTATCACTTTATTTATAACCATGGCTTGTCCCTTTGTCTTCGGACACCTTGCAGCTTTGCTGTTTTAATGGATTCATTTCCATCACAAGGCTCACGCCTTTTTATTATTACAGCTTCGGCTGATTTACTTAGGCTTCGGCTTTCAACACTGCAGTCTTGACTGTATTACCCGGACTTCGGTCCTTGCTAATGTAGCATCAAAAGTGTAGGCGCACTATAAATAGCTCCCACCTTCTATCCTGGAGGGTTCACGATTTGGTTGGAACCCATTGTCGGTGGCGGGTGTGGGGCTGCCGACCCCTTTTCTCTTTTATATTTAAATATTATAAGAGGAAGGGAAAGACTCCTTCAGCCATCTTCTTTATCACTAACATCCTTCTGATGTCATTATTTATAAAATTATTATACATCTATGCGTCATCACAACATCGTTATTACATTAATTTAATAAAATGCAAATCGATCTTTATTTAGTTTAATTTATCTTCTTCGATGACCTATTGAACTCGTGCCTCTGATACTCTAAAAGAACTTTGATGGTTATTATTAAGGGTCCTAACTAGACGATCACATGCCTAATTAAATATTTTATAAATGCATTATTAGCCGTTACAGACCTGCCGTCTTCCTCTTGCGTTATTTTATAGTGTATATATTTTATAGAGTTAGCTCGATATAGTTACATGTTGGTGAGAGCTATATGTCTAACTCCTTCAGCACTTGTACTTGTACATTTCCAGCTGTCTATCAAGAACTTCACAATTTCCACCCCCTTGCGTCAACATACGGTCAGACATCAAAATTCCCCAAACATGTACAAATCTTAAAGCTTTGTAAAACGGTGGCACTCTCGCATTGTTATGATAACTTGGTACTAAAGTTTTACCCGCATTCAGCGGTAAAAAAAAGTCAAGCCATATGCAGGCTTATTACATGTCCATTAAAAAGAAACGAATTTAAAATGTATTTAAAAAGTTTATTTGGTAAAATATAAATTCTATTAAGTAATTAATGTATTAAATTTTTAGACTGGCCAAGTAAGGCACTTATTCCAGTTACTCAAATTTTCAAAGCCTTCTAGCTTAACGTTTATCAGTGTTTAATTCTGTACCAAAGACGTGTATGTGTATAACATATTCGAATATTAGTGAAATCACAAAAACATCTACGTTTTCGTCGTCGTATCGCGTAAAATGTATCTAAAGCTGTATGGAGCGCGAATCCTAGCAACGACTGTTGACGATATAACAACTTGTAAAAGATTTTAATTGAGTCCAAAAAAGGAAGGAGGTTCTATATATGACAATACATATTTTACTAATATATGTTCGCCCACTAAAATTATTTTAATCAAATTAATAAAAATGTTTTATCATATTTTCTTATATTCTTTTTGTAGGTAATTATAAAAATGTCAGTTGAAACACGCAATACTAATGTCGAGAGGAAATAGTAAACATGATACAAAATAATAGTATGGAATTTATATAATTTGAACTATTATATATTAGCACATTTTAAATACATACCATTTCTTTGTAATTCCACCACCACTTACACTAGTTTTAGATATTAATAGGCGATACAGCATTCGTTGATATATCTATCAAATTACAGAATTCGCAATGGAAACGTACTAGTCAGTCCGCGACGGTCATGACAACGGATGGAGTTGAATGCGACCAATTGGCATAAAGATTGAGCCTTTTGTGTTATAATAATACTGAGTTAGTTTGCTGAAACCTAATCTCTTTTCAACTTAGCTGGAAATAAATCGCAAACAACGAAATCAACGGCAAATGATAAAATGACGTACTTTAGCGTAATTTTTTTTTAAAACACTTAAGGTCGGCGTTTGGTCGTGCCATGCCTGATGTTAATAAATATTCACGCTCTCCCATACAAAATGCCTGTTTACTCTTGCTTTGAAAACATCAATACTTTAGGAAACACAGAATACGGCAGAGCGCTCAAGTTTCGCGGTGGGAATAAAAAACGTCGATTCGAAGCGCTTGGTAGGTATTCAATGACTATCCACCAAATCTTATCTGACTGCCTATCTAAGGCGCTTCTTAAGATCAGTCCATCAATATTGAAAAAGATGCGCGGAAAATCAGAAAATTTAAGAAAACTTAAGGACCATATTAACTTTTCTAATATAAGCTTTTGACAGCAAATTCGAATTTAATATTCAAAGTTAAGACAGGACAATGTCTGTCGGGTTAGCTAGCTGACCCCTATTTCCCTTGGTCACGGCATAACGTCAGAAACGGCTAGACCGATTTTGCTAATTTCTTATTTGTTGTATTTTAACGACGATATAAACTTTTCTAATGTAATGGCGTTTGACATAACTGTCAGTCATTTGGCCAATATTTATAGTTAAAACAGGACGACCTCTGCTAGTGCCAGACAGCTAGTGATGGATAATTATCATGTACAAATTTTTTGTAATGTGTCAGACACAAAATTTTTGATAGTTTACATTGTGCCCCACTATAAATTAAATAGAATATCAATGACCATATTTCAATTTTTTTTATATCAGTTAACATAATTTTTTTTTAATTTAGGCTTATTTTAACCTATTATTATAGTACAAAACTACAAGTCACTTTTCTCGGTATTTTTATTAGCTATTTTGTAAATCATGAAACAGATTTTTTAAACAATTTGTCTTTGTTAATGATTAGGATGATTAGAGATGTACATATAATTTATATATTATGAACAAAATCTGAACTACATATTAAGCTTTGCTTCTAAAATTAATATTATTATCATTTAAAACTCAGAAGAAAAGACAGTTACATAATAAGTAAAGAAGAAAATTGTTGCGTGTCTTATCAGTATTAACAATACAAAGTAAATAAACTGGCAAAATTTTTAAGTTGTTGTTACAAAATTATAAACCTAGACATCATTTTATACTATAAACATATCATATTATAAACATATTTATACCTATTTTATTATAATATTTACTATGAGACAGCTCGAAGTAGACATCAAGTCATGATTTTTCAATTTCAAGTCAATTTTTTTATTATACATACAAATACTTATTTAATACAATATATTATGTATACGGTATAGACATTAGACAGGTATTAGAGTATTTATAACCACAAATTCAGAGGATGCGGACATGTGGGTGGATAAAGTTACACTATTGTGCTTTTTAAAACAATAGCTAATATAATCACAAACAATACACTTAGGTTAAATTTATATTAGACATTTAATTTAATAAATTACCTTTTTATAAACTGACTGGTATGTGGTACCCATTTTAGGTACTGATGACTTTAGAGGAAACCTTTCCATTCTAGTCTTCTGTAACCAAATCAAAAAAGTTATAAAATACCATTATTTATTAAAGTATACATTTGTAAAAAATCAGTTTATTTATCAATTCATTTTATATATTCTCATTATCTCAATCTGCTAATGAGCAACAGTCCCTTTTCAGTATTAGAAGGGTTAATGTGTATTAGTGATTCATGAGGCGTAAATCCAGCTGTCTTTCAATGTTCTAAATACTTCTTTATATGTACGCATTTTCAATGGAAGTTTCCATAAATTAATTTTCTATAGTAAGAAACATTACAAGTTTCTAAATATTATGACACATTCCGATTTCCGTACTATTTTAAATTAGAAACACTCGTGTTGAAACGCCCCCTCTTAACTTAAGATTATATTTAAAATCTCTATCAATCTGCAATATATTAAACTGATTTTCTGATGTCTTAATAAAATCACAGAATATAAAAAAAGGATTAAAAAAAAGTTTACGTTACTAACCTATTTAGTAGTTCTTTGACATTTTAAAATAAATATTTTATTTTATCTCGTAAAGTTTTACAAAAAAGTATAAAAGCGCCTTATAAATTACGACGCAGATTCGATTAACAGCAAAAATCAGACGAGAATGGAATCAGCGATCATCTTGTCGTTCATATTTAATTTGACATTAGTGATTTTACTATTGACACTGATGACGTCGTTTCTGTCAGTGTAGTCATAGTAAAACCATAGATAATATACTGTTTTGTTTTATTCATTATACGTATTTCATTAGCAATAACCTAAATGTTTCATAATCTCATATAGTAGATTTAAAGTATGCGAGTAAATAAAGAATTAACACAAGTTTCTCCTTTAAACTGGCTTTTTTCTTGAATATATAAAAATTTTATATCCTTTTGACGTATATAATTAAATAGTTGCTCATTTTCTTCTCTTCTAAGTTACTTTTATATTGGTATTGATTAAAATGTCTATTAAAAATTAAATACTAGTCTTGGGCCATAGAGAAATATAACAATACCTAAAGGCAGTGTTGGCAGACACGTGAAAAATTATTATCGTATCAGCGCAGTAAAATTATTGTATATTTCAAAATGAGATTTAATTTTCGTCTAATAGCTTTAATTTAAAAGAGATTCACTATATTAATTTTATTTAAAATATATTATTAATAAACAATTTTTTTTTAAATTTACATCAGAAAAATTCTTATTATTGGCTGATGTTATCCACACAATGCCATCGTAACGCTATCTATTAGGCATAATAAGAAAGCCAGCATTCATGGCGGGGAAACATGGGAAGACAAATCGCATCGAATGTATAGAAACTAGTCTCCCTCCAAATAGTATAGTATTGAAAGGGCACCGAATATTAGTTGCATATGTGTGTGTGTGTACGATAATTAATAGGCACACATTGACATCATTTACGTAGGTAATCTATAATGATTATTTTTCGGGTGATAATAAATTAATTGATCATATTTTGTAAAAACTTTTACTGTTCTTTTAACAACTTTAACTGTTTATTTAGATTCATTACTCAGACGACTAAATAATATATGAAATCAATCAACCAGCAAAAGATATTTTATGAATACATGCACCCTGCAAAGTACGATCAATGAATTTATTAGCACCATAGTAAATAAAGTAAAATAAAAGACCGAATAATTTTAATATCATTTATTGAAAACTTGAACTTATATTGATACGATCTAGGAAGAGTAATAACATGAAAATGTATATTATTCTAAGTCTTATTAACTTAGTGCGATACTATCAAGGAATTTATTTACGGTAATCCATGAAGCCACTTTAAACTTGAAAAAGTACATGTAAATTTAATAACAAAATGAACACAATAGGAGCAAATGAAACGTAACAATTAAATGAAATAACAAGAGATTAGTAGAAACAATTTGAAAACACTTCGATTTCAATTTTCAATCTCTAACGGAAACAATGAATTTAATATTTATGAGTGATATTTTGTGAGAATCTTATCGCCTACTGTAATTGCCAGCCCCAAATTTTATTTCCCCAAAATCTGCTTACACCGAATTTTCAGTCATCATAATATTATTTATCTAAAAAAAACATTTTTTTATTGCTTATCCGTTTTATAGCTTTACAAAACATGTTTAGGTTAATATGTCAACGTTCAGAGGGTTAAGCAAAAATCTGCCACTGTGATGAGAACGGTGTTATAAAATATACAAACTAATATCTACTGTATGTCAAATTAGTGAGTTCTTAATTAATTTTCACTCATCGATTCGTATTATTTTTGCCTCATTTACCCTGTGACCTTACGGGTTTTTTCTATAGCTTTTAACAGGTTAGCTCCCCGTACGGCTTTATATATAGATGATTGTTTTTTATATATTTTTTCTATACCCAGTTTTTTAGCATATAATCTTGGTTTCATGATAATCGCTGAAATATTAGATTGTATTTTGTAGGGTTATATTTTGACTAAAATGTGGGAAATTTTAAGTGACTATAGCCAGCTATTGAAATTTCCCGCACACTTAAGGCGGAAACATATTCACGTGTCGTGGCGTGTCGTGACGGTGAGTGTGCACACTTATGTGTCGTGTCGTAGCGCGTTATTTCTTTCTTTTCTGAACAGAACCTCGCAGTGTTTAAACGTACATAATGTTTTCCTCATTGACCTCTATATAGGTTTTTCTCTTATTCGGTTAGCGATTTTAATCAAATGAATTATATTTATTTGTTAAAAATGTGGTAAAATGGTTGGATTAGTGCTAAAAGTTCCACATGTTTTGCCAAGATTTGGCATACAAATATTTATTACAGAAAATTCATTTATAAATTATATTAAACAATGTCATAGATTAAGATCACAGCTAAATAACACTACTCTAAAGCAGTGTTGTGTTCCTGTTGGTGAATAAGGTGACCAGAGCTCCTGGGGGAAATTGGGGATAGGATCGGCGACGCGCTTGCGATGCTTCTGGTGTTGCAGACGTTTATAAGCTACGGTAATCGCTTACCATCAGGTGAGCCGTACGCTTGTTTGCCGACCTAGTTACATAAAAAAAAAAATTAATTGTAGTCACAATTTAATTTAAAAGCAATAATCAAATTATACGTATAATGTCATAGATTTATTTTAATTAATAATATAATACATTATTCAAATTCTTTTAGTTCATAAAATCATTTTTCTACTAGCCATTGTTTTAATTTTTTTTTTAATTGATTGAAAGCCACTTCTCTAATATTTTTGGGTACCATTTATAATATAAATGATAGCTATAGTTACGAAACACTTTTTTTAGCCAGCTCAGTCTTATGAATATATTTTGATGTAGACCTTCAATTTCTCTTAGCAATGAAACTTCTTGAAGACAAAAAAAATTAAAAAGATACTGGGTTCATGCTATAAACAAAGGGAGACAGAAAAAAAACAGTACTTTAGAATGAACAAAGCACAATTTGTGGAAATCCATTAGCTGGTTGAAGGAGACATAAAAAAAGTACATACTAAATTTCGCGAAATAATATAAATTAAAAAAGTGCGCTAGATATTCGCGCCTCGAGTCACGCGCGGGGTATAGAAATATATTTCCCGAGTCGCGTTATTACCCCCGCCACCGCCCTCACGCTATAGGTGGTCAGCAGTCGGCGCCACGACACGCCACGCCACGACACGACCCAACACACAAATATGCTCCTAACCGTATTAAATGTATGAAACCGATACGATTCTGGCGCGACACGACACTTAAATGTGTCGCCTTTAATGTTTTATCGACATTTTAGCAACAGAGGCATCTATTGTTAATATAATGAACTTTTAGCTATTTAATGTGTCCGCCTTTCGATTAGATGTCACTGACTTTCATGTATTTGGCCCTTGTTGTCTGATTTGGTCTGTGTGTGCTGGGCCTAGTTGGTCACCAATGAGAGGGTTCAGTTTAGTTAGTTATACAATGGCGAACTAGTTCACTTTTATATTTCGTGATTTTTTTTTAAATTTAGTAACAGTAATAAATAAAGGAAAAACAAATATTTAAAATGATTGTTTTTTTTTATATAAAAATTAAAAATGTACAAATAATAATAACAATAATTAAATCATTTATATTAAAATTATAGTCAAACTCAGACACTAAAATGTAAATAGGGATTAAGGATGCAACATCGCTCATAAAAAACATCGATTATTTCAAAAGTGAAACATCGATGTTAGAATTATTGATGTTTATGAACGATATTATATTGATATTTTTATCACCGTTTAAATATAAAGTATATATCAATTATTTTAGTAGAAATAAACCACTACAGAAAAACGTATGGATCATTGACAAACTAGTTCGTATAGTTCAACTAAAGGAACTCTCTGCTGAACTAGGTCGTTCACGAACTACCCAATTATTATTAGATTATTTTTTATTTATATTTCAGAGGCTGGATGATTCTTTTGACTTCTGAGAAAATTTAATATTTTCCTCACATTAAAATAAAACCGGTAAATAAAATATATTCGGTTTTTGAAGAAGATACATCATTAGCAACATCCGCTGGATCGAACAAAATGGCGTTAGGCGAGATTATATTAGAGGGTTTGTCTCCAGAGTCAGACGCTACCGATATACTTCTTAACGCGTTCGAGGGTATAGAAAATGACCTGGACGCAGCTCTCCGGATTGTACCTATACGAAACCATTTAGCAATTGATAAACGAGGTGAGATTAGCAGTACAACGAATGAAAATACCATTAATGGACAAAATTGTAATCTGAACCAAAGTGATGGTCAAGGTGGTGAGAATTCTCGCAGATCAGTTGTGACATTCACCTCATCGCAAAATAATGACTTTTTTGAAGAATCCCTGTTAAATAACCCACAACCACAAAATTTACCCGACAGCACTATAACGTTACCAAGTGAGTGTTTCGTGACCAAGAACAACGTAGGACAATCGGAATTCAGAAATATTACTATGCAATCTCCGTTGGTTCTCAAGCAAGGCTCAACAAGTGGGCAAGTGGGGATACAGCCTGGCGTGGTGACGGTGCCTATGACTGTAAACTCCAGCATGGCTGGCTCTATACCTAATGTTATGACGATAAATAAGGCTGGCGGTCAAAACGTCGTAGTTACAACACAGAATTTGGGGTCAGCACAACCTGCTATTTTACCAAATGTTCAGATATTGAATATGCGACCTGGTGCTCCGACTGTGGCTGCTCAGAAGTCAGTTGCTACGGTTTCACCGCGAGTCGTCATTGGAACACCTCAGGTCGTCGGAAATCGAGCGACCACTCCTGGTGTAAGTTGCTCATCTATTGAATACACAGTCCTCTATGCTTTGGTAATATATGTAAATAATTCTGGAGACCCATAAATAAACAATCATTATATTTCCTTATGTATCATTATATTCTGCGCTGGAAATAAATCAAATCAAATCAACTAATTAAATTAAATTATTAAAATAAACTACAAAAGTTGTAATATTTCAATATTTGTATGGTGTGAATCTCAAGGAATGTTTAAGTGCTTTGCCTGTAGAGCAAATTGGCTGGCGATTAGTTCATAATAACTTCTCTCTCATAACTTCATTATACCTTTTACGGTTGATATAATTTAAAAAGTTAAAAAATTGATTTACTGTGTATTAAGCAGAACAAAACATACATTTTCAGGTTTCTATGGATTTTTACAATTCTTAATGACATATACAATTATCAACCTTAAAAACCTTCTCTCCACTCTATCTTCGAGGATGCAACACATAGACAAAACAAGAACACATCAACAAGACAAGTTTGCACTTTATCTACCATAAAAATACACATAGGGAGCATTAGGAAAAAAACCAATATATGTTGACACATAATTTAGGCTTGGGTTAAGAGCAGTGTAGGCTAGTGTTAGGTTAGGTTAATAACTTGAAGGAATTCTTTAAACCCACACATTTGGTGAGGCACCCTTATCGATTAAGAGTATAAAAATAGTCTATAACATATTTTCACACCTTCCAAATATACACAAAAAATCATAAAAATCGGTCAATTCTTCTCAGGAGAGTTGTATAACAAACACTGACAAGTTTCTTTTAAATATATATAAGATATGTATTCTGGAAATTATTCAATCAAATAATATATTAAAACAAATTTATTGTTAGCTGCATACAAACCTTATGAACATAAACTTACACCAAACCATAATTAATAAAAAAACAGAAAAACAAACCAGGATTTTATTGTATTGCATATTTTTGATTATTTGACTGATAAAAATCTGAAATGAAATATGATGAATGTGTCTCGAACCAAAGATTTTATCAAAGATGGCTTTGAAATTATTATCTTCATACAAATACCTAAAAAAATAACCTTGCAATGACCAAAGTACTTACACTATGCAACAAAGTAAAAAAAAATTTTCACTGGGTTCACTGTATGTAATTGTGTTTTGCCACCTTAAAATTATGAAATATTGAAATAAAATTGTTCTGTCACGTAAAGTTTAATAATGAAACGCATTTATTTATTTTACTTAAAATTGCCTACATGAATGAGTGACATAAATTGTAATTCTACATTAAATATTTTTTTTTCAAGCTATGGGCTTTTCTCCTATATTCAGTAACGGCAGTATACCTCTGAAGGCTTCAACAGTAGTCTGCAAGCATGCCTGGCTCTCATCTACCCTGGTAATGCTTCTCGTATTCTGCAATTTCTTGATGAAATATTTCACCATATTCATCACTTACTGAACTCATGTTATGGGGAAAGAAACTTAAATGGGAGTGTAAAAAAAATGAATTTTCAACGACATATTTAATCCTATTTTCTGAAATGTTGACAAAAGTCAACCATGCATTTTTTTCAATATGTCTGAGGCTCAAAATAAAAAAGATCAGTGACCAATTTTGTTATGTCAGGACTGATGAAAATTTGTTTAATTGCTTAATTTTTGCCTTAGCATAGGAAATTTTGTTTTAAGAAATAAAAATCCAGGTCTGTCTTTGGCGAGTGCTTTTACAAAATTCTTTATCAAACCAAGTTTGATGTGTAACAGCTGTAAAATGAATTTCTCAGATGGTAATAATGGTTTGTTTTTTACATTTTTCCGACCAAGCACAAAACCGGATCTCAAAGGCCAGTTTTTTTTATGAAGTGATCACAAAGTGATTCACAAAGAAAACAGTGTTTTGGTGTACGGCTATACAATATTTCGTATAGCCGTACACCAAAAGGCATCTGTTTAATATTACACACTTTCAGCACCCATGATTTGTCTCGATTTTTAATGGCAATTTTAAAATAAGATTCGTAACTATTCGTTTTGCAGATTTCATGAATAACATAAATAGTTTGATGACTTTTGTACACATCAATGATGAAATTTTATAATTACTCTCAACTAAGTGTAGCGGAAAGTAAATAAAGTAAGATTGAAATCTTCTGTTATGAAAATTAGCATTATTTTTATTCTGGGACATGATATCTAAATATAAATTTGTTTAATGTTGTTTACTAAGCATATCTAATACGAATCATCACCTGGGATATCAGTGAGTTATTTTTATGTTGCATAGTGTTATTATATGTTATTTTATTTATAGGTAACATGTACTAGGTAGGCGCAATTTATATAAAAATTTTAATCTGACTGACACTTTACTATATACCCCACTCACCTTCACTGCTTGACCATGCTACTCAAAATCTATCTAAACTTAGTAAGAAAATTAACAATTCTTATGATCCTTGATATGTGCAACTTAAGAGCTCTTTCACACTATATTTGGTAACATTTCCCTTTGCACTAGATACAATATTTTATTTATTAATTAACTGTTGTCATATTACAAGGGAGAGATATCAAGTGTATAACTAAACAAAAATATGATTGGCAAATGTTATTTCTTAACATATTAAGTTTAAGTATGGGTCTCACAGAGTACATTGCACAAATTTACAAAGCTTTATAATCGATGTTAGAATGAGTAATAAACTGTGCAATATTCAACTGCCATCTGTATTGCTTCTATTGGCTTTTAAACTTGGAGCTTTGAAAGCTATGTTAGACTAAATGTTCTTATCTAAATGAATATGTTGATGTTATGTGTTATATAAAACTTGTGCATGTGTTGTGTCATATCATTTTAACATTAATTTTCATATTTTATTTTGATATATTTAATAAACCATTATTTCACAATAACACCATTAGTTTTAGATATCCATTTCTTTTAATGAAAATCATATTAATAATACACTCTAAAAGATTAGTTTCAATATAAGTTAAGGAAATGGAAAATTAAGGAAATTGGTAGTATCCTTGTCATAAATCAAATCTTGTACTTATAAATACAATTTATACACATAAGTATTTTATTATGTTATGTAGAATACAATTTTATTTTATATTCCATATATTTACATAATAAGATAATATTTAAAACTTACTATAATATTAGTAGTAAAAATGGTTTGTTTAGATTCCTCCAGTGTTAATTTATAGCAGAAGAAATTTCCATTAACTTTTATATTTTTAATAGCGAATGTTATGTCTATTTATAATGAGGCATCCACACAGTTTTTATTTTGTGGATTAACATTTCTAAGTGTTAGTGGTAATATTCTGAAACCTTGATGCTTATCACTATCACGAAGATAAATTTGCCCTTTTCGGGTTACACTGTATACCACAGTATAAGGGGCAGGAACTCCACAATATACAAAAGAGATTCCAGTCCCAGAACCCGTGGTACAGCATTAAATATACAAGTACCACAAGGCTTGGCGGACGTACAAAAAGCCAAGAAGGTTGTCTCCTTGGCTTCTTGTAGCTTCTAGGGAGATGTACCAAAGAGCGCAGACTACAGCGTCAACAGGGCTCTCTCTACATTTCGCTAAAGGAGACCGCTGGAGAAGAAGAACCTTTTAAGTGTTCCACCCGGCACGTCGGCCGCGACTGATGTAGCCCTGACATCATGATTTATATATATTTTCGTAGATGTACGGGCTTTAACTGCTTTGTTTATGAACTTACTAGTCGACCCGCCTGATTTACCTCGGTAGTATTTACCACGTTATATCGAACGACGAACTTATGGAAGTTTTCATTCTCTACATTAATCCCGAAAGACATACCTGAATTCTGGTTTGGGATTCACGATCGATAAGTCGTGGGTTCAAATCCCAGTCATTGCACTACTGACGTGCCTCACTCTTAACACAAGCATTTAGCTTTTGGAGGGGTTAAGGAATACTAGTAGTATGTGATCCATACTGCTAGTATTCGTTTTTTTGCGGTCGTATTCTTCTCACAAAGAAATTCCACAGTAAAACAAGGATTATTGTTAAACTGTAAGTCTTCACTGTTTTTATTCTCCCGTAGCCTTGGTTGGCCTTGATAGTTTAGTTTTTAGCGGTTTGGAATTTCCTAGAAGAGAACCACATGAAAGACATGACAAGTCCTTTATACAGTAACACACATATTTAAACAAAACCAACAAACACGCTTACAAAACAACATTATAGTGCGTTAAAATTTCGATCAGACAGACGTTCTATGTACAGACTATTATTATATAAAAATTAATTTCTACTCAATAGTCTTGGTAAAAGTCGAGAAACGCTTAAAAGATTTTGATAAAATTTTTACCTGTAGTCTAATACACCTCGAATCGACCAGCGAAGCGAGTAAGGGTCAGCTAGTATTTAATTATTATTATTAAGCAGATTAATTTGAACTGATAAAAAAGATTTTATCTGATATAAAAACTATAAATTCTATTTTTCACAATCGGTTAACCGGTTTTGCAGATCGCCATGTACAACACGAGATTATTTATTTTATATATTACATATTAAAATACTCTCAAATATTGCAGATTAATAAAAAAATGTCATTAGTATTTTATGAAAGATAAATGATATCTAGCTATTTTGTAGTCAACTGAATAGTTTCGTTAATGGAGTGTTTGCGTTGTATTACTTATTGTAATAATAAAGATGAATGAATTTTTACAAGTGGTAGTATTTAAATAGGTATATGTATTTTCATGGAAATCCTATTATTTTTTACTCTAAATTCATAAAAACTTTTTAAACATTGTCATTAAAAAAGTTGAGTAAACCATGCGGTTACGGAATCGATCATACAATACACATTTCAACTCTAACTTGCTTTAGTTATTAATCTGCATGTGTGCAATAGTTTTTAACGACTGAGCTGAGTGCCTGGAGATTAGACTTAACTTATCTCTTCACATTTTAATGCATATTTATTTAATACAAAATACTTAAAAGTGGTGATAGGTATAAGATCTGTATAGGGCGAGAGGTGTATTATACAGGCATAGATGTTATTAAGATCTTTGCAGCTTAAAACCGATTGTAAATATCCGGAACACAATTAATGTAATGTAGATATTTCGCTTGTACAAAATAACCAGCTACATGTAACAAAGACAATCGACACGCTTGCACACCTCTAACATACCCACACTGCAGGTAACCGACCCTGATTGCTCTTACAAGTTCATCATGCTCTTACATTTTTCATTATCTCGGACGTAGGAGTCTTATAGTTAAAATTGAAACGTCTAAAATTGAAACGTCGCGTTAATTTTTAGATAACGCTGCAAACTCTGCAAAGTCTACAACAGGGGCAGCAGGGTCATTTGTTGTTAAAGACTGAGAATGGTCAATACCAGCTGTTAAGAGTCGGGCCGGCCCCCACCAGCACCCTCACGGCGCCGCAACAGACGCTCCGGCTATCTACTGTGCCGGCTGTAAGTTCACTTCCACACTTCGCTTCCAGCCCCAGAGGTTGGAATACGCGATATCCTGTTTATTATTTGTCCTGTTTCGGTCTCGTGCATGTACAAATACGGTGGCGGTGCATGTTAAGGTAATTAACAAGGTAAGACCGGAACTCGTTCCATTCATTGGTATATACTAATTTACTAGTGTTTTAATAACGACGCGAACATCGAGCTCCTGCGAACTTATTGGCACTTTCCTTTTATATTATTTTAATGAACAATTTTTCGCCTAGGAACTCTATGTTCGCCGCACTCTTATGGCAATAATCATAGATTAACATACACTCTCTTAGAAGAATTAACGGTTATTAGTAATCGTTCCGATCTCAAGATCACAGCTTCGCATAGGATGCTTGGCATTGAGAGGGAGTCAACTCACCCGCATGCAAAGAGTGCACCAAATTAAACCATGTGATTCAATAACAAATACTTTAAACGTTAATGAATCTATGTGTTTATGGAACATGCTAGTTTAATTTAGTAATAATTTGCAAATTCAGCTGAATAGTATGAATATGATGAACGCTTGATACCTGATAGGGATGTAATTCGAATATAACACAAACAAAAATATTCTTTCCTCTTGTGTTAGTCGGACCATCGCGAGGATGTAGACAGATTTATTAGACATAATTTATTAAGTTATACATACTGTGAAAATATAAGTTGAATTACGTGTGACATATTATTACAAATAGTGATTACACCATTCATATAAATCCAAAAGTAGAATTCCTATTATGGTATGTCGATACGAGTAGATATTTATATTTATTATAAGATAAGAATAAAGTTTGAGACTAGTATTTTATAATTTATATTATCTCTATTTAATACAGTATCAAATATGTTTTTATTTTCTTTTTTTTTTTGTTTTTATTTCAATGCTTTAGAGATGATATATATGAGTATGCTGTCGCTTGATTGTGCACGTGTATGTCATACTGCATGTATTGTTGAAAATTTGAATTTTTATATTTGTCCCTTTCAACATCTCACAGGATAAGCGATGCATACAGGTACAATTAAAATAGAGTTTATACAATTTGACATAAAAATTGTAAATGGCAGCCACGGATCTAAAATATACGCAGAGATATTTTATGCTCTTACGCATTTAAAAGTATCTCAATATAATCGAGGTATTAGCTCTCATTTATAAATTGATATTATTAGTATAGTGTTTATTCAAAATTTTGTTTTGCTTCTCTATTTGAAGTATATCAAATTAAAATGCATGCAGTTATTGGCATTATAGAGAAATTCCAAATTTTCCCTCGCACAATTTATATCAACGAACCGTGCAGAAATTTAGTGTGGTTTAAGGGTGCATTTATTAATGAGGCCCTTTGGTGTTCTGCACGGATTTTTAGATTAGTTGCGAAGTAAAAGTGTGTCGTGATGTAAAATATGTAATTTCTTTCGACCAGCATCCCGGTGTGGCGACTGTGTCAACAAGCGTTGCAGCTGCTAGCCAGATACCGGGGCAAATGCCCCCGGCGCCATCGGCGACACCAGTGCCCGCCGCTTCTGTGGTCTCAATCCCGACGCCTTCGCAACCCATTGTTGCCACTCAAGTCAGTTTATGTATTAATTTATATTTATTTAATTACAATATAGTTTCTTTATCATCTATCTTTACAGAATATGTCGCATTACTGTACTTTTTGTAATATTTATTTTATAGAAAAGCAAAACGTGTTATTCCTTTCTCATTTAAGTTAATTTAGAATTATACATACTTGATCTAGTCAGTCGTAGGAAAAAATATTTTTTACGTCTTTTACTGCAAAGAATTGGGGAAAAAATTACCATTCAGTTATTTGAATTTTACTATGAAAACATTTTATTTTGAAAAACTAGAAAACTGTTTGATAAAAATGGCAGAAAAATTGTCGAAATTATTTTTATTCATAACCTAAATAAAATTCGAGTAGAAAAGACCCCAAGGGCAGATATCCCATAGAAACCCGGCTATGCTCTTTCATGATTCTAGGTTATCGAGAAGTACCCTATAACTCTACGAGTAAACCACATTTACAGCCGTTTCTTTTCAATGCGTGGACATATGAGATTGATTTTTTGATAGCCACAAGCAGAATTATTTTTTTCTATAATAAGTATTTCTAAGTACTTGATCTTAGTACTCATTTCTATTTATATTCATTAGAAACCGTTGGACAATACAAAGGAGAAATGCAGAAATTTTTTCGCCAATCTGCTGGACCTTTCAAGTAAACAGCCTCAAGCTGTGGAGACCAGCGTGAGGAACTTCATACAGGAGCTGATTGATGCACAAGTGGAGCCCGAAGAATTCTGTGACAGGCTCGAGCGATTGCTTGACGCAAGTCCGCAACCTTGCCTGATTGGATTCCTGAAAGTAGGATTATCACTATTTTCTATTTAACCTTTATAATAACTGTTCTATTTAGCTATTATATGATAATATTTGTTACAGAAAAGCTTACCACTACTCAGGCAGTCGCTAGTGACTAAGGAACTGGTGATCGAGGGTATTAACCCCCCTTCTCCTCACGTAGCATTCTCCACATTACCGGCGCCACAAGCTGTGCCTGTTGGGAACAACATAATGTCGGTAAGCATACTTATCTTTTAAACATTATGTTTCTTTTAATATTAATCTTTTCGGTAAGATATTATAGAATAGGAATTTGTAAGTTCGAGTTTCCGAATATCTAAAGGAGATATTTCAACAATTTCGGTAAACATAGGTCTTTACCTATGAAATTGCCGTTCTGCCGTCCTGGCTATTTCAAGTACAATTTTTTCTTTTTTCGCTAAGAATTCTAAGAAATTATTTTTATTTTTGAAATATGGAATTCTTTTCTGAAAATTAGACATTTGTTTAATAGTTAGCGTTCTGTATTTATCGCATTTGTACGTTTTTCGTCACAATGGATACGTTAAAAATTCGAGTGATTATGGAGTATGAGTACCGTCGTGGCAGCAAAGCGGCAGAAGTGGTACACGACATCAACGACGTATACGGAGCGAACACTACTAATAATTGCACCACCCGTTATTGGGTTGCCCGCTTCCGTTCTGGAAATTTCGACCTAAGAAATGAACCCCGTGGTCGACCGAAAACTTTAGTCGACAATGATAATGACGAATTACGGCGATTGTGGAAGCTGATGATTCTTAACCACAGCTAAATTAGCAGCTTTCAATGTTAGCATCAAAATAATATTAATCTATTAGCGTCGAAATAGCAAGGTAAAAAGCTTGACGATTGGGTGCACTATGAATTGAATGATCGCCAGCGCGAAGCATGCGTCGAGTCTTGCACTGCACAACAGGCAGACAAACGAAGGCATCGCATTGTCATTTGGGCAGAAAAATGGATTCGACAATCGCAAGTTGGTTAGATCCTGGTTCAGCACCTAAATAATGCCCCAAACGAAAACTGACCTCTAAAAAGTGATGTTCACTGTTTGATGGTCTAGAGCCGGTGTCATTTATCACAGCTTCTTTCCAAACGGGATGAGCATTACTGCAGATGTGTACTGTGAAGAACTGAACACAATGATGGAGAAGCTCGCACATCTCAAACCAGCTTTGGTCAATCGTTCGGCTCTGCTGCTCCTGCCCGACAATGCGCGACCTCATACTACACAGCACACGGTCTCCAAGCTACAAGAGCTGGAGTTGGAAATCCTCTGTCATCCACCGTACTCACCAGACCTTGCCCCTATATACTTCTACTTTTTGCAGAATTTGGATAACTTCTTGGTGCCTCCCATCCAGCAGACTCTTTCAAAATGGACATGAATAAGCTTCCACAACTTTGGAAAAAATGCATTGATTGCATGGGTAATTACTTTGAATAATAAAAATAAAAAAAAAATATAGAGAAAAAAGGGCGTTAACTTATTTCATGAAAAATGGCAATTTCATATGTAAAGACCTAATACAAATCATTCGTTAAAATGACCGTCAATTCAGTCATAAGGACATTGTTGTCTTTTACAATAAAAAAAATGCAATTTAAAGTAATTAGTCAGTTGAAAACTGTTTTACAGGTACTTATTTATTTTACAGTAGATTGTACCGATATATTTTGAAACCTCTCCTTTGATATGAAAAATACCTAATATTGCCGAATTGAAGACTGAGCCAAACTTCTCAATCACAAAATTGCCTCACAGAAGTTAAACACACATTTTGTATGCCACATTAAATAAAATGGCTATTACAACATAATATTCTCGTATTATTAAAATTCTGTTATTTTTCGGGAATTTCTTATATATATTTTGCATATATTACGATGGTGATGATAAGTTTAACACTAACAAAATAGTTGTGTGTTTATACTAAATCAAAGTGTAGAAGCTTTCATTGCTTTAATATCATATAATAAATCTAGCCTATTACAATTAACAACGCGCACGCTCTGCCTATTACCGTTAAGCTAAGCACAATCGTGATTTGGTTTTGACGTTGAATAATATTGGAATATTTTAATCATTTTTAAGTTTTTAGCGAGGCTTCAACTGCCCTCGGAGGGTAGTCTGAATTTTTTGATTTCCTATCTTTGTATATAACTTAAAAATTGCTAGTAGCATCGATGATTTGACAAATAGGATCTAATATAGGCTCTGTTACAGTATAAAGTATATGACTATTATAATATAAAAATTAACACTTATATATGTTACGATGTATGTTTTAGCCAATAAAGAAGATGTTTCAGTGCAACCTTCTGTGTTGCCTAATACTAACTTATTAAATTCATGTCGTAATTTAAATGTTTAACTATCTACTTGTTATTACGATGAGTTAACGATGTAACATATAGAAGTGGTCGTAAGATTAGTATTGTTATAGTTTAGATAAAAATTGTTTATTTTGTTTTCCTTATGTACCTTATCTAGGGTTGCCACCTTTTTTCATAAACTTGCAAATATTTCAGTACTTTTTAGAAATTTGGGAAAAAAATAAGTAAAGTCCACATTTTGAATCATTATTTATTACTCATTATTTGTTTTACTCTTTAATCTGAAAAGAAGGACTTTTTAGATTAAATTAAATTGGAATTTTGGAAATGATGCTTTTGTACATTTTTCTCGCTATTTTATATACCGAAGTTATTTCAGAATTTTCCGAAATCGAAAAAAGAATACATTTTCGAGGAAGAATATAACTGAAACACACTAAAATAATAATTAAAAAAATTATTTCAGTGGTTTTGAAAAGCATTTGTCATTTTCAGAAATATTTTTAAATAATTGGAACACATAAAGTATTACTGAATGTAGCGTTTATTCTCATTTAACTCTTTTACTGTAGTACGGGTGGCAATCCTAATCTTATTATATATTATGAGCTTGCATAAAATTGTAAGTTGTGGCAGTCCGAGGACGAGGGTAGCTCTAGCCCTACCCTCGCGGCCCTCCTGCCCACGGTCATGCCGATGTTCCCGCAGGCGCCCTCGCCGAAACCGGTCGCGTTGACCATGCAAAACATCGCGCAGGTTTGTCATGGCATTTAATTGATTCGGGCTGTCATCCATTGATAATCATCATCCATTACTCCACTTAATTCTATCCACATATCCTATATGATTCTTTTTATTGTTTATAAAGTTTTAACATATACCAAACACTAATGAAACTTTTTATAAGGATAATTTTACATGATTTTAGATCCACTATATCATGCAGAATTGTTTTCGGCAAATAGACCGACGGATGACAGCCTTGTACATTTAGACGCCAGTCCTCCCCATCTATCGTACAGGGGTAGTTTGAGTTTTCGGAATCATTCAAGAAAAATTTAAAGTGGTTATTTTGAGTATAGGAAAACTTCTTTAAAATTTAAATTAAATAAAAAAAATAAAGTAATATTTAGAGAATATTGTAGTACTTAAGTTACAGAGTATTACAATATCTAGTTTTAAGACTATGCGTTGTAACAGTTAGAGGAAGAAGGTAGCTCAAGTCCTATATTGACGACGCTCCTGCCGCCCGTCATGCCGGTTGTCCTCAGGTCAACTTCGCCGATACCTGTCACGCTGAACCCGCAGAACGTGCAGGTTGGTCTGGGTATATAGATGTTTGTGACTGCCAACCTTTGACTAAAAGTTACACAACAAAGGAATATAAGATTCTCTTGTGCTCTGAAATAAAGATTATATTATTCTTATAAGAATTCAATGAAGGGAATGGCGGTAATTGAAGATTGTATAGTCATGGACGGTTGGCAGTCCCACTTAGATACTTAAACGCCTGTTAACCCCTTCCTGTTGTTCGAGGATAAAAGAGTGAGTTATCGGAATCATTCAAGAATATTATTTATATATATTAAAGGCAGATGTATTAAGTTGTAAATATAAGAAAATTAATTCTTATAAGTATCGACGTCTAAGGGCGTTTTGAGAGACGTGCTGCTTATCTCACAATGTCTAGTTCTTTTTTATAAGAAATATATTGAAATACGCTATCCATGTCTTTAATTTCATTAACATTTTGAAGTAGGTCTACGTGAACAAGATATTGAAGGTAGGCTATGCGAATGATTCCGAAGAACTCTGCAAGTCGATATTTTATCATTTTTTTTATGGCTTTCTAGTGTATAATGAGCAAATAAATTTTACTTCACGTTTAAAATTAATTTTTCGTATTCATTTTCGATATATTTGAGTTGAGGCCTCTCTCCTCACACCGACTCTGTTACACTTATACACTATCATACTCTCACACACAAAAACATATGGTTATAAATAGTTTTGTATTTTTCTATAGTTAAATATAAGGGTTGTAGCTGTATGCCGTAATACAGGATATCCTGGCATGGCAACAGAGACTACCTCATTAAAAGGATATAGCTACATTTAAGTTTGTATCTAAATTACTAACTGGGACTAACGTTTGTTTACCTTAAGAATTTATTTTATATTTTACTATGATTTAACTATGTACTTAGTTTAAGACAATTATAATCTTTACTTTTTTGGGCAATAAAGATTATTATTATTATTATGCTCAGTTGCTATTGGTCGTAGCGTGATGATATATTAAAAACCCACCTCTACTTGTATATTGTCAGTTTTGTTGATAAAGTTAATAAAACATTTCATTGTAACGAAAAAAATTATACCAATTTGGATTATTTAGTAAATTTTTATTTCTAACTAACCGATCCGCCCTCGCTGAGGTGTATTCACATCGTTCACTCACTTACTCACCCGTTGAATTTCTATTCTATTATGTACAATATAATGCGTAGTATGTTACTGATTTTTATTGGACACCACCATCTTACTGTCTCACTCACTTTTTCTGGTATACAAACCTTGTCCTGACAATAACTAACACAACAAAAAGAATTATCCAATTTGGTGCAGTCGTTAGGAATATATACGCGTACATACAAAGAGGCGATTTACTTTTTTTTATTTAACATAGTTTACCTTTAAAATTTCGTCTTGTAATAGTGTCAAAATGTTAACTCCATGTTTATTCTTACAATAAACTATAGGTCAGTTACTGGGTATACGCAGTATGACGGCTTTATTAGAATATTACACCCGGGGTTATACTTTAGATACTTCAGAGTTACGGCTAGAATACTCGCGATGTAATAATCATGATTTATTTATTTTACTATCCCTACTTCTCCGATTTATTTTAAATGAATAAGATATTTGTCCATCATAGCTTGTCCGATGACAGCTTGTCACTTTGACATAGAGGATAAGGTCGATATAAATTATCGATATTCCTACTAAATTTACTGAATGTTTCAAACAAACCTAATAAAAGGAAGTTGTAACACGTTTTTATTTTTGTTAAAATGGTTTACAGCCCAAATCGTCATCAGTCTGATTCGGACTCGCTGGAGCAGTCTTGTAGATTTATAATCAGTTCCCAATCTTCTTCCATAATTTTTCTTGTTTTATCGACTTGAATAAATTAGTCGAACCATTAGTTGTGACTATTATTTCATAGGCGTGTTATGCGACGACAGCTGTCATCGATCAAGCTTATAGGAGTGTGACAGGATGCTACTCAAATTAGTGTTGCCAATATCGTAATTAAAAGTTCCTTAAAAATTATTTTAAAAGATTGGTCTATGATCGTATTTTGGTAAAGAATAAACTTGACTGATTCCATTAAAATGTTATTTTTTGTATAATAAAATGTAAATGGCAGAAAATATGGATTTAACATGTTTACACTTTATGTTGAATTAGTCTGAATATCTGCTCATTATTTGCTAGACTGTAAGTCGATGTCTTATACGAATTTGGTTCTAAGCTAAAATTATTTTTTTCTCCACATTAGCTTTTATATAAATTTGTCATATCACAAATTTTGAATTTTATTTTGCGCTCTATGTTATCTTTATCAATTTTTAATGTTTAGAAATAGTTTCCATGTTAGTGAGAAATAGTTATTTATTTATAAAGCATATATTTTGAACTAGAAAGCAGGTTAATAGCTGAATTATCGGTTACTGTAAAACACATTAAAGTACGATGTTTGCTTATCGTGAGCAAATATTAATTTAAAATGATCTCTCATAATTAAATTTTATCATATATTTTGATAAATATGAACATTTTTATCATAACAAATTATAACACGTAACTTAAAATAACTATACATGATATCTTATCGTAATAACACCGTTAAGTCATCAAAAATAAATAGATGCATTAACTTGATTAATAGAAACAAGCAATATTAATTAATGTATTAAAAAAAATAAAATTTCTAATATGCTTTTGCATGCTTAGAATATAATTAAATTAAAATCTTTGTGTCTATAATGTTATTGAGGAGTGAAATTAGGAATCTTATTTGACACATCCACAGTTTATGAAGCTTCAATATCATTACTTTTTGTCAATGTAATATGTCAATGTTAAAATAAATACTGAAAAAATCTTGACATTAGAGATATCATGGTGTATTAGTGCTTTGAGGTGAGTTCATTCATCAAATGAATGAATTAACATAGAATAAAAAAATTAAAGACAATTTTGCTATTATTGCAAAATAAATAATCTTTATCGCTACGTAAAGTCTATTAAATAAAACTAATTTGTTATAGTAAGTACTTATATCGTTTTGGCAAACAGTAGCTTTGCCATGTTTTTTATGTGATAGGTGGAATGTGTCAAACAACGATCCCGAAATTATTCGATGTATAATGTGCACTCAGTCAGGCTTTTCTCGTTTATGTAAACAAACGTCGTAGTTCGTTAAAAATGTTAAATGTCTAAATCTAAATCGAGCTGCATGTTACGTAGTTAATCTCACACACACATACAAAACATCAATTCAATAAAAATATCTAGATACAATAGACACACATACAAAATAATCAACTGACCGAACCTTAACACCTGAGTTATTTCCAGCAAAAGCCTCCACCGAAACCGGGTAGTACTATCGCTGTTCTCCAGAATATCCCTGTCCATACAAAGATAAGTGTGACCAAAGTTGGTAAAACAATGCCGGTGAACACCAAGAGCTTCTCGAGACCAGGTAGTTCATCATCGGCGCTCTCCACTGTGCTGACTGCAGGAAAATCTTTGCTGAAGGACAAAGAAAAGAAAGGCGGCCCCCAGTTTTCCTCCCAGACGTTCACTGATGACAAAATGGCGGGGGATGACGATATTAACGATGTGGCTGCCATGGGAGGTGTCAACTTGGCCGAGGAGACGCAAAGGATTCTAGGCTCCACAGACATGATTGGGACACAAATAAGGTAGACATTGCAAAATTTATTTTGTTTTGTTAGACTATCAATTCAAATTCCATTTAAAATGGAAACTTCTGGGTTTACTTCTGGGTCATTGTCTGTATTCATTTGTCTTCAGATCCTGCAAAGATGAGTATTTGATTCCTTTGGCTCTGATGCAGTCAAAGGTGAAGGCATTTCTTTTGAGTCGGGGGCTGGAGGAGAATGCATCACCTGAAATTTCCGCCTTGATGAGCCACGCGGTCCATGAGAAATTGAAGAATCTGGTGGAAAAGCTCATTGTTATTGCTCAGCATAGGATCGATTCGATCAAGGTAAAGCTCTTAAACATTATCATTATCACTACACTTACAAGATAATGGCAAGAGAAATATTGTTTTAATAAATTTATTTTTCAATAGTCGGACAGCCGGTACGAAGTAACCCAAGATGTGAAGGGACAGATCAAATTTATAGAAGAACTGGATAAAGTAGACAAGAAAAGAAGGGAAGATTCTGAAAGAGAAATGCTATTACGAGCTGCCAAGTCAAGATCTAAGAATGAGGATCCAGAACAGGCGAAGTTGAAAGCTAAGGTAATATTACAATGTAATTGAGGTGTCATTGCTTGATATAAATTAGCATTTTAATTTCATTAATTATGATATAGGCAAAAGAAATGCAACGCGCTGAATTAGAAGAGCTCAGACAACGCGAAGCCAATCTCACAGCCCTACAAGCTATCGGGCCACGCAAGAAGCCTCGATTGGATGCACCTGGAGGCTCCGGTGAATCTGCTTCAGGCTCTACTAGCCAGGGACCTGGATTTGTAAGTACATAAAAAATCACAATGGGATAGAAAGATAGCAAATTTCGTAAGGTTTATTGTTTTTGACCCACACACTTTCAGACTTAGTTTAACGATACCTGCAATTGTTAATCTTTACCATATATATAACGTTAGATAGTAGTTGTCTGTATATAGCTAGCTATAATTAAATTACCATAAAGCCAGAAAAATTATTTTTTTACCTTACCCTTAATTGATTTGAATAAAATTCGCCAGTCATAGATAAATATTTTTTTTAATTTACAGTTCCTTTCATACTTATACTTAAACAGCTCAATGCATTTTAATAGAGTTTCGTATACACATAGAATGTAGTAAATTATATTAATATATTTATTGTTGATTGTTAAGAACTTTATATTTCCAACAGAGTGGCGGTCGCAGTCAACTCGCTTTGAGGACACGTCTCAAGCGCATCAACTTCCGGGATATGCTCTTTCTCCTTGAGCAGGAAAATGAAACCGCTCACTCGACGTTGCTGTTCCAAAGTTATTTAAAGTAATGGCAGACATGCTAATCGCATATATCTATTATGTTTGACGTTATACCTATAATTTTAAGTTAAATGATTTTGACATGTTATTTTTAAATTGACATTATGATGATTTGATATATTTAAACGATATTTCAAGTTGAAATTGATAAAAATTATACTATTTTTAATGTGAGTTAAATTTAAATTTTTAATAATAATTTAGACCCATCAATGCAGTCATAATATGTAATTTTACTTTTTCTGAGAAAGCTAGAACTACTCCGTCGTAAAACACTGAATGGTAAACGTGCAAACTAGTCTTTGTTTGTTCCGTACTACCTTAGATATCTATTGGTATAAAATGCTTTTTCAGTATATAGTTTAATTTACAATTTTAGCTTTTAAGTTTACACAGGTTGAAACTGTTTTAATTTTAAGTAACAGAATTAGATTGACTGAGCGAGTTGTTTTTAATTGGTAGGTATTATTTTATAGTGAACATTTGTTTTATTTTAACTTTATTTTAATATTAAAATGTGATTCTATTTATTTAAGCTAGAACAAAGATTTGTTAAGACATGTTTTACTTGATAATTGACTAGTGCCGCCATTATTGGCTCTGATTCAACACTTCAGTTTTATTTTGACAATGGCAATCTTTAACTTACTCTGACGTTATTTTTCTGACAATTTACTATAGCTACTAAAGAAAATATTTCCATTTTGAACTAATATTTCCTCTTATAATCTTATATTTAAAAATGAATTGACGATTGTTAGTCTAACAAAAACTCGAGAACGGCTGGATCCGATACAGTATGTATCGGTAATCGCATAGCGAGGACGGGTCAGCTAGTCTTCCCGATTCCCAAAAAAAAATGATCTATAAATCTTAAATAGTGAGCCTAGTCAGTAAAGATGTCACATATACGTCTAGAAGCTCCTTTAAATCTAGTCTCTGACCACAAGTTCAAGGCCTTCCTTTTGGGTTAATGTCCAAATAGTAAAAGTCCATTATATTTGGTTATTCATCGGCTATTTCGCTGACATCAGAAGTGGGATACCTTCGCTTCTCATCAGGTCCTTCAGCCTCCGTGGTAGCGTCGAGAACGTAAACGACGAATAGATCCCCCAAGTTTCAATCTTATATTGCTCGGTCCTGTTTTGAATCATTTTTCTTATTGTCGTTAAGTGACAAAATCCTTTTTAGTTAGGTTAGGAGAATTAAAACCTTATTTCTGTTGTTGTCGAGCAACTTAAATGTTTTTATATTTGAGGACAATGATCTCCTTAACTTTACTGGATCATATTGTGTCTGTGGACCGTAAACTGCTTTCTCAATTATAATTTGTTTTGGTTTCAGACTTAAAGACTGATTTGTTCACACCCTTGATGTTTAGTAATCCTGTTATTAATAAGTGTAAGTTTTGTTTATTCCTACTGCCGTTGTTTGATTACGCATTTTTGACCTTCAACACTAGCAATTTAGACTACCCTTTAAGTCGATTTGTTGATCTGTAATGACTTGTAATATTTGCTGATTTATCGGCTATTTCCCCATTATTTTTTAAAGTTTTTATTGTTATTGTTTTAACGTATTTGGGGTCATTAATCATTTTAATTTTTTTTAATAATAATAATAATCATCGCGGAAAAAGAAAGTTTTTAATTCAAAACATAGATCCTTCGAATACTTGATTTTAGTTCAACTTACTCATAGTTTACACAAATTAATATTCATACTAGACTATACATATATTATGGAATTAAACATTCATATAATAAAATAACTTTATTTAAAGAAATAAGTGATTTTTAAACAAACTTACAATACTGATTTTAAATATTGTATTGAAAATTACCAAATTAATTTTAAGAAGTTGATTCTGCAAATGAAATAATTAAGTTATTATTTTTCATTGATTCAACAAGTTATTTATTAAAAAATGCATTACTCTATTATCCAATAACTCTGTTAACGTTGAATTTAATATCTTTAGTGCTCTAAAATAAATGTTTATCATCCCTTAGACAATTTGAGACTTAATTTTGTGTCCTGCGGCACTAATTATTCATGTTTTTTGTTATTTAGTTCTTAAATATTGTATATTATTTGTATATTATGTTTACTTGACATCTGAAAACATTTTAATTAACCTATGTTCGTATTATAAACGTTATTTGTGTCTCTTGATATAATACACTTATTACTACTAAGCGTTAGTAGCTCATTGGTTGAGGCGTTGGATTCATGATCGATAAGTCGTGGTTTCAAATCCCCGGCATTGGACTACTGACGTGGCCCCCTCCTAACACAAGCATTATAGCTTACTTGAGGGGGTAAAGGGAATACTAGTAGTATGTGATCCATACTGCTAGTAATCTTTAAAAAAATATATAACTTATTAACCAGTAGAGATGCATGCTTTGTCTTTTAGATTTAGATTAATATGTTAAAGGAATAGATCTTAATCAAACATTAATTCAATTAATCAATGTTTAGAAGTAAGAACTTTTATTCTCTTTGAATGATCATTGTTTAATCTAAATGTAACTTCATTTAACATCTTAATGATAACTTATATCAACTTGAACAAAAATGTTATATTACAGGCGCGTTCCACTATGCGATCTCAACGCTCAAAACGCTCATTGAGCCGTTCCACTTGACGATCGCGGGCGTTGTGGTCGCGGCAAAAAAGTCATTAATGACATCATGACTTGTGCTCACTCGAAGCTCACGACGACCCATGTCAAATCGTAAGCGTTGCAAAATTAGTGATCTGTGATTGCAAATTTGGCGGCAATTTTAAAACAACAAAAATGGCTTTATTTGTTACAGATAGAGATTTATCAGTGGAATAACCAATAATTATAAAGTTAACATCTTGAAACTATTGCTTTATAACTGGCCATTTGAATTATTTACGTTAACGCTCAAAACGCTCAATTACCCGTTCCACTTGGGTTAACGGTCGTAACGCTCGTGGACAAGTGGAACGGGAAAAACCGCGGTCGTGAGCGTGGGCGTTGAGATCGCTTAGTGGAACGCAACGTACATAGTTATTATGTTTACTGACATTGTCATTAATTAGCTATTTATATTAAAGTATATATATATATATTTTTTTCTTCTTTCTTAAATAGTAAATCCTTTCAATAAATAGGGAATATATGTTTATTTATAAATTTTCATCGTCAAATTTAATCATCTTCATAATAATTAAAATAATATTAGAAATTAGCGGTTTAAACATATATGACATATAATGTTATGCTATATAATATAAGATTAGTCTGTATTTTAAAACTTTCATTACACTATGATATTTAATAAAGTATTAATCATTCCAAAAATTACACGCTTGACATTTTATTGCACATTGTGACGTCACAGAACTTGCATAGTAATTTTATATCTGTTATAAGTATTGTAGTATGTCTGTCGACTTTCAACAATTGTTACATTATTACTTCTGTTGTTTTGCAATGTTCCACGTGTTTCTGTTCTGCTTAGATCGTGTAAACTGTTTATTATAATGTATAATGTAATGGTTTAATAGTAGAATTGTAGCCTGCAAAAATTGTTTTATTTTCCTCCCTCCCACCTATTGTCACACAATCAATGTTCCACTAACAATTTCAACTACTTTGGTTTCCAATTGATTTAATAAATAACGAAAAATATTAATAAGATAATAATTATGAAGTAACTTCTTCGTCCTCGTCTTGAGGGATAGTGCGCCTGAATTGTCTCCTACATATCTACCTTGTGTTCCCTTTTTTTGGAACTTATCAAGAAGCTAAGTCTTGGAAGGTTTCCAAAGTGTAGCCTGAGCCTAAAAAGATAGTTCTGCTAACATTTGTCAGTTATTCCTGTTTCGGATATCCTTATTCGCGGGAGAAAAAGATCTGTTTCCTTTACATTCTTGAGGGATCTTTTACCTTATACATGTTTAATACATAGATTTAATTTTATATATAGGTGATTAGGTAGCAATAAAATATTAAGTTTCAATCAAATTATTTTTCTTCATCAAATATTTGGTTACCTTTTATTGCAAACATTTATCGAAGTGGATACTAATAAATTTTCTTTGTAACATTTTATAATATATTATTATCTTTGTAAGTAAAACTTGTAAGTAATAAAGAAAGCTATAAGTTCTGTGAATCATTAAATTATAAGAAAATAATAGTTTGAGTAACTGTGTTTCAACAAAGTGCTTTAGCTTAAAAAAGTAAAAACACTTTGACAATTAAAAGAAACTTAAAAAAATTATAAATCATAATTGAATTGAATTAGTGGTAAGTACTAAGTTGTACTTCAAAAAGAGGAACTTGGAGAACATAATTTGGAACAATATGGTCCAGCAACCGTCGGAAACCTAATTCTTAGTATCACCAACATTTTGGCAATCAATTAGTCAATTTTTATTGATTTGGGGATTGTATTTTTTTAAAGTTGACGCTAATGATCCGTATCGTATAGCGGATATACATTTTTAACGATCCGGCACATCACTACTGACGTGTCTGAAATTCAATGACTTTGAATAAGGATTTTGCCGAAACTGGTCTACTGGTAATTTTCTGGCGTACGTACATTGAAATCCTTCGACAGAGTTTGACATGACGGCCTTAAAAGCAAATTTCCTGGGGGGCCAATTACGAGTGGTCGTTGTTGATGGCTGATCATTAGATGAAAGGACTGTCAATGCCGGTGTTTGCAAGGTGGACTTACTGTTTGCCACATCAATGATCTGCTGAAGCCCGGTATTTTTGGGAACCCCACATTACAGTATCGTTGTAAAGGAGGCCGATTTGAAATAACTTGATATCCTCTCAAAAGCGTGAAGTTACCTCAACACAGCAGACCTGCTCAGCTTGAACAAAGCGCAGATCATGCATATTATATCAACTTGGGACTCTGGAATTGATAGAGTGGCGCACCAGAAGAATAATAGGAAGCGATACATCGACTTAAGGTTGCCTCCTTATCGGTTTTTTTATCCAAACAATCTGACTGCCATTGACCTTTTAGAAGTGAAAACTTCTTTAGGGGCGTTGCACACTTTTGGGATGAGTAAAAAACGTTAAACTCGCGCCAGGACACGACCTGATGAAAATTCGTGTCACATCTCAATAATACAGTTCGGTTTTTTAATTTTGTTCTTTGGTGACACGTTCTGGTCAAGCCGCATGTAAGCCAGATCATAATAATACAGTTCGATTTTTTGTTTTTCTATAATCGGGCATCAAAAAATAATATTCTACGGTATGTTTTACGCATGACTTGCAAATTGTGGCTATAAACGTTGAATGCGTAATTGCGTCGTCATCATCACTATGTTATCTGTACGCATTAGTGACGTGCCATTAATCTATTTGTGACATACGGCATTAAAAATTGCGTTTATACACAAAAAATATATTGCTCTATGCAATAATAATAATTGATGGAATAGATATAGTCATTTTAACAAAATATAAACTATATTTTAAACGATTTTGTTGGATTAGTCTCGATTATTTTAGATGCTGTACGTTGATTAAGTCCATTTTGTCGTATTTTCTATACTCATGTGACGCACTAGTTAATTACTTTTGTCTTCCGTAAAACCGCTGAAAGCTTACTTATTTCAATAGAGTAGTTTCCTTTTTTTTTAAATAGTATAATGAAACAAAAATTTGAAAGAATCATTAAAATATCTCTACAAATGAAAAAGTTATTGGACTTTAAAGTTGCGCCTGTAACAATAATTTCGTTTCATGTGGCAGTCCAGCGTGTCATGTCAATTTACTGCTATCAACTCATCGTTCCGCGCTAAAAGATAAATAAATATGTTTCTCAATCATTTATTGACGGATTTCAAATTTTTTTTAACAAGTATATTAGTTTCGATTTATATTTCAATTCTATTAAGTTAAATGTAGCATTATCAACACCTCATGATGAACTTCTCCATTGTTAGTGTTGTAAACCGGTTAAATAGAAATGGTGTAACTACGTTTCAAAGTTGGCAGCACTGCTAGTGCTACAGAGCTGCACTACTACATAGTTCGCATTTCAAAAAAAAGTATAGTGACACGTCCACCCACCCTGTCAAACTTCCACGGTTTCACGAATTCTGCATGACCATTTTTCATGTTTTAAATATTAAAAATGGTAAGATATGTTCCACGATTTCGTAAGTGTTTGTAACGAGTTGTGAATTTGAGTAAATTTGTGTAATATAAGTTTGGGCCACGTAGCTAGCGACATGTTGGGAGTATGTCATCATTCGTATGTCGGCTTCCCGTGATTGTATTATCTTAAACATATTTTGTCTTAACGCGGTTATGTTTTTCCGAAGCCGTTGAGACTGGATATCAAGAGGAAGTTGACGGCCAGGTCGGACCGCGTGAAGTGCGTTGACCAGCATCCTACGGAGCCCTGGCTGTTGTGTTCTCTCTACAGCGGCGACGTAAATATATGGAATTATGAAACTCATACACAGATCAAAAGATTTGAGGTAAGGGTCAAACTTATTATTCATTATATCAACAGACACATAGTTTAAGTATTGTTAAAGCAAACTCCATAATGGTCTATACTCTAACCAAAATTTTCTTAAAACCAAGAAATCTATCTATTAATAAAGAAACCAGTTCACTGACTGAGAAACACACAACTTAAACTTTTGATACTACAAACAGATTTCAATATGGCTTTCTTTTTGTGATTTATCTATGGACTTTTTCTTCTTCTTATTTTATGGACTTGGACCTATTAAGAGCAGTAATTTTGCCAATGTAAATGTTGGAAGATGGACAGTCACAGTGAGAATGAGCGGTAGTGTCGTTTTACTCTCTTCTTTGCTTAGAATTTCTGAAGAGATTGTTCAGTACTGTGCCGATACCCAATTTTGGTTCTGTCAAGTGTAGACATTGAATTTAACAGTTGCAATTAAGACGAGATTGTTCAGTGCCATAGAGTAACTATCTAAGAGTTAGACTAGTTACTCTTGTTAATTACAAAAAGCAACTAATAAATTAATGTTAATCTTAAATATTCTTAATAGCTTATTGTGGTAACTTAAAACTACTTTATGTTAGCAACTTATAGCTTAATACTGTACATCTTAATATATTTACTCAAAATATTAATAATACAATGGTCAGGGAATGAAAGGAGAAATTGAAAGGTAGGGTGACAGATTTTAGTAGGCAATATATCATACAGGGAATAAGAGATGTGATCCGATCAATTTAAGAATCATTAAATTTAAATCCTAAGAGGGTAATCAATGGGTAATAAAAAACAATCTTTTCTATCAGGTTTGTGACTTACCAGTGCGAGCAGCAAAGTTTGTTCCTAGAAAAAACTGGGTGGTCACTGGATCTGATGATATGCAAATAAGAATATTTAACTACAATACACTAGAAAGAATTCACAATTTTGAGGCCCATTCCGACTATGTTAGATGTATTGTCATTCATCCTACACAACCTTACATCCTCACTTGCAGCGGTAAGTTATTAAGTTTTTTTTTCTAAATACGATGCTTAAAACTTAGCGTACCATTTGATTTTTTAGGTAATTAAACTATATTTATACACATTTGTAACTGAGTTCAGATTTAGGGCAAAAAATTGATCTTATTACTGTAGCATCAATTTTAATTGAATAATTATTGATACTAGTCTACAGACCCACATTTAGATATCGCATATCCAATTATTTTATTTTTCACAATGACCAAGAAAGACCCAGATGATTCCATTTTGGTATTTCTGTTAAAAAAATGATTTTAGATGATCTACTCATCAAATTGTGGAATTGGGACCGTAACTGGGCATGTCAGCAGGTCTTCGAGGGACACACCCACTATGTTATGCAAATTGTTATCAATCCTAAGGACAACAATACATTTGCTAGTGCCAGTCTTGATACCACTGTGAAGGTATGTATCATACTAACACTTCATGATTATTAAAATCTATTTCTTGGAAAAAAAATTTGATATTTTCTTTTGTTTCCAAGGTATGGCAGCTAGGCTCTTCAATCTCAAACTTCACATTAGAAGGACATGAAAAAGGGGTAAACTGTGTAGATTACTACCATGGTGGGGACAAACCATACCTCATCAGTGGTGCTGATGATCGTCTTGTCAAGATATGGGATTATCAGAACAAAACTTGTGTACAGACACTTGAAAGTAAGTTATAACATTGATATGCTAGTTAACTCTCAATGTTGATCTATTTTATAGTTAATAAACATCACAGACATAAATGGTAATATATATGTCAATTGACAATTACTGTTCATAGAAGACTTAAATTGGAAGTATAATTTATATTATGTTTATAGTATAGACATAGTGTTCTGATAATAATATCCTTTCTTCTTCCCAGGTCATGTTCAGAATGTATCTGCTGTATCCTTCCACCCCGAGTTACCAGTCCTGATGACAGGTTCAGAGGATGGCACAGTTAGAATTTGGCACGCTGGAACCTACAGGCTTGAGTCCTCTCTAAACTATGGCTTTGAGCGAGTTTGGACTATATCTGCCATGCATGGCTCGAATAATGTTGCAATTGGGTTAGTTTAAACATAATGACATATTAATTTTGTTATTAAGGAAAATGATGTAATCTTTAAAACATATTTTTTTCTATTAATTAGATATGATGAGGGTACAATTATGATAAAGGTAGGAAGAGAAGAACCAGCTATTTCAATGGATGTTAATGGAGGCAAGATTATATGGGCAAAGCATTCTGAAATGCAGCAGGTTAACCTAAAAGCCTTACCTGAAGGTGAGTTGACTGCCATTTTGTTAAAAATTACATGATATTAATGTAAATATGGTATTTTAAAATTATTTTGTTTATTCCACAGGAACAGAAATCAAAGATGGTGAACGGGTCCCATTAGTAGCAAAGGACATGGGTTCATGTGAAATATATCCTCAGACAATTGCACACAATCCAAATGGTCGCTTTGTTGTTGTTTGTGGGGACGGAGAATATATAATTTACACTGCAATGGCGCTAAGAAACAAAGCATTTGGTACTGCACAGGAGTTTGTATGGGCTCTAGATAGTTCAGAATATGCTACACTAGAAAACTCCAGTACAATCAAAGTTTTCAAGAATTTTAAAGAAAGAAAAAGTTTTAAGCCTGAATATGGAGCAGAAGGTAGTTTATATGTTTTATATAATTCTGGCAAATATATTTATCTTCTGACACGTAAAATTGTATGTTTTCTTACAGATTTATATTATTTTAAATGTTTACATACTGTGATTTATAATTTAACAGGTATTTTTGGTGGATTTATGCTTGGTGTGAAGTCTATTAGTGGAATGGCATTCTCCTTCTATGATTGGGAACACTTGGAACTTATCAGAAGGTAATACTTACATTTTAATAAAAATTCTATTTTAAATATTAAGAGTTTTATAGAAAAAATGGCCACAGTTCTTGTAAATATGTACAATTACTTTTTAGCATTGCGAATAATCAAAGATGATGAATACCTTCTTAAATTCTTCAAAATTTTTATTACTGTGATATCAGCTGTGCCTATTTTTTAGATATTTGTTGAATGTCTTCGCCATTGAATGAAATTTTGATATGAAGTATATGTAACATTTAAAAAAATTACGGCTCTATTAATGTAACACATAGAAGTAATTGAAAATATGCAAAAATAATCAATTAGTTACTGTTATTAATTAATAAAAAGCAGTGATGGCCCAGTGGTTGAGACTTCAAATCTTACTCAGGAGGTCCGAGGTTCGATCTTGGGCACACAGCTCTGACTCTTGAGTTATGTGTGTTTTAAGCAATTAAATATCACTTGCTTTAACGGTGAAGGAGAACATCGTGAGGAAACCTGCACTCCTGAGAGTTCTCTAAAAGTTCTCAAAGGTGTGTGAAGTCTGCCAACCAGCAGTGGGCCATTGAAGGGTCGTGACGATAATGTTATTACAGCAATAATATACAATCATAGGAGCATCTATTTTATCTATACAATGATCATATATATCATATATCTTAGTAATACTAATAGTGTAAAGCAGTGATGGTCCGGTGGTTAAGACTTTAATGTTTTACTCGGGAGGTCTGAGTTTGATCCTGCGCACACACTTTGACTTTTCTGAGTTATGTGTTTTAAGAAATTAAATATCACTTGCTTTAACGGTGAAGAAAAAACCTGCACTCCTGAGAGTTCTCCATGTTCCCATAGGTGTTTGAAGTCTGCCAATCCGCACTGAGCCAGCGTGGTGGACTATGGCCTAATAATGACGGGTCGTGATGATGATGAATATCTTAGTATGAAAATTAATGATTTGCTAAATATGAAAAACTAGATTAAGATCATGCAAAGTCTCATCCAATAGCGAAGAATTTGGTTGTATGTGCAAGCAGCCGTGTTTTTCTTATATCTACTAGCTGAGGCGGCGAACGCTCATACCGCCAAACAGTCAGCTGAACTTAATTTATGATTTTATTGAAGTGATACAATAAATACAAAATAAATATTAAGTTCACTACTTTTTTCCTTAATTTAAACAAATTAATTTTCTGAACGACAGCATAAATATTTGACAACCAAAATAATTATGTCAAACCTTATTCATTACTGCCATTATTCTACATTTTTAAAGTTTAAATACGCCATTATCCGAATATTGTAGATATATCTTGTTGATTCGATTAACTTAAGGGGAGAGTTTATCATATCGACAGGATGAATATTAAATGTTTGACAGTATAAAATAAATATATTTATCTACACTATTATATAAAGAGGAAAGATTTGATTGTTTGTATTTTTGTTTGTTGTGAAAAGGCTCGAAAACTACTGAACCGATTTTGATAATTCTTTCACTGATAGAAAGCTAAATCCTTTCCGGGTAATATAGGCTATACGGTGTTGTCATAAATATTCAAATTAAAAAGATATGGCCATTTAAGTGCCATAACGTGGATATTTTGTAAACTGAAGAGTTTCTCAGGAACTACTAATCTGATTTAAAACTTTCTTTCACTGAGAGAAGTCTATATTATTTCCGTCTCTCTTCCACTTATATACTATCATTCTCTCTCATCCTCTCTCACTTTAATTTTTACTTTTATCTGTTCAAAATGTATATATAGAATATCTCTCTTGTGTCCTTTACCTATTCAATTTTATTTTTGCTCTGTCCTCCCTCTTTTATCATCTGTCGCTTTTCTTTTTCTTTTTATTATTTTTATTTTTATAACTTTTTCTTACTCTGTCTTTTTTTTAAATAATCAAAAACTACACAATTTAAGGACATCAATTATAATATTGCTTTAAATACCCGGAGCGAAGCGAGAGCAGGCCGCTAGTATAACATAAAGCAAGTGAATGTCATTGAATTTGTATATGCTCATATCAATGATTATTGCTTATCAAACACAAAAAAGGGACTGTATGCGTCATTCCGGAACCTACAACTAATTTTAAAGGAATGTTGAGAATAATAAAAATGTATCTTTATAGTATCAATAAAACCAAAAATAAACATTTATTAACTTTTAAAAAATAAATATTAATTTGATTGTATTTTGAATTTAGCTCGTGAATTTTGATTAAATTCTGCTTGCAAGTTATTTTAAAATTATATACATGTCTTTGAAAGTTTATAATATGAATTGTACATACAGGATCGAGATTCAGCCGCGTCACGTGTTCTGGTCAGAGAGTGGCAACCTGGTCTGCTTGGCTACCGATGAATCTTACTTCGTGCTGAAATATAATCCAGCCGTGGTGGCGAGTGCAAGAGAGAACAATTCCAACATCACTGAAGATGGTATTGAAGATGCTTTTGAAGTGAGTCATTAGTGTATGATGAAACATTCACCTTAAGATTCAATCAATATGTTATTGCTAAATTGAAATATTCAGGCGCTTACGACAGTAAACATATTTTGTCAGCATTTCCGCAGGAAGTTAAAAGTTTTATGAGAAAAAAGTACTACATAATCTATGTAGAAATTGAAATCTATTCAGCCGTTTTTGCGTGAAATAGCAACATATATCTAAAAAAATATAATATTAATGAGATGGTCATATTGTCATGTAACCTTATACTAAATTTCTAAAGACCCATAAAGTTATTATTATGAAATAGGTTAGGTAACATTATATTTTTTATTCCAAAAATAATTGTGATATAATTTCTTAAATAGAAATGTTGTCATATCTATGTCGAAAATTGTATAGATATCAATCAATCTCAGTTTCTAGTGAAGTTTTTAATAATTAGGTGCGGTGAGTTTAAAGTGTAGATAACGACGATAAGGGCCGTGCAGTGGTCGCTTATCTTAACATTTATCCAATAAATACATACACACATACATACTGTTAACTCTAATAAATAATCAAAATATAAGATATTTAATATCTCAATAATGACATTATCTTTCTATACTTCTACGGGTTTGTAAAATATCCCATAGTGATGAAACTTTTATGAGCTGTTGTATTTCTCTGAAGGATCCTTGGAATGGAAAATTATTTATACATTAGGATTCAAAAATCATCAAATATGACCCTTGAAACTAATATTTAGTATTAATTTCGCATTTTTCAATGCCATATAAATTACATAGGTTTTTTTTTATCTTCTGATTTTTACATCTAATGAACAAATTGTTGTTCTGTAAAGGTCATGAAGTATTTTGTAGGTGTTAAAAATGTATGAAAAAATTTTTCATTTAGATTCTCGCCAAAAAAAGTTTAAGGAGCCAAATACGAACTAAAACTTTATTTTTGAATGTTTTAACTATATAAAAAAAATCGTTTTTCACATTTTATTATTTCATTGTTATAAGACATTTTTCATCATTATCATACAAGTTGTTTTATTTGTTATTTTGAATATAAATGAACTTTTGAATCTCAAGTATAGGTAGCATCAAATGTATATCTTTAACTTCAGGGCTATAATCATTTTAATTTATTTAACAAATATTTTTTCTATATGCTGAGCCGGGTCTCCTCGAAAATTAGGAGTTATATATCATAGTTCACCACGCTGGCCAGTTCGGGTAGGCAGAATTCACACACCTTTGAGAACTTTAGGGAACTCTCACTCGTGCAGGTTTTTTCACGATGTTTTCCTTCACCGTGATATTTAATTGCTTAAAACACACATAACTCAGAAAAGTTAAAGGTGTGCCCAGTAACTCGGAACTCCCAAAAAGACAACGTGTTAACCACTGGCTATTACTACTTGGTGAGCCTTCAGTGGGTAAATATAAGAGTTATATAGAAAACAGATAATTATTACATTAGAGATTTGTATAATTTTCGTTTTGGGAATATAACAATGAATATTTCTTCTGTCAAACACATTTTCATGTCAATATGAGAGGTTAGGTTTAAACTTTTTAAATCGTAATAAACACATTGGTTTTATTTAAGTTATCAGAGGAACCGAAAAAAAAATCGTTATTTTTTATATATTTTCCCATGTCTTTTTATCTCAAAACTTAAGATTTATGGAGTGAAGATTATGGTAAAACTTTGATATTATTGAAGCAAGGCAGTTTTTATTATTAGAAAACCTTAGATTTACTATATTTTAACTTTTATAACAAATTAATTTTTATTTCTTACCAGCACCAAGAAATTAGCTGGTTTTTATATCAAGATATTATATAGCTTTTTCTTTCTTCAGGTTGTTGGCGAAGTTAATGAGTCAGTGAAAACTGGTCTATGGGTCGGCGACTGTTTCATATACACAAATTCCGTAAATAGGATAAATTATTACGTCGGAGGAGAAATTGTAACCATATCACATCTGGACCACATCATGTATATCCTTGGTTATGTTGAGAAGGAGAATAAGTATGTACAATCATTATTCTGTTTATTTCTTGGCTGTCTAAACTAGTAAGTAAGTAATTTAACCTGTTTTTTTTAGGTTATACCTAAATGACAAAGAATTGAACATCGTGTCGTACTCCTTGCTCCTCCCGGTCCTTGAGTATCAGACAGCGGTAATGCGAGGAGATTTTGAAACTGCTGACCGAGTGTTGCCGACCGTACCACACGACCATCGGACGAGAGTCGCTCATTTCTTGGAGAAACAGGTAATTCTCAACTACACAAAGTCAATTACAAAATGTAACGAATATTTTAGAAATTAAAAACAGACGTTTCTTTATATTAATAGTGTAATATCTAAATATTGTAAATATATCACAACCACCATCCATATCCATATCCATCCATAGGTATGAAATTCCATGATTGATCATGGAATTTCATACATATATATTGGGTCAACAAAATTGATATCACTAAAATGAAAATAATTGCAGGGTTTCAAACAACAAGCACTTGCCGTATCAACAGAGCCAGAACACCAATTTGAATTAGCATTATCACTCGGTGAGCTTAAACGAGCCAAGCAGCTTGCCGAGGATGCTGAAGTAGCTGAGGGGGTTGATAGTCTCTCCAAATCCTCAGCGGCCAGGTGGTCAAGACTTGGGGCTGCGGCAGCTGCAGCAGCGGATACGGATCTGACGAAGATTTGTTATCAAAACGCGAGGGATTACAGTGCGCTGTTACTGTTTGCTATATGCACAGGTAAGAATAAAATGATTACAAAATAAGTAATATTAGGTTTCTTGAATTGCCTTCTTCTATATTCGTTTAATACTAAAAGATTTATGCATTGGTACTTCTAATATCATTTTTAAAACTTATTAGTATCTTACATTGTAGTACATAGAGTTTAAAGTAATACCATATATTATTTTATATCTTTTGAAATTTAAAATATAGGTAAAAAACATTTTATATGTTATGGAAAAAGTATTTTTTATATAATATTGGCATACAAAGAGTACAATTTAGAAAATAGGCATATATGATTATTGGTTAGTAAAGTAGTTAATTACTAATATATTTTCTAGGTGACAAACCTCTGTTGCAAGATGTAGCGAGAATGTCCGAGTCAGAGGGAGACGACAATATATCCTTCGCTGCATACCTCACACTAAACGATCTGGACGCATGTCTCGATCTCCTTATCAAGCGTGATAAGTTGGCTGAGGCAGCTTTCTTCGCTAGGTATGTTACACACATCAAAGTGTCTTATTGTGGAGCAGTATAACTCATAATGCATAAAATATTACCATAACTATTAAATAAAAAACTTAAATTTACCTCGACTATCTAAAGTTCACATATCTAGGAGATGCTTCTATAGAAACTATTGTCATTCAAACTTAAATATGATACCTTATTAATAAGATATTTGTATCATTAATACAACATATTCTTGTTCTTATATAATAACTATCTCACACGACAAACGTTGTTTTACCATATTAATTAATATATGGAGACTGCCTTGAGACAACCTTATCACCTAAGGGTATTAAAAAAGCCTATGACTTATTCTCTGTCCTACCATATATACATAAAAATTGGTCAAGCCATTTTAGAAGAAATCCATTACAAACACTGCGACACAGGATTTTTATATAAAAGATAAATAATTATTTGGTATTAAATGCTGACCAATAACACTTGAAAACGTTGCTCTACAAAAAGTATAGTGAATATTAACAACAATTTTTTATCCCACAGATCATACATTCCATCTAAAATGAGTGAAGTAGTAAAATTATGGCGAGAGTCTGTCGGTGCTACCAACAAAAAATCCGGTCAATCACTTGCTGATCCCAAACAGTATGAAAATCTATTCCCGGAGTATACGGTGAGTTAAAATACTTATTATGCACTTCGCATAGTTTCTCTATAATATGTATGTTTTATACATATCAACATACCCCTTGATTCAAGAGCCGTGAATTGTTAACACTAGCGGCTTGGTGATTTGCCACATGGTTTTTACTCTTTGACACACCAAGACAAGCTTGTTCAGGTGATATGGTTCTCGACAGTGATCAAAATAGGCAAGAATTCTTTGGTAGCATGTCTTTGATAGTCGTGTACATATTTTCTGTTGATCCAAGATTCCGATCCAAGATCTCTCCAATGCCACTTTTCCTGTGTATCAATCTTTTCACTGTCTAATGTTAGTTTATACTATGTAAAGATGCCCGATTTAAATTTTTTCCTAGAAAAAATATAGAAAGTATCTTTTTTCTTTCGTTATAGAGGTGACTATAATGATTTAATAGCAAATTATTCATTATAATTTTAGTTTACAGTATTAGTTTCTTCTTTCTATTATTCCTCTTTTTTGTGGGGTGTAACAAAATCATTTATCTAATTCCACTGTATGGCATAATCTCCTATAACTCTTTCCATGGTCTATTTTGGTTATTTGTTATTAAAAAATTAAATTAACTCAAATTAATTACAAAACAATGTAAATTTGTGCTAGTCTTTACATAGTATAAAAATCAAATTGCTTCCGCTGTCTGTTCGTTTTGATCTTTTAAATTACTCAACAGATTACTTTAATATGGTATTCACCAATAGATAGAGTGATTCAAGAGGAAGGTTTATATGTATACATGCATACTATAGTAGAGAAACCGTACGAAGCCGGGGCGGGTCGCTAGTATAATTATTATATAATTTATTTGGATTGAAACTAAATCTTTAATGATTGAATAGCTGTAAAATTACCATAGAAAAATTCTAATCTATGACAAATTTATTTTTGAAAATCTTGTAATTAGATAGAAGAGCCTAATAAATACGACAGACATCACAGATATGTTTATATTATTAAATCGCAAGCAATATAGTAGTGAACCAACTGTGATCTGCAGTTCCATATGTTAAAATCCAGATTAAATTTATACAAAAATAATTTTATTGTGTTTGTTCACAGCAATCATTACAATTAGAGAAATTCCAGAAAGAAATAGGTTTTTTACATCATTCGCAGCTTTCAAATCTACCAGAGAATTCGAAGATATGCAATATAGAGAGACAGCTTCCACAAGAGATGGCAGAACTTGTGAGCTCGGGGTTATGGAAACCGGGATCAAGTGCAAGGTGAAATATTATATTAGTTAAGCAGTATATGGTGCATATAGTTTTGGACAATAATATAGACCATAGTCCACCACGCAGGCCCAGTGTGGGTTGGCAGACTTCACACACCATTGAGGACTAGAAGAACTATCAGGAGTGCAGGTTCCTCACGATATTTTCTTTCACCGTTAAAGTAGGTGATATTTATTTGCTTAAAACACACATAACTCAGAGTCAGAGGTGTGTGCCCAGAATCGAACTCGGACGTTCCGAGTAAGACTTGAAGTCTGAACCACTGGGCCATCACTGCTTTTTGTACTAAAACTACAAGTTAAATAAGATTTAGATCAGTTAGTTGTTTGCCATTTTTATTATACCAATCACAAATAAATAGCATTTCTGCTGTAGTACTTTTATATTATTTTCATCTGAGATCGTCCAAGTAAGCAAAGTTCAAATCAATCTGTCTTATGCTTACATAAACATTTGTCTTTTTACGGTTCCGTACTCAATGGATAGAGACCTTATTAATAAGACTCCGGTGTCCATCCTTCCGTCTTTTTTTTTTTAACTTATATCTGTCTATCACCAGGCTGTATCTTATGAAGATGGTTGAAATTTTCACAAATGATGTATTTCTGTTGCCCCTATAACAAGAAATAGTAACAACAGAATAAAATATTATATTATATTATATAACAGGTATATTAATTTCCAAAAAAAAAACCAAGTTATTTTACCAAATATAACTCCCTAGTTATACCGTATTGTAAGTAACTAATGAATGATTCTTCTTCATCAGTAATGAAAAGAGAATACCAGAGAACATCGATTCGTCGGCCATGGACGAGAAACGTAGTGAATCGCCCGACATAGACGACATTGAGCGCGAGATTGAAGCCCTCACTATGGACGACCCCAATATCGATCTGGTAAATAACTTACATTACTAAACAAAACTACCAAATACTAATATTATCTCAGTTTGTCTTTTTAGTCATTATCTAATCCAATTTGCTGCCCATACAAATATACGGACAGACAGATAGACAAAAATAAGTTTGATCTCATATGATCGTATAATATGTTAAACTAGCTGCGTCCCGCCGTTTCACCCGCTATATTTTGGATAATTCACACAATATTGTTATAAATTATAGCCTATGTATTATTCAGATGTGTAAGCTATATTATTGTAAAGTTTCATCAAAATCCATTCAGTAGCTTTTGCGTGAAAGAGTAACAAACATACCCTACATTCTTACATATTTTAGTAGGGTTATTTTTAATATTCTAGACTAATTTAATATTTTTTTTTTAAATCTATTGATGAGTTTCTTTTGTTTTAGGAATCGTCGGACGAATTGGATCTTAATATCGACTAATATGTTAAGTCTAAATTAATTTTTTTAATAATACTATTACGAATATTATTTTCGTATTACAGTGTGTTAAGAATTTCGGTAAAATTAATATCAATTTTATTTCAATAACTTTTTCGTTCTAATTGTCAATAATTGTGCGGCTGTTGTTCTGTTGATGTATAAACATTTAGCAATAGACAATATTTCTTTATTTGTAAATAAATGATAGTGTATGGCAGGCGTCGCCGGGGATACTGTTAATGTAGCACAATGTTATATGCCTTCTCGTTTTCTGTTTGTCTGTAATTGCAAGTTTCCGCTCGACGTTGAGGACGGTCTTGGTGGCGCCTGTAATATTCATGAAATTTTGATAATCAGTAATTTTTGTATTCCGGAACCAACTTGTTTATATATGAGTTTTCTTTAAACCAATATAATCCCATTGCACGTATTAGAATATAATCGTAGATAATAAGTTTTGTCTTTGGCGCGATATTCTTTATTGATGTTTATTACAAAATAAGAATTGTGTACTTGTGTCATTTTGTCTTGATATAATTTGTAATTAAATAAGAAATAAATGCTTAATATTGTTTTTAAACCCCCATTTGTTCCAAAATAGCGTATAAACAATCCACAAAATCAAGCAAAAGGATTTCTTTTCTATGACGTCATCACTTCATAGGCTTTAAGCGAAATTATGTTGCTATAAGTGTATAGTAAATAAATTTTGGCATTATATTTATTGTTTTTGTTTTTATTATCAAAATTAAATGTAAAGATAAAAGAAGTTTGTTTAAGTTTTTATTTTAGGATTCACATCATTTTGTAGGTTGGTGCGGGTGATATGATATTTTTTTTAAATATTTTGAGTACAAGGTATTTTCTGTCTATTAAATTTTTAGCAATCTCTTAATTTAATAAAGAACTTGACAAACAAGGTTACGAGAGATTTTTGGAAAAGTAATAGTTTTTTAAAAAGCGATTAACTTTTATTAAATTAAATAAAATACCTACATAGAAAGTTAAATAAAATAATTTAAATTTTTTTGGAAATATCTGATCTTTATATGAAGTTGATAGGTGTCACCCGCGCCATGTTATAATGTAACATTGACTTATTTAGATTTTTTTTTTTACCGAAACAAAAATGTATCAGATCAAACTGTTATAACGGTTTACTGTGTGGTTCCTTTTTCGTTACAAATATACAGTTTTAGTATTTTTTGTTTATTTCATCGTGTCTAGAAGTATAAGCGTGCAATGGTTGGCAATTAGCTCGTAGTCTGTACAAAATAAGAATCGTATTATATGAATAAGATATATTATGTACTGTATCCATATGAAAACTATGCAATCCATTTAAAATAATTTATCAATAAATTTGAAATATCTTTTAATGGGAGTTATTTCTTTACCTCTTCTTTATTTTATTTATTTATTGGGTCTACCAGCGATTTTACATAGATGCTTAATATTACGTACATGATTTATTTATATTAAGTAAACACTACATGCTTAAGTATCAATACTTAATAACACTAAAAGTAAGTCCAAAACAGTAACAAACAAAATCAGAACTAGAAACAAGTGAAAATGTAAAAATTATAGAGGAAAAAAAAATCTAAATAGATATACATTCTTACAGAATTAAATTTAAAAGCAAACTTATTCAATTCAATTCAATTTAAGGTGTATGGCTTTTAGGCGTGCCAGTAGAGCACATTTAACTCCGCCAATGTCACGTGAAATGGAGAAAGCAGCCAAAGAGACCGTGTTCGGTACAGGAAAGAATTTCACACTTTAACTTGTATATCCAAAAACAAAATAGACAACACAATAGGATACACATAAATAAAGTAACAATAATAATATAAAAAATAAAAAACAAATAATATCATATTATTATAAATAATTAGTTTTATAGTTTAATATTGTTAATTTTTACATATTTACATAGAAATGTACATAAGGGACTAAACACAAACAACAATAAACATTTAACACTTTGTGGACGGGGGACTTTACAAGGAAGAACGTCATAGAGAGGGTGTTAAAGTTTATTACAATTAAAAAGGATGTGAGAGGCAGAACCTTCGTCAAGTCCGCATTCACAATATATAGAGTATCGGAGACATTCTAGTCATAGTGACTGGCTGATTAGTTTGCTGATAATTACTTTACGAAAGGTACTGGGAGAATTAATGTTAATATCAATTAGCCGGTTGAATTTGTTATATATTTTACATAATCGAGGGATCGGGGAGTTGGCCCCGACAACTGTTCTGGTGCGTGGAGGCACTAGTGTACTTAGTGGCTGTACGTAAACACTTAATACGCTAGGGTAATCCAGGTAATTTTTAGTAACTTGAATTAAAAAATTAAATCCATCAAATCTCTTCTTTGATCGAGAGTCAACATATTATATTCTATATTAAGTCATGTAAACATGTACACTACACCTGGTCATCAATTATTATCATTTTTTTAGTTATGTCGCTAATGGATATAGTACTACGTTAGGCAAACATATGTCATTACTTGATTTTATTGTTTGTATAATAATATTCGAGGCCTCTGTGAAAAAATATGGAACTGTGTGTTTTTCACGAGAGGCTATAATAATATAAACACACTCTGTAAAAAAAATATGGAACTGGTGTTTTTCACGAGGGGCTATAATAATATTTACACCCTCTGTGAAAAAATATGAAACAGGTATTTTTCACGAGGGGCTATAATAATATTCACACCCTCTTTGAAAAAATATGAAACAGGTATTTTTCACGAGGGGCTATAATAATATTCACACCCTGTGTGAAAAAAAATATGTGGAACAGGTATTTTTCACGAGGGGCTATAATAATATTCACGGCCTCTGAAAAAAATATGGAACTGGTGATTTTCACGAGAGGCTATAATAATATTCACAGCCTCTGTGACAAATATATAGAACAAGTATTGAACCGTTGACAATGTAGGGAATCACGATCCTAGCAGTGAGGAAGCAATTAAGAAGATCTGGAGAATCAGCAGCATTAAAGTAAATATTTTTGAAGTAGGTATTTAAATGAAATAAACACTTAAATGTTGCTCAGCTTATCTACATTACCACTTTAAAATTGGTTATGCCATTGTGAAGATTAGCATTAACGAACATACAGATAATATGCGCGATATGTTTACCTACATATACCATTCGCTTCATGGGGGCAGACAGATTTTTTCGTTTAACTAACATTATGATAGTATATACAATAAATGGCCCTGAAATAACAATTTAGGGCCAACGACTCATTGTTTTTGTTTTGATTAGATTCAAAAGTTTTAAAGAGATCGTATATCGCGCAATCGATGCGTATCTTAGTTTATTTCTTATCTTTATTTATTTCTTGTTTTACAAGACATGACTTTATTTCGTGGTATGGCAATCGCAATGTTTTAATATTTATTCTAGAGGCAACATTAGTTCGTATCTGATTGGCCAATTTGCAACACTTTCAAAACACTTCTTCTAGGTGGGTTTCTGGGTGGCTTAACCTAACCAACCTGTAAAGTGCTGCATGCAGTCTTTACATAACCAAATCGGTGATATTTTTAGATAAATAAGAAAGCAGTCTATGTCGCCCCGCTTAGCAAGGCTCTTACTTCTGGGTGGCTTAACCTAACTTAACCAACCTGCTCCTATTTCTGGATGGGTGGGATGGATTCTGGAAGGAAGCCTAAACTAACCTAACCTTGTATATTTGTTTTATTGTGTTAAAGCAATCTAATGGGTGTCCAGTAGCGTAGCAGAAAGAATTCTAAGCATTAAGTTAATTTTAGCTTTTACCCTTCCATAGACTATACTATGCACTTATAACCACTATATATATACACCTAAGCTTTCCAGCGATAGCTCACAATCTTCTGGCCCTACATACTATAGTGATGCCGTATTTTGCCCCTTAAAAGTCGGCGGAGTGCGGAGGCAAGAATGTTTTTACACTATGTTACGCCTAAGTGATGTGGCTATCCCTCCTAAAGAGCTGAAGATGTCACAGTAGTTATTATTCGAAAGAATCATAGAAAAGCATACGAGGTGGGTCTCATTTTAAATTACTCTAAGTCTCTTCTTTCCGCTCCCTCTTCATTTCCGCAAAAAGTTTTTTATATATTTATACTCCTCTCACCTTAAGCTACTCAAATATAGGTCACACCCCCAGGGGCTGGGTTTAGTTTTTTTTTATAATCTTATATATAAAATCCTCGTGTCACAATGTTAGTTACCACACTCCTCCGAAACGGCTCGACCGACTTTTATGACATTTTGTGTGCATATTCAGGAGGTAGGTTTGAGAATAGGTCAACATCTATTTTTTATACCTCTAAGTGATAAGGGTAGCCCACACCAATTTTTGGAAATTTATTTGGCAAAACAACGTTTGCCGGGGCAGCTAGTAATCATATTATATTATGTGTAAGGTGCCATTCATTTAATACGTAAGACTATTTTTGCTAGTTTAATTCCGTAAGAATCTAACGGAAATAATGTATTACGTTAAAACGTTTGGTTTGTTTTAATGTTTATTTTTCAAAGTAACAGTTTTTAGAAATGTTTATTTGTACTTACAAAGGTACTGATAATTTTTATTTTTTGGAAGTAATAAACTTTGGTTTTAATCATTCATCTTTACCTACATAAGATTTTCAAGGGGCTCAAGACCACTCGGAAAGTGGATCTGCCACTGGAACATCTTTTGTATTGTTAAAATTAGGGTAGTAAGTAATTTTAATATAACTATAAGGTACAAAAGAGCTTACTCGACCATAGATTAAAAACATCAAAGCAATAACGAGTGTTGTTTACCCAAACAAGTGACGACTAGTCCACAAGCGGGGAGTTCCCGGGAGGCGCAGTGCGTGTGGCGCGGGTCCGATGCCATAGAAAAGAAAATCGTGTACCTATACTCATCCGAGCGAACCTCGCCACACTCGGTTGCTCGCGCTTTTTCAAAGTATAATTTTAAATTTGCGCATTTTTGTCATCATACGTAAGAACTATCGAGACTCCCTCCCACCCCATTGTAAGAAAAAATAAGACATGGTCGACCCCCAATAAATCGCCTTACGTAATTAATGAATGACCCCTAATGTATTCAGACCGGTCTATCTTTATTTTGAATACATCAACTTTAAATACAAAATTTTATAAAATCGTCAGAACCACTTTGAACCACTTTCGAGATTTAGAAATACATGTTTTCTCAAAAATCTGTGAATGTAGTTCAGAATATTTTAAAAAGTTATGAATGGTCTTCTAGGAACGTTTTCCTGTAACTATAACGGTTAAGGTACCTGCCCTTACTGACTCGTCACAAAAATCCAACCTGTATAAAAAAATAAAATCTGAAATAAATCCTATGACATGAAAGACTTTGCCATTGTTAACAATTACATAATATCTATAATTCTATAAGTACTTTCATGATAAGCTAAATAGTTTGTTGTTGTACTAGTTGTTGTGTAAACGTTGTTTAAAAGCGCTTAGCTCAGGAACTACTGGTCCGCAGGGTGAAGTATCACGTGGACAAATAAAAAAAAAGGTCCAGTTTATCGCTCATCAAATAGCTAGACAAATATTTTAAACTATCTCGTAAGAGCCGAGTAACCCAGCACCCCTTTGGTGGTAGGAGATCCGTTCCCCGACTGGCTTGCGACCACCAGCATGCGGCGACCATTAATGCTGCGGTTCCAATGAACACCGGGTTCTTGCTAGGAGTCCAGTGAAACCGCAACAGTCTTCTCTTCGCTCGCCCTCCTCACTCTATCTTCGAGGCGGTAACACATCGACAAAACAAGAGATACCCTCTAGTTTTGCCGATGTCCATGGGCGACGCTGGCCACTTTCCATCAGATGGACCGTCTGCTAGTTTGTCCCCTATTTATCATAAAAAAAACTGATATCCAGACATATTAATTTTATGGTATATTTGGAATAATTAAAAAAAGTATATAGTTCCATAACTTTCGTTACATTTAAAATAATAATGTAATGATAGAAGAACATCTTGGTATATTGTCTTCTTCATTACATAGTATAAAACAAAGTCGCTGTCCCGCTGTCCCTAAGTATGCTTAGATCTTTAATACTACGCAACGGATTCAAGAGGAAGATATATATGTGGGATAGTACAACAAGTATAATATAGCAGAGAAAGAAACCGTGCGAAACCGGAAGCGAGTCGCTACTAAATAATAATCGTGACTCATTGAGGAAAATTTATTTATCAGTGTTACTTTGCGAAGAGGCCTTTATTTTCTTTGTATATAATACGAGGTGTCCCGCCAAATGTTGTTTTGCCATATAAATTTGGGGTGGGCCACCCTTATCACTTAGGGGGATGAAAAATATATAGTAGCCGATACTCAGACCTACTGAATATGCATATAAATTTTCATAAAAATCGGTCCAGGCGTTTCGGAGGAGTATGGTTACTAACATTGTGGCACGAGAGTTTTATATACTTATAAGAAGATTATATTGAAAGTCCAAAATAGGCAACCCACTTGCTAAGAAACCGTTGCCATGGTAACAGATGAAAATATCTTACTACTGACATTACTTCTCAATTTTAGCAAAAGGCTTTTGGTTAGATTGATACTTTTGAAAGTATTACTAACCGTAGTTTTAGGTTACGTTACCACCAGGGATGAGCGAGGATGTTTAGGGAGGAATGCGTTTGTTTAGAATCAATAAAATCGCTTTAATTAAACACATTCCTCACTACACATCCGCACACATCTCTGGTGGAAACGTGCCTAATTGTGGCGCTAGACAAAATATGGACGTCGTCGGCGAAAAAGGTTTTGCGAAGCCTCTGATTAAATAAATGTTATTACACTAGCGGAAATATATGCGAATATTTTGGATGGCCCCATAGTAAAGAGGCGGTTTCCGATATAGCGCCACCACTGCTTTCTTTATTATAAAGTATTGTTCGCTGTGTCGCGAACTAGTATTCTTTACATTATGAGAATTTAGAATATTTAGTAAGCGAAAGTTTTGAATTATTTGATTTTCCAGAACTTTAAATACTTATTGCTCTTGTGGCGAGCGCGAAAGAGTTAAGTGATTTGGATTTCTAGATGTTTGTCAATCCAACAAAAACGGCAAAACAGATTTTAATAAAATTTGGCAAACAGATACTTTATAACCTAGAAAATTCCGTTTTTGTGGTATAAATTGTAATAATAAAATATCTTTATTTTTATATTGCAATATAAATGTTTTTTATTTTTGTGTGACATTTTTAGGGTTCCGTACCCAAAGGGTAAAAACGGGACCCTATTACTAAGACTGCTGTCCGTCCGTTCGTCTGTCTGTCACCAGGCTGTATCTCAAGAACCGTTATAGCTAGACAGTTGAAATTTTCACAAATGACGTATTTCTGTTGCCCCTATAACAATCAATAATAAAAACAGAATAAAATAAAAATTCAAAGGGGGATCCCAAACAACAAACAACGGCAACAGGTAGACATTCAAAATATTCACAGAATATTTAGTTGTATATAATCTTAGTAATATTATAAACGCGAAAGTTTGTAAGAATGTATGGAAGTCTGGATGTTTGTTACTCTTTCACGCAAAAACTTTTTTTTTTATAATAGATAAGGTGCAAACGAGCAGATGGTCCACCTGATGGTAAGTGGCAACCATCGTCCATGGACATCGGGAAAACAAGAAACACTCTAGTTTTGTCGATGCGTTGCATCCCCGAAGATAGAGTGGGAAGGGGGAATGAAGAAGAAAAATGATGCGGATTCAGCGGACCCTAGGCAAGAGCCCAGAGTCCACTAGACCCACAGCATTAATGGGATGGGAGAGGGAGGGGGTAAGTCTGGCCCACATGCGGCTCAACCGGAACGCGTCTATGACACTTGGCGATCGGATTTGCATGCTGGTGGTCGCAAGCCAGTCGGGGAACAGATCCCCTACCACCAAGGGGGTGCTGGGTTACTCGGCTCTTAAGAGATGATCTCCCAGCGGCAGAGGGGAATAGTATACTGAATAGATTTTGATTAAACTTTACAATAATATAGCTATACACATCAGAATAACATTTAGACTATACTTAATAATGATATAGTGTGAATTATCCAAATTTAGCGGGTGAATCCGCGGGACGCAGCTAGTAATATATAAAGAATTTAAAAATAAATAATGTAATTAAAATAAAATAAATATTTAAGGGGGCTTCCCATACAACACGTGATTTTTTTTGCCTAATATTGGTGCGGAACCCTTCATGCGCGAATCCGACTCGTACTCGTAAGTAGTGCAAATAATATTTCCAAAATAATCATACAGCTTGTTAAGGTTGTAGTTCCTGTCGTTAATATACATAAACGTGAGAAATAAATTTTCAATTGGTTTGTTATCAATTTTAAGAGAATCACATTGGTAGGTGAGAGCGAAAATCTGTGCGTCGTTGCAGTCGGCTCCAAGCGCGCTACCGGCGTGCTCGTATTGTGACCTGTACATACTTATTACAGGTAAATATTTGCTTTATATGTCTATGCGAATATTTATATATCTTTACTGAATTATATTCATTAATACTATCATTAATTTTTAAATTACGACATTGGCGCCAAATTATTTACTATGGCACACGCAACAAGTAATAATTAACTATAATTTTTTAACGGTTTTGTTAGAAGTTAATTCTTATTTATCTAATATTTTAAATAAAAAAAGTTTCAAAATTAAATTTCATAATAATAATAATATGGAAAAAAAGTCTAATAATAAATATTTTCTACAAACATATAAAGTGTTAGTTAAAAGCTATAAGTAATGGTATTTTTTAAAAATTATTAATTAAAAGAAATTTATTAATCGTCTTTTGAATAATGTAAAATCTAATTCAATGCAATATTTCTTGAGTAGACGTATGCAAATCTTGACCAATAAAAATGTCTGATTGACGTTATTGAGTAAGTGCATTCTGTGAGTAGAGTCATTGACCGAACGGTAATTATTGATTTTGAGTATTTTTAATAAAATGTTCATTTTTAACCAAACGCGAAATAAATATAAACAGTTTATGAAACAAAGACTAGATTTTAAGTTAGACTTGCAGCAATACAACTGTGAAAACCGTATTCGATTTCGTGATGTCTATACAAACACGTAGATAATCAAAGGTTTAAAAAAATCAGTTATTGCTTCTATTGGTGTTATAAAGACTGTTATGGATAGATCTAAAACCTTTAGGGATTTTGATAAGAAAATGTACAGGCTTCTATTAAGTTTCACCTGTTTTTCAACAGCAATGTCTTTGGAATCAAATTTTGCGAGTTGAATATGACCCGGTTTCCGAATTGAGCTAAAATTTTGCAGGTATGGCTGCTGGATAAAGAAGTAGTCACTTTACCCTAAAAAAAATATTTTACATATAACATTATATTTTAAAAAAATTTTATATGTAAAATTCTCGTGTCACAAATGTTAGTTACCATACTCCTCCGAAACGGCTCGACTGATTTTTATGAAATTTTATATGCATATTCAGTAGGTCTGAGAATCGGCTACTATCTATTTTTCATTATCAAGTGATAAGGGTTGCCTATCCCACATTTATATAGCAAAACAACGTTTGCCGGGTCAGCTAGTATTTTATAAAAATTGGGGTAAAAAAATTCGGCATCAATCGAATGTCGTTTCATTTATATGTAATATAAACTTGACAATTGCAATATTTTTTAAATATTTCCACTTGTTGCGCGAATAAAGTCAAAAACTTTCAAATGATACGAGAGATGGTCTTTTACAAATGAGGTTTATCACCTCGAATATCAGCGAATAGAGACGCATTAATAAAAGTAACAATGTTGTTTAGGTAAAAGTTGTCACGAATAAAATATTTTCTTTCATGAACTACTTTTTAAATAAAACATATATAACAACATGTTTTTTTTAATACGTGAAGGATAAAGAAATTTTGGTTTTTAATTTTTCTTGTAATATTTGTGATTTCGGGTTACAGTTTTATTCAGTGGGGACGTCGATTATTTATTGTTTAATTCGAATGTAATAATATTATGATACGTTGATCTGATGATGGAGCCGGATCCTAGGCTTAAGTACTCTGTAATAAAACCACAAAACCTATCGCGTTTTGGCTCACTTGATTTGTCTTGACAAACACTACGGAGTATCATATAAATACAAACTATTAATTTTATTTTGTTATTTTTTCCATTTGTATAGTCTTGTTTTTATTAAAAAGTGCTTAGCTTTTATTACCGTCGCGAATGAATATTTTATTTCCAGGGCTGTCACGACCTCGTAGAGCGAAATTCATTGAAATTATTATTTAAATATATTTACACGTACAGAATTATTAATCAAAGTAATCAGAAATAACGAACGACATCTATATAAATAAAATATGTTTCTTTTTGGTACAAAGAAACATATTTTCTATTCAACTTTAAAGTTTTGCTTGCGAAGGTTAGTTTGGCGACAAGTACATGTAGCGAAAAATATATTTATCATATTTTTTAATTACCTATTATGTATATAAAACTTACTAAACGGATTATAATATGGTTTTCACTAATAGGCAGATTCATTCACGAGGAAGGCTTCAATGTATAATTAATAGAGGCTTTGTGTAAATTATTTGACATTCTACTTGTAATAATTTATTCGCTTTTGATAATCTATCTGTTTATTCATGAACTCCTAAGCAATGTAACTGATTTTGATACAGTTTTTACTAAATAACAGAAAAATATGTTTATATATACGATTACGAAGTTATTTGAAAAATGTGAGCTAAATGTCATATTTTCTGTGCACATATTTCCAGGAAATATATAAAGTTAACATTATATCAGAATTTCGCTAACATATTAAATAAGCTGATATGATATTTTATTTAACTTGCTGAGTTTATAAAAAACTAAATAATTTTCAGCGGAACATGATGGATTACTATTGTGATATTAAAATTAATATGAAAACATTTTTGTTTACAACTTAGAAATAGTACTCACTAGTAAAATATAATTTTTCGCTAAGTCGACTCATTTTAAAGTTACAAAATTATATATTTATTAATATTTAGGTTGTTTTACATTGCTGACGGTATGAACACATAGAAACAGAATGACATTCAGTAGTTTGTTATAATAATTTGTTTTGATTTATCTACCTTGTAGCATTGAATAGGTGTCGTAATTAGAAATATCTTATTGAACTGTCAGCAGAAATAAACCAGTGTGGTTTTAATAAAATAATTATTTCTCATTTTATCCTTCGTATAATATACGAGGAATACAACATACAGCGCTTCTTATATATATGTATATATATAAATATGGTTTCAGTGGAATAAAGGGCGGCCCTTAACCATACACTTTGGTCACAAGTCCAAGGCACTGCTTGGGTGCCATGTCATGTCGTTGTGTTTACCCGATAGTCCATTCAATATCACCACTCTTAAAGTTTCAATATCACCTCCCCCTCTCCTTCTATTATTCCTCCGAGTTATATATATTAGGTTGTGCCAAAATAAGACGATATTTTTTTTCACTCTAACCTCAAAATATTATAGGATTTGTCCAAACAAAAATTCTGTCCAAAGGCCAGCTCTTAATTTCAATTTTAAGAGGTCAATCGAACTTTAAGTTTTAAAATAACATGGAACCTTATTTAGTATTAAATTTAGTACTAAAAAAGGCCCATTCACTAATTTTCTTGAAAAATAATTTATTTACAGTTTGCAGGACAAAAAAGTATTAAAAACCATGTTTTCCATGTTATTTAAATGGGAAAACTTAAAGTTCGATGGAGAACCTCTTAAAGACAGATTATCTATGAAGTGATGAAGGGACAGCCAGTATAGAACATAATTTTTATATGTTATTAAATTGATACTATTTTATAGTTCTCTTCATTGTTCAGTTCTTTCAGATAAACAAATTTAAGTTTTTGAAGTCTTAAAAGTACATTTCTTAAAAATTCTTAATATTGTAAAAGTTCTTTAAACATAACTTTACTGGCTAATGTTGTAAAAGAGAAAACTTTATTGTTATAGCTTTATTTATATATTTAAGTACCTGTTAGCATTTCCTCCAAATAAATAAATAATAATTAAAACAAACTATTATGAGTTTGCATCCTTGTGAGAAAAACAAGTAAGGAGTGGAAATAAACCAAGAATAAAAACATATTGCTGTCGCTAAGTTAGAACGGTTGGAGAATGACGGAGGACGGGCCCGGATATTAGATCAGTCACATTATTAAATTGCAAGTGGAAAGTTTTCTTTATAATTTATTGGTTATAAGGTTAACCGGGGCTATATAAATGAGTACTAGTTAATTAAATTGTAAAATATCTGTGTAACTGTATTCAGGTGCCCCGTCTGGCTGCAATAAATTCAAAAGATACTGTACGTATTTTCATACGGTTTTCACTTACACAAGGTTTACCTGTATAAGTTGTTAAGGTTTTTGTATAAATTTGTTGGAATAGGTCGACCGACGCATTGAGAGGTTTTGCAATATAAAATAGCTTTTCAAACCTATTCCTAGGTCTCAAATCCCAGGCACTCTTAGTCTAAATTAACTATTTACTGCGTAGTATATATAGCTTTTATGTAGATAATAAAACCAAGATTTTTATTTAAGATTTCGTTTAAAGCATTAAGTTTTGTAAAGTATTGTATATTTTTTATTTTGTTACAATAATTAGATTTTGATGGAAAAATATAATTATTTATAGTTTATACATCCATCAAAAGTAAATCGGAAAAATTAATAAGTGAATTAACCCTTAATTACTATGTATAATACTTGAGATCAAAGAACAAGAATATTCTTAGAAATCCAAGTAATATGGTTAGATACAATACATTAAGGCGATATACATTTTAAATAAGTTTTTCCTTCAAATGAAAACCCCTATATCATATTTAATGTTAATAAACAACAATAATAATTCTGTATTCATATAAAATTTCTAAAGAAAATTGTTTTGGGTTCTATTAGTCACAGAAATTTCTTATTTCTGTATATATGTGAATAGTCGCTCGCAACCACCAGCATGCGAATCCGATCACAAAGTGTCTGACGCGTTCCGGTTGCCCCGCATGTGAGCCAGATCTACCCCCTCCCTCTTACATCCCATTAATGCTGCGGTTCCAGTGAACTCCGGGTTCGGAACCGAAAACCGCAGCATTCTTCTCTTCACTCCCCGTCTTGCCGTCGCATCGACAAGTCAAGAGATACTATCTAGTTTTGTCGATGTCCATGGGCGACGGTGGCCACTTTCCGTCAGGTGGATTGTCAGCTCGTTTATTCCTTATCTGTCATTAAAAAAACTTCTGAACAGGAGCACACTTGATATTAAGTTTTCCAGGAAAACTAGCTGCAGTTTATAGTGGAGCGTCATAGAAATTTTGAAAAGTTCCATTATTATATTCCATCTTATATATAAAATTCTCGTGTCACAATGTTAGTTACCATACTCCTCCGAAACGGCTCGACCGATTTTTATGAAATTTTATATGCATATTCAGCAGGTCTGAGAATCGGTCAACGTCTATTTTTTATACCCCTAAGTGATAAGGGTGGCCCACTTTGGCAAAACAACGTTTGATGGATCAGCTAGTTATTCTACATATTTCGAATTTCATTTATGTTTTGACATTAATAATACTTTTTACCCTTTTCATTCGAAAATATTAAAAATGTCATTTTTTCTTTTAGGCAATTGTTGTTAATTATTAAAATTTCAAATAATTGGAACCCTCGGAGTGGAAATTAATTTCCTCCCTCGGGTAGGAAAGGCGTCTTGTATTTTTAGACACTAAAACACCATTTTTTGTTTGTTTGTATGTTTATACGCGCATCGCATAAAAAACACTGCAATAAATTGGATATGATTTTCATAGTTGTATTGCTGCTGGTTTAACTTAAAATGTAGGCTTAGTTTCTATTACATTGAATGTCGGAAAAGAGTCACTGTCGTTTAAAAATGTATTGCCTTAGCAAAGCTATATTTAGGGATGATTTCATAGAGATGTTTAACTCATCTATACCGTAAGGTGCAAGTTTGACTTCTTGTCTATAGGGAATTCCACGTGAAGCGGACAGGAAATAAAATTAATTAACAAATTAATCTAATTTATATTTATTTAAATTCCATCCATTTTGATATTTATAAATAAATGATCTATAAACTACGAGCTTCTAGTAGAAAAAGAATTAAAACGGTTTATGTATTTTATAATGTATTATTATATAATATAGTGTAAATTCGATCTATTTATTTATTAAATATTTACTATTTAACTGGTTAGTAAGATTTCAAAGTTTTTTAGGTCGTTAACCAAAGTATAATCTGTAAAAATATTTTCAAGAACGTATAACACATTTAAATATTACAAAAATCTCAAACACCGATATTTTTTTCTGTCCGCTCCATGTAGAATGCCTTTAACAAGTAAATAAAACGAACTTCCAAACAACACGGTCGAATGGCTCAAGTGCCATTGAGTGGATACCTAGTACAGTGTGCACTGTAGTTCATTCAAGGATAAAACGTGACAATAATATACAGTAGGTACAATTGCTTGCATAACAAATCTAATTAACTATCAGATTTATTAGAAATTGTTTGAAATTGAGTATATTTTACGACTTTATACCTTCGCAGTGATGCGAATACCGAGGAAAACCAAGGGTAAAAAGTATTATTCAGCTGTAGCTGTAGCTATAGATTCAGCTGTTCCGGAGAATTTTGGAGATAAAAAATTAAAGAACGCGTATCCCACTCGATACATACTAATAATAACATAAGCTAAAATACTTTAAAAAATCTCAGAAAACACAATTTGCCATAGATATTGATTATAACCACAGGAAAATAACTAGAGACTAGTTTACAGTGGAATTTTTTTCTTTAATTTCTCAGGTGATTACCTTTTAATTAAATTAATAGAGTACCTACACTCATAACGTTACATACGGTATTTCTTAACCGAGGAAATTTTTAGATTTTAGCAAGTGCATTTTCAGTGTAGTAATATAGGTTTCGAGTTAGTGACACCAATGTGGGGTCACGGTAAAATTGCCAAATCTATGTCCTATGGCAGTACTTACCCGTGAGGGAACGGATTTTTATTTCTTTCTTTTTTTAAAAGATTACTTGCAGTATGGATCACATACTACTAGTATTCCATTTACCCCTCCTAGTAAGCTGGCATGCTTGTGTCAGGAGTGGGCCACGCCAGTAGTCCAATGTCCGGGATTTGAACCCACGACTTATCGATCGCGAATCCAACGCCTGAACCACTGAGCTACTGACGCTTCGATTAGAATACAATTCCCTTCTGCGGCTGGTAAAGCTGCGTAAAAGGCGAGTAACCAAATCTCCCTTGGTGTTAGGGATCCCCCTTGGTGTTTGGGCCTTTGTCACGCTCCGGTCGCGCCGCATGTGAGCCTTATTCCCTCCCGCCCTTCACGTTCCATTAATGCATTCGTACCATAATCATTGAATCACCATCATTCAGTTTCAATCCGCGGTCCCACAATTTTGAACTGAATTCCTGACATGGGGGTCACGTGGTAAATCCAGTCTCTATGACAATATAAACCGATTCATTTTTTGTTAATTCTGTTAACCCTAAATATGCGTTGAGTGCTAAATTGCACTCGTGTGAAGTCGGGGTCACATTTATTACTGGTCAAGATCAAGTAGCATTCGTGTTGCGTATGCGCATAGTACTTGGACGATTGGAGGCTAACCGCTTACGTTTACTTATCTTATAGTTTGGTATTCAATATGTCGCTTAAGGATAAATATATTTCCGTGATTTTTATCATCATTTAAGCTCATCTCCAAAAATAGAAGAAAGAATTATAGTTATAGGAAGAGTAGCAAGTTATATAAAAATTCAAGATTACTCTCAAATAAAATAAATTCTGCTTAGATAGGATAGTTTTCATCCCGTTAGATAACACTGTAAATTCATTTTCTCTGAGTGAAGCATATATAAAATAATATTGTAACTGGTATCTGTACATAAAAAATCAAAGAAATCATCAAAGTTTGATGTGGTTTTTAGTAGCAAGTTGTTAATCATGGTCAACGTTATTACAAAAAATACTTAAATTTTATATTGAAGATAAACCATTGGACGAAGTTGGGGCGGATCGTAAGTAAAATAAAATATGGGACAAGGGTCAGGTTGAAGTATGGAACACTTGATACGATCGCGAGTCAAGCTTAATATGTTTTTATTGCGTGTTCACTGTCGACTGCTAGTTACTACATACTCAGTGCTTAACGGATAAGTCATTACAATTAAATGCTATCATTAAGTACCAAAAGAATAATAGCTGTATTGTTGATGTATAATCTATATAGAACCGACGGTATAATGACAATTTTTTTTAAAGCAATATCGGTTTTTTGTAGGCTATATGACAACTCTACTTATGTAACATAGAGATACAAGACTCGCACTGAAATATCTTAAAGAGGTTATATTCATCAAGATCAAGTTGCGGTTGTTGTCTTTACTGAAGTTTTAGGCATTGATTGATAAAAATACTAGTCGAACCACGTGATTTCGTCTGCGTATAAGTACATATATGTTAAATTAAGTATAAATTATAATTATGTATATAACATTTTCAGCTTCAGCTTTTTTGTATCAATCCATCGGTGCCTTATGTGTTAACTCACCATCTAAAATATGTGTACCAAATTTAATTCAAACTTGTTCTGCCGTTTTAACTTGATACGTGTACAAACACAGTATTAATATTTTATTTGTAGATAATTATCTGTATATCATTTGCTTTTCCGTGCAAATGATTATCTACTATTTATAATTTTTACTTGAACTCAATACATGTCATTGAAGAACCACGCAAGTAATTTTACTGATTGACATTAAAATAGCGTCCTCTGTTCTCTTCGGTTTTTACAGGAATCTACTTGAATCATATTTTATAACTTCGCACTGTGTCTCTCCTATAATATACATGTATTATAAACATTCTTCTTGAATAACTATTTGTGAAAAGAGACTATGTTTTATTAAAATTAAGATTAAAAGATAAGCTGTAAAATATTCTAATAATGAAAAAAGTACACAATCTCTCTCTTTTCCTACCTGTATGTGGCGAGGTCAGCTTTCCTTGTATAGCTCCTTCTAGACAATGTAAGAGTCTTTATTCAGTCTGATTTGCAGAAATCAATCAATACCCATATTCCTGTCCCAACTGTTTGCCAGACTTTGCAGTTTCATGTTTGTGAAAAAATTTGACGTTAATATTTTTGTTATTTATTCTTTTTTTTAATTAAATTTAATTGTTGGTCCAGTTCATTAAAACTCGACCCACGGCTACTGTATTGTTGTTAAACAAAAGTTTTATTTAACCTTATTAATTTGGGTTTTTCATTTCATTATCCGACTGTCTGTTTTGTTGTCAAATCCCTTTTTCTTAAGAATTTATGAACAATCAAGACATGGCTATTAATGCATATTTTGTACTCGGAAAGAAATGTAAATATTTAAGATCTCCAATTGACCTTGTATAATGAAATATACATACAAAAATGATGAGGGACACGACAACAGTTTGTCGTCGGTAGAATTATGTTTTTCCTTCAATTCAAATTGAAAGGAACCTTCTTTGTGCGAGTTCGACTCACACTTGTCCGAATTTTATTTATTCTTTCAACTAAAAATGTTATCAAGCATCCGTCGAATTTAATAAATGATTATGTAACATATTGAGATAAAATAATATTTATTCAAGTGACAAAATTTTCCATTCAAACAATTTAGAAAACACTGATAATAGCAAAAATATGTAAATTAATCTAATCTACTCGTATTTTATGACTAGAGATGCAAAGAATATGCAAACTTATTTGATTTATAAAAATTGGGTCACGTGATTATTTGTATGTTAGCAAAACTAAGATTTATATTAAATTTTTAGAAATGATAGCAGAAAAGAATAAATTGATGTTAATTCACATCTATAGTAAAGCATTTAATTTAAACTACTAGTTATTACAGGTATTTTTTTTCAAAATTACAAGTTTTATGGGGTTTATTTAGTACTTTTTTTTAGTATAGATGACAAGGACAGTATTTTATCGGGCTAATAAAAGGCGAAAAGATGCTAGTATTCAAGAATTTTGCAATCGATTTTTTAAGAGTAATCATTTGTAGATTCTCAGCGTCGGAGAGAATTTTACGGGCTACTTAAATAATATATTGTTAGGAATGATAGTAAATTAGTATTGTTTAAATATAGGAACGAAAAAGAATAATTAGGTGCTTATATGGATAGAGCATAATAATAAAGCGTAAGACGTAGAAATACTCTGTTCAAAATATACTAAAATTGACTACGTAACTATATAAATAATCTTTGCCAGAAGCAAAGACTTAAACGAGATTATAGTAATAAAAAAATCAAGGTACTTCTCTGGCAATGAACTATGATAATCACCGTGTGCCTATCTACTGTAAAATTATGTGTTTATTACGATGAGTAAATCTAACTAATAAGTTGCCATCAAATCCAAGTTTTCCTTAAGTGTAATTTTATTAATTTTTCTACAAATATGACATTTGGACAAGTACAGACTGCGTTTACACCAGAGATGTGCGATTATAAGTAGAAACGCAGCCTTAGAATGGAATGACTTTTTGAAATTAGCGTATTAGGTAAATTTAGCTCCCAAATAATAAATGATTTATTATATTTTATACAAATTAATCGTTTCCTTTTACTTAATTAGAATCAAATACATTTTTAAAATATTTAAAGTGGTGATAAACTATAATTTTATACAAAATTGATTAGTGGTCACCTAGTGGTCGAAAATCGACCATAATTAATTTAAATTACTTTAACAATAAACAGAAGAGTATATATGCGTGTGTGTGTGTGTGTATACATGGTAGTGTGTGGGATATTAACATACTCTTCCGTCCGCGTAATTTTCGTAAATGAGGTACAAAGTTTTTGCTGTACTTACATAAAATTAAATTTATAACTTCATCATTATTTTTAACTTCGTATCAATTTAAATGACATAAAGTTGCAGTATAATCATGTTCTGCAAATCTGCAATACAACAATTTAAGTAGGTCAACGTTGCATTACGTACACTATCAAATTAAAGTTATTTTAACATTTAAAAGATTGATTAGTCAACTAAAATCAGTATCACTGCGATATACTTTGAACATTTTTGATTTTATATACATACTAATATTATAAAGCTAAAGAACTTTTTTGTTTGTACGGTTGAATTAACTAACATCAGGAAGAACGACGACTCGTAGGAGCGGAGCATTAATGAAAAATGTTGTAAAAACTTATTCCTTTTGAGAGCTTGCGTAAACGACGATTAAACAAAGAAAGCTTCAGCTCCTTTAGAAATGAATTATAGTACATCCCACTCACTGGTCCTAACCTCTCGTTCTTATGTGATACAGAAGAAGTTGCGCGAGTCGTCTGAATCAACTCTAGAGATTTAGATCAAATTTTGGAGTTAGATGAGATTTTATTAAAGTTTATTTAAATAGCAGTCTCTACTAATACCTCAACAGAAAATCTTATCTCAAGACAGCGTTTATGTTAAGTATATTTAACTTATTAATAACTTAATTTCTTTAAGTACTCGTAAACGGAGTAAATATTTTTTAATAATTATAAAATAGTCTCTAAAATATAAGCCCCTCTCTACCACAAGGATTATACCTACTTCATTACAGGATACAAAGTATTCCATACGTTATTCATGCAATATTTCATTAAAATCTGTCAACCTATTTTTGTGTGTTTAGGATAAATAGTACGATAAGTATAAAGCATAGCATATTGTATGTGAAATTTCATTCTCTATGTTGCTACAAAACTATCGCAGACAACGTATTGCTTTTGTTGTATTTTTAAATATTGTCTGAACAACGATATTTAAATATACAACAACAGCTACTAGTCGATCCGCCCCTGCTTCGCACGGTTACAATTTACATCGTGTACAATGCCCAAATTTAATTTTATTAATAAAAATATTTCGTACGTACTTACGAAATCAACTTTTAAACATAGATCCATCAAAAAATAAGCATATTAAAGAGTATATATATTAAAGTAAATTTTATCTACGGTTGAGTAACAAACAAAACATTAAAAATTTTATTTTGCTTAGTTGATTTTATTTTGCTTATTTTAACACTTAGAGCTGAGCTGGAGACGTGTAATGTACGTATTTTACTAATCCACGTGCAATATGCTCAATGTCACGACTCAGTTATTTTACTGCATCGTGATATATAACTTGACTTATTTTCAAATAATTTTATATCTTGCCTACATGTATTTTCTATCGTAGGATCGCATTAGCTTATGTTAATTAAAGGGGTTATAGTCTATACGCAGACTGACAGTATAACGGCTTGTTGACTTCAATATTATTCCCGGGATTATACTTTAGATATAGAGCTTCAGAGTTAATCCATACAAATAAATAAAATTGTTTTACAAAATAGTTAGTTCCGGCTACTCTCTGAAATGGCTGGACCGATTTTGACGGGACGTTCACTGGCAAATAGCTCATGAAATAAGGAGTAACTTAGGCTATTTAACATCTCGCTACGACAGTTAGTAGCGGAGCAACTAACAATGATTTCTACCATGGCGGCGTATTTATTTTGTTAGATTTTATCTTTGCGTTGGCACAACTGAATGATGTTCAGTTTGTTTTTATGAATAAAGTTATTTATAATGTTGTTAGGTATTTATAATGTTGTAAGGTTGTTTTAAAATATCTTTATTTCTTATTAATACTTTTTGGGTGCGATGAACAGTTGAACACACAATAAATAGCAACAAGTGGTTAGGGCAATGGATGATCGAAAGATTTTGGTTTCAAAATCAGGCATTGCATTTCTCTCTCCTCGACAAGCTAATTTTGCTTAGTTGAAGGGGTTAAGGATGCTAATAGTTAGTAAAAGTAACTCCCTTTTTTAAAATAAACATTAATAGTAGTTTGCATTGCAAACTACTAGTATCCTTAACCCTAAAGCAATAATGTTTGTGTTAGGAGTGGACCACGTCAGTAGTGCAATGTCTGGGATTTGAACCCACGACCTATCCATCGGGAATCCACCTCCTGAACCACTGACCTACTGACGCTTAAACTCTGCTGTAGCTTCAACATTAGATATAGGTTCTTTATCTCTGTTAGTCTCTGTTTTTTACGTGGAGAAAACTGATTAACATGTCTCTTTATGATCTTTAAGATCTTATCGTGATAAGATATAGTATAGACGATGCTGAAAGATAAAAATACATCATGTTTTCATGAAACATTAACTAGTTCAAGAGCCTATTATTTTTCTTGCGTGTACACTTGATAATATTGAGTATATTATCAGATAGCGCAAATAATAGTGATTCGTAGTGAATAGTGACGCACACTTCAAAATTGAGCCTAAGTTGTTGTGCACATTATGCTGTTCTATAGCGTTAATAAAGTCGCATTACTTTTGATAAACGATAAACGGATTAGGTGTAATTTAAATTCTTATTTCTATCTTCCTTAACTGTCATATAAAATAAGAAGAAAATAGTAAGAAATTTTATTTTATGTGACATATCTTTATGAATGTATGTTAGTAAAGCAGATAAAACAAAAAGAACATTAAATTATATAAGGTAACTATTTATCTACTTTTTTTAATTAAAAAAAAATGTAAATCTCGACCGCTTATTATGTATTTACCAATCACACTACAATATTAAAAATAGACCATATACATAAATAGTCTGTTATACTAAGACTTTGGTGGACTTTTAGATTTTTTAAAATCCAAACTAGACTTTTCCACATTAATTCAATAATAAAGTCCTTATTTTAATTTCCACTGTTAAATAAAATGGAGTTATGGTCTATATGCGGGGCAATAAGATGACAGCTAGAATAGAATATGCTCGTGGGGGGTTTACTTTAGACTCGGAGCTGCAGCGTCACTGCTTGAATACTCGCGATGTAATAATGATTATTTTGTCGTGACAGCGTATTTATTTTGCAATACCTACTTCTCTCTCTACTCAAATATATCCTACCAATATCATAAATAACAAGATGCTACTCAAATTAGTATTGCCAACATTATAAACAACACTACATTCATTGTTACAAAAATTGTAAAGGTTACAATATGATGTGGGTTTATTCTAATTTGCATAACAATATCCAACTGTGCAGGTTATCTAAATAACTAAATATTTTTCTAGTACAGTGATAGTTACATAAACGCTAGTGTGTAACGGTGTCTTAAATATGAATATATTGAAAATTCAATTTTAAAGTTAAATGTAACAAGATAAGATTGAGATTTTCAGGTCATTTGTAATATTCCGTCAATTGTTGTTGTTGATGTCGTCATATGGTTTTCTATTGTAGATAAGAGAGTATATTGTCAGTTTTAGTATGATTACAAGTAAAATATGAATCTTTAACTTTATCTTTAAAAATTGGAAATTGCATATCAAAGACAGTTATCATAGACCTTCTCTAGATTTTTTTAGAATTTTGAAATATGTAAGGAATCATACTTGTTACTGTAATGTAATGGGTCCTAGACTCAAGGCCTTTTTACATAATGACATGATCCCCTAGGAATGCCAACTATCACGCTAAATCACACTTAGATAATGTAGGTAGGTATACTTTTTAAAATCCCTTGTCGTCAAGTGTCGCTAAAATTATTCTTAATTTACTAAATTAAATATAATTTTAAAACAGTAGTCTAAATTTATTTAATGAGTAAAATATGTGTTGACTTTTTATTATAATTATTTATGTAACTTTTTTACTTGTCATATATTTATTTAAATGACGCATGAAAGAAAGAATGTATTAACAGTATAACCGAGTTAAATAAAGGAAATATCCACTTACAACGATCAGCGGAGTGCAGTAATGAGATATAAACGCTCGTTTACCAGACTTCGTTTATCACATGGACACGGCCATGCAGAACCCTTAATTTTATATAAATACTGACTCGGCAAAGGCAAAACAATTTGTTTGCCTTTATCCCTGTCAGCTAGGGGTATGGAAAAAAAACCTACGACCTATTTTCAGACATACCAAATCGGTCAAATTTGATTCGATAATAAACACTGTTACAAATTAAGCTACACTCGATTTAACTTGAGGTGAGAACTGTTAGCAACACTGTTTAAAAAGTAGTAGTAGCGGGTGGATTATTTTATATTATTTCAAATATCCGACGTGAAGACAATATATAACCTTTAGTACGACAGATTGGTCTCAGTCTCTCTGGTGTTTTCGTGCAGTGAACGTGGAAGTTAGTGTTATAGTGTTCTGATTAAGTTAGGGGTACTCTCGAGGTCCACGTGAGTTTACTTTATTATTTATAGTCGTTGGCGGGGTCAAGTGGTGGAGGTGAGAGTTAATGTATTATGAAGGAGCTCTTTAGATCTGCTCCTGGGTCTCGAGCCCCGGGCACCGCTAGCCTCAGTCTAAATTGTTTGTGTATACGTGCTGCTGTGCAATGATGGGTATCTTATTTCTCTCTATATCTATAGCAAAACTCAGACAAGACGACGTGTGAACAAATTATAAACTATTAAAATAATACTAGTAGACCCGTGTAGCTTCGTCCGCGTATGTGTGAAATTAAGTATAATAATGTGTACAACATTTTTAGCTTCAGCTTTTTTGTACCGCCCTATGATTGAATCCCACAGGAACAGTGTTTTATTACGCGATAAAAGCTATCCTATTTATTAATCGACCTTCTAATATATCCGTGTAACTTTGATTATATTTAAATTACTGATTATATTAAAATTAGTCTTTCTCTTCCTAATCTTAACTTGGCTGTATTCATACAAATTTGAGGTTTTAGTTTATCTTAGGGATTTTAATTTTCAAAAATACATGTAGTTAGTGCTCAATAGATTTTGAGCTATTTAAAGAGCGTAATGTGGCCCCAATTAGTTCGCGTAATTGGTACTCGTATAACGCTACATTGCCTCTACTTCTTACGGCCTTGGCAGTTCCTAAGAATGTATATATAATAGCTTAAAAACATAATCGTTAAGTAAATATTATTTCAGATATAGTTTGCCCTGGGTACTATTTCATATTTTATATTGTTTGAACAAATGATACAGGCTTAGGAATTTTTATATTTTAAAATGTTATTTTGTATTGTGACACACCACTGTGCGTTTGAATTAAATGCATAATAAAGGAGATGTAGGTCGATTTACTTTGTAAAGTATAAAGTAAATCGACAACATCGTACATCTCCTTTGTATTTATTTAGTAGCTTATATTTATATATTATTTTATAATTTAAGAACAGACGACTCACTAGTTCTAAGGCTGGGGCATTCTACGATATTGAAATTGTATATTTTTTGTCTTTCCTGGCAGTCTTGTGTATAAAAAAAGGAATCAAAAGGATACCTTGCTATAATCCGCGGAAATCTGAACAACCAAACTCGTATGGCACAAGCCAGAAGAGCGCCCTGACCAAATAAAAGTGAGACGCGCGAACCTGAACCAGGACACGTTTCGCTCCGTAACCGAAGCATCCTCAGGAGTTATTGACTCTACGAGCGTGAAGGTGGAACTGTGTGTGTGTGTGTCCTGGTTCGGGTTCACGCGTCTCACTTTTATGTGGGCAGGGTGCTCTTCCGGATTGTGCCATACGAATCTGGTTGTTCAGATTTCCGCGGATTATAGCAAGGTAACCTTTTGATTCCTTTTAAATCATGAATTTCCGCAAAATAAACTACAGTACACCAACCTCCATACTACAGTACATACTACAGTATAAAGAATAGTAAATTATTAGAAACAAATATTTAAATTATATTTTATTTTCAGAAAAATGGATGAAAAGGTGAAAGTTAGTCACATTAGCGGGAACGGCGTCCCATCTAATAATAATAGGTAAGTGTTAATTTTCTGTTATTAGTAAACATATAATATGTAGATATTTAATAAAATAGTATATAACTAATAACATAATATGCAACGTTGTTGAGTCACATAAAGCAAGACGGGATGATTTCGTAACTGTAAGATACGCGCAAAGGGTTTCGAAACATTGGGTTTCCCTTTGAATAACTACATGTAATAAACAGTCTTAAATATTCTGTGTAAAAAAATGTAAAAAACATCTATATTCCATATAAAATTATTGTATTTTATTGTACTAGCTAAAATACAGATAATATTACAATAATTATATCACTCCCTTCTTCTCAAAAAAGTACCCAGTATTTGAATACAATTAGACAAAGTTTCTTTTTTAAAAACAGATAAAAATTACGTTTAGTTTAGTAATTTTATAGTGCTTCAAAACATTATTGAAGTCCTTGTGAGATAGACTGATATGTATTACTTATTGTATTAATAGTAAAATATAAAGAAAATACCCCTTTTAAGGGTAAAGAATATTTTTATATTAAGCTGGCCGTAGATTACTTCATAGCCCCCATACGTATACTCAAGTTTTCGTAAAGAGTTGCGATATTCCTATTGTAACATGAACCTTTCACTTTCAACATCGGTATACCCAATTTTGAAGTGGAGTCAGTCAATTAAGAACCGGCAACAAAACAGCTGATCTACTGAGCTTCTAACATGGTAAGTAAATTTATTTTAAATTATTTGTGTAGTATTTTTAAAGTAATTATTCCTATCATAACTGTTTCGTGTTGAAATTAATATAAACTTTTTATTGAACTGCATTTAATTAGAGTTTAAACGTGCTCCAAAAGTTTCTGTATAGCATTCAATGATGCTTATGAGTTACTCAATCATGTATCTCAATCAACATAGTAAGATTAGGTTTGCTACTAGGACAATACAAGCTGAAGCAATGCTGACCTTATTAGAGATTTGCATTACGTAGCTGTGTAACTTAGATTGCAATATTGTGCAAACATTAGGGCAAATTTCACATGTAGAACATCCTCGATACCTGAATACCGTAAGGTAATTACTATCGACCACTAGAGTTGTTGAGGTTCATGTAAGCGGATTTGGGCTCCATCTAAATCTAGAATGGTTTCATGCATGCATGTAACAATCTTATTTGGTATAGCAACAAGCGAATATGTCTATTAAGTTAGAAATCTCTGCTATAAACAGTGTTTGTTAATTAGGTCAAATATTTGACGAAGTTTACTTGACATTGTTTCAGAAAACCGCGATAGTTATCCTTACGCTACAATGTGCTCTATATCTGGTGGTAGGTCAAGAAGTTCCGGAGACAAAAAACCTTGGAGTTGGAGATGAAGATTATGACGATATCGGTCGGAAGCATAAGAAAAGAAAGAAACATCAAAATAATCCATGTTATGGTGGTTACGGGAAAACTTTCGGAGAAAAGTTTGGACCTCATGATTATACATACATCAACGCGCCAGTGACCAATTATTTTTTTGGATGTGGTGGTGCACCAGCTCCAGCACCAGTTCAATATCCAGCACAATTTGGTGGTCATGGACATGGTCATGGCGGTCATGGTCATGGTCATGGCGGTCATGGTCATGGTCACGGTCACGGGCATGGTGGAGGTGGTTTCCAAGGAGGGTACCAGGGTTTTCAAGGAGGGAACCAGGGTTTCCAAGGACCTGTAAATTATGGTTACAACCAGGGTTATCCAAATCAGTATCAAAATTATAATAGACCGTTTCAAAATGTGGTGTCGGCTGCTGCATCAGGTCTTGGCAATGCTGTGGCTGGTTACTTCAACCGCCCAAGAAAAGTGAACAGACAAGTGAATCAGTTCTTGAAACCGTTATATCAGTTGATTTAGTATCGCAATATTTTCAATAGGAATCAAAATAGAGTGTAATTTGTAGAGTAACTAACGGTGTTGTGTAAATGTTATGTAACCTTATCGTGTTACTAAGTATGCTCGTAATTTTAATTTGCAGGTTTATTGTAAATTAAATATACTTAGATATAACTGTAGTGATGATTGTAATTATTTATTAATTAAAATTACAATATTACATTAGTTATGTTTATAGGTTTTATCTATGATTGTTTAAAAATCATTATTATTGTAAAGTTTTCAATCGATTTAGATTATTTTTGAATGTATACATGTATTTTTGGTTAAATTGATGGACCTTAGATTTTAAAATACATAAGAAAACTCATCAAAATCAAATAGGGAATATGTATTTATTGAGATATTTATAGAAAGTATTGTTTGTAAAAAAAAATTATTCGTCATTGTATCATTATAAATAGCTTAGTAGATGTAGATAATTATTTTATTCTTTATAGACTATAAATGAAAATACTCGTCATGCTTGTGATACTTCGATTAGTATGATAATTGTATATTTATGTTAATATTATCCTAGATCTTAAGCATTTACACAGTTCTAAAGAGTGTTAAAAATATTATATGTTTTTAATAGGTGTTTTGAATCAACTTTTTTATGGGTATGTTGACCTTCTCATGCTGGATGGATTTTTTGCTAGACACCAAGTATATTAAAACCATATTTAGGGTTATTTTTGAATATATTTTCTTTGCTTTCCCTGTTTTTTATATTAATTGTGACCATAGAATTAGTTATGGTAAGTCAAAATATTTTCTGTAAGAAGTAAATATTGGTTTTTATTAAATATCTTATGATGGTGCTAAAAATGTCAAAAGCATGTTAAAAATTATACTTAAATATTTGTTTACCTCCTCCTCAGTATGAGGCCCCGCTCAACAGTGGGCGATTAATGGGTTGTGATGATAATGATGTAGTAAAAGAAAAAAATGAAATGTTAATAAAATTTTAACTGTTACATTTAGATGGATTTATAAATAATTATAGTGGTAGTATTTTTGTAATAAATATTAACTAGAAAACTTAAAATATTACTGAAAATATAATTACTTTGTTTGAACTTCATTTTTGATATATTGTAGTGTTTGTAATAAGTATGTATTTGAATTAAAATGTTTTACAAATATCACGGCGTTGCGGATTTCTTCCATAATCTTGGGTATAATATAAGCGAAAGTTGTTTATATTTACAGATTTTATCATTTCGTAACACCCTGCGAATGATAATGTATATTGGAGAATATTGTAGAACGTTATAGGACTGCATGGTCAGGTTTTCTTTTTAACAAAATGACGAAATATAAAACCGGTATGTCGTAATGTTGCTCTCAAACAGTCTTAGTTCTTGTTTAAGCAATTTCTATTTCATTGGCAATAAGATCATGGTTTTATATGATTTTACGTCTATCACATGCAACTCTGCTCGATGTTTTTTTGAATTATAATTTATTACAAGACACTTATCAGATTAAAACAGAAAATAAACCCTTCAAACCTGAGGCTAAGGTCGGCCCTCATTGGTCATAAAAGTTCGAATTGAACTATTATTATAGAATATTTTGAATCTTTAGATTTACATTAGTTCATGTTGCTTTTACAGTCAAATAAACACATAAAACAATATGTGTACTTTTTAAAAATTCTATCTATATAAATTAAGTTTACAATTTTATTGCAAGCATTAAGCGTTTTAAATCGAGACTTTCCATAGACTAGAGGGGGAGAAGGGAATTAGAGCGTGTTCCGATGAGAATTAGAACAGAAATAAGCTTTTTTGTGTAGGAATGAGATTCACTAGTTTTTAAGCACAAATCTTCTCAGGTCTGCAGTAATTCTAACTAGTAACATATTTATTGAAGCCTAGAAGGAATTTAAAGCGCCATCTACAGACTTTAATTATTTTTTAGAATCCCAGACACACTATAGAATCTTATAACAATTAATTGTGTCAAAATATTAAATATAATCGTATAATCTGACATTATTTTGCCGAAATAAGAATTCAAACTATCTAAGGAATCACTAAAACACTCAAAAAGTTTCATTACAATCGGTCCACCCATCTTTTAAGGAGTTTAATCAGCTCAATTAAAACGTTTTAAGTCGCTCAAGATTTTTAAAACATTTTAAAACTATCTAAAGTTGAATTTTATGATTCTAAAAAAGTCACTGAATCATTTTCAAAGTAGTGAGTTGATTATTATTTTTATAATTATTCTATTTATGATAAGAACTTTGATTTTTTTATTACTTAATGTTAAATTTAACTTAAACTTGCGTCGTGTATTTTTCTACTTTAATTTTTTTAAATCAGTGTTTGGTCGTTTAGAGGAAACATTTAACAAAATAAATACAACTGTCTTTTATTTATTTAAGACTTTTTAGAGAAACAGTATAAGGAGAAATTGTAATAATTTTGATTTTTTTTTATTTTTTTTAGCAGTTCACCATCATATGAAGAATATCAGTCACGGGAGCAGATCATTAGTTTGGAGAACAAAAGTCAATTTAATATTGACACTGAAGACCATGGACACCATCACGTGAGCCATCCTACATCGTAAGTATTTTATTACTAGATTTTTTGTTTTTTAGATAATATTTATAAGAAGTAATCTATTAATAACCTATATTAATACACAATTGAAGTTACTTTGTTTGTTATACTGGATAGCATTTATCGAGGAAGACTATAGGCTTTATAAAATTTCGACCCATAGGAGTAGAACATAACGCGGGCGATTTTTCTATTAGAATTTATGGAACTTATTACAATACTTTGTCCTAAAAAACATTTAATATGTTATAAAAATATCGAGGTAATTAATAGAGACAAAAACTATCCTCTCTTTCTGAAGGTGGACAAAATTACAGACACTGTCCAAAATTTTACCAATACAAGATTTATATATATTTAAGATTTATTATCAAGAAATAAATTCCAAAGCTTTAGACAGACTTTAAAGTCGTTTTTTAGGGTTCCGTACCCAAACACTAAAATCGGGAGCCTATTACCAAGACTCCGCTGTCCGTCCGTCCGTTTATTTGAAGTTTTCACAAATGATGTATTTCTACGGCCAATATAACAACAAATACTAAAGACAGAATAAAATAAATATTTAAGGGGAGTTCCAATACAATAAACGTGATTTTTTTTCCAAATATTGGTATGGAACCCACGTGTCCGATTCACACTTGGCCGGATTTTTTTAAGCTGTGCGTCGGGCAATAAATTGAACGTAAGTCAAACAATTGTACCTAATTAATCAAACTTTGTTTTGACGATGACAAATCAACTCCTTTTAATTTTACAAAATCACAAGAGGAATACATTTAAATATTTTGTTATTTTAATAAAGAGGTAAAGTTTGTGTATAGGAGCAACTTTTAAACTACAGATCCAGTTTTAATTTCATTGATAGAGAGCTATCTATTCATAGGCTATGTAGAGCAGAGGTCTTTGAAATTAATTGACCCGTAGATCACTTGCCATGTTGATTTTTTACTCTTGCTACCCTAAAGATTCAAGAAAAATAATTTCTAAAATATCAAAGGCAAAAAGAAGCAGAACAAGATGAATGGAAAGAGTCAGTATTATATTATTATTATTAGTTATATATGAAATCCATAAATTCCTCTTTTTATTCCATGGAACTTCTTCTGCTGTCTTCTTTTTTTCATTTATTTTGCCACTTTGAAACTCTTTGTTGGGAGACGATAACTTTGGGATTCAATAATGTAGAGTGACGGAGTTGGTGACATGTTAAAAAGAATTGACATTTTGGGGCATTTGTTGTTAAATGGAGTGACTTTTTAACATATTTTTTGAAATTAGGTACACAGACACTCTACTCCATCTATTCCGAGGCAACATCGGATCTGGTCTATTGGCTATGGGAGACGCTTTCAAGAACGGAGGCATCATCTTCTCTCCCATCATGACAGTCATACTTGGTGTCATCTGTGTACATTCTCAACACTTACTGGTAAGAAACTACTTATTACCACCAACTCTCTTCACTGAGGAAGTGTATCTAGATGAGTCAGTCGCACTCAGAGATAAATGCTACCAGATGCTTTTTATCAATATTATAATATTTGCCTGTAAACCATTCATACAATTATGATGAAATTTTGGTGAGTTCTGTGCACGTGAACTGACTCAAAATTTCAATGAAAATGTTTTTAAAAAATATAATCAATATCACAATTTAATCCATACAGGATAAAAGTTTGTTTTTTTTACAAGTCATAAAAATACATAAACGCGTATTGGAGGTTACCAAACAGGTTTTTATAATGTCGTGTGTTTACCTGCAGATGCAGACAGATATAATGGGATTTCCTGATCACAGCTTAAAATCAGAATATAAACAAATAAACTTGTGTTGTGGGTTCTCTACCTCGATATGCTAACAGATTTACTATCAGTTTGCCTGTTTGCTTGTCGACCATATTAGTTATTGAGTGGAACTTCTGGAATTTCATCATGATTTATCGGGAGAAATGATAAGGCCTTTTCATGAACTCAGAAGCAACTATATCTTGATATGTATAGACATATCTTAAGTTCTGTTTCTCCATCAACAGCTCAACTGCTCAGATGATATGTACCGGAAGACCAAGCGTGAGAAGCCACCAGGTTTCGCGGATACTGTGAGACTGGTCTTCGAATATGGACCTACAAGGCTCCGACCATTGGCACCTACTATGAAAATGCTTGTCAATGGCTTCCTGTGTATTACTCAACTCGGATTTTGCTGTGTTTATATCGTTTTTATTGCAAATAACGTGAAAATGGTAAGTCATAATAAAATTGATCATTTATATTGTTAACTAATTTTATATATAGTCGATATAACAAATAAATGTCAGATAAATTTATTCAAAAAACAAAGCATTTCCATCTTAGCGATTTCCCTTACATAATTTTTATGTTAAAATATTTTTGTTGGCAAGGGAACTAGAGATAGTATAATGATTTTGGAAAAATAAAAGCCAAGTTCAATCACATACAGATCCAGGTATAATTATTGTCGAGTAGTCGACCCGCTTTACCTTTATTCCTGACATCCGTTTTAAATGAATTTAACTTAGACTTAACTGCAGCAACACAACTAAAGGGAAACCGTATCCAGTTTAGTGTTGTTCTGTGACAGATAGAAAAAAAAACGTATTATCCATTATTTTGGCTTCTGTTCGTATTTTCTGAACAGCAATCGGAAATGTATTCAGGATGTCATTAGGTATAGAACTAGTGTTTGCTAAAATCATCATATTTTTATTTTTATCAAATTAATTTCTAGTATCAAATAAATAGGTTTGGGATAAAAGCCATTTTCATAAACACTGATTATCTATTGAATTAATGTGTTTCTTTGAATTATCTGCAGCACAGGGTATCCTAGCGTAGGTATCAGTGAACCAACTATGCTGAACATAAGTCTGTATTAACACGAATTGTAAGGGCCACAATTTGTACTTCTAATAAATAAATAACTGTTAAAATTAATTCTAATAAATAAATAAATGTTTTACAGGAGAGTTGTGTTTTTGTTTAACTTGTAATTTCGTAAAGTAAACATTGACTTATTGTAGTAAGCAACTGTATTGTTATCCAATTAGGTTAGATTAATGACTGGCGAGTTTGAGTGGTGAAGAGGAAATTTTACAAGGTACTCAAAGAGCCTGGTCCTGGGACTTAGGACCCATGTACTGCTGAGCTTTCATCTGCTGCACATAGCTCATCATATGCAATCATCACCCTGGCACTTTTTTAACTAAAAAAAGGTTCTTACCCTCAGCAGGCGCATAAAATAATATCGCTTCACCTCAATGTTAGGCTTAGTTGGAAGGAAAATTGCAAATGCTCTTTTGAAAATGGATCATTTCCAATAATCGTCATCCCTACGCTACTGGACGCGCCCTCATGTCCACGGTTCCCGTGTGCATTGCAAACTGCACTATAAGTAGTTGTTCATAATAATAACATATTATATTTTTGACAGATTTGTGACGAATACGGTATGCACATGGACCTCTCAATCCACATGATATTCGTGGTAGTGCCAGTTTTGCTGTTATGCATGGTCCGTAACTTGAAATACTTGACACCATTCTCAACATTGGCCAACGTTCTTATGGCGGTAGGAGTTGGAGCTGTTTTGTATGAAGCTATGCAGGATTTGCCCCCGGTACAGTCAAGGGAGTTTTTGGCTTCATGGCATCAACTACCGCTGTATTTTGGGACTGCTGTTTACGCTTTTGAAGGCATCGGTTTGGTAAGTATATTCATTTAAATTATTTTTTTGCAATAGATAAAAACATCGTCATACTTTTGAAACATTGTATTTTATTCTTCTACTAATTTTCAAATAATCAAAAATTGTAGGATGTGACATATTATGAGTAATAATGGTGAGCACGGAAGTAAAACTATAACAGTAGTTCTTCACAACAATTTTCAAAGAAATATACAATATTAAGTGGCTTTTACAAAGTATAGTTAATTAAAGATATCGATAATAGAAAGTACATACTTAGAAAATAATTAATCAACTTTGACAAGAAATCACAACGATTACTTTGCTGTGATCCGCGGACAACACGTGAATTTGTATAATGTAAAAGTTGTGTCAACTGTAAAAGCTAGTGACCTGGGCCAAAGACACCGCACAAATTCACAACACAATACTCATCTACATAGAAACCTAAAGGTTTAAGTAGGATAGCTATAGTTTTTGTATTTATCATAATTATATATTTATGAAGGAGTTAAAAACCACGATTCCAAATGGAGATGAAGTCAAGTTAGTATCCACAATAAGACATTAGCCACACCAAGTCTCCGCCGTCGTGTCAAATACTTATGAGCGCCTATACCATTGAAGACAAAAAAAAGAAATTCTGTATTGGCTTGCCTACAATCATCTGGTTGGCCCCCTCCAGTAGTTTTTGTTTTGCGCCCCTGTTTACTATTACTTTTTTTATCTTGTTAACCTTTGCTCGACGCGGTCTTTCAGCCAATTTTTTTTAGTTCCTGTCATATTATATTTCCGCCCTGGCGGCGTCGTGCACCGCACATCTTTGCACATATGGACGGCGCGTCCTTGCTCATTAATACTACGAGGATTGCCACAGCACTCAGAAACTACTTGTGCTGTTGCAGTCGTGGCCAGTTATCATCTAGAATCATGTTGTGATGCATTACAGATCTCTTAATAAAGTTACCATCGCAGACAAGATCTAAAGTACTTGCTAATCGTCGCCCACAATAGAAACATTTACAATAAAACATTCATATTTCTTGGATGGAGTATACAGTTTATGAAGATTATTTGTTGTGTTCTTAAGGAAAATACTCTACCAGCTTATATACCATTCAGATTAATTAATATACAATTTTATCCACTTCAATGAACTATTGCACTGGCGTCTTTCCCAATCAGCGTGGGTTTGTAAATTAAATTCCAACCTACAGGAAAAGTACTTTAAGAATTATTATTATTTATATTAGAAAAACTAAGAAACACGTTAAATGTTGTCAAAAAAGTCAACTATCCAACTTCTGACTCAGGTTAAATTTGTTAAAGAGAAGATAAAGTAATATTACGTTAAAATGTTTCGTTTATTTTTCGTCGACTCCGACAACGACGAGAATTGTAAACATTTTTTAAAATTTTATTTTTTACTATTTTCATTGATTCAAATACTGTTTCATTTTACTTAAATTTCATTAATGATACGTAGATTGTTTATATTGAAAATTACCGATCCCCTGTTGCTGCGATCTGAAATTATTGATTACTAGTCGACACGCCCCGGCTTCGAGAAAGAAATATTTAATTCTCAATATATTGTAGCTAAATAAAAATATTTAAGCACCTACAACATTAAACATTCCTATAACTGTAAACTTATCATTATCCCTCAGGAACTGACTTTTTCGGGCTAAAAAGTAGCCTATATGTTAATTCAGTGCCAAATTTCATTGAAATCCGTTTAGCCGTTTTCACGTGATTGAGTAACAAACCTCCAAATAAATAAACCGACATGACAGACGCCATTATTATTATTGTTTTAATATTCTATCGCAAGTAAGGGAACAATATGTAATACTGCAACTACTTCAGTGGAAAGTATAACCGGACTCAACAAATTAAATTAATACGAAAGCCCAACCTCTATGTGAAATGTTATATATTTTAAAGATAATTAAGTCTATTGAACGAAATCTTAATAGCACCAAAGATATTGTCGGATCGATCCAGACTCTGTGATGTGAGAGAGAGGGGAGACCAGTAGAAGCCAAAACAAACAATCAATTATTTATTTTATTCATTTACTTATAACTTTATTTAAAAAAGAAACTAGACATATTTAACATTTATCAATTAATTTTGAAGTACAACGGGCGGTATTATGGTTATTTTGCCTTCTCTTCCAGACAACAAAGACTTTCCCTCAAAGGGAAAAAACAAAGATTAATATGAAGAAGGTGGTGTAGCTATAATATACTAATTACTAATAATACCTACATCTGAATACATAAACATCATACTTGTACACAGATAATTTAGTATATATATATATACAAGTATAATACACTAATAAATACTTTATACGTGTATGATGTATTTAGCAACAAATATAATAACATATTTTTACTGTGATTTCAAAAAAAGTTAAGGGCAGATATTATAAGTTAAAAACGAAACTTGCATGTTTCTTTATAAAAATAAATAATTAAACAAATTTCGAGAAAGAAATAAAAATCACTGAGAATTTTTAACAGTTGTCAACATTACAGAGTCAAGTAAAGAAAAATATAAAAAAAACGAGTGCTGGTAGTTTATTAGTATAAAAAATTATTAAAAGTATTAATAATTGTTAGGCGGTCGCGAACAAAATGGTAAAGACGTCAGAGTATTCGATTTCACAATTCCGCAGATATCTGAAAACTGTCATATTTTGAAATCGTATTTATAAATAATTCGGCCAAGTGCGAGTGTGGAACTCGCGCACTGAGGGTTCCGTATAAAATAAAATTGGCCTTGAAATTAACCTTAAACTAGAAATGAAATGAAATTTTTATTTCAACAATATTTCACACTAACCTGATGAGTCATTTAGCAGCAAGGCTAAAATTGAGTATGAAATGGGACTTGTAATCATGGTAGAAAAAAATAGTAATACTAGTCGACTGGCTTCGCACAGGTACAATTTACAATATGTAAAAAAGCAGTCAATTTTCAATATATTGCAATTATAATCATTGGGTTTTTAAAATATTTTTATTTCAATGATTATATTTATCTAAAATATAATTTTGAGTAAATATTCGTTTTGATCACTAAATAATTATATTCACAATGTGGCAGAAAACTTTCGGAGGCTTTGGCTCTTGTTTGTGATGGGAATTTTATCAAGAGATCTGAGACACCTTACAGCCTGGCCCCAGTTAACAGTTGGCTGTGGCTGACACAGCACAAAGCGCACACAGCAACAGTACGGGCCGAAGTAAACGACAAGTAGTTTCCGAGTGCTGTGACAAACCTTGCTCCATTAAAGAGTTGATGACTTATTGTAGATACTCAGATCTTAATTCATATAAATAAATATGGGAATATTCCAACATAAATGATAAGATATGTATATCTGTAAAGTGTATATGAATTGTATTGTAGAACGAAATGCTGTTAAAGTGTAAGTTAGACAAAATACTTTTTGAAAATGATGTATCTGATTAATTGAAATAAAATTATAGTACTGTTGCGTTTTTGTCTTTAATTCCTGAGTTGGTTTTTAGCTTAGTCTAAATTAGAGGTTCTCAAACTAAATCGACCTACAGACCTTTTACCCTATTCAATTCATGAAGTATATATTGAACGAACCGGAATGAATTCTACGCACCAAAATAAATCAAAAATTATAGCAATAATTTAAATATTTTCCTGTAAAATTGTGAGTAATTTAGAATAACGTGGCAAGTCCCGTAGATTTATTAGCTTACTCACTAGTACGTATCACTAAACAGCAGATCCTTTAGGGAACATACCTTTAAAACAAACTTGCTGTGTGTCCTCTCAATGAAATTCCACACTATATATTGCGCTGATTTGCGAGTAATTTTGACCGAAAATTCTTTTGAAACTAATATTATGTAAGTAGGTATATAATGGAACTTCAATTAAGATAGCGAAAAAAACGTGTAAACATTCATACGGCAATTCAAACAGTTTAAGTTACTCAAATACTTTAACTAACGTCTTGTGTTACAGGTCTTACCTTTAAAGAATGAAATGAAAAAACCGGAGCAGTTCCAAAAACCCTTCGGAGTGTTAAACGTTGGCATGGTAGTCGTGGCCAGTATATTTGTATCTGTGGGTTTCCTCGGATACCTTAAATGGGGTGATGAAGTCGCTGGTAGTCTCACCTTAAATTTAACGCCTGGACAACCGTAAGTAAATATAATATATAAGAACCATAAGTTCATACATATCATGGATGGTCTATGGATTGTGAACTAACAGCGAAATATGTAATCTAAATTCTTACTTACTATACTTCTTTCAATTTTCGGTGACATCTGTATAATGTATAATAGAAAAGAATGTTTTTGTGTTGGCCACTTTCAAATGGAAAAATGTATTTTCCTCAGCGATTCATCTGATAGTGTTGCTAGTATAGTTTAGTACAACTGCAAAATTAATACAAGCAGAACGTTGTAGAAGGAATATTAATATTTTTTTAATTAAAAATTGCAATAATTGAGTGAGAATCTGAGGTCAAAGTTATCAATATAATGTCAAAAAATTTCGTTAGTTTTTTACATTTATGACATTGAATACTTTTATGAATTTACTGTTTTTTTCTTAAATATTTTTCGTTACTCAGGCTCAGTACAACAGTGCAAGTGCTGATCACAGTAGCCATGCTCCTAACCTACCCTCTGCAGTTCTATGTTCCGATCGCCATCACTTGGCCAGCTTTACGGAAGAAGTATGGACAAAGATCTCCTATCGCCAAGGAGCTAGGATACCGAGCATTGCTTGTTTTACTTACATGTAAGTAAACGAAACAGGATTCAAACTTATTTAAGTTAGGTGTCACCTTCGTTTCATTTGTCTGAAACATTTTGAATGAAATAAAATCCTTAATTTAATCTAGACCTGCAATGAAACAATTGTGAAAACCGTAACCAATTTTCTGCAGTAGTTTTTGCAAGATGACCGTACAATTAATACCCACACGTATATGTTTATTATAATGCTAAAAATGTGGGGTGGGGGCCACCCTTACCACTTAGGGGTATAAAAAATTGATATAAAAATCGGTCGAGCCATTTCGAAGAAGTATGGTTACTAACATTGTGACACCAGAATTTTATATATAAGAATATGTGCATATTGGAGACCGTTTTAGCAACACATAAAGTAATTTAAAAAAATCCTGGCCTCCAAGTCTGAGTTGAGAAAATTATAAAAGTGTAATATTTATTACTACTTTCATTAATTTAAATGTTTTATTTTTCAGTTATCCTAGCCGAGTCTATACCACAGCTTGGTCTTTTCATATCGTTAGTTGGAGCTATAAGCAGTACCGCTCTGGCTCTCATATTTCCCCCCATCATCCAGTTGGTCTCCACATACCAGGACAAGAACTCTCTACCTTGGCTGATGTTAGTGAAGGACGGTATCATCGTCATACTTGGATTTTTTATTTTCGTTACTGGAACCTATCAAAGTTTGGCATCTATTATAAACGCGTTTTAAATTTAAAGTATAAAATAGTGGACTATCACGATTTATTGTAAGGACAGCTTGGTGTGACGTCACGATCTATAATAACAAAAAATAGTTAACAGTGGGAAAATTATTATGCTTCATAATTTATTAATATTTTATATTTTAAAACTATTACATTATGGAACAACAAATTACTTCAAATACAAACAATGTTTTTGATAAAACTAGACACCATTTTAAGTATATATATATACTGTGACGTCACATTCAACAAAAATCTATTAAATTAAGGCATAATAAAAAAATAAAAAAAGTTAAAAAAACGCATATTTCGTATTAGATTAAGTTTGTAATTTAATTTAAAAGACAAAAATAATTTAGGTTATGCTTGTGACTCTTTAGTTTAAATCAATATCAGTTCCTAAAATTATAAGAGTAATTTATAGAACAAACATCTTTGTAATAATAGTGATCTGTGTGTAACTGTAACTGTGATTTTGAAAATGAGTTTAATTTGTGTTAATTCAATTTGTAGTTCAAAGCTCTTTAAAATTTTGCTGTTATAAAAGTAGTAGACATAATATAAACATACGTAATAATACTAGATTTTAATATGTTTAAAAATAACTAACAATTTAAATAAAACCATGTACTTAGTTCATGTTCTTCCGCTTATCGAGATTGGTGTTATCTCTATAATAATATGTATATCTTCGTACGCATTTAAAACTCAAATTAAATTCTGAATTATAGAATTTGATCTAGATAATAAGGTTTCCAGGGTTTTGGTCGCAGGGTTTCTAACAAGTATCAATTTACTATTTTCTTATATCTTTATAAATTTATCTAAATCAGAATATATTTACGAAATATTTACTCTTTCACAAAAGGCCGTATAACTACAGAGGTATATTTTCCTCCTCTATTTATTGTTGTACCTACTATTTAAATACTACACTAGCTTTTACCCGCAACTTCGTTAGCGATATTGAGATATGTTGTTATATAAACCTACAGTAGATCGTCTGTAGACATATTTAATAATTTTATGAGGTACTCATACTAACTTTGATACCACTTTTATCCCCTTAAGGGATGTTTTTTGAAAAAATATTTTACACGTATTTCATGACTTTCATTCAAATAATTTCAAAAACGACAAAGTTTCATACTAACTTTGCACCCCCGTTTTACCCCCTTAGGGGGTGAATTTTCAAGAATTTTGTCTTAGTGCTCCCCTACGTTATACAAGGAACCCTTGTACAAAAATTCAAGTTTCTAACCCTTATAGTTTAGGCCCTGGGTTGATATGTCAGTCAGTCAGCCAGCTTCTCCTTTTATATATATAGATTCTATACTCTATTCAGCTGACATGAGATGAAATGTAAACCAATCATAAATTCTAAACTCGTTAATTTAACTATTCGTCAAATATATAATAATTTTAATATATTATCTTATATAGATTTTGATGAATAAAACTTTATATATATTTAATATATAAGTGTACATTATAAGGCCTGAAATTGTAACTGTAATTGTTATTGATTTCTTTGTTTACTTTACAACACCATAGTGTAGTCTGTATGTATAGATAATTTATTTATGAAGAAACCTCACGATATTATAAAAATCTACGTGTATTTAGTGTTAATCATTCTCTGGATATCGAATTTATCATTATATGTTAACTACTGATACTAACTGTGAAACTTAATTAGTACGTTCGAATAAATTGTTAATATTTATGACAATAAATTAATACTTATGCGAAAACTATATTAAATTAGGTAATTTTAAAAACACATATATTAATACTCATACGAGCTTGAGTTCGGGATTGGAAGAAATTGATACATGCCTCGTTGGTAAAGGATTTATTCGGTATGTCCACAAAAGTCCAACTAATCTCCACTAAAATAACCTTACACTACGCTTTTCACACTATTTACACGTCTTCGGTATTTACAGTTCCACATTTATTGTTCATCGCTATATACTTCACAGTATTCCATCACTTTCTCTACACTTCGAACTTCCTTCTTCACTCTCGAGTAATAGACTGCTACCCTTTATATAGGTTTTCATATAGAAACTTCTCGCAACTTGACTCTTGCAATTTAAAAAAAAATTATTCTGACAACCACTGGAAAGAGCTATACCCATCTCTCTCGAACACATAAATTTGCCTAATACCCTCCTTTTCCCAAATGTCAGTCATCGAAGACTCGCGAAACTTCTGGCGAAGGATATGTTGCCGTCTCTCCCGGTTCATCTTGCCGTCTTATTCTATTTTGACATTATCCAGGATGTTGATTCGCAACAATACATTCTTATCTCTTCAAATAATACTATGAAACTGTGCGTAGAAATAAATATTGTAGCTATTGTAGTTTCTCAAAAGATCAAATTTAATTAGTTAAAACTATTTATTACCAATGACAGTACGAGATTTTTTAAATAAGCGATTTATTCGTTGTATTGTAATCTTGTGAAGATAATATGTATTATTTTCATCTATATTTTATTATCGTGGTGGTACATTGTACCTACTAATATACCAGTAAGAGATGGTCACCAACGAATGTTTCACGTAATTGATATACATCTTCAACTCCATCAAATTATATTATAATAGGTTTAAGATGATCGTATTTATTAATATAACAATAATAGTGCAAGTAATAATGTAATGTAATTAATAATCTCAAAGAATAAATAAAGAATGTTGAAATAGAAATTGACTTTTATTTAGTTAACTTTTAAATTGAAGTAAATAAGATTTAAATAAGACGTAAGAAATGCCACTTAATAAACATCTATTCACCATAGGCTTTACAAACAGCTCCATTTGCAGGAGCCGCCAGAGGTACCCAGGAAGCATCTGTTGCTTTTGGAAGGTGCTGGGCTGGCTAGCATAGCCAGTCATCCCTGTACCCACAATGGAGTGCGTTTGAGTCTAAGTGCGGAAACAGGATTATATAAATTTATTAATAATCTATATATAATTCGATGAATAATTGGATAATCTTCATGTTTTGTAATAGTAACTTTCAGAAATAATATTTAGATCCTTTTGTCTCACACCAAGATTAAAAATCTTATGATAAACCACATAATGGGTAGGTACAGAAAATGAAATAAAATAACTTTATTTAAAAAATTTATTAAACCACATGGCAGATGCAAAATTAAGCGCTGACCTTGAATCTACAAAACCGATGATATAAAAGCACTTGTAATATATAAACACTACCTCTATAATAAATAGTAAAAAAATTATTATTACGCCCAATATCTATATTTGTACTAACAATAAATACTTAAGATCCGATAAGTACACACGTAGCAGTCTACAGCAGTCATGCGCAGCGCGCCATTTGTGATGTCAAATAAGCTATATTTTGAATACTTTCTAGACCAAGAGCTCTGGTGAGCCAGACCATTGGTAAAGTATGAGCTGATTTTTTAAATTTTATGTGCATGTTCCGAGTCATCTTGTTATATTTCACATTTCAGAAATTGAATATTTATTAAAATATGTTATGATTACACTGGTCTAAAATCTTTATTAAAATGTCTTCTAATTGAATCCTATATTTTTATACTAATATGGGGGACTTGTGACCAAGGTGTAATAAGGCCTTTGACAGAATTCCAACACTCGCTTCCACTGCTTAACCTAAGCCTCACTAACGGAGCAAAGCCTAACGTTAGGCTAACATAAATCTAACCTAACCCACCGTTGTAACTAATATAACTACATCGTAAGGTACTCACGTAACTCAACACTACACTTAACACTTTCACTACACCACTCAGATAATAGTCACTCCTTGAGAGACCTCGCGTGAGGCTCTGACTGTAGTCCGACTGTCGAGGGATTATATAGTCGACTGTCAATTATTATTTGACGGAATAATTATTTTAATTTAACGCCATCTCCATCTGATGACGATTCGATTAAGAAAATTTTAAAAAGGAAATTAAATCATAAATGATAAGATTAGATTCTGCGATTGAAATATTATCATACTAATACATACATTCAAAAGGTAATTTTGATGTAGACCAGTGTTATTAATATTGACATCATTTTTATTGTCATATTACGTGAAACGTAGTCTTTTTTGTGGAACAGTATTATTACACCATTATCGTAAAGAAATTATGAGTGTAATAACAATGTAACTATTGTTATACATAAATAATTGTTCCCCACGACATGATGCACAGTACATAATTTACATAAAGTATATAAAATCACTTTTTATATACTATATTTAATTTAGTCAACTATCAAATGTTTTTATACTTGATTTTTGTAGATTTTATACTTTGATCAAGATCTGGCTATTCAAGGCTCTTATATTTATCTTATACAATAAACTTACAATCGAATATATTGTATAAATGAAGTTATGTCTTATTTTTTACACTTTTACAAATGATATGTTATACTAGTAAATGGCAAACTGCGCGTAAATACAATCCGAAGTTAAAAACTAACTTACACAATAATACTGTCCGTCGCGAACTTTCGCGTTAAGGAAGGTTTATTACCGAGCTTAAAACTATACCAATGAGGAAATATGTAAAGTTGAATATTAAATACATACAATCATACTAGTGATGGCGATCTGAGGTTGTTTTATTGAAAAATGGATTGTCAGCGTCTCGTATTTTTATGAGTACATGACCTCTTTGGACTTTACACAAACACAAGTTAGTTATTCGACTTTGTTGTGAAACCAAAAAAAAACAAAAAAACCGTGATCTACACCAACCATCTTTTTGGGGATGACTTGTGTAGAATCTATAAACACTTGATCCTCATTAAAGTTTCGCTCTTTGGGGATCACGACCCATATTTTAGAAACTTTAGATAGTCTACTCAACAAGTGCTTTATAGGTCGAAACTTTTTATAATTCTCCAAAAATTATGATTTAGGTGTCATTCGATTCGAAATGGCATGTAGAAACTTTTTGAGAAAATTGAAGGGCCGCTCGCAAAAAAAATTATATAATTAAATGTATATATTTAAAATCGCGATAAAAGTTTTTGGATCGCGGATTATTGTTCATTGATCGATCTTGTAGGCGCCTGAATTTTTTCGCTTCTTAAATATCATATTTAATAATTTAAAATAATATTTATTCACAAAATATCCCAAGTGAGCGTGGCTTGCGCAAGCCGGAGTACCCGAGTTTTCGGGCGTATTTTTAACCCTCTGGGAAAATTATAAATATTGGTCCTACAGTTCCGGGAGTACGGGACTTTTCTTTGGGAAAATTCCTGTTCTCTTTGAATCTTTTTTCAAATTTCCAATAAAACAACCCCCCTTTTTTCACTTAATTGTTTATAACTTTTGCCATTGTTGTGAGCAGCCCTTCAATTTTGTCAAAAAATTTCTACATGCCATTCCGAATCGAATGACATCAAAATCATAATTTTTGGAGAATTAGAAAAAGTTTCGACCTAAAAAGCACTTGTTGACTAGACTTAGGTCGGTAATTAATAACTAACTATTAATCTAATTGACAGTTGAATTTTTTCTATGATATATATTTATATACAAAATTACGTAATAAGGTAAAAGGTGAATGCCTTCAAACATGTTAAAAGAATGAAAGTTTTTAACAAAAAATTTAATAAAAACCTGAGTTTAAGATTATCGAGAATCTAGTAATCTCACTCCTTATTACATACTTCCTAATTCCTAGTAGTAAGTGTTAATCTACAGCTTTTGAATACAAGTACAATATGACCGCAGCATTTACAATTTCTAACAGCTATGCTTGTAAACAAACATGTAAAACTGAGCTGGTAGAAAGTTTATAGCACGCGGGTAAGGTAAATACATCACATGCTTATTGCTTTTTTTACATATTCAAGCCCTTAATAATTAATTGTCCATTGACATAGATTAAGATATGATTTTCAATTTAAAAAGCTAAATAACCTTAGAGGCAATAAAAAGTATGATATTTTTTGTTATTATTTGCGTATTCGAGTCGTTAATTTATATATATACATAAAATGGCAGTCAATATATAAACACAATCAGTGACCTGAAGGTTATAAAAGTATTTTAGTAGTTTTATGTAATTTTGGATCGAACACCAGGCTCAATAAGAGATATAGTATAACTAGACTAAATATTAATAAGCAGACTGTATACAACAAGTATAGTACATTCAAAAAATGCAAGAGATATGTTTGCTAAATTCTATGTTGTTGCTATATTTGTTCATTGGAAGAGTATCGAGAGTGTGTCGAGCAGAGTTGCGTACCTTATACTCAGAATATCCAAAAGGTATTCGTTGAAAGTTATACAGGTCTACGCACCGACTTCGGCACACCCGGATGAAGATGTGGAGGTTATGTATGAGGACATTAGTAGAGCCATACATACTTCGAAAACACATTTTAATGTTGTGATGGGAGATTTCAACGCAAAAGCTAGGTAGGAGAGGCGATGATAAGTTGAGAGTGGGGAACTTCAGACATGGGCAGCGAAATCCTAGGGGACAGAGACTGGCGGAATTATTGGAGAAGAAAGGACTCTTCATGATGAATTCCTTTTTCCAGAAACCTCCGCACAGGAAATGGACCTGGATGAGCCCAGAGGGAAGGACGAAAAATGAGATAGACTTCATCATGTCTACCAAGAGACATATATTCAATGATGTCTCTGTAATCCACAGGGTGAAAACCGGAAGCGATCACAGAATGGTACGAGGCTCATTGAATATCGATATCAAAGCTGAAAGGTCTCATTTGATGAAGTCTACGCTCCGACCGTCTCTGACCTAATCGAGAACCCCGAGAGCTTTAAACTCGAGCTCCAAAATCGCTTTTGTTGCCTGGAATCCTGTGTTTCAGTGGACGAGTTAAATGACAGGCTTATTGAAACTTTCCATGGGGTAGGATCCCAGTTCTGCCGGCTCAGGCGTAGGGATAAAACCCAAATTCTCTCTCCTCATACACTCAAACTGATGGCTGAACGACGCTCCGTGACACTCCAGACCTCCGATGAGGCTCAGTCATATAGGCAGCTCAATAGACAGATTTCGAAATCCATGCGACACGATTTTCACTCCTATAATACAAAATGTATTGGGGAAGCGATAGAGCAAAATAAAGGCTCAAAGGTGTTTGCTAGCTCAAGCAACTTAAAAACAACAGGGCGCCAGGCGAGGATGGAATTACCTCGGAGCTTCTGAGAGCGGGCGGTAAGCCGATTCTCAGAATGCTCCAGAGGTTGTTTTCTTCCGCCTTGTTTGAGGGCAAAACGCCAGAAGCATGGAACAGGAGTGTAGTGGTTCTGTTTTTCAAAAAGGGTGACAAAACCCTCTTAAAGAACTACAGACCCATTTCACTCCTGAGCCATGTCTATAAGTTGATTTCGAGAGTTATCGCGAACCATCTCGAACGCAGGTTTGATGACTTCCAGCCTCCCGAACAAGCCGGTTTCCGAAGAGGCACAGACCACATACATACGTGCGGCAAATTATACAGAAGACCGAGGAGTATAATCTGCCATTATGCTTAGCGTTTGTGGACTATGAAAAAGCCTTTGATTCGATCGAGACATGGGCTGTTTTGAGGACTTTCCAGCGGTGCCGTATCGACTATCGATACATCGAAGTGTTGAAGTGTTTGTACAATAACGCCACCATGTCAGTCTGAGTACAGGAGCATTGCACGAAAGCCATTCCTCTGCAGCGCGGTGTCCGACAAGGAGATGTATCTCCCCTAAACTTTTTACCGCTGCACTGGAAGATGCTTTTAAGCTCCTGGAATGGCAAGGACGAGGCATCAACATAAATGGCGAGTACATCACTCACCTTCGATTCGCTGACGACATCGTAGTCATGGCAGAATCCCTGGAAGATCTTAACCATATGCTCGATGATCTCCACAGAGTTTCCCAACAAGTGGGTCTAAGTATGAACATGGACAAGACGAAAATCATGTCGGACGTCCATGTTATACCCACTCCAGTATCCGTTGGGAATTGGAAATATTCTTGAAGTTGTTGCCGATTACGTCTACCTGCGACAAGCAATCGAAGTAGGTAGGTCCAACTTCAGGAAGGAGTTCAATCGTCGAATCCAACTCGGATGGGCAGCGTTCGAGAAGCTATGAGACGTCTTTTCGTCGGAAATACTTCAGTGCCTGAAGACGAAAGTTTTCGAGCAGTGTATGTCACCAGTGAAGACGTACGGATCTGAGACGTGGTCTCTCATTCAAGGCATTGTGCGCTAGCTCCGCGTCGCTCAACGTGCTATTGAGAGGGCTATGTTGGGTGTTTCTCTACGTGATTGAATCAGAAATGAGGAGATAGTAGAAGATAGAATAGAATATAAGTAGAAGAACCAAAGTCACCGATATAGCCCAGCGGATTAGTAAGTTGAAGTGGCAGTTTGCTGGGCACATAGAACCGATGGCCGTTGGGGCAGAAAGGTTCTCGAGTGGCGACCACGGACAGGACGCCTAAGCGTTGGAAGGCCTCCCACAAGATGGACAGAGGACCTGGTCAGGGCGGCAGGGAGCCGCTGGATGCAAGTCGCAGGTAATAGGTCGTACTGGAAATCTCTGGGGGAGGCTTATGTCCAGCAGTGGACGTCCTGTGGCTGAGATGTGACAATTGACCTAAACTTTATAGGTTTCGGAAAATAATATTGAGCCATAGCTAATGTATATAATATTTAAACGAGATACAAATTTGGTATGACTATGGAACAATTTATAAAAATAGGTTTGCCCACTTTTTTTACATGTTTCTCTCTTTCTTTTTTGATGTTAGTTTATTAATTTAATTAGCCACCATATACTCTAAATATTGTTTAAATAACTTTCTGGGTCTAATTACTGTGTACTGTACTAGACTGTGTTGTATACTAAATCAGTGGCAAAGAGTACATACAAGCAGATTCCCACCAGCTGCTCAACAATTTCAAATATGTCTCTGCTTTTATCCACATTAATGAACAGACTTTACCATACCTTTATATTAGGTTTTTCAGACAAATTACATACTCCTATATACTTACGATAGCAAATTCATGCCATAGATAATTAGATGTATATGTTAATATAAACTGCCATTTGAGCTTATAAATTTACTCTTTGCCACTGTTCCCTATACCCCAAAAATTAAACCAAGATTTAGAAATACCTGAGTTGAAATATTAAGTGTTTTTAGTTAGTCTTAGCTTAACATAAATATTGCTTCTGTAAGGTAGACTTATGAAATCTCGAACGTAAATAGACGAGAGTAATTATGATTAACATTTAAAATTGTAAGCCACTTATAATTTAACTTGGCGTGACACAACATGTAAACAAATTAAATAATTTTATTATAGAAACTAACATGGTAATTAGTCATTTTTAAAAGTATGCAAAACGGTAACACTCACGTATTATTGTGGTAACTTGGAACTACAGTTTCGAGCGCATTGGGCGATCTTCTTCAGCCAGTGGACGCGCTCGCGGTGGCCGCTCTGCGAACATGCGTGTTGAAACTGTAGTACCAAGTTACCACAATAATACGTGAGTGTTACCGTTTTGCATAGTTTTATAAAATTAAATAATATTTCCTTTTAACACAACCAAAAGAAATTATAAATGTACCATATAATTCTCGGATCGCCTGCGGGGCTTAGGTGAGTGGGGAGGAAACTCAGGTGAAGTGCGGTCATTGACGCGAGCGAATAAAAACACACGAGATTATCTATTCTAGATCATTCCCAAGATATTTATTGTAAACAGTATCTTATTAATGACGACGCTCTGGATGAATTGATAATTAATTTACATGATGATTCGGTCTGATCAAGCTCCAGAGTGATTCAAGTGTTATGGATGTGGTGGGAATGAAAATAAAAAAAATTATCGTTGTTTACTTAATTCATAATTTGGGAAATGCTGGTCTAGCTTGGCTCATTTTTGTTTTCAAGCTAGCGTTTCCATGAGGTTTTTAAATATTATCTGGTATCTAGCAACAGTTGATGATGCGCGACGAAATTGTTCTACGTAGTTTTTTTATTAAAAGAAAATTGGTAGATTGTTTTTCTCACTGCATAAATGTTCACGGTTTTCGTATCTTTTCATTTAATTATTTAAAATATATTAAATTATTGTTATACTAATATTACCTAGTAATATATTTCGATACAATTAATATCAGTATGCGACGATGACCACCCCTCGTCCTCCCTCTTACCGAGTAGGCGATCCGACAGTTGTTTGGTATGTCTATAAATACATTTTTACAAACAAGTTGATATTTATAACGCATTATATCGACATTATATCCTTTAGTCCGTTCGAAAGATTACCCAGTATATGTTAATTTAAATAAATAAATTACATTAACATTTTAATTATGGTTTGTTTACAATTTGCTTTACGCCTACTTTAATAAAGATAATGTAAATATAATTACAATTTTCGCAATGCTTATTATATTATATACCTGATCCTTATTTTTACACCAAAAATTTTAATTTATAATTATTAAGCAAATTTTGTAAATTACATGACGAGAAAGCCAACATATAATTTAATATTAATATTTATAAATAATTGTGATAAAGTGATTATAAAATAAATAAATATATAAAATTGTTGTACTAATATCTAAAATATTTTCTAAATATAAATCGAGTAACTTGTAAAATGTTATTATTAAAGCTAATGATACTCAAAGAGCAAGAAGACAGTGCAGGAATTCTTTAAATAAATAATGTTAATAATGATTATTATAATAGTGCATCTACACTAAAGTTCAGTAGGATAAAGACATATCTCTTCTTGGTAAACTGGGATTTAAATATTAATGCTGAAATGGTATATGTGATGCTTCTCCAATTGTTTCCAATCTACCTCCATATAATAGTCACGTTGGGGTCGTCTTCTATGATCTGGTCGAGAGTATGATGGTCAATACGAGCAAGACAACAGATTTCATCAGTGCAATATCTTCCGGTGAACAGGCGACGTATGCCCAGCATTGATTCTCCACGATGGTTGAAACCATTACTTCGGATTGGGTTACACATGTACACCGGATATCTGAAATATAATAAATAAAACTAAGTACAATAATGGAAACTAGTGACTACCTCCTTTATTTTCTTAGGATTGATATATTATAGACTTCTTGAACAATTCTTGAACTATAATGAATATTGTCTGTCTACTTAGTACAAAAAATTTGGTATATACCAGTATAAACTTGAAGAATTCCTACATAAAGATATTTTAGAATATAGTTTGGGTATTTTTAAATAGAAAACTTTCCTTTTGATAAAATAATATCACTATTACATTACTTTTATAATTCAGTTTACAACGCAAAAGTGTTTATAAACTACACTTTCTGGATGTCCTTAAGGGTGCGTTTCCAACAGAGATTCCAAGGGATGCGTAGCGAGTAATGTGTTTGTTAATAACTAATAGAATCCCTTCATTTTCCTAGCCTCGCCAAGAGTGTCAAATGAAATGATTCTATTGGTTATTGACAAACACATCGCTTGTTACGTATCCTCGGTCATCATTGGTGGAAATAAGGCCTAATGCAGTTAAATAATTTAAAGCTTTTAAATCCAAGGAAATGCTCATTTCTTCTCTGCATCAATTGCATAAACTCAAATTCAAAATATTTTATTTAAATAGACTTTTTACAAAGTACTTTTTACACGTCAAAATTGGTCAGTCAGTTTGTCTGAAGCTACGGAACTACGTACGGAAAGCAGTTTCCTGACGAGAAGAACCGGCAAGAAACTCAACAGTCGCTCTTTTCAAAACTCCAGTGTTTACATCAGTCTGTTTTACAAAGGTATAATCATTCAGCTGAGCATCAACGTCATGTTGATTCCAAGCTTTGTCATCATTTAAGTAATCTTGTACAGAAAAATTAAGCTTTATTTACTATACACATATAACAATTGGATACTGTGAAAGAGACACAATACCACTAGTATTATAGTTGTAGTATATGTAATAGAAGTAGAGAAATGAATATGAGTGACTTATTGAATAAAAGGACATGTAATATTATAACATAAGGACAACATGTAATATTAGTACGATTTCTAACCTTCTCAAACACTTGATTAATCCATGTATCAAAGAGAACACAATTAATCTGCGTACATCGAAAGGTAATCCAGGGGAAGGTAAGAACCTTTCGCAGACAGTCCTTAACGTCGTGCCTTGTTGTAATGAGCAGAGCACACCCAACACGTCTGATATCACTGGCTAAAAATAAAAAAAACTAGATCTGAACATATTTTACGGAGATTATAATCAAAGGAAATGTGTAGTGAATGTGGCTTTAAAAAAAAAATCTTATTTTCTTACCCTTTCTTTATCCTCACCGCCACTGTGGAGGAAGCTCAGACATGACTTTTGCAACTCATGATCCCTAAAGAGTCTACTTAAGTTTGGTGTTGCCCGGTACATGTTGCAAAATTTCAATACTGGTATGAGAGTTACCTGAAATGTGTGCTTATTATTATCAGCTAAATAATAATACTCATTTTTATGATAGATAAGGGACAAACGAGCAGACGGGCCACCTGATGGAAACCGGTCACCGTCGCCCATGGATATCGAGAAAACTAGAGGGTATCTCTTGTTTTGTCGATGCGTTGCCGCCTCGAAAATAGAGTGAATAGGGGGAACGAAGAGAAGACTGCTGCGGTTTCAATGGACTCTTAGCAAGAACGTGGTTATATTGGAACCACAGCAGTAATGGGATGAGATGAGAGAGAGGGGTAGATCTTGCCCAAATGCGGCTCGGCCGGAACGCGGCAGAGACACTTGGTGGTCGTATTCGCATGCTGGTGGTCGCAAGTCAGTCGGGCAACTGATCCCCTACCACCAAGGGGATGCTTTCCCAGCGGCAGAGAGGAATTATATTCTAGCCCGTCCCCTCACGGGTAAAATAATATACTTTATAAACATAAATTGCGTCCTTAAAAGGCAGCATCTTTTTAACTATAACAAGTACCATTAGCCAATATAGCCTAAGAGGTAAAATGTATTATAATATTAATATAACACTGTAAATTAAGTAGATTTTGCATAAAGAGTAAATTAAAACAAATCAATATTTAATCTTACCACTCCATAATAGACCAAATTCTGTATACATGACTTGACAAGTGCTTTTTCTATGTTGGCATCAGATGCTATTTTACAAATGTGATTATACCCATTTACATATGGAAGAAGCTGAAAAAGATTTATAATTTATTAAAATGCAATTTAAAGTGGAAGTGAAATAATTTTTTTAAAATAAATAAGAAGTTTTCGAAATTCTAAATTCATCAGACTAGCACAAACAAACACTTTAGTTTAATATTGGTATAAAACTACATACTTGACGCGTAGTAAGGTCCCACTCAGCATCCATATCAATTTCAAATGCTTCCTCATCCTCTATATCTAAATGCTCTTGACTCTGTATCGGTTCTCCCTCAGCAGGTACAGACCTTGGAGGCCTACCAGGCCGCGGTAGCCCTACAGACGCCACTAAAACTGGTACATCGTGATCGTGCACTGGACATGGGTCTTTACGAACCTCTAGCACTTTGAGGTGCATTATTGTGTCGCCTTCTGAAATAAATTGATTTTTAGGATAGAATTAAGTATTAAGAAAATATTTCCAATTTCATAACTATAAGTTATAGATAATTAATTAAATTTTTTTTTAAAGAATCTAATGTATGAATTTGAGTCATAATCATGATTACAAGTAAAACCAATGCACTTGGTAGTATGATGTTGGGCGACATATACAAACTTTGCATAAAATATTCTAAATTAAATGAATTTCGCAATTCAATATGTTTACACGTTCTGTATGAGTTTCAAGTGATGCCATACATTAGAATATTATCAACTTCTACATTACATATTTATATGTTTAAAAGTCTGACTTCTGACCTGACATCGCATCGTCTGAGTCTGACTTTGCACCGATGCAATTTACCAATTATATTACAATAAAATGTAATAAGGATATAGAAAGAATATAACAAATAGCTGACACATAGATATATTATATTAGGAGTACAAATAAGTTTCCGCCGTTTTTTGTCGAAAAAATAATATTTATTATGAAAGAATGGTAATTTAAATTTATTCAAAGTATTGTCCATTACTAGCAACTACTTTTTGAGCTCCTTGTCTTTTGAGGCTATCCACGACCCAACCAAATTTTTGGCATCTTCATATGATGTGAATATGTTGCTGCTGCTTCGAAAGAGCATGTGCCATTGACCAGAACAGATGATAGTCAATGTCTGGTGAATATGGCGGGTGAGGTAGTGCTTCCCAATTAAGTGTTTTTAAATAGCATTTCACCACTAAATGCGGATGAGCATTATCATATAGAAGAATAATGTCGTGTCGTGTCGTGTCGTGAGTGGTATTGAAAACGCTTTTCCTTCAGAGCTCGGCTCAATATCATCAATTGCGTTCGGTGGAGAGCACCAGTGATTGTTTCGCTTGAATGAAGCAACTGGTAATACACCACGCCCAGCTGATCCCACCAAATACACAGCATGAGTTTTTTTCCACGAATATTCGGTATTGCTGTGGATGTTGACGCGTGGCCAGGTAGTCCCATTCATTTTCTTGTTTTTGGATTATCATAATGTATCCACTTTTCATCACCAGTGACGATTTGATGTAAAAAACTTTTTTTTTGTGCCTAGCTAGTAGCATTTGACTCATGCATAATCGGCGTTCAACATCCCTCGGCTTCAATTCGTATGGAATTCAATTACCTTGTTTATGAATAATTCCTAACGATTTTAAACAATGTGAGACTGCTTGCTGAGTGACTTCTAAGCAAGGAGCTCAAAAAGTAGTTCCTTTTGTGTTTGAGATGGATCTTCCTCCAATAATTCCGTCAATTCTGTAATCCTCATAAATTCTTGGCCTTCCATTGCGATCTTTGTCTTCTAAGTAAAAATCACCGTTTTTAAACTTCTGAAACCACTCACGACATATTAAAAAAGTAAATTAAAGGTTCCCGCAAATGACGCTTATTTGGCTCCAATTTTAACATTTTTGAACAAAAAAAAATATATGATGGTAATAAAAATTAATAATATGATAGGGTTATGTTGTTATCATCTGCGAATTCTAAGTAAACCTCGGGCCACGCCATCTATCTCAAAATGGCGGGAACTTATTTGTTCACCTGTATAATATTTATTTTCTAAGAAGGAAAAAAATGCACATATTGTGCAAAATTTTATACTGATAGATATCAATAGTTTCCAAGTTCATTAATGACAACCATTGTGAGTTTGTTTACAATATATGTATTTTAAAAATTCACAAAAAGAAACAAAGTATTATAATCTAGAATACTATTATACTTAAAGATCTTTAGAAATATTAACTATTAACCTACAAATTGTATATTATGTAATAGTATAAGTAGTAGATAAGTTTTATATATAAAAAAAATTTGAGTATTCAGATTTGAGTTTACACTTGACTATTTAGTAAAATAATGAGATACATACCAACTACTGTAGCTTTTCTATATGTGTTTAAATCATGTAGTAAATGGGCAAGGAGTGTTGGCAGTTTGCTCGACCCACTTGATACAAAGCGAGTATCTTCCTCCATGATTGTCTGTGTGGATAATAAATATTAATTAATACTACTATCAATTGTGTTCGTCATACATCATCTCTCATTTTATAAAAAATACTACCTACTCATTTTGCTTCACTAAGGGAGGGAGGTATATAAAGTTTCAATCCTTAGGAGTGAGTGGGAATCAGTGACTTATATCTTAACCTCTAAAATATAAGAATTTCAATATACTTACTAAATGTTCCCCAAGTTTTTTTACAACTGGCTCATATTGCACTGTTTTGGACCAACTATCGCAGACAAAGCATAAATTGAAGAGGTACATATTACGTTCATATCTAGAATTGTCTATTCTTATTGGGTAACCAATAATTTTGTGTGTGAGAGCATTTCTGAAACGAAACAATATCATTTGTACTCATATGCTGTTTTAATATTATAATAACAGTGCCTCAATATAATAAATCGGAAGGGAGCAAGTAAATATTCCTTATATCAAGTAATTCTTTAAACTGAGGTTTGTTATATTGACTTTAGGTTGCTCAAAAATTAGAGAAATTTACACTTTTTTTTTTGTAGTTGAAACTTTGTTATAAAGACCTTGTTCACAAAAAATGTTCGCACTGTAGGTATATTTAACATTGAATCTTATGGACAATTCAAGGGGGTTATGAAGAATTTGTTAAATCGGGGAAATCATTGAGATTCATTATGATGAGGTTGCACTGTATTAATAAATTAGAATAATAATAAAGATTAGTCTACTTACATTGTCATTGTACATTTCTGAATTTGGGGTTTAGGAATGATGTAAGCACTTATTGAATCAAATAGCTCTTTGGATACATAGTCCTCAGGAAACTGAAATGAGAAAACAATTAATTATTCTCGACAAATATCTTAAGAGGCACTCGTTATTTTTTTATTCTTGTTTATGATAAAACTAGAGAGTATCTCTTGTTTTGCCAATATGTTGCCGTTTCTAATACAGAGGGGGGAAGACTGCTGCGTTTTCAGTAGACCCAGAACAAGAACCCGATGTTCACTGGAACTGCAGTATTAATGGGATGGGAGAGAGAGGGGATAGATCAGGCCCACATGCAGCACAACCAGAACGCATCATAAACACTTGGCGGTTGGCTTGGTGGTCGCAGCCAGGAGGGGGACATATACCCTATCATCAACAAGGGCGCTGGGTTACTTGCCTCTTACTAGATGCTCACCCAGCAGCAGAGGGGAATTGTATACTAACTCATCCCTTTACGGGTAAAACAATATATTAAGTTATAGGCAGGACACATCCTCAAAGGAACTAATTAGTGATACTCGCCTGCTCACTGTCAGTTACTCTATATTATTTACATCAATGTAATATTTTAGAATGTAATTTTTAAAAGATTAGCAAATAAAAATGTATATTATTAGTATGGATAATTGATTAAACAGAAACACATGAACTGCACCAGAAATTAAGGTATGATGCAAGAGCACTTAATGTTAATAGAACCTTTCTCAATACAAAATTTTGTGGAAAACTTTAGATGTTTATAAACATTTGATGTGAAACTCAAGTAACGGTAGAAATATATACCTGACACGATATTTTAGGACCAGCAATTGGGTGAAACTCTCCTAAAAATATGCACCTGATGGGACCTTCGCGTCCACATCCCTCATAATAACATGTTTCCATTATTTTTGATGACATTAAGTCTATTTTTCCATCTACACGATCATCATGTGCCACTTCCGAGACTTGCATTGAATTCAACTATGTAAACATTGTTGTATATGAAGAAAGTTATTATTACTCACAAGTTAACTAACTACTTGTGTAAAAACTAATAAGGATCGCGTGACACTATAATTTGTAATAGGCATTTCGTAGAAATCGACGTTCATAGACTTTGATAGATGTCAAATAGGAAGAATTGGACAGTTGATAAAATATCGATATTATTATTTTTATCGATATTATAAATTTTGTTTTTTACCTATCAAAATGTTCAAAATCATCGAAAACAATCTACATTATTTAAACTGTTATATTTTTCTAAATAGTTTTTGTTTATCTTCAAGGATGTATGGTTATATACCTTTGCCGTTTCCATTCTGGAATCAAAACAGAGAAAACATTAATTGTATTAGTATCCTGTTTGTAACTTTTAACATTCATTTATAGTTTAAATTTTTTAATAAATATATTGGGCAATTGTGTAAATCATTTTTGAGTTGACACTATTATCATGTTAAAGAAAGCTGATATTTCGAAATATCGACATTTTTTGGATAAAATATCGATATATTTAAAAAATAATCAGACGAGTAAATGATTGTTGATTGAGTCTTCTTCTTCTTCGGTTATGGCTCTGCCATCTTAAGTTGGCGAGGAAAAATGATTTTTTTAAATTTTTTTTGCTAATTCGTTTGTTCTTGATTGTTCGATCAAATTTATTGATTGTTCGTTATTAATTTTTTTATAAATAATTATTAAAAATTCTGACGACGTGGTCGACGTAGTGGAATCCGCAAAATGAAAAATTACTTTAAGAGAATTTTAAGCATAATGCGTAGTCGGAAATCGCAAAGTTGATATCAATGATGGAAAAAAATGCAGTTGCAAAGATAAATAAATAGTCGTCGATCTACCGGTTTTTTTTGGAGCGACGCGCACGAAGAAAAGAACATGTGACGACAGGCCGTGTCCGTGGCAGAATGGAGGGAACAGACATATATACGGGAGGTTCGTAGTGAATGTGCGGCAAGGGCGCGCTATGCCTCCACGCATGCAGGGAACATGCAATAAAAGGCAGAATGTTACATTTCATGTTACGTTTCACCAGTCTGTATCCACCATAATATGTTAAATAAATAAATGGCTATAATAAACCATATAAACGGTTAAACATTTTGTCACGTACCATTTCAATATTTTTATTATTTTTTGCAACTAACTAAATTGTACTTACGAGTATTTTTTCTTTAAAATATCAGTGTAAAATTAATTAATTTGTATACATAGCCGTGCGTGTGGAAATATAATATACGAACCGACCCTTGCGACTTCGTACCCGTTATGATCCGCTCCTATTGTTCGTACTTCGTAGCGTAATGATATATAGCCTGCCTTCCTCGATAAACGGTCTATTTAACACAGAAATAATATTTTAAATCAGACCATTAGTTCCTGAGATTGCGCGTTCAAGCAAACAAACATACAAACTCTTCAGCTTTATATATTAGTATAGATATAAATGGATTAGCTTTGCACTTATCAAAACGAGCACAGAATAGCATTTCTACTTAATAACTATTTATATTTACACAGCCGAAAGCTATTTTGTATGACATTGTGTATCTAATTATATTTGTGCTTTGTTTCTGATTTTCCTTTTTTATCATTTGATGATTACATATACGTAATAAAGTATAGCTACTGGCACGTATGTATAGGTTTGACCTTGAAGGCACAGAAGCCACTATTCGATGAGCGAGAGATTGGTTCTTATGCGACGTTTCAGTTCGCGCGCGTCTGCTACGTCACGGATGAGATTTGCTATACACGCTCACAATGCACATCATTTCCCCACTATTATTTCTCAGACCTAAAGTTACCTGCCACCTATTATATTTCAGTGACGACGACTAAAAATTAGTTACTTATTCAAAAGATTATATAAAACTTGTGAAATATTTTATATGAAGAGAAGTTTTTAATTGTTTAATTAAATTAAGAAATTTACTAAATTGTGATACTTAGTTATTCTCCTTCTTACCTAAAGTAGTATTGTTTGTTAAAATGAATACTAACCTTTTAAGTTAAATACTTTTTTTGCTTCTACTATTATTAAGTTTGTATATTTGTTATTTGAAAACAGTATAACGTACGTCGTGTCCAATAAAATATGTCTTTGTATTACAGAAGTTTCACTAACATTGATCATGTTCATTGGTACTAAAATGTCTACAATTCTGAGACGTCAGTCTCCCGTGAGGGGACAGGTTAGAATACAGTAAGGAAGCTTATACTGAAATCCTTAAGAAATGAAATGGTGTCTTAATCTAGTCTATTCTTGACTGAATTGCGGGCATGAGTTAAATTTAAGATCAATTTAAAAAGTTCAAGTTCGGCTTAGGTTAACCTAACCTTAGGTTTAAACGGAGAACCAGTTCTAAAATCTTTAAACCTACATCTTGGTCACAAGTCCAAGGCACTGCTTAAGTTTCTCTCGCAATTGTTAGAGATCATATTTGATTATTTATCGGTTCTGTAGCAGTATCTACGTTGCGTGTCCACAATACTTCATTCAATATCACGCCCCTCGTAATGACAATATACCCGCTCTCCTCCCTTCTCATAATTATTCTTCGAGTTGTAATATTTTGATATTTAAGCTGTGAGGTTTCTTTGAAATTCATTCAAACTTTAAAACCTTTTAACATATGGCAATATTTTTTTAAAATAAAAACATCTTTCTTACATACAATACGCAATAAGCGACCGGATCACAATTCTAGTTCCTTAAAGAGCGGTTTGGAAATGTCCAAGTTTTTAATATTGACAATATCTATTGGATAGTCTTCTACTTTATGTTATTAGTATTTGAAGAGCAAAACTTTGTGTCCCTTTTCAAGGATGTTACCCGCTGGGTGGACTATGAGATTTAGTATTTATATACTGCAAATGTAACTGCTGAAATATTAGAAGAAAGTTATAAACATGTGTAATGATTAAAGTGTAAGCGTTATTCAATCATTTTAGGTTTTAAATATTAACTTAGCAACACGTCTACGACCCCACCTTATTATTATAGTGGAGATATAAGGGGAGTATTTTGTATTTGTATTATAAAAATGATGACTTACGCAATAAGGTTTAGTTGTTCTCGGAACTTGGAGTCAGGAGGTCGAGCGTTGAGGCCTTTTAATACTGCACCTGGGTTGCATGCCTCAGGCACTGCTTGGATTCCGTCTGTATTGTATATTTTTAATTTGGAATATCTATACAGATATCAAGAGGTAAAGTTTGAATGTAGCATTTTGCATTTCTAGATGATCTAATTTTGTCACTCATAGTGACCGTTTATTATAAAGTTATTTAGTATGTTAATGAACTAGATCTTAATGATATATTGATAAATACATTTTAATTTTTAAAAACTTTACCAACTTACTGAAAATCTTTTAATAAACATTTAATATTTCTCTTTAAAAGCGTTAATAGCTTTACCGACATTTGTCACTGCCGCTCGGACCAAACACTTTAAATTAATGAAAAGCATTCCGGATAATTATCAGGATAATTACTGCAAACACGGTCTTACTTTCAACGATGTTATGGATGAATTGTTAATTAATTTACATGATGATTCTGAGTGGTCCAGGTCCATTGAAAGCAATTCAAGTCAATAATATGTTTTTGGACTTGTTGGTTACTTAAATCATAACTTGAGAAATGCTGAACGATTTTATTTGTTACGTTAAATTCAGTAGAATGTGAATGAAACTAAATAAATATTATGAACTTACGGATAATACGATGATACGGTTGTAAATTCAAATTTATACGCTGTAGAAATAGGAGCGAGAGGTATACTAGCCAAATCTCTATATCTCTATTTGTTGAAATACTTAGGCCTAAAATTAAATAAATGTGGTAAATTCTATAATAAAGCGAGTAACTAAAGCTGCGTTGACAGGATCGTACCAAATTTGGCTGGGAAGGGAGAGTAACACGAGTGTAGAAGCTGAGTGTTGATGTGCATCGGATAGGGGCCCCTTAAACCTACTCCCGTGTCACAAGTCTCGGGCTTCACTCGGAGGTCCTCTCTCTTCCACACGATGGACACGATGCACCCGCACGGTGAATCCATGGAATGGTGAGAAGTTCGTCTCGTCTTAAAGTGCACATGCATTTTTTTAATTAAATAACTTCCGAATCGTATTGGACTAAGGGACTGGAATAGCGTAGCGTGTTTAATAGGTACTGTCGATTTTTGGAATTTTAATAACCTAACCTAACACAAAATTCTTGTCCATTTTGATTTTGTAATAAAATGACCTTAAAGAAGCTAGGGAGAAGTAGGAGAGGAGGGAGGGTTATAAGGGTAAGAAAGTATTAAATTTTTTTCGCTCAATTCCCACAAATTGCAATTTCGGGTTAAGTCACTTTAATTCTAATTTTAATTTATATTTTTATTCATGATAAACTGTTATTATAGTTATTATTCACTCAAATGAACGAATTTTATAAAATTTTGATTATAGTTAGGTTACATATAGTTTACAGTAACTAGAAATGAACCCGAACTGGCTGACACATATCGTCGCGTGTCCTAGATATGTGAGTTCCAGATTTTGTTATCGATTTGAAATAGTTCGGTTTGGGGTAGACATAACACGTTGACCTAGAAGACAGGTGACAGATTCTGTCCATGAACCGGGAAGTGTTGCTCAAGGTTAAACTTGCGCATGCTATCCGAGGGTTTTCATAAACGATATAACTTTGTACGGGCGACATTTTTAAATGTAGAAATTCATGTAATTGACAGAAAATATTATAAAATGTTACTGTTATTTTTTGAAAACATCTACTCCGCCGATGGGAATTTCTTCTTCTTTATTCTTTTTGTGCTAGATGCAGTTTTTCACACCGGTTAACTTCCTTAGAGTTAAGTTAAACAATCGTATTGAGTGCCTCTTATTCACAAAAATAAAGTTGTTTCGGTTATTTTGAACACGGATAAAGTTAATTGTTGTGCACATAAAACAGGATTTACAGGTTACAAGCCGGAATAATACTTTTTATCCCCGAATGGTTCGTCACTTGATGCAATTTAGAAGTTTCTTAATTAAAATTATTACTGCTTGATTTACAGTGGTCATAATTAATCATCTATATTGAGCAAAAATCTGGAATCAGTTATAGATAGTTAATTATTATAGTAACAGAGGTTACTGTGGGGCTTCATTATAATTATATTATCAGCAGTAGAGGTTTGGATATAGGATCCACTCAATAAAGTTTCACAAAAAATATTTGTATCACAGATTGATTAAAAGTACGTCGTACAAAAGTTGTTGCGTAGTGTTGCTTTAGGCTTTCTAGGTTTTCTATTCGAAAACTCGAGTGATCGCTATAAAACTATTTTGTATTGTGTAAAATGAAAAGAACTGCATATTCCTACCGTAATGCATCACTAGCAGCGACCTCTCCGCCATGGGGTCCCTTAACGATTTGAGTCAATGAGGAAACCAAAATAATAACTATGAGCTGTCCTATTCTTGTTGAACCGGCTTCCTTTAATCTTGAAGATGATCTGTACACGTAAGTTTTTTTAAATATTTGTCTTCACCATCCCCATTCATAATTGTTGCGTTTTGTATGTTCTTCAATTCTCATAATAATCAATCGATGCAAGGTCACTGTCAAGTGCCAGCTGTGCAAATCGATGTCCTTGAGCCTTGGCAAAGCTGTTTGCGATAATATAACTACTGACCGAAGGCCTTTTTTCTTATTATTGATTTTGCAATTACAACTATAAAGAAGAATTTTAAGTACCATAATAATAAAGAACAAACAAAAATTAAGTATTACATCATATTTGTTTTTAAACAATTATTCAAAATTCCTAATTTATTAATTAAATCTCAAAATTTTCAAAATAAATATTTGTAAATATTATTCAAAACATTCGAGTCAATTTATGAAATTTTTAATTGAGGAATATTTGATTAATGAATCTGAATAACAGCGCCATACATAGGGTTGGTTTGTTTTTATTTGTAAGTTCCATAAGTTACTAATAGATGGCGGTGCTGGTTTGTCGCCGAGCACCATCTCATTCTATCGGTGCCCGAGCGAGTAACTAACAAATCCAATAGGTAGCGCCACAATTTCTTACCTCTACTTATTTATTATACACTGAACGTTTAATATTATGTATTTGCGCCCCCCCTGGCTTCGCACGGGTGCAATGCTGATACTAAATTTACTACAGAATGTCACACCTTTTTTTACCCGACTACGGCGAAGCCAAAAGGAAGGTTAATGATTTTGGCAGTCTATGTATGTATGTCCCACCCTAGCGTCTAAACTACTGAACTAATTTTCTTTAATAACGGAATTTAAACCTCAGATTCTAACCTCGAAAAAAATTAAACTGAGATAATTATCACATGTTTGTTATCAAAAGAAAGGCACATTACATATATGTATATATATTTTATTGTTTAAGTCAACCTATATGTTTAAAATGCGGTCGTATAGTTTGCGCAGCCAGTAGTTGCAGTAGCGGGTCGTTAGTATTCCTATATAAGCTGTTAGAAGTTTGGAACTTATAGCTACTGTCTAATTGCATCATAAAGTTGTATTGAAATAATATTTATTCAAGATATTTGTTTTTATTTTAAATAACTAATTTTGATTTCGAACAAAGCAGGCAAGGGCCAAACGAGGAAAACAGTGTTTCTTGTATTTCCGATGCGTTGCCGCCTAGAAAATAGGCGGCTTCATAGATTCTTGGCTACAACCCAGAACCCACTGGAATATTAATGGAATGGGAAAGGAAAGGGTCAATCTGACCCAAAAGACGCAAGTCGGAAAGATCCCTTACTAAGAAGGGAGGTAGATTATTCCTCTTACGAGATGCTCGCTCTAGCACCGGAGAGAAGAACGGGCGGGTCTCTAGTTGCGAATAACGTTACGTAAAGAATTTAATTATAAAAGCCAATCCAGTAGTCAATAGGTATACGTCGTACGTCAAATACTTCTTGATTCATATATTTTATTTTGTTACCGACGAATTTGTGAATATAATTCGAGTCGACTGGTATATGTTGCTTTAATGCATAAGAGATTTTCGTCAATTTCGTTTGCAATTCAGATTTATGAATCCTGTCTCAGCTCGAGAATGAAAAAAGCAATAAAAAATGATGCGTCCTTGAAGGTATAGGCAATAACCTACTGGCCGTGTTCTTCACTATTTATTTAGACAAATATTCGTTGCTTGACTACAATATGGTGACCTTATCCTGAATATCATTTCAACTTTTATGCAATTATTTTAAATGGTTCTGAAAAAATAAATATGTAACGTATTCACTCTTTTTTACACACTTATTTAATGTGAAGGGTTTATAGCACCAATTAAGTTAAAAGAATCATTTTTCTACTTTATGTTTCGTTTAAACTTTGCTACATTAAAGACGGATCTCTCGAAAAAAGTTATTATCACATGAAGATGTCTAGCTCAGCGAAGCTAGGGCAGGTCGAGGAATATTTTTTATGTTTTTGTTTGTTGCTATAATAAGCTTGAAAACTAGAAAGCAAGAAAGTTTTTACTTACAGAATCCCACAATTTGTTTTTACCACTAAAGAATTACTACCTACTTAAAACGATATATATTTTTAATTAACAATTTTATAACTATTGAATTAAAAATTTAATTCTAAATTACCCTCGACAGAAAAATATAGTCATCAAGTAATACCCCACACGACATCGATTGAGAAGAATCGATATTAACTTGTATAAGTCGATCTTTTCGTAGAGTTAAAAACAAAATATAAAAAACAACTGTTAATAATCTTAATAAAATATATATATATGTGTCGGAGAATATTAAACTATTATCGAGTAATCGAAGTAATCTCTGGATAGTGTTAGTGTTGTGCAGTGCAGTGTTAGTGCTAGAAGTGCTGTCCGATTAAGGTCACGTGAGTACCTTACAATTTAGTTGCCACGTCTTGTGTTGGGTTGGGTTTATGTGAATTTAACCTTGGGTTTAAACAGAGCCTGAGCAGTGGAGGCGAGTGTCTCGATCGAATAAAGGAATTCCTTAAGCCTCCACCTTGGTCACAAGTCAAAGGCGGAGTGAGAGTAGGTTTCTCTCGTAATTAGTAGAGATCATATTTGATTATTTGAAGTAGAAGTATCTACGTTGCGTTTACTCAATGTGCCATTCAATATCATCCTCGCTGTTAGTGTTTTCCAATATTCCCCACCCCTCCTTCCTTCTCATCATTAAAATCCCCGACATATAATATACTGTTACGTATTTTTAAATAGCTTAATACTAACTCGATTCTATTCGATACTTGATATCGAAAGGTATTGAGATATTTATAAAAATTTGTATCTATTGGAAGTTAAGGGAATATATTAAACGTTATTTTTAGAATTTCATTTCACTTTGATATTGTTTCGATTTATCGCTCTATAAAATCTCGTTATACAAACAACGGTTATAACATGAATGTTACCATCAAACATTTAGATATCTATATCAGAAAAAATAATTAAGAACAAAAGAAAACATAAACGTACAGAAACAAGTATTCAAACAACAAAGAAATATTAGTTAATAAAATAATATTAATCAATAAAAACTAGCGACCAGCCCGGCTTCGCATGTGCAGTAGAGCTGTTATATCTCAAATAGAGATTAGTCGGCGTTTCGATAAAAGCTCTCAGGCGATTTGCCTTTTTCGACGTTTTCAACAGTTATCATCCAAAAATAGGACACCTTAACCTTCCTCACGAATTACATTGTCTATTGGTGCAAACTGTATGAAAATTCGTTTAGTAGTTTTTGCGTTTATCGCGGATGTACAGAATTTTCGTAAAAAGGGGTACAAAGATTTTGCTTCACGTAATAATATATAGATTTAGATATCCTTATTAACTGTTAATTTCTTTTCAGGTTTAGAGAGGACCCTGCATCCCCCTTTTCGGGAAGTTCCCCAGGTAACGTAATAAAATTTTTATTGAACAATATTAAACTTTAAACTCCTCAGCCATCTAAATTAAATACAACGAAATATTGTTCAGCGTGTGTAAAGCTTTAAGGACATTATTGCGAACTCTCAGGCGTAAGAAAATTGCACAGAAAATTGAAAAATTTCAGAATACATAAAGCCCTTTGAAACTTTTACATTTTTTACTCTTTTATTGTCCTTGCTACACATCCTCGTACACCTCTGATGGTAACGCGATGTGTATTTTCATGCATGAAGCATTTCTATTGGTTCAAACTCAAAATATTTTATTTTAATTAGACTTTTGTGTAAAAGTACTTTAGATACGTCAAAAATTGGTTGGTCAGTCAGTTTGTCTGAAGCTACCACCAGCTCGGAAAGCAGTTTTCTGTTGAGAAGAGCCGGCCAGAAACTCAACAGTCGCTCTTTTCAAAAAGCCATCTTTACATAAATTATTATACAAATCATTTAGCTTGAGAGTCAACGTCACTTAGATTCCAAGCATTCTCATCATTTAAGTAATCCTGTACATTATAGTATGCTTTACTTTTTATATCTCTGGTGGAAACGCAACCTGTGTTTGCGTTTTCAGATAGTAAGTGAAACAGTGAACAAGTGAAGATGCAAGGGAGAGAATAGGCTAGTGCTTGAAGAAGTGTGCGTATGAACAAAAGAAGAAGTGAATGTGTGTATTAGCGTAAAGTTGAGTCATTGATGTGCAAGTAAGGTCCACGCTGACAAAACGGTCGGCTAGTTTAATAGATAAAAAGTAATATTCCAATGATGAGTCAAAAGATTGTAGTAGAGACGCGAGCGCAACGTGCACGCATACACGCGTCCCTAATAAAATGCAGGTTCAAGCACCACGGCGATAGAAAAACCAGCCGACTCTTGTTAAGGTACACTGATTCTTAAACCCTGCGATGCACTCAAAGCTTTAACATGACTTTAAGTTATATTTTTTGTAAGAACGAAAGTGTGTTGTTAGTTTGACGGTTTGTCAGACCCACGCTGTAATCTAACCTATGTGAGAGATCTTTATAAAGTGTTTGAAGCCAAAACCATTATTTTAAAAATTTTTTGTTTGTCTGCTTGTCTATCAGTATGATTGTTTTAATATTTAAAAACGGTTTAACGAATCCTGTAATTGAAGGAATTACATAGTATCTAAAATTATAAATGCGAATAACAACTATAAACCGACTACGTAAAAAAGTGGTCTAAAAAGGATGAAACAAGAAAATAATTCAGACAGAAACCGAGGAATGCATCGGTATAGAAATGGTCAAGTTAGAACCGGGGTCGCACCCATGTAAGTTTATAAAAAAATGTTTAATCTACTTCGATATAAAATGGTAACAAACTAACACTTTGTAGTATGAATGGACAAAGAAAGTTTATCAGAAATTTCAATAAATAATATTTATGTGAGAGGGTTATTCATATGTTGCTTATCTGTCACAAATTAGTAACTTTAGAGTTCCTCATACTCTTGATTTTTATTATTTACTAGCCGACCCGCGAGACTTCGTTCACGTGTTGCTCCGCTCCTATGGGTCGTAGCGAGATGTTAAATAGCCTAAGTTACTTCTTCTTACATCTCCCAGTGAAAGTCCCGTCAAAATCGGTACAATCATTTCAGAGATTAGCCGAAACAAACAGACAGACAAAAATTGGAAAAAATGTTGTTTTAGTATATGTACCGTGTATAAATCCATATGCACTTAGTAAAAAGCGGTTATTTTAATATTACAAACAGACACTACAATTTTATTTATTTGTATGGATTGCCAATTTACAAGTATTGATTTGTCGAAATTGCGCTTAAAATGGCAGTAAGTAATGAGAGCTATTGATGTAACAAACTATTGTTTATTCTTAATACTTTTATATGAGTATTAGGCTGTAAACTGTTCACTCACTCACTCACGCAACTATGAAACATATATCTCGATCGTTAAGGCTGCGTTCGTTTTCGTTCGACCGTTATTTCTCCGACTTACATTGCAAATCCGACTACCACGAAAAAGTTTTTTCATTTTTCGGATTAATATATAACCTATGATACTCACAAATAATGTGGCTTTCTATTGGAAAAAGAATTTTCAAAATCGGTTTAGTAGATTCGGAGATTGCAGAGATTCTTGTGATAAAGGAGATTTTTAATAGGTTTCCACTATGCAATAGTGATTTGTTGTCGTCAAATTATCTGTCGAGGTAGAGAAAAAAATGTTCATCTATAAACTTTTGAGGAGCTATCTTTTTCACATACACATAATTTTGTTATTGTTGGACTGTTCTACTGAACTCCGGAACCCAGATCCTTTATAATTTTATATCAATTTATGATGAATTTATGCAACAAAGTTAACAGACATTAATCACTATACTTTCTTTCATTTCGTAACTAAATGTTGAACATACTACATACTAACACCACGCAACAGTGCTCCGCTAAATCAGGTAAAAAATAGTTTTATGTAATAACTATACTAAAATAATTAATTACACTAACTCTTTTTAATTAGCTGAAAGTCTCCTAAGTAAAATAGATCCAAAATAAGAAAGTACAATTTACGAAAATATTTTTAGTGTGTTTTTTCTTTATATAATATATTACATACATATATAATATATCATATATGTAGTATTTTTACTTTCGAATGTTGGATATCAAACGGAGTAGAGAATGGCAAAATAAATACGCTGCAATGATAGAAATTATGATTATTTACATCTGGAGTAATATTAGGCGGAACTCTGAAGCTCTGTATTTAAAGTATAACCCTGGGTGTATTAATCTAGTCAAGCCGACATACTGCAGGAAAAAAGTTATTGTCATTGAAATGTTTCAGACTAGTCCACAATATAAACATAAATAATGTAAATCATCAGGTTAAGGAGAGAAACACACCCTCAGGATATACCCTAATCATAACTAAATAACTACATTTGACTCCACAGTTCTATTGTCCTTCAAAAACAAAACGTACCCACATAGCGTTTTGCAAGCGATTGTTAATAGTCACAACTCGAATCAATTGATACTTTTTTATTTTCAGTTTTAAATAAGGCTTAAAATTAATATAAAAATCTTATCTACTTTTCCCTGTCCCTTCAGTAATTCCTCGATTTGACTGAATTTTACTTTTAAATGATAATTTTTAATCTAATACAATATTTTTAATACTAATACATTTTTTTCTCAGGGCCCTACATGGCCCAGTTGAAAGTTTTTCTTTAAAAAAAATCATAGAACTAGAACACCAATTTTTTTGTTTATATATAACGCTTAAAACACAATGAATGAAGCTCACCCTTCTGGGTACTAAAATTAAACTCCGTGACTTTAAGTTCAGTGTAGAATATAATAAGAAATTTCATTTCGCACTCGAGTAGGTTTCGTGTTACAATTTAGCAGGAAAATTTTGAAAATATGAAGGATTTTTTGTAGGTGATTATGATGCAATATTGGATTCTCAGTAAGTAGAGAAAATAAAATTGGCACCGAGTGCGTAATGGCTTTTCTTATCCTCGGAATGAACTTTCATCCTCAAGAAAAAGCTTCCTTTCGTATTATACTTTTCTGCTACAGAGAATAAGTAAAATATATACGTAAGTAAATAAGTAAATTGGTTCTCGATTCTTGTAAATAACTTATTTATGTCTCAAGTAAAGCTAATTTAGAAGTAGGTCGTTATTACGATTTCAATGATTCTATTCAATCGCGGTGACTCAATCGTTATTTTGCTTTCCTTCATCCCTTTATCTCTGAGATCGTGTTTGTGAGGTGACTAATAAACCAGGTTATTGAGACTATTTTTGTATATAGGTCACTTATTGAGAAATGAAGTCGTACTGCTGAATGGATTTTTATTGCGGTTTTAAACACTAGACACATTCATTCATGAGGATGGATTAGGTGTATTGTATGTTAAGTTTTTGTATAAATGTTATAACACTTCTGATTTAAATTAAATTTTCAATAATCTTATATATAAAATCTCATGTCACAGAGTTTGTTATCAAACTCTTTCAAAACGGCTTATCCGATTTTATGATTTGGCTATTTTTTATTCCCTTACATAATAAGGGTAACCCAATAGAAATAATTTATATGGCAAAACAATGTTGTATGTACATAGAATGTTTTAATGGGATTGATGACTGATACTTACTTTATGATAATCGAGAGTATTCAACCGTTGTTAAAATATTCTACAGAAGCCTTCTCGATTAAAAATACCATTCCTCTTATCTGTATTTTGTAATTCCTGGTAAAATGGCGTCTGACCGTGACGTTATGTTTTTATCAATCAGATGTTAACATTAAGTCTTATAATATAGTTTTTTCTATAACACTAATGTTTATAGGTATGATATCAAAATTACAAGGCAAAGTTAAATTGAATAATATGACGTATATAATATATAATATACTAAAATGTAAGGTCGTTTTCTAGAATGGCGTTTAAGGTATTATGGCGGATCGCTATCATATATCGGTATTATGCTATTATGCAGAATATATATTTTACTTTAGTTTTGTTTATTGTCTTCATATAAATTGACTAGTATCACCTCCGTCAGCTATCTGTACGTTTGAGCAAAAATAGTGGGGTGTACGTGCCGGTATACGTAGTTCTATTCACGTGGTTTACTCACTCCTAACGCAAGCTTTCAACATTTAGCTTAGTTGGTGGGGTTAAGATATACTAGTACTATGTCATCCATACTGCTAGTAATCCTTTTTCTTTTAGGTTAGAGCTATATCAAGTTACCATCCGTTTTATCGCTTAGCGCTTTGTATTACACAAGGTTTAGCACAAGATCGATGCACTAGGAATAACTATGATCGCACTTTTTTTTTTGTTAATTAATATAAAATCAAAAGAACTAGAGAATTTGATTACCTAAAGTTGTCTCGTAAAGGTATACAGGTTTTTTTTACAAACTTAACCCAAAATTCAGTAAGAGTTAGTTGAAACTATTTTTAATCTGGTACGGGAGCCAGATTCAAATTCGGTCAATCATTTCCTCTCGAGTAAAAATTCGTATACTGCAAAAGAAATGTATATCATGATTACCGGTGGCCTTCAGCTGCAATTCCGTGGGTGGAGCGAGCAGTGGCAGCCTTCCAAACATTTAGAAGTCTTTTCTTCAGTCGTTTTCTCCCGTATGAAAATTTGTCGAATTATAGTTTACCTAGTATATTGAAGGAAAAATAAAGTCAGCTGACTATAACGTGGTGGAATATACGTAAAATCATAGTTACCATTTAAGTAGCTTTTTACAAACAGGAGTTTCATAAGTGAATAAACGGAGTCGAAGTCGAACTCACGTCACTATGATAACGTCTTATCCTTAATATTTTTTTAAAACTCTGATTTATCATAAATAAATTATCATAAAAAACTGTAATCATCTCATTTGTCGCTCTTTAACGATACTTATATAAGAGAGTATCTTTTTAATGTAATAACAGATACCACGTCCTTTACACATTTTACCTGACTAGATTACTATGCAGTTGTAACTTTAAAAGCTAGATAAACGCTGGACTGTACATATCTATAACACGCTACTTTGTTATACAGTTTGTTATTAGGAGGAATATACACATACAGATATGCTGAATGCATAACGAAATAACAAACATATTCTTGAAAATAAGTATTTTAATGTATTTACATTCATTTTGAGTCAAAATTACCCGAAAATTGATTTCCTTTTCAAACCACCTTGTGATCTTAGTTTTGCGACTTCATGACGTCATTATTCAATAGTTGCCAAATAAAATAATAAAATAAAAATATAAAATCGCTATTTCGATATCTTATATAAAAAAAATTCAAAAATTCCTCTGAAAAGACTGACCGATTTTTATGCTCTGTCCAGTTGTTGAAAAAGAAATCAATTTTATCTCTCCAGAAATTAATTTATATGGCAAAACAACTTCTGCCGGTTCGTACAAGGTTTTAAAGGCAGACTGCATCGGGATATTTTTAAATATTTTTCATGATGAAATGCATTAGATATTATTATCACGAGATTGTAAAAAGTCTTTAGACAAACGAAACTCTTAATATTCTTTACATACTTTTAATTTTTTTAGCAATTAAGTAATAAGCTTGTTTTAAGCAATTAAATATCACTTGCTATAACAGTGACGGACAACATTGCGACGAAATCTGCAATCCTGAGAGTTCCCTAAAGCTCTCAACGGTGTGTGAAGTCAGCCAACCCCCACTGGAACAGTGTGGACTATGGCCTAACACCCTCCTCAATCTGAGGAGGAGACCCGGTTCAGCAGTGGGGTATCATCGGGTTATGATGATGATTATTTCTTAGTACTAAAATTTGGGAAATAAAAAAACTCAGAATCTTTTTTTTTACTTGTAGAAGAATTAGTTAAGATAATTATACCTTCATGTCTGTCACTTAAATTGTTAGTGCCATCAACATACTCTATCTGAAAAAAATGTGTAAGCCTTATGTAATATTATATGGATAATTTGATAGTTGCTGAAAAAACTTAATGCGACTTTCTCTCTCGTATTCATAAAAATAACAAGTATAAATAATTAACCTAATTTTTATTATATTAAAGTCCTAATGGAGTTGCTTGTAAAAATTTGAATCCGACCATTAAATTCACTTTTAAATAATTTATCAAAATGTAAAAAAGTACGGCGGATGCGACTCATGATAAATATCTGATTTAAAACGTTTTTTTACTTACTTGACGATTTTTACCTGATCCCCTCCTGTAGACATCAGGAACACATCACAGTAACGATCGCAACTAGTTTTTAGATTTATTCGCATTTCTTCCCCATGTAATGTTGTTTCAGAAATAACTAAAATAGTCGATCAGGAACCGTAATACTTCCTGGGACTTCCGATCATTCAATGTGCTTTAATGCTCACTGTGACTATCTAAAATTGTTTTAGCTAAACTCACTCTAATAATACTTATTTTTAATTTAATCTCATCTCATAATAAGGCAGACTTTAGAGAGGAAACCAGCCAGACATGCGACCCAGGTGCATGTTCTAGGAGCATCTTTATTATGCTATAAAGACGCTCCTAGCACACTCGTCTCATCTTTTCGCCATCAATACCTTACGTTTAACTAAACTAAACTCGTACATATTACGAGACATGAAAATAATATTTCGAATATATAAACAGCCTATAAACTTATAGACCTAAATAGGAAATATGTATTTGACATTTACGTTCTTCTAAATCAAAGGTTCTCAAACTTAATTGAATCGTAGATTACCTAGTACATTATTCGCCTGTAGATAAACCCTCTGTCTCATTTTTCATATTACTAAATTATTTACACAATTTTGTGGTAAAAAAAAACAAACAGTATTTAGAGATTATTATACAGTAACATTATTATGGAATTGTGAAGTTATATAGCTTGACTAGACTACAAATATTGAATACTACTGGGATGAAGTCCTTTTTTTTCCACTAACCGATGCCCAATTGATTTTTCTTTTACGTGGACCTGGTGGACCACCACTTTGAGAATCACCGTTCTAAATTATAGTCATGTATATATCTTGTTGGTTTAGAAAACCTATCACGCCATACATCGGGATTTATTGCCCGTTGAAAAGGCAGAAGTGAGCCACCTCCAGTACTAATTCTGAACTTAATCTTTGTTATCAGAGATCTTATGAGACAGCGAGCCTATCCACTAATGGCACAGCTTTGCAAAACCTTTTATATCCACAAACATACTCATTTCAACCTTATTTCTTTGCATTACGTCTCACTTTCAGTTGTCAGCCATTTACAACACGTTTGATTAGATGCTAACTTGTTTTGATTAAAATTAATCGATTTTATGCTGTATTTCGTGAAGTTAGAGTGGATTTTGCAATGATCAATATTTTCTAACAGCAATGCCGGGTTCGCTGACCTGTGCAAAGGTTTCCTTCCTGCGCAAACGCCATGGAGACTGGTGCTTTTTACATGACACATCTACAAAGGCCAGTACACACTTTTACAATTTAAACAACAATATTAAGTATATATGGTCTAAGCTGCGCAATCTAGATATGACGACGAGCAGCACACGGGGCTTGCTGCGTATGAGAATCTCTAAGGACATCCTTGACAATCATCATCCACTGCCCGACCTCGCATCTAACGCAGATATTGTCCAGACAAGGTGTATTTAATAAAATAAAAAGGAAGTACCCGCCAATACCTCAAAAGCTCGAAATCGTGATCTAATTGGAGTTACAAAATATTTTTGACATTATATAATATGTATTTATTGGCAAAAAATATTAAAAAAGTGGGTTTAGGAGGACTTTTTCATTTTTCCATTAACTTCGATTATCGTTTTTTCGGAAGAGTAGAATGATGTGATAAGACAATTACTTGTCATGTCAGGATGGTCATTTTGACCTGCGGGTATATTTAAATAATCTAATTACACTTCCTTCGGTTTTATATAACCTCGACTCGATCTAGTTTCGTAGGGCTAAAACATTTTTAATTAACATATATACTTCTAGTTCGAAAAACAGTAACAAATTTCGCGATGTTTTTTTTTGCTTGATTTGTACAAACATACGCGTAGAAAGAAAGACATACAAACATTTAACATTGTTTTGGCTTCTGCATTAAGTTTTTTTAATGTCTTTTTTTTATATATATATGCCCTGCAATGGTAGTTTTACCATATAAATAGTTTTTGGGGTGAGCCACCATTATCACTTAGGGGTATAAAAAGTAGTTTACGAACTATTCTTACTTACCGAATATACACAAAACAATCATAAAAATCTGTCAAGCCGTTTCAGAGTAGTTTGGTTACAAAAAGTGTTAAAAATTTTACATATTACTAAATATGTTAAAACGGTATATGCAGAGCTTGCGCTGGTCATTGCGGATGTAATCCTTTAAGATCCGGTTTTCTGATACTCTTATGTAAGAATATGCATTTAGATATTAAATAGTAACTGAGTAATCTTTTGATATAGACAATAAATAAGTGATATTCCCATAATCCTGAATGTAGTTACGTAAACGTTATTTTAATTGAGATGTTTATAATATGGTGAGTATGGTTCATTTTGACGTATGTTTCCACACCAATAGCTCCATCAAAATCAAAAATTATAATACTACTAGCTAACCCCACAGATGTCGTCCTGTCTTAACTGTAAATATTGGTCAAATGACTGACAGTTATGTCAAACGCCATTTCATTAGAAAAAAATATATCGTCGTTAACTTTTCTTAAATTTAATATTTTTTCGCGCAACATTCTCAATTTTTTTACATAAGCACCTTCTCCTGATAATAATAAATACAACAAAAAATCAATTAGCGAAATCGGCCCAGCCGTCCACTCCTGATGCCGTGACCAAGGGAAATAGGGATTCATTTTTATATATAAGAAGATTGAGAAGTGAATTTTGTAATATTGTTTGTTTCTAAGGATTAATCTATAGATGAACTGATTAAAAAAAAACACACTTAAATATTGAAGTCAGTCTCTAATAGGATAACGGTTAAATTGACGGAAAAATATTTTTTAATATGTAAAGAAATTTCAGCAGAATCATAATATAAAAATTTCTATTAATTTGATATTGATTTCAGTGTATTCGCTCCACATCATTGATGCATAAATAAAATAGCTACACTTCAAGAACACTAAAAGTTTCTTTAAAGCGAAAGATTCTCGACATCTTGAGTGTAATTTACTTACATAAATATTAAATGTAATGTATGTAAAAACCGTATATTTTGGTGCGCCTGCGCCGCTCTCGTCACTCGCGTCACTGACACAAACTCTTATAAGAATTACAAATTGTAGCTTGAAATTCAATAAGTATTTTGAAGGTTTCACCCCGGCGGCTGATATATTTAAACCGATATTTTAATCTGTATAAGTATTACATACATTATATTCATTTTTGCACTTATACATTGACAGAATTGGAATAAATCCGATGAATGATGAATTTGCGGACTGATCTTTGTTAAACAGGTCAACACATATTTAGTGAACTTTAATAAAATAATTAAACAAATTGTGCATTTTGTACCCAAAAACACTTTTAAATCAAAGTGGATGATAAAGCTTTTATTTCAACTTTGTACTCGATGGTATTTGGTATTTTCTCTACCAAATAAAATTCCATTACTACATCAAACCATTTTCAGTAAATTGGCCATTTTATCAATGTAGTCAAATACGGTGACTCTGAAAGTATAAACTTAATTTTCGCGAGAATACATTTCATACAATATTTCGGACTGATTTGTGATTCATTTTACACCTGGGTCAGAAAAATCGTTTTGCAAACCTAATTTCAAATATGTAATGGAACTTTCCATTCTAGGTAATAGGAAAAAATATACTTCGATAATCTTCATTTACATAACGACTTGAGAATGATGATGAGGACGGAGTCTGGAACGCGTCAATAATACTTGGTGACGTATATTTAGGTATTCTAACTGAAGCCAAGCTAGAGCAAGTTATTAGTTACATAATTTATGCCGACAGATCAGTCAATTGGAAGAAAGCTTTCTCCTAAACAACAAAAGCAAAATAGCACTCACTTAATGAATTATGCTCCAATATAAGTATATATAAAAAAGTGGCACAATAACTTAACAAACTTAGCTGATTTTAATATTTCCTATTAAATAAATTATTTATACTATAAATATGATAGTTTATTTGTTATTTAATCACACAAACGCCTTACGGGATTTCAATGAAATTTGGCTCACACTTACTTGATATTAAGGATTGACTTTAGTATCTGGCTGCGATTTCATCCAAGTGCGAGTCGGACTCACGCGAGAAGGGTTCCGTGCCAATATTTGCCAAATAATCACGTTTGTTGTATGGGAGTCCTTAAATATTTAATTTATTCTGTTTTTAGTATTTGTTGTTATAGGGGAAACAGAAACATCATTTCTGACAATTTCAACTGTCTAGCTCATGAGATACAGCTTGGTGACAGACAGAACGACAGCGGAGTCTTAGTAATAAGGTCCCGTTTTTACCCTTTGGGTACGGAACCCTAAAAACGTAGCAACTTACACAAGCACTTTCTCACTAACAGCCTCACTCAATCTTACATTGATTCCAATTTTAAGATTTTGTGTGTCAAATTTCATTTAAACCTGTTTAGCCATTTTTGAGCGATTGAGTAACAAACATCCCAACACTCAAACATCCAAAAACTTCAAAACATGGAGACATACAAACTTTCACATTTATAATATTAGTTGGAACTAGTTTAATAGGATGAATACATCACAAACTTAATTAGCAGGTAAAGTTCAATAGTAAGTTGCAGTAAAAAGTCTGTGAGCGCAAAAGCAAGTTGGGAATGGGCCTCGGGCCATGGGCCACGGACCATCGTATTATACCATGTGGGTTAGTGCGCGTTGTCTCGTTGGCCGTGGCGGTTGTGCGTCATGCTTGGAATATGGCCGTTTATAGCCACCCTGCTTCGTGCGTACGCGCACCACCCTTGATTGACAACGAGCTCTCTCTATACATCGATAAGGAACACCAACAAAAACAAGGTGTGTACTTTTAAACGTGCAGTGGTGAAAGAAGAAGCTTAATTACTCTGTATAACTTTTTTGTTTATGAACTGATTTTGGTGGTTTTTTTAAGCTCTCGATAAGAAGCTTTCGACTTTCCGTGATTTAGGAGGATCCTACTTATCCTAGTTTAGGAAACGTCAAAGCGTTCGGAAATTAATTAAGGCTTAATTTTGTTAGGAAAGTATTTTTTCTTAAGATTTTCAAAATATTCTGTTTTATGTTTTTAGAATTTTTTTTAATCTTATATATAAAATTCTCGTGTCACAATGTTAGTTACCATACTCCTCCGAAACGGCTCGACCGATTTTTATGAAATTTTATATACATATTCTCGAGGTCTGAGAATCGGTTACTATCTATTTTTCATCCCCCCTAAGTGATAAGGGTAGCCTACCTCAAATTTATATGGCAAAACCAGGTTTGCCGGGTCAGCTAGTATTTTATAAAAATACAATGACTTCTCTCTCACTTCGATAAAAAACAACAACAGAAACAATTTGTAGTTTATGAACGTGAAAAGTGTGAAATGGAGAAGTTTCTGAATACTATTGGCTTTTTTTATGGCGTACATAGAAAGAAGCTTCTCCTTTTAACACTTTGCACTTTCTTATAACTCATTTTGTTTTTTTTAAAGGGAACACTTCAACATAGGGTTGCAAAACAATGTACGACTGACTGTCTTTTGTCATGAAAATAATTTAATATTCTATTTTGTAGCTTTAGAAGACTATATTAAGTATAAAATCGTATGAAAATAGATAAAAACATGATGGTTTGTTCGAGACACATTTATAGTCTTTTAAAGCTCTAAAAGAGCTTTTAGTCGTTCTTCTTGTCCTAATTAGGAGATTTTAGAGTTATAAACCCAGATAAGAAGGACAGGAAATGTATACTGATTGAATAATCCAACTTAAGTTATTTTTTTTTGCTAAAAAAAGTCTCGTTTTATTAACTCTCCTTATGACAAGTGCGAGTTTTTTTTAATTTAAAATAAGTATTTGCATTTTATACCTGCTGTACTTTGGAAAAAGGTGATTTCAGATAAAAATCAACATAAATCGGAGTTTGGCAATTTATTTATGATATTCTTTTATAACACGAATCATACATACATTGGCGCTGCATAATCTATACATATGATAAAATGTAATTCATCTGATGTCTGTCTGCGATGACATGCAAAAAATATGGAGTCTTTTTGTTTTTTGTTTGTCTATCCGTCTGTTGGTTGAATTTAATTGAATAAAATTGAGTACATAAACTTTTATGACTTCTGTCAGTATATCCTAGCGTACAAATCGATATAGTATACAGTTAAAAATACGTTTTAGCTTGATATTGTATTATATATAATTAATAAATAAATATTAATATTTAAATTTATGAATTTATAACACTTATATTAGTCTTACATTTGATTCTTTGTAATGTTGTAAAGTCCGTTAATACTGTATACACATTTTATTTTAAAAATAATATTTGGAATATTTTGATCATGAAATATTTTAATTTCCTCGTAATCTTTTGATATCATCATTTTTAATAAACAGTTTGTTAGTTAGCAGGAACATGTTCCTATGACCCTAGATGGGTCAGACGGCGTCCACAGTGACTTCCCAATCCGATCGTTTTCCTTGAGAGTTCCAGTCCATTACCTGTACAGTTAGGTGCTCCAGAACTCTCCGGAGTTTGTGGCCCATCCATCTCTACTTTCAATGTTTTATCTGCAGGTTGATCGGGATTTCGCGGCAACAATCATACATTCGAAATCTTCTCAGGTTTGAATATAAGGAGAATGTGTCGAAAACAAACAAAAATTAGTTGAATTTTAAACACTATTTACTACTTCTGTGCCGATAAGCAATGGTGTCTTATTCTTTACCTCTAATCGCATCACTTGGGTCTTCTTTGTGTTAACTCTAAGCCCTATATTGTTGTTGCTTTTCATTCAGGACAAAAGTTTCCGGGGGACATAATAATTATATTACTATGTAAATTTGTACACAAATAATTTCTGAACTGAATTATCACTTAAACTACTTTATACCGCCGTAAAGCTCAGTTCATGTGGGATAGAAGTTTTATAGTTTCTGAGGGATTGAAATTAATTATTTATAAAAGAGCTCAACAGGTTAAAACAAGAGTTTTTGTACATGGATGTTATTCAACACTTCTGTGTATTAAACAAGTCTGGAGTTCAATTTTGTAAATGATGGCGAGTATTGTTTAATTGAGTGTGTGGTTGATTGGGTATGCGAGGGTGGGCATAAGCAAATGCGCAATACTTTGTAAGTATTTATACAATATCTGGAGAGGTTAACGAATAATAGATTACGGACAAAAGGTTTTTTAATTTGTTTTTGTCTGTACTGTTTATTTGGTGGCACATCTCTAAAATGATCAGTTGATTTTAATGATTTTTAAAGTATTGTTTAGAGAAGGAAATAGAATTTACTTCATTTATTTTATTTAAATTCCATAACGACAGAAATCTATCTTTAATTAAAGAAGTTTTCTAGTTAAATGAATCTACTAAATTTAACGCATTTGTATGTATATGAATATATTTTATTATGGAATTTCCAGTTTTGGGCAGCGGAAAATTTTTCAGAAATCAATTCAGCCATGTTTTCGTGAATTCATAAAGAAGTCTGAGATATTTATGTATATTTGAGTTAGCAACCTGGTTTATAACTTTTGTTTTTGCGAGTAGTTCCCTATCGAATAAGAATATTATAATACTCTCATATAGATTATTTGATATCAAATCGCGCCAGCATTAAATTCTCGTGAAAGTATTAGTAGAAGTTTTATTACATTAAATGAATGGCAAATATATCAAATAAAAAGGTTTTGATTATGTTTCACTTAGACAAACATAAATTTAAATTTTATTAAAAAAAAGATTTATTATAAATGAGTCTTTGAATTATTTTGATTTCAAAATGTACTCGTCGTCGACTTTCACTAGCTTCGCTTAAATGAGGATATTTTTTTCGATATTAGATTTAAATGAAATAAAGCCTAGATTTTAGGATGGATCTGCAACGTTTAAAATTAATTGTTTTGGCTTTTATTGATGTTATAGACTCATATATAGAGTTTATTTTAAATATCTTTAATGTTCTGTACATAGGCTAAACACAATTTTACTACCTACTTGTATGGTTTAGAACTTTCAAAATATATTTTTGCTGTGTGTATAAAAAAAATTGTGTATTTTGAAAGCTCTTGTTCTAAAGCTCATAATTAAGACTTAGAATACGCCTTCTACCTTTGAGGTTGCAACGCATCAGGTGGACGGTCTATTCGTTTGTGCCTTATCCACCATAAAATAATTAAATAAAAATTGAATATCAACTTTTAGTACTCATATGATCAAAACATATTAGTTTTAATTCGACTAACCTTTCACTTGTGATCAGCAAGTACCAGTCCTTATATCCCGGCTCCATCAACAGTCCAGCTTAAATGTATCATAATATTGCATTGTCACAGTTTAAGTATGTAAAATTTTAATTCAAATGGGTCGTTGAAAAATATAAGACAACATATGTTGCATATTAAATAAAAGCTTGTAATAATTAAGTACATTACTTTAGGTTAATAGCAAACCATATATTATGATCCATATGAGAGGATCCACTAAACGGATAAACTAATCACATAACTGACACTTATTAACCTTTAACCTCGTCCAGTTAAATGGGTTTTATAGACATTGTCCGTCTTGACTAACATCCATTGATATAGTTTCGAGTAAAAAGCTAGAAGCAGTGATGGCGCAGTGGTTGAGACTTCAGTGTCTTATTCGGGAGGTCCGGGTTCGATCCTGGACACACTGGTTAAGTGTGTTTTAAGCAATTAAATATTACTTGCTTTAACGGTGAAGGAAAACATCGTGAGGAAACCTGCACTCCTGAGAGTTCTCTATGTTCTCAAAGCGTGGTGGACTATGACCTAACCCCCTTCTCATTCTGAGGAGGACACCCGGCTCAGCAGTGGGCCATTGACGGATCGTGATGATAATGATAATGAAAAAGCTAGATAAAAAATTATAATCGTCTGATACTTCTTTAATAACTAAACATAGTTAGATGTGGTTTTCGGTGGACACTTTTGTTTATTTATCATTTATTCCAGATTGGTACAAATAGGTCTTATAATGCAAATGCTAAAGGGAAACAATGACAGAAAATTAAAAATTATTTAAATTAATTTACAACTTTAGGCTGCATTTTCCCCAGAGTTGTGCGAGAAATGTGTTTGTTCAGAACCAATAAAATCATTTAACATAATCTAAACTTGAGCGAGGCTTGATGAACAGATTATATTGGTTCTTAACAAACACATTCCACGCAATACATGCTCGCACATCTCTGGTGGAAACGTACATCCAGAGATTATGCCCTACAACCTCATAAACTTTTCCTCTTTATAATAGTATAGATTTCTTGCTCCACATTAAAAAAAAGCTTTTCCAAACAGTGCCGTATTATGCTGTAAATAGCCTAATTTATTTTTCCTATACTCATTTTTTGAAAAGGTAAACCATTTTGAGTGTCTTTTTAAAAATGTCCAATATGTATAAACACGGGCAAGTAAGTATTTTTAATTTGTCAAAGTTTAATTGGTTTTGAAGTATTGAATCATTTTTTGAAAACTACATGAATGCTAAAGCACTTAAATGGATATATTAATTTAATTATAACAATTGTTATTACTCGGCTATAGTCTATTTTATTTTGTTCTTATGTCAACAACAACAACAATCTTTTTAGAATTTCAAAGAAGTGATATAAAGAGGCCAATGTCAGTTTAATATACAAATAGACAGTCATGACCCACACTCCTTCCAGTTCTGAAAATTTACATATCTGAAAAAATGGTACTAAAATTGTTGAATGTAAAACTATATTTAAGTCTGTTCAGCACAACCTCTTAACACTTACAACTTCTTAATTGAGTCGAGAGGTAATTGAAAAACAAGTGTCATAAACGCGTTCCGGTCGAGCCGCATGTGGGCCAGACTTACCCCCTCCCTCTCCCATACCATTAATGCTGCGGATCCAGTAAACTCAGCGCTCTGGCTCAGGGTCCACTGAAACCGCAGCATTTTTTCACTGCCCCTCCCCACTCTATTTTCGAGGATGCAACGCATCGACAAAGCAAGGGAGTATCTCTTGTTGTGCCGATGTCCATGGGCGATGGTGGCCACTTACCATTAGGTGGACCATCTGCTCGTTTGCACCTTATCTGCCATAAAAAAAAATAGTGAATCTCTGTAACATTGTAAGAACAGAAGATAAGAAAAAGAATATTAAAGGAAATGATTTTAAAGTTAGCATTGATAGCCTAGTTTTTCAGACATGGGTGTCTTACTCGGGGGTCAGAGTTTGATCCCCCACACAGGCACACAGCTCTGACTTTTCTGAGTTATATGCAATTAAATATCACTTGCTAAAAAGGTTAAGGAAAACAACGTGAGGAAACCTGCACTCCTGAAAGTTCTCTATGTTCTCAAAGCGTGGTGGACTATGACCTAACACCCTCCTAATTCTGAGGAGACCTGGCGCAGTAGCGGGTCATTAATGGGTTGTGATAGTGATGATTTTGACATATTTGAGACACATTTTATTTTTTTATTTTATTGATTATTACTCATACTTTGTTAATAATTATAGGTAATTATTGTTAATGCATGCTGGAAGGTTGAATGTTTATGGTTACATTATTTTAATTCTCTGAGATCTGGATATATCAAAATTCTTGCAATAAAGAGCTCCGATTCTACCTTTTTTATCAAGAAGATAGAATCGGATTATAACTATACTTTAGAAAAGCTATTTTTATAACGTATAAAGATAGAACTTCAAAAGCGAAGCAATTATATACAAAACTTCGTATCTGCTCAAAGCAGAACTTTATACTTGGCTTTGCTTTACTGACTAATTAAAACTAGAGAGGGAGATCATGTTAATGATAACTTACCTGTGATATTTCTATGCCTCGTTTATTTATGTTTTACTTTATTTCAGTCTTAGTATTCTTAACCTTACTTGTCGAGATCAATAGTACAGTCTTTTTAGACTGTATAGCATACTTCTATAGCATCATGTTTATGTTGTATAGGGCGACAGATTCATGAGACTTTAGAGTAGAAAATCAAACTTCTAAGGGAACGCAATTAATAAATACTGCCGTTTATATCACATATATGAACCTCGTAAGAAATTCAAAATCTAAACCTTCCATGACCTACCTAGAGCCAAGAAATTGATGTGAAACAAGGTTAATTATGTTAACCGAACGAAAAACATCTTAAAAATTTAAATTTATTACATAACAAAAACATTTTTTGCGATTTGTAAATTGACCGTGACCTACTTGTTTGGGGAAAACAATCTCCAGATTGTAGGAATCACCAGATGTGTGAGTCCGATTCACTTACTTAGTCGAAGGTACCTGAATGTAGTATAGTGATTCATTAGACAAGAACAATGGACGTAATCCTTATATTTTTCAGAGAGCAGTATATCATATTATAGAGCCACACAAATATTTCAGTAGCTTCATAAAACATTCATTCACAAAAAGAAGCTCTGATTAATTAATTAGTCATTTCCTAGAAATACTCTAGCATCTATCTGCCTTTGAGTAGCTTTACAGTTTATACAGGAAAACAGATTTGTGGGTTCCAATTAGTTCTACCGTTCCCTATCCTATCTTAGTCTAATTAAATATTACAGTATCTTGGAAATATGGAACCATCGAAACTAACGGTAGAATCTCAATTATTGATTAAAGTCGATCCTTCTTATTTCTTCGCTGGGCTATTTTTAAATCACAAAAACTTTCCCTCACGTCTAATTTCGTTACACCTGCAGCAATATAATTGTGAAAATCAAAGTAAATTGAAAATGGTTGGAAAAATATTGTACTTTATTATAATTGCCTTAAAAATTGTATCCATAATAATTTAGATTTTATTAAATGTACCAACAGGTGTATACAAAACATATATTTTTTCTTTTTCATCACGGATAAAGTAATATTAACATAAATATCTTATAAAATTTCAAATGTCTTTTTAACACCTCCTATTTCTCCATATAAATAATAGCTCCCACGCTCTGTTAGTTCTTTAAGAGTTCCACTATCACCTCCTATTCCACTATTACTCCTTCATCAGACTCACCATCAAGTAAACCCTGTTGGACTCATTAAAAAGAATATATGTACTCAAACTCTTCGAGTATATTAGTAGTCATTCAAGATTTCTACTATCCACCTCCTGGTTCCATCATCAGATCAGCTAAGTATTCAAATTATATTATTATTATATTAATACGTTAATATTTTTTTGTGTATCAGTGATAATTAATTTCTTAAAGTACATATAACTTTAATAATTTTAGTTATAGTTTTACATAAAATTAAATAATTTTAACTAAGCTTAATAATAGTTTGAATAGACTTTTTAGAATGTGATATGTCAAAATGCTAGTCAGTTTGTCTAAAACTACCACCAGCTCTAAATACCTTTTGAGAAGAGTCGGTAACCAACTCAACAGTTGTTACATTTAAAACTGAAAGTGTGATTCTCATCGTTCAAGTAATAATTTACTAAATATTTCTCTTTGTATATTAAACGCTTTTTAATGTAAGTTTTAAATCTCCGAAGTGGAAAATCTAACATAGGCTGTCGAATCTCATTATAGATACGAACACCAAGCTCATGAAAGAATCCCTCTTTGTAGAGACAAAAATGTTGCGTTACAAGTAAAGTTTTATTTCTTGACAGACAGTGATTCATGAGAATGGAATAGATGCATAATTTGCTAAGGTTTTGTGTAAATTGGTTGAAGTATGTGAGATATAGTTTAGCAGGGAGCAAACATCACATCTCATCATATATGCGACCCTACTACAGAAAAAACATTAGTCATAATATTATGACCTAATATCCTTGAAAATCGGGGTATGGTTGAATATAGTTTAATATTGTGTTTAAGATTTAAATATTAATATATGAACAATTACTAAACACATCTCGATCGGACCGCTTAGGAGCAAATCCGTGATCACGAGGCTGGCCTTAGGTTCAATGACCGCGTTATGCAAGCCTCCGATAAGACTCGCCGTGCCGAGCTGACTTTCACGTTAACTTAGGTTAGGGACTTGTTTTGTCATTACTGCACACTAAATTTATACAAAACTTTGAGAAGCCTCAAGTCTGATCAGCGGAATAGGTTTTGATTAAAATTATTTATAACCAATAGCAATATAAAATGTTGGATTATGGATTAAAAACAGAATCCAATTTAATTGGTCATTAATTTCGGATTATCGGATAAAAGATTAACTATAAGATTAAGGATAGAGCCGTCTAAACATTTCAAGTATATTTTTTACCTACAATAATTCTGCCAAGTGTGAACGTGGAATTCGTGAGGGTTCCGTATCCGTACAATTTCAATATCCCTTATTGAAATTTTACTGATACAATATTTAATTTGACACACAATATTAAATTTGATTTTCATTGGGGAGGGCGTTCACCAACTTACAGTTTATGTTTACAATCAATTGACATATTTATAATCACTTATTAAATTAATTCAAGATCACATGATAAAACATTTTTAACAAAAAAAACGTAACCGACTTCAAACTCTACTCTAGGTCATCGGAAAGTACCCTAACATTTTGTGAGCAACCACATTGCGTGGACTTACGTATGATTTTTCATTGTTTTTGACAGCCGCAAGGGTCAAGTATTAGACCTTAAAATAAAATTTCTTATAATATTTTACCCTTATCAGAAAATCTTCAAAACTAATAACGGAGCTATCGTTCAAGATAACAGAACTATTCTAAAATTCTTTTTATGATTATATAATTTATTGTAAGTAATAATCAAAGCATTCTTTGAAATACTATACTTAGTTAAAAGCTTCAAGTAGACTAATAAGTTGTTAGTTAAGCTTTACATAAACTACAAAAGCATTATAACTATAACGTAAAGCACGACTCTAATGTTAGTTTGCTACATGGTAAGGATTATTGTATCTAAGTAGGAAGAATCATTTTAACATAAACGATTTAGCTTTTGTATACATGAAATAAAAACTATGGACATATCAACGCCGCCGACCAAATAAAAGATTAAGTCAAAATTACAAAGTTTACGAAAATTAAAAAACCAAAAACTGGCGAATTAAAAAGAAATATTTGTTATTTTATATATCAAATGAAACTTAATTTAATTAGCTTCCCTGTTTTCATATATTTTTTAAAATATTTATGGAGTAATTCGAAAAGAAAATATTACCAAAATCTTTGTGATTTCGCTCAACGTATATTCTTAACATTTCGTTTGTATTTATTTTTATCTGACCAACATTATTACTCTTAATCTATACTTCTATATTCGCAGATATTCGAGGTGATAAACCTCTATTGTAAAAGACGAATACTATACCATTTTATTCGTGTAAGTTTTGTATCATCTGAAAGTTTTACAATTTTTTAAAGTCTTTATTATAAAACGATTCGATTGATGCCGAATTTTAAATCAAACGCGAAAAAAAAATATTCTTTAATAACTATCAAATGAACACTATAAAAATTTGAAAAACAAATATGAAAGATGTAATCGTGTATGGAGTTTGTAATTTATTCGGTGGCGGGCGTCGATAAAATTGTTTAGTTAAGCTTTACATACATATAAAAGTAATTTCAAATTTACTGCATTTACTGAATTGTGTAAGTTTCTAGTTACATAAATTTTATATGATACTAGCTTTTACCCGCGGCTTCGCTCGCATTGAAGCTATTAAATAAGTATCAGAGATCATTACAATAGAAATGAATCAATATGATAACTCTATTTTATTATTTAGATGGGATTATCAATTTATAAAAAATATTCTTTTTTTATTTCATAAAAAGTATCCTATGTTACTTCTAATACCCTCAAGAATATGTGTACAAAGTTTCATGATGATCGGTTAAGTAGTTTTCGCGTGAAAGCGTAACAAACAAACTTACATTCACATTTATAATATTAGTAGGGATTTGATTTCGCACAAGTTTAGGTTCTTTCCAACGTAAAATACATATTAACATTCGATAATATTTTGCGGCCTCAGTAGTTTGCAAAATTAATTCTTTTTTGTTGTGTTTCGGATAAAAGGCTTAGGTTAACCTAACCTTAAGGTTTGGAAGCAGTAGAGGCGAATGCTGGAATTCTTTTAAGTGGCCTTTTAACTTATACATTGCTCACAAGTAAAAGAAGATAATGTTTAGTTATTTATTAATTCAGTAGCAGTTTCTACGTTGCTTTTACCCAGTAGTCCATTCAATATCACACCCCCCTTGTAGTGTTTTTAGTATACCCCCTCTCCTGCTCCCATCTCTTTCTCATTTCTCCGAGTCATGTGCGTTTGATGGCTCGATTAACAATTATTAATATACTTATTTTTAGGAAACTGTTTCTGACATGTGTATGGACTTGCACTGCAACGTGCCTTTGAAGGCTAATTTACTGAACATTATTATATTCAGTGTAGGAAACTGTATGTGACGTTAATAATAACATATTATAATGATTGAAAATAGTTTATTCCACACAATATACTTTTTGCACGCAAGGGCAGCCTCACTTATAGCGATCTCTTACATTCAACCATTCAGTAGGGATATAGATAGAAAGGGGAGAGGGAATGGGGAAAGAGAGAGGGAACAGAAATAAAGTTTTAAAATCAACAACAAACAAAAATGATTCAATTAATACAATATAGCTAATATTGTATTAATTGAATCATTAATATTCTTAATATCTCATATAATAGGTTGGGGAAAAAGTCTCTTCGCATTATAGTATGTATGAACTTGTAATAAAATCTCTTTGGCTATACTATTTGTATCTGCCTAGTTTTGGTATCATTCAAAGTTTACATTTTAAAGAAGATAATTCCAAATTCAAATTAGGAAAATGTGTGATTTTTATTTGTTTTTCGTACTGTGAAGATGAGTGAGTTTAATGAAGAAATTCGATACATTTTAAAATTTTACTACAAAAAAAGTAAAAATGTAACGCAAGCCGCGAAAAAAAATTTGCGATGTTTATGGACGTAGTGAGAGTAGCATAAATATGGTTTAAGCGTTTTCAATCCGGAAATTTTGATGTCAAAGATGCTCGTCGCTCTGGTCGCCCTATTACGGATAAAATGGATGCTATTTTGAAAAAGTGGAGCAAGATCGGCATATCAGTAGTTACGACGTACCTGAAGAATTGGGAATTGACCACAAAACAGTTTTGGCGCATTTGAAAAAACTGGGTACACAAAAAAGCTCGATATTTGGGTACCGCACGAGCTCACTGAAAGAAACCTAATGAGCCGTGTACTCATTTGTGATTCTTTATTAAGACGTAATGAAACCGAACCATTTTTGAAGAAGCTGATAACTGGTGATGAAAAGTGGATCACGTACGACAAGAACGTGCGAAAAAGATCGTGGTCAAAGGCCGGTCAGGTTTCACAGACTGTGGCGAAACCCGGGTTAACTCGCAACAAGGTGATGCTGTGTGTGTGGTGGGATTGGAAGGGCATTATTCATTATGAGCTGTTACCACCAGGCAGGACCATCGATCCAGAACTCTACTGCGAACAACTGATGAGATTAAAGCAAGAAGTTGAGAGAAAGCGGCCGGAATTAATCAACAGAAGGGGTGTGGCTTTTCATCATGATAACGCTAGACCTCACACATCTTTAGCCACTCAGCAAAAATTAAGAGAGTTTGGCTGGGAGGTGTTAATGCATCCGCCGTATAGTCCTGACCTTGCACCTTCAGATTTCCACCTGTTTCGGTCTCTTCAGAATTCTTTAGGCAGTGTCAGGTTAACATCACGAGAGGACTGCCAAAACTACTTGTCGCGGTTTTTTGATCAGAAGCCCCAAAATTTCTATAGCAATGGGATCATGTCCCTACCTACAAGATGGTAAAAAGTTATCGAACAAAATGGTACCTACATACTTTAGTTAAATGTAAATAAACTATATTAAAAATGTTTTGAATTTTCTTAAAAAATGCGAAAAGACTTTTTCCCCAACCTAATATAAAAAGCAAAGTCGGGTTTGTTCGAACACTTATAACTCGGAACGGCTGGACCGATTTTCATGGCTTTTGATTCGTTGTATTCATCACCATCCCAAATAGCAGAATAAATATTAAAAACATTGGAAAATTGAAGAAAAAATAAAATAACAGCAAAAACATTTTTCCATACAAAATGTTCAAGGCTTTCGTAACTGTCAAATATTTTAATGTTTATCCGTCGATATCGTCAGTTCTCCCCTCAAATTAAAGAACGTATTTAATTAATGGTTTCGAATCGACAACATATATCCACAATAGTCGGATAATGGCGTATTTTGGATTTTAAAAATGTAGAATAATGTCAGTAATGAAAACGGATCGACATATATATATTGGTTGTCAAAAATTTATGCATGCGTTCAGAAATTTATATTGTAATTACTAATGATAAAAAAAAAACTCCATTTAAAAAAACCGACTTCAAACTAAAAATGCACTAAAAAGTAGGAAATAATTCCGTTATTTATTAATCTTCTTTTATTAGCAATAGTACAGTATTGTAATATGTAGTAGTTGTAGTAGTAGTAGTACAGTATTGTATTATGTTGTAGTTGTAGTAGTAGGCACGGACTTCAAAAATATCAATTATTGTATATTATTGTCCTAATAAAGGGAGATTAATAAATAACGGAATTATTTCTTACTTTTAGTGCATTTTTTAGTTTGAAGTCGGTTTTTTTAAACGTAGTTTTTTTTTCTTTACTTTATAGTGTCTGTAATAGATTGTTCTGTAAAGTACAGTAGGATTTTTCTAAATAACATCAGGTAGACTATAACATTTCGTTGGTTTTTATCGTTATATATTAAATAGTAATTTTATTTTAAGTAACTATGGGCAGGCCTACGAAGGTGTCGCGCACCTTAAACTATAATAGATCCCGAGAAACTGAAACGGCAAGAATATTCATAAAATGAAAACTACTGGGCCAAATTATTTTAAAATTTTATGGAACTAAATAGTAACTATTCGCATCAAACTAAAGAAGAATCACATAAATCGGATCATACATCTCAGCGTAATCGGTATACATTCATGAAAAAAAAATATACCAATCGAATTGAGAACCTTTTCCTTTTTGAAGTCGGTTAAAAATATATCAAGCTACTTAAATATACAACAAGTGAAGAAATGACATTATTTAAAAAAATGATTGGTCTCAAGGAATCATTACAGATTATTCTGTCATTCTACATCACATAAGTAGTGATCTGTGTTCTACATGTATCCCATGTACTCCACGTGACCTGTAAAACAAATACAAATATAACATATGAAAAAAAATATTTTAAATCGAATTCGTGTCAGTTCAAGAAAATGATCTTGAGGCGACAGAGGAGATGCCTAACCAGGCTTTGCTCTTGACCGAAGATATGTGTTACCACATGTGCGGCAGTTTGTTAGTCAGGTTAGGAATGCCCGCGCCAGAACGCGGGGCGCAATTCAAACGGATTAGACCAAACAATTCAAACCCCTGTTGAACCCAAAACAGAAGGTAGAGAAGATGTCATCACGACCCTTCAATGGCCCACTGCTGAGCCGGGTCTCCTCCTCAGAATGAGGAGGGTATTAGGCCATAGTCCACCACGCTGGCCCAGTGCGGGTTGGCAGACTTCACACACCTTTGACAACTTTTTGGTAACTCTCAGGAGTGCAGGTTTCCTCACGATGTTTGCCTTCACCGTTAAAGCAAGTGATATTTAATTGCTTAAAACACACATAACTCAGAGTCAGAGGTGTGTGCCCAGGATTGAACCTCGGACCTCCCGAGTAAGACTTGAAGTCTCAACCACTGGGCCATTGGGAGAAGATGTATCATAACATTATTTATTGCTATTGATGATGGAAATGGTAGCTTATTTTTCCTGAATGCCTCTGGTGGAACAGGAAGGTCATTCTTCATGTCCTTGATTTTGGCCACTATTCGTGCGAAATCTGAAATTGCGGCACCAGTTGCTAATTCTGGAATAGCGGCCACTTTGTTAGAAGGATGCCGTATGGCTTATTCAGCGTTAAAATTGTCATTAAATCTTCGAATACTGAACAACGCACACGTACCATTGCAAAACACACTGCAATGGCAAAAGTTTTATTAGCCTTAAAAATCATCATCTGGGATGAATGCACAAATTTACTATTTGGCGATTCCCGCCAAATACTGCCAGTTATTCCAAGCCTCGACTCGACTGCTATGCTATGTGAAAAATCTTCAACTTGAATTGATTTCATTTCCTCCGAATATTTGCAATTTCGTCTCATCAAAAGACGAGCTCATCAGCAAAGTATCCCAGAACATCATTACGAACCACAAAAATAACAAATAGTTAAACGAGCGAGCAATTTTGGTGGCTAAGAATAAAGATGTGAATGACTTAAACTTTATAATTCAGAAACAAATCGTACTCTGCATTCATTCAAATCTATTGACTGTAACAAGCGAGGACGAAGCCGCTAATAATCCAATTGAATTTTTAAACTTCTTGGATGTGCCTGGATTACCATTGCACAATTTACAACTGAAAGATGGCTCGGTAGTCATCATGCTTCCAAACCTAAACCAACCAAGACTATGTAATGGAGCCCGCTTAGAAATAAGAAAAATGATGAGTAATCACAGGAAAATTCAAAGATGAGTTAGTTCTCATTCCGAGTATTCCAATGATCCCAACGGATATGCTCTTTGAGTTTTAACGAATTCATTTCCCGATTTGTCTTGCCTTCGCCATGACGATTAACAAATCACAAGGCCAATCCTCGACTGTGTGGTCTCAATTTTTGATACGTGGCATGTTCACGTGCCAGCAAATCATTCGGTTTATTTGTTCTTTCGGCTGATAAAACAAAAACAAAAAATATCGTTTATCACAAGGTTCTTCAATGAAGAGAATTCAACCGAGTGTTTAATTCACTCATGTCTTACTGACACGCGATAGATATACTTAATTTTTGTACTTTTCATTATTTCTTCCATAAAGTAAGTTCAACTAATCTGTAACACGACATTCATTAACTGTTAGGCGGTACGAAGTTCGCCGGGTCAGCTAGTATATATATTAAATTTATGAAATTAAACAATTCAAATGTAAGAATGCTTAACTTTTATCGAAAGTAAAACAATGCAAATGTTGCATAAATAAATTAATTTATGGAGAGGGCCTCACCTCACCTCACCTAGGGGTATAAATAATACTCTACGACCTGTTCTCAGATCTGTATATTTTGTAAAATACAAAAATCGGTTTTATAAAAATCGGTCAAAGCGTTTCGGAGTAGTTCGATGAAAACACTGTAACAAGATATATATAACATAAAGACATTTTAGTCTGTTAATAATTAAATATACTCGCTACATAGGTATGACCTAAGCAATGACTGGGGCTTGTGACGTTGTCTCCGCTCCGCTGCTTGACCTCGTCGTATCCAACTATGCTATTAAACAACATAAACTCATGTCTCATTACACTACTTGAACTTTGACAATTTAGTTTGTACTGAATACTGAATGTTAATTCACAACAACAATTCACCGTTTTATTATACAATGAAATATTGCATCTTTTTAGAAATAACTTTAGACTCAAAACTTCAGTGGAACTCCATATATTAGATTTGCCACTTTAGCGATTTAAAAATCTTACTACTCTGTACAAGACTACTTGTTGTACAGAGTAGTTAGATTTTTTTGACTTGTTAACAAGACGTTGATGCTCAGCTTAATGATTATACCTTTGTAAAACAGACTGATGAAGTTTTGAAAAGAGCGACTGTTGAGTTTCTGCCAGTTTTCTCATCAGGGAACTGGTGGTTGCTTCAGACAAACTGATTGACCAATTTTGACGTATCAAAAGTTGTTTTTAAAAAGTCTATGTGAAATAAAATATTTTGAGTTTGAGATTCAGTTTAACTGTATAAAATCACTTGAACCACTGTCTCAGATCTGTGTTGGGACAGATGTTATATTCTTAGAATTAATCTAAAGTTCAATGTTCAAAATCAATTTATAACCAAACAAGTTAATAAAGAACATCCTCCTTTTTTGTAATCGGTCAAAATTGGTAATGTTTAGAATAAACATACAAAAAGAGTTTCCAGCAATATGTTCCCCGTAGAATTGCATTTCCTGATCAATTTTGATGCTTGGGGCTGGATCGTATGTAAATATGATACGAATGAAAATCTCACTAATTTTCCGAGTAGGTTTTTATACTACAATACAGTAAGGAAAAGTTGTTGAAATATTTTATATTTTATTGTTTAAAATTTTTAATATGTACAAGCTAACCCGACAGACGTTATCCTGTCTTAACTATGAGCTAGCCAAAAATTTTACATTACAAAAGTTGTTCTATGTCTACGCAAAAATTTATATTGTCCAAAGCAATAAGGTTACTTTAGAAAAGTACGTGTAAGTATCTTCGTTAAGTTTTCATATTTTCTTCTTTCTATTTATTTTCTAATTTTTTACGCAACTTACATAAATACCGCCTGCGGACAATGACAAACACAACAAAAAAAGAATTAGCAAAGTCGGTCTAGCCCCAGCCGTTCACGCGTAAAGCCAGGTCTAAGGGACATAACATGGAATAGGAAATCATTTATTTATATATGTATTTATAAGATAAGAAAGAATAAGATTGAACACTAACATCTAAATTATTCACTTCAACGGCAGAAAATATATAATGGCTATATACTCGGTACATTTGATAGTAATAATTTCAGATAGATTTTGTCTTTATAAGCATATATCGCAATATAAAAAAGTATTATTACGTAACACTTTTAGGAGGGGGGAGGGTCGATCCAGTCTTATTTTTTCTTACAAAGGGATGGGAGGGAGTTTCGATAGTTCTTACGTAAGATCACAAAAATGCAAAAAGTTAAAATTATACTTTGGAAAAGCGCGTATAACAGCGCGGGTGCCGAGTTTCACTCGGATTGAGTGATTTTTGAGCCCCTGGACTGAAAATCTTATAGGTATTGTAGGTAAAGATGATTAAAACCAAAGTTTATCACTACCAAAAAATACAAATTATTACTAAATTTGTAAGTACAAAAAAAAACCAAAAAAACGTAAATATTCAATAAGGTGGGAGGGGATCGGCATATTCTTATTTTTTCTTATAAAAGGGAGAGAGGGGGTCTAAAACCAGCGAAAATAGTCTTACGTAGTAAATGAATGGCCTTAAAAGTAAAAGAAAATCAAATTTGATATGAAACGTTGTAATAATAGGTTGGGGAAAAAGTCTTTCGGTATTTGTATCTGGCTGGTTTTGGTATCATTAAAAGTTTATATTTTAAAGAAGATAATTCAAAATTAAAATTAGGAAAATGTGTGATTTTTCTTTATTTTTCGTACTGTGAAGATGAGTGAATCTAATGAAAAAATTCGATACATTTTAAAATTTTACTACAAAAAAAGTTAAAATGCAACGCAAGCCGCGAAAAAAAATACGATGTTTGTGGACCTAGTGCAGTGTTTGTGAGTGTAGCACAAATTTGGTTTAAGCGTTTTCAATCCGGAAATTTTGATGTCGAAGAGGCACCTCGCTCTGATCGCCCCATTACGGATAAAATGGATGCCATTTTTGAAAAAGTGGAGCAAGATCGGCATATCAGTAGTTACTACGTAGGTGAAGAACTGGGAATTGACCACAAAACAGTTTTGGCGCATTTGAAAAAAACTGGGTACACAAAAAAGCTCGATACTTGGGTACCTCACAAGCTCACTGAAAGAAACCTAATGAACAGTGTACTCATTTGTGATTCTTTTTAAGATGTAATGAAACCGAACCATTTTTGAAGAAGCTGATAACTGGTGATGAAAAGTGGATCACGTACGACAAGAACGTGCCAAAAAGGTCCTGGTCAAAGGCCGGTCAGGCTTCACTGATTGTGGCGAAACCCGGGTTAACTTGCAACAAGGTGATGCTGTGTGTGTGGTGGGATTGGAAGGGCATTATTCATTATGAGCTGTTACCACCAGGCAGGACCATCGATTCTGAACTCTACTGCGAACAACTGATGAGATTAAAGCAAGAAGTCGAGAGAAAGCGGCCGGAATTAATCAACAGAAGCCACACCGGCTTTTCATCATGATAACGCTAGACCTCGCACATATTTAGCCACTCAGCAAAAATTAAGAGAGTTTGGCTGGGAGGTGTTAATGCATCCGCCGTATAGTCCTGACCTTGCAGCTTCAGATTTCCACCTGTTTCCGTCTCTTAGAATTCTTTAGGCAGTGTCAGGTTAACATCACGAGAGGACTGCTAAACCTACTTGTTTCGGTTTTTTGATCGGAAGCCCCAAAATTTCTATAGCAATGGGATCATGTCCCTACCTACAAGATGGTAAAATGTTATCGAACAAAATGGTACCTACATACTTTAGTTAAATGTAAATATTAAAAAATGTTTTGAATTTTCATAAAAAATGCGAAGAAACTTTTTCCCCAACCTATTATGTATATTTTCAATACTAATCAATAAGAAAAGTTAACGTGGGCTGTAATCTTCTTCAACCCTCCGCTTGCGAAAGAACTAATATTTTTTTTGATTATTTGATTTAATATACATACTCATTAATTGTTTATGGTTTGAATTTAAGTAAAAATAAATTAACAAAGTAGGTAATCTATAATGTTGTATTTACTAATATGCGCGTCCCTAAAAAATATTTTTTAACATCTACAGCAGGGAACGATGTATAGTAAAATTGTCCATTTAAATATAACATAATATATTTTACTAAGATTTTCACAAAAACACAAAATTTTCGGCTTCCGCTTTTCATAATATATTTAGGAATAATTTCTTTAAATAAAACTAGGTAGATAATTTTAAATTTGTTAAAAAAGAATAATTTTAATTATTTTGACAATCAAGACCTTAATATGTAAGACAAAAAGTATAAAGTGGTAGCGAAACATTTCATGAAAATGTGTCGACGGATCTAAAACATGCGGCATTTTAGTGTTAACAAAGATTGACTAGAGAAAAATATCTCAGCATTGGGAATCATTTTAATGTTGTATCGGAAACGGGACGGAGTTGACCTAACTTGGTTATCATATCAGCTCTTAACTTGTAAATTGAATACTTGACTAAGTTTTTTTTGGAGTGTTGTAATATTTTTGACGAACTTCTTAAAAGTGCAATATGGCTGATAGCAAGCATCAAAACCTTTATTTTCTACTTCGTTTCGTGCCCGTTAAAGACATAGACGGTAAGTAACTATTTCTATTTTATCTACAGCTGGTAAAAATTATTTTGTAAGTTTTTGGGATTTGTTTTAATTTTATAATTTGCATTTCTATCTAATATATATAATTCTCGTGTCACCATTAGTTACCATACTCTTCCGAAACGGCTCGACCGATTTTTATGAAATTATATATGCATATTCAGTAGGTCTGAAAATCGGCTACTATCTATTTTTTATCCCCCTAAGTGATAAGGATGGCCCACCACAATTTTTTTAAATTTATATTGTTGGCTAGTATGACTATAGTTTCGTAAAAATGTATATAAATTCTAATCAAGAGAGATATTATTATTGGCATTGTAAAAAATTATAATATAGATTTTTGTTTTTAAATTTTGGATGTGTACAGTGTGCCTTTAAAATTTTATAGAAAAGAGTGAATTTTTTCTAATTTTTAATTCCGTAATTGAAAAAAGTATTTTTTTTTATAACTTTTTCTTACTCTCTCTCTTCTATCAAATAATAAATTACAGAGTGACAATTTAGGGACATTAATTATAATATTGCTTTAAATATATATGGAGAATCGTAAAAATTTCTATTTCATAGGAGAGGTACTTTTTGAATGAACTAATGAATGTGTGATTAGAAAGTTTTGAAATTTTAAATCGTAACGAATTAAATGAATAATCACAATGATCGAAAATTATCAAAAACCGAAAAAACATTTTATACTTATTTTTTTTTGAATAAATAGTATAATCCAATATATCTAATCAATCTTTCATTATATTATAATTAAATTTAATCCCGATTTATGTTTCTAAATGTATGTTTTAACCATCATCATATATCTCAAATATACAATATAGGTATATAACAAATAGATTAAAAAGTCATTGTAAACGATATGATAATTTTCATTCTAATATCACATGTAATCGAACTCCTTATGAAACAACTCGGATTTTGATTTTGGAAATAACAGCATAGTAGCAATAGGAAAAATGGATAAAAGATCGATATTTCGGATATTTAAAACAAGTGATGATTTTAAGCAATTAAATATCACATGCTTTAACGGTGAAGTTCCCTAAAAGTTCTCAAAGGTGTGTGAAGTCTGCCAACCCGCACTGGGCCAGCGTGGTGGACTATGGCCTAATACCCTCCTCATTCTGAGGAGGAGACCCGGCTCAGCAGTGGGCCATTGAAGGGTCGTGATGAGAGATTTCGGATATAAACGGCAATTATTCAAAACCCATTTTAGTTTCCCCCGTTTTTTAATACACCAGTTTTTAATCACTAAATAAACTAGGAAAAGAGAACAAAGATAATATAATATTAATAAAGGAAAGTAAAATTACGATACTTCTGTGATTTAAAATATTTACTAAATGAAATTAAAAAAGTAAAATTATTTAAAAAAAATATTTACATTTCAACATCGGACTATCGATGTATTGTTCTAAAAATTACTAATAAATATAGATATTACGAAGATGAAAAATTTGTTATTTTAAAACTCAGACTAATAATTATTTTAATTAGTCTTTACAAAACAGGTCAGTTAGTCAGTTTGTCTGAAGTTGCCACCAGCTCGAAAAGCAGTTTTCTATGTAGTAGACGCATTTATAAAGTTATATTAATTCAGCTGAATATCAACGTCATTTTGAATCCAAGCTTTGTCATCGTTCAAGTAATCCTGTACAGAGTAGAAAGCTTTATTTACTAAACACTTTTTAATGTGAGTTTTAAATCGCTCAAGTGGTAAATCTTATATAGGCTGTGGAATCTTATTATAGACATAGCACCACACCACCAAATAATATTATACTACTAATTTCACGACTTTAATCATAATTTACCCGTGAGTGGACGGGTTAGAATACTATTCTCCTCTGCCTTTGGGAGACCATCTCATAAGAGCCGAGTAACCCAGCACCCTCTTGGTGGTAGGTGATCTGTTCCCCGACTGGCTTGCGATCACCAGCAGTCCAGCACCAGTGTCGAAGACGCGTTCCGGGCGAGCCGGATGTGATTGAGATGAGACTTACCCCCTCTTTCACCCATCCAATTGATGCGGATCTAATGGATTCTGGGGTCTTGCTCAGGGTCCGCTACAACCGCAGCATATCTTATTCACTCCCTCTCCCTACTCTATCTTCAACGCATCGACAAAACAAGAGGGTATCTCTTGTTTTGTCGATGTCCATGGGCGATGGTGCGATGGCCACTCACCATCGGGTGGACCATCTGCTCGTTTGCACCTTATCTACAATAAAAAAAGTACTGCGCGATACTTGAGAGACTGACTCAATCGTATCGGAACTATTAATTATCTGTACATACTCGAAATAACATAAAAACTGTCAAATACTTTTAGATTTCCTTACTTCAGAACAATAGCAAATATTTAGTAGTCTTATCTTTAAGAAAGTTGGAGGATATCAAGAAGTAAAAAAGACTACCATGAAGACCATTCAAAAGATACAGCTGTTTGTGACCCGTTATCACGAATCCTAAAATTTATGGTCAAATATTGAAAAGCAACTCAAATAATTAATATCAAAGAATTGATAATGTCTTTGGCATATTTATGTTTTCTTTCGGATCACAAAATGACTTCTGTGAGATGCAGAAACATTGAAAAGTAAGAGAATTCTAACTCTAGAAAATAAAGCTATTCGGAATTTCACGTTGCTATAGTGACAGTGTTGTATTTGACTTAATTATCCTTTTATAACTGCGTAGACATAACATTTCTTCATTTATGCAATAAAATACCATTTGACAAATCTCTGTTGAGTGTTAAGTGTTAAAGAGTGTTTACAAATCTTATTTAAATTCATATAAAAATTTATGTAATAAAGTCTATAGGTACTTAGATTTTATTTATTATAAAACAATTTCTCTCCTCCACTCCTCATTTCTTTTTTATTTTAATATTTGAGTTCATATTTCGTTTTATTTAAAATCTTTCATAAAACTTTATACCAGCTTATTTTTCACATTGTTTAGATTTAAACTTAAAAATAAAATAATTGTTAAGTTTTATAAAACAATAACGTTTTGGTAATATTTTTAAAGTATTTTCTGCATTAGTTTTACGTTATTATAACATGAAATATATTACAATAACGTAAAACAATAATAACGTATGAAGATTGCTGCATTAAATGTTATTTTTTCTATTAATATATTATAAAATTACTAATAAACATTAAATGTATTACAATATTCAAACCAAACAAATTTCCCTTATAAGTTGGCTAATACAAGCACTTGAAGGCTGCTTGCCTAACTTCTATACCAAATACACATATCATAAAAGTCTAAGCAACATGTATTAATTTAAATTTTAGGATGGTTCTTCACATTATAACGTTGTATTTTATTTTTAAAATAATATTTATAGGGTTCTATTATGTAAAAATAACAGCTGTTGTCTTTATAAGTTCTTTTAATAACAGAAATTAACAATATTAGAATATACTGTAGAAACTAAGATACATAAGAAACTAAACTTTTTTTTTACAAAATGAAATTTCTAAACAAAATGAATTTGTTGTGAAAGAATAGGACAATTTAATACAAAGTATGGCCTCCTCTGCTATTCAGAACTTGTCGGCAACGATTATTCATTGAATTAATGAGACTGTTTACGTCATCTTGTGGTATTCGCTCCCAATGGAATTGTAGCAAATCCTTCAGCTGTTGGGTTGTTGTCACTCCGTCCAAGTCCTTCAAAACACGTCTCTGGAGCATCTCCCGCGCGTGCTCGATGGGGTTGAGGTCTGGCGATTGTGCAGGCCAGGGCAATACCCGGATGTTCTCCGTTGCCAAGCATTCACTGGTTCACCGAGCTGTATGTGAACGCGCATTGTCATGCATTAACGTAAAATCGGAGCCAAAGGTTTGTGCAAATGGATGGACATAAGGTCTGAGAATATCCTCAATGTAATTTTCAGCGTTCATGTTTCCATTTACTAAAACGAGCTCACTTCGCCTGTTCTTTATAATACCCGCCCTTACCATAACTGTTGAGCCGCTGTATGGATGAACTTCCTGAACGCACCTGCGCCTTTCAGTATTTCCGGGCCGACGGTACACTCGCAGCCTTCTTGTATCAGGCCTAAACCCGAATCGCGACTCATCAGAAAACATAATTTTATCCCATTGTTCATGGGTCCATGTTATGCGTTCTCTACACCATTCATTTCGACGAGCGCGGTTCCTGTGACGTATCGGTGGGCACCTGATTGGGCGTCGAGCTCGTAGGCCGTACTCATGCAGTCGATTTCGCACAGTTTAGGGACTTAAATCAACACTACAAAATTCAAGTGGAATTTTGTAGCCTCAAACTTATCTCTCGAGCGGTTAACATCGGCTGGCGTCTTGCATTCAGTTGTATGTATCGGTCTTGCCGAGTGGTTTTACTCCTTTTACGGCCTGGATGCTGTTCAGCGGGTTCCCCTGTATTTTCGTAGCGCTGCAAAAGACGACAAATAACACTTCTATGATTGCAAAAATGTCGAGATACCTGAGATTGATTACTCCCGCTTGCAACATCCCTAGAGCTCTTTGCATTTTATCTGCTGTCAAATGACGTCGCTCCATGACGTAGAGAATATCTAACAATTCAATTTTGTCGCTAACTTTATTTAAATGGTTGGTAAAATTATAAAATCAAGACTAAACGTAGCAATTAAGACGCACTTAAATTCAAACAAATTCGCAGTCATTTGAATTTTATGAAAAAATAAAACATAATCGAAATTTTTTTTACAACCAGCCAGTATAGTGTACAACATTCGTAATTGGATAAAAAGTTTACTCACCTATGCACTTTGAGTGAGTAAATAGTTAGAAATTAATTAATATAAATGGTTAATTTGTAATATCATGTATGTTGCTTAGACTTTTTTGATGTGTGTAGATTGAGTGACGTTTGAAAATACCATTTAAATTTGGGGTATGCTTAAATTTAGGAGACCTTTACGTGACTAACGGATTTGAGTAGCTTTTCAATAATCAGCCACAATGGTAATGTCTAACAGCACACTTGTAATCAGGAAAACCCAAGCCACAATATTGACTAAGTTGTAGAGCTTTTGAGATTAGGCCTTGTAGAAGTAGCGCTTATAGAATTAGAACCTTGACCATGTATCTGAGATCTGATAACTTTTCGACATTGCGAGGTATACGGTCACGTCTTGGCTACATTAACAAAAATTTAAACATTAACCCGCATCTTCGTTTGCGATATTATGGTAGTTGTATTAACCTACAGGAGATCGTCTGTAGACATGTTTAATAATTTCATGACGTAGTCATATTAAATTTGCACCCCCGTTTTACCTGGGGGGTGAATTTTCAAAAATCCTTTCTTAGTGCCACCTACGTTATAAAAGGAACCCCTGTGCGAAATTTCAAGTTTCCCTGCGTTGATATGTCATTCAGTCAGTCAGCTTCTCCTTTTATACACGGGAAGGTCCAAAAGTTCGTGGAATGGAGGAGATGGAGTGGGGATAGGGATACTTGCTTAGTGTCATACTAATTGCGGACTCATCATTAATATATAAGCTGAGTTTCAGCCTAATTGCTTCATTCGTTTACGAATACTCGCCTGATAAACAAGTCAATCCGGAAGAACACTAAAACTATGGAGAAAATTGAACACCGTGCTGTAATAAAATTCCTTAACAAGCAAGGAAAGACCGCTTAAACCATTTTGAATGAAATGGGAACCGTTTATGGGGACCAGTGCCCTAGTAAATCAATGATTTACAAGTGGCATGGTCTTTTTAAACATGGTCGGGAGTCGATTGAAGACGACCCTCGCTCAGGAAGGCCAGTTGAGGCCACCACATCAAACATCATCGAAAAAGTGGAAAAAATTGTACTGGAAGAAACCCGTTTAAAGAAAAAACAGATATCTGCATTAGTTGGAGTATCAGATACTACCATTTTGCGAATCCTACATGACCATCTGGGTATGACAAAAGTCAGTGCAAGATGGGTATGCCTACGCCGCTTCAGAAACAGCAACGCGTCGATGCTTCAAAATTATTTTTGGGGTTGTGTGGAGACGAGCCTGCACAGATTTTGGAGCGAATTGTTACCGGTCATGAAACATGGGTTCATCACTTTGAGCCTGAGTCCAAACAAGAGTCCATGCAATGGCACAAAAAGGGGACACCACCGCCAAAGAAGTTCAAAGTGTCGGAGTCGGCTGGAAAGTTGATGGCAACTGTTTTTTGGGATTGTGAAGGGATACTACTGATTGATTATAAAGAAAAGGGAAGGACCATAACAGGAGAATACTACGCACCGATTCTAGAAAAATTAAAGGAGTCCATCAAGGAAAAACGTCAAGGAAAACTGACCAAAGGTGTGTTGCTTTTGCAAGACAACGCACCGGTTCACAAGAGCAGAGTTGCAATGGCTGCTCTGCACACACATGGCTTTGAATCGCTAGTCCACCCACCCTACAGTCTAGATCTGGCCCCAAGTGATTTTTATTTGTTCCCTAATTTAAAAAAAGACCTAAGGGGAAGGAAATTTTCCGACGACAATGAAGTAAAGGGGGCAATTTTGGCTCATTTTGCGGCAAAAGATAAAAAATATTTTTACGACGGTTTAGAAAAATTAATTCATAGATCTAATAAATGTATTCAATTTCAGGGTGATTATGTTGAAAAGGAAAAATAGTTTTGTTGTTTCATTTTATTTCAAACCCTTCCATTCCACGAACTTTTGGACCTGCCCTCGTATATATAAGATATTACAAAAATCAAAGGGTTACGAAACTATTTTAAGGAATACAGAATTATTCCTTATCCAATTAAATACGATATACATGTAGATTTAATGTAGATCAAAATTGTGCTTTATAACATATCATTATAATTAATATCTTTTTGTTATTACATTTATACCTACATTCACGGTTATTTGGGTACGGATAAACTTTTTAAATTTGTTACCTTTTAAGGCAATTAAAGCATACACTAATTATGATATGATAAGTAAAGAGAACAGTGAAAATGAATGAATGACAATATTTCATAACTTGATTGTTAAAGAGAATAAAATGAAATATAACACTAGATTGCTGTTCGTTTGTCTCGCTTATAAAACCCGAGAATGGCTCGATTTTGTTAATTTCGATTTTAAAAATATTTGTTGGTTCAGGGATGGTTTAAAAAGTAATAAAGGCTAAAAAGATTTTGATAAAACGTTTACCCGTAATCTAATACCTCGCGTCGCACGCCATACGTATCGATTAGTTAATCCTACTAATATAATAAACGCGAAAGTTTGTAAGAATCTATGGATGTTTGTTACTCTTTCACGCAAAAACTACTGAATGGATTTTGATGAAACTTTATAATAATATAGCTTGTACATCAGTATAACACATAGGCTATAATTTATAATGATATAGTGTGAATTATCCAAAATATAGCTAGTGTAAACATAATATTAAGAATCTGTTTGTTAAAAAATAATAAAACTTTATCGCAGTAAATAATTCTATTTAAGTCAGCACGTGAAGGTTTTTCGACTTTACTAACTTCGCATTGTTACAGCTTCGCTTTCCATGTCGCTGAAAGTCTTTTAGAAATAAACATGAAAGTTTTCTTCACGGTGATTAGGGTGTACGTGCGGAAATTATTCTACCTGTTGATGTTTTTCTTATATTTTGTCGGTGTTTACTTACTAAAGCTGTACTTCGGTATAGTGACTATCATTAATAATAAAGCCTTTTTCCAACAACCTTAGCTAATATGTTTTTCTCAAAACTACATACCTCTATAAATTTATTCTGTTATTGAAACCCCACACTAGGTATAGGCCTCCTCCAGCTCACTCCATGTTTCTCTATTCTTTGAAATTCTTTCTCAATTTTTTTCCTGTCGTCATTATTATTTCGTCAATACATCTATTTATTGGACATCATTTTTTTCTTTTGCCTGTTGATCCTTTCCATGTTGTTATTTCTAATGTCCATTTTTGGTCCGTCAATCTCGCCAGATGTCCCGGTAACCGCCATTTTTGTACTAGAGTGTACTTGAGAGCATCTATTAACTTTGTCTTTTTTCTTATGTGTTCGCTTCTTATTTTTTGAATTCATTATGCTCCTTTCCATCGCTGTTTGGCTGGTAACTAATTTTGTTTTTATTTTGGTGTTATATGTCCATGTTTAGCAGCCGTATGTAAGTGTCGGTAGGACGCAGGTATCCAAAACAATCTTTTTAAGGTGAAAGGGGAAGCACCCTTTTAGAATTTCTTTCAAGCTCCAGAACTTTTTCCAACTCATATTCACCCGGCGTTCGAGTTCTTATTCCATGTTGTTATCTTTGAATGATATGAGTTTGCCGAGATATATGTAGCTAGTTACATACTCTAAAGGTTTGCCATTTAAGCAAATTTCATTTGTATTACTGTTTGTCAACTTGGTTTTATCTTGGTTCATTTCAGTTCTACTTATTAACTTTCCACATTTAAAGATTTTTTAATTTTTTCGAGGTTTTGGCTTGTTTCAGTAACTGTCATTAGCCATTAAAATTCCAATCGTAATCAGGGATATTGCAAAGCTTCGACGCTAATTCCGAGAAGTCGGAAACTCCGAAAATTTAGAATTAAATTTTTAAAGACTGTTTTGTTTGTTGACAACATTAATTTGAGTAGTTTAATGTTGGTAGGATTAATATGAGTAGCATTTTTACTGTCTTGAATGTTGGACAATTGATAAATATAATTATTACATCGCGAGTATTCTAGCAGTAATGCTGTTGGTCTAAGTCTACAGTATGTATGTAGTATGGGTATAGAATATAATCCCTATTTAATTAACAATAAATTAACATCGCCCAGCTTTTTTTTAAACTTCATGAGACTTCTTTCTTTGTGTGATTTAGTGAGATTGACTCGTGACGTGATGTTTCTATACCATTCTGTCTACATTATAAAACTATCCTTTTGTAATAAAAGCACTGCAATAAAGAAATATAATTGTTTATGTATCTGGTTTGACAACCTATAGATTTCAATAGATAAGTGGCGGTTTAACGATTAATTTCACATCGTAGTGAAAATGGAAATGTAATTGTGTTTATTACATTGTAAGTAGTGATAGACACATAATTTGTTAACTTTATTAATTAGTTTAGTTAGACGTTAGGTAGGGAAATAAAGTTATGACGACTCCATCGATCATTTGAGTCACAAGCACAAGGTTATTATTGTGCTAATATTTAGGTAGTGTTACTTATGCATTATAGCTCTTCACTACATAGTATAAAACAAAGTCGCTTTCCGCTGTCTATCTGTCTGTCCCTATGTTTGCTTAGATCTTTAAAACAAAGTAACGGATTTTGATGCGGTTTTTTTAATAGATAGAGCGATTTAAGAGGAAGGTTTATATGTATAATACTTGCATAATATAGTAGAGAAACACTGATAATTTTAGAGGTTTCTAATGTGATGTCGTAAATAAACACAATAGCAAACGCTGGCTGAACCCTACGAGATAAATCAAAATAATGTACTACAGTATTGTACACCTTAAAAGGTCTACAAAAATGTTCGCGATGGTATATGTCTACCTCTTAGGGATAACCCACAATAACCATTTTTTATCCTACACCTACTATAGAAGTACTTAATGGCTTATTTACAAAGCGATTTTAAGCAATACAGCATTAATCCTTATCCAATTAGGACCTTTTTTTACCTTAAATACATTGTGCATTTAATAGAGATCAATATGGCCCTTTACAGCATGAAATTCAAATGAATAATTTCAAAGATATTACAGTTTAAAATGCAGGGACACAGCGGTTACGGTTAAATACACGTGTTAAATTGCGCCCGGGCGAAGGCGGGACGGGTCGACTAGTATATATTTAAAACATCCAAAAATTTCAACTGGATTAATTACACTACTAACTATACATTCTAGAAAGTTTTAGTGCTAAATATTTATTCTAGATTTAAAACTATGTACAGTTGAATAATGTCTAAACAATTTGTATTAGTCATTAGAAAGTACAAGCGATCACTGAGAAATGATATCTCTTATATAACGTAATGACTTCATTTGCAATCTTTTTCTTGTCTTTCTTGTAATGTATTATATTTTCCGTATTGAAGAGGAAGTCTGGCTTATAGACTGCGCGATTCGATGTTTTCAGTATATGATGATTCATGTGCATTAGGAGTTTATAACTAGCTGATACGCTTTCGATGTAGTTCGAATGGCATAATAACAGTTTTAAAATTTTAGACTGACATTTCACGAAGCTTTCCGATAGTTCAAAAATGACGGATAAATTAGGGTGCATTTATGAGCAAGAAATTGAAATATTAAAACGTAAATTTTGACATGACTCTATTAGATATGTGAATAAAACGACAGCTTGCTAGCTGCGTCCTGCGGTTTCACCCGCTGTACTTCAGATAGTTCACACTATCAGTATAAATTATGATCTATGTGTTATTCTGATGTATAAGCTATATTATTGTAAATTTTCTTTAAAATCCATTCAGTAGTTTTTGCGTGAAAGAGTAACATCTATACATCTATACATTCTTAAAAACTTTCGCTTTTATAATATTAGTAGGATGATGTACATATAGTCAAAGATTTACATACATATAGCTAAACATCTTAGAATATAAAAAGGTTTTATATTTAAATTAGGATAGGACTTGATAAGTTATGAAATATTTGAAAATTGATAGTTGAGCATTCGCCTTATTTGAAAATTCGAGAATATTCGATAAATTAATATTATTCGAAAACACAGATAATTAGAATATTGTAAAAGTAGCGTATAATCCGATTGATTCGATATAATTGGTACTTAGAAAATTTAAAGGAAAATTTATTAAAAACATTTAATACTTTAGTAGGTAGGACTTACGTCTGCTACTTGTCCAAAATTAATATAATATTCAAGAAAGCCTTACAGCTTGCTTATAAATTCAATTAGTTTAAGTTAACGGTAGCACAATATCGACACTACACTTTTCTGTCAGTGTGAAATTTTTAAGAGGGAATTGATGTGTACTGAATAGCGTAAATTAGTTCTAATGATTTTATTTTATATCACTATCGACCCATCCTGGCACAGTAACAGAAAACATATCATCATCATAATCCATTAATGGCCCACTGCAGAGCCGGGGTTCCTCAGAAAGAGGAGTTAGATATATAGATAGTCCACCACGTTGGCCCAGAGTGGGTTGGCAGACTTCAAACACCTTACAGAACTTTTAGGGAACTCAGAAGTGCAGGTTTCCTCACGATGTTTTCCTTCACCGTTAAAGCAAGTTATTTAGTTGCTTAAAACACACATAACTCAGAAAAGTCAGAGGTGTGTGCTCATGATCGAACCCGCACCTCCCGAGTAAGTCACCGATGTCTTTACCACTGGGCTATTACCCTAATATAGAATATTTTATATATAACACGGCGTTACCCGTTAGAAACTTAAAAATAATTATAACACATTTACTCAAATCTCTCAGTTAGTATTTAATTTCTAATGCTACTTATCTGATTTGGATATTTTTTCACATAAAAAGTGATTTAAAAAATTAGCGTCCTCTGAGACAAACAGAGTCTTAGCTATAATGATTGCTAAAAATATTTATTATTTCTTTTCACATTATAGGCGCTTAGAAATATTCAAATTGTAATGATCGAGTAGAAGCTTATTAGGAAAAGCTCTTCAACCTTCGTATAATTGAAGAGATTACAGTATCGCCCACGTACAGTATCTGCCCTCGCAGTCGTTGAGGTATATTCGAATCGTTCACTTACCTTCATTACACACGCGGACCTACTTGCTTGTAACTCATCCCCTTACTCGTTTGTTCACTCATTCAAAGATTGGAAAACAGAATAAAAATATTTGTTTGCGGGCTTCGAACACTTGGGGCGTCCATACTGCTATGGACAATGTTTAAAACCTTTAACTATATTGTGATAAAATTACACTTTGAATCCAAAATGTAAAGCGTTGTACACCGGCCGAATTAATTTCCAAACTCAAAACAAAATCTTTGGATTTCAGATTGAAAATGGATTCCATATCCGAATTTCCCATACACGAATTTAAATGTGAAATGTATTTGCAATCCATAATCCAAAGATTTTGAATTGAGATTAGCTATTAACTTGGCCGTACTACGTAATATATATTTTAATTTAAACTTTTTATTTTTTTACTAAAGCTCAAAAAATAATAATTATAAAGAAAATCTTGCCACTTATAATATTTATCCTAATTTTAGGGTTTATTAATTTAGTTAAATTAGGGTTACAAAGAAGACAAAACATTTCAGAAATATTTTGGATTTTGTATGAAAATTATAAACTGTATGATGTTTATTTTACCTTTGTTTGGTATATAGATAAACTTTTAGTTATGTTTCTTCATCAAAGCAAACAAAGAAATATTAAAATCATTCGAATGTAACGCAATCTTTCTGGTATGATAAATTCATACTTATTGTGCTCTATCTTTCTATTTTAATGCTTTTTGCGTAATTAATGCGTATGTAAAAAGATATTTTAACGCAAATTTTCTTTATTATTACAAAACAATCACTACATATTATAAAAGTGTAACACTACGTCTTTCTGTTCGCGTACATATACAACAATTATTTTAAACTGTAGAAAAACTCAAGCAGCCTGAGAGCTTTCATCTTGAACGCTGCCTAATTCCTTTTTAAAATATAATAAAAAAATATAATATGGTAGCATATATGGGGCGGGTAGCTAGTGTAATATTTAGACACTTTCGTATTGTAAAACATATTTTTTTTAAATATTTTCGTGATAAAAAGTAGGCTATGCTACTTTCAGGTTGTAAAGCTAACTCTATGCAAAAACTAGGTCGATCCGTCGCTTTCTTACAGCACTAAAGAAAGACAAACCCAAAAAACACTATCAAACTTTTAACATCAGTAAAGTTGCCGACATTTTTATTCACTGAGACCTCATAGTTTTAAAATTGCAAAATAAATCTATTTTAGATACGAATTAATTATATTGCATCATTACCTAAGTTTCTATAAAATACATAAATCTTAATACAACAATTGCTTAAAATTATTGATATAAAATTGTAGCAGACTTTATAAAATATTAAAACTAATACACTTAGCGAGTCCTAAAAAACTCATATTTATATAAAGAAACTTAAGTATATATCAATGCGAGAGGAATGCTCGAGTAACTTTGTGCTTCTTACTTTAATATAGTTAACTTGGTATTAGATAGATAAAAGTCCATTGCGCGCTTTGATATATCTCCGCGAATATCTATAGAACCGTACCTTCATTGGGAAGGGTCCTAAGCTAAGTGATGCCTTAGAAAGAGATAGAGGAGCGAGACGCAGCAACGGTTAGTGCAGGTTCAACGATCGACTCACGCGCAGTTTGTTGAACTGCAATCATTGCTTTGGAAAATAATCAGGGTTGCCACTTTATATTATGTAATAATTTTAGTAAATAAAAACATATTTATAATTTTTACGGAAACTATATATTCGCATACCTCTATAGTATATAATATATGTATACTAATATTGGCTGTATCTATTTTAATTTCAATTACATCAATGGATTTCAATCCATACACACATTTATAAATATGTATATGGATTAAACGATAAAAGCCTTTAAGCACTTTGGTTTATTTACATATAAATTGTAAATAGAGTATAGCTTTCAGAATATCCTAAAAACTAACTAGAAACATTGTAAATTTGAAATTTTTCAATCACACAAAAACAGATGCATAAAGATACTTTACAATCTGTTAAACAGAATAATTTTTGTCTCGAAAAATTCATTCGATTAATGTGAGTGGGTGAGTGTGATACTGGGAGCGTAATTAAGTGAGAGAGAATTTTTTCTGTTTACTTTGAATCCAATATTAAAAGTGTATTCATAACGTTAATTATTTGTTACAGGTAAAATTTTAAGCAGTACCTTATTTTTAAGTATGATAATGCATGTAAGTATTGAAAATATATAAAGAGGATGGCTCTATGTATGTAATTGTCATATGAGTATTGTACAAGTAAATTGTACGGTAAACAACCGATTTGGATAATATTTTTTTTGTTGCCCACATAATTTTGGTAGGTTGTGGAAAAAAACAAACGTCATTCCTTATTTTTTTTATACTAACTTCGCCTCTTTTCGGTGAGTTATAAGATTTACCTTTATATAGAAAACAATACCAGGAGAAAAATTAAAACCCTTAAGTAACAAAATTAGCTAGCAGTTTAGTTTTAATTAAATGCTCTGGAGCAAGAAAAGCTCTCTGTGCAGTAAAGTTTATTCAATACGATAAATGTTTTATATACTACTTAGTAATTTTGAGAATACTATACCTATTTATTGATATGTTTTCTGTGTTTAACTGTGAATAATTCAGTTAATGTCCATAAATCGGCCCAAACGTGTATAGAGATATAAATATACAAATATGTTCGCATATTATAAAATATTAGCAAAAGAATTGATTCGAAATTATCTTATTTACCAATATTCCATACACAAAGTTACGACTATAATTAAATTTAGCTTGCTACCGGTTAATTTAAACTTTGTTCAAGCTTATACATAACTTCCTGATAGTCTCTCGAATTAGTAACTAGTAATTGTATTTTGTTCCTGAGTATAAAGCAATAATGTTGGACATCTGGGTCGCAGTCCCATTTACCTGACCTAATTGATCATCAATTAATTTCCAATACTGCATCTCTATTTTGAACTGCGACCTTTATACGCACTATATGGTCGATGTTAAATAAATTGAGTATCAGCAAATTAATTTTATACTCATACCAAGGCAGGATTTAAAATATAATTAATAAATTTAATTTGGGATAACGCGTTCGAGCAACGGAGGCGAGGTAAATAAGTTCTTTTAAATCGGTCCTGGGTTTAACCCCGACTTCCTATTTAAATTGCATAATTTGACGATAATTTAAATTAGAATTACAGCCAGTCTTAACGCCTATAACTATACATATATTCTCTACTATTTAAGCTATCCGAGCACGTGCGAGAATATTTCAAAATTAAAATTAGTCAAATCGGTCCAGCCGTTTTTGAATTTTTGCGAGTCTAACGAACAACAATTCATTATACGAGTATATATATGTGAATTTCGATAGAATAAACTGGCGCGCCACAGCCCTGATTGTTAGTCTCCGGGATCGTGCGGCCGTCTTTCTCGCACAGGCGATTAGAGCGAGAGGGAGCATTCGCGGAAGAAAGTGCCTTACGTAACTCGTCACTTATCGATCGCTATACTCCACGTGGACATGTGCTTGCGCATGATCTCTAGTTAAAAAAAAAACATTTTTGGTAATGTCACTTTTTAATACCTGTAGAACAGGTTTTTATACTTTACCTTGTCCAAAAATAAATAATTTAATTAAAGGTAGTGGGAATGTCATGTCTAATGAATCTCATATGTTATATGTTTATTCCCAGACGGATTGACATTTTCCGAAATTTTTGACATTAAACGTCATATTTAAAGCATCAATTGTGTATAATTTATTTGTATAATTTGTCAAAACTTTTAAACATTATACACATAAACCTAGCTAAAATTGGTGAAGAGTTGAAGACTTAATGAAAATCTGTTTATTTAATTTTACGCAGTGATATATTGCTATATAAAATATTAGGCGCTTACCTATTTTATCTACATCGACACTATTATATATAGAGGGAAGACTTGATTGTTTGTAGTATTATCTGTTTGTTTGTTGCGAATAGACTCGAAAACTACTGAGCCGATTAAAAATTCTTTCAACGATAGAAAGTTCCATTCTTTCCGGGTAACAAAGGCTATGTGGTGTTGCCATAAATATTCTAATTAAAAATATATGGCCATTTAAGTGCCATACCGTGGTCATTTTATACATTGAAGGTTACTGCGTGTCTGTCTGAAACTACAGATCAGATTGTAATAATTCTTTAACTGCTAGATAGCTATACTATGCCAGAGTGACAAAGTGTTGCCATCGATATCATAATTAAAAGATGTGGCTAATAAAGTGCTGACGGGAAGAAATAAAATGGCCGTTTTGAATAAAGGAAGGAACTACTGATCCGATTTTAAAAATTCTTTCAGTGAGAGAAAGCTACTCTGTTCCTGAGTGATACACGTGAAGTAGTGTTATATGTTTCATATATATTTTTTAATTATTCGAATGTGACCATTTTGTTGCTATTGATCCGACTTTTAACATTCTTTCACTGAGAGAAGTCTATAGTATTCCCTTCTCTCTTCCTCTTATACTTTAATTCTCTCTCATCCTCTCTCTTTCATTTTTATCTTTATCTTTGACTTCTGTTTATTCTGTCACTTTTCACTTTTTCTCTCTATCTCCTTTATTTATCTCTCTTTAATTTTATCCTTGCTCTGTGCTTTTTGCTCCTTTATTATCTGTCTCTTTTCTCTTTTTTCTTTTTGTATTTTCTCCTTTTTGTCACCTTTACTAACTCTCTCTATCTCTCTCTTTTCAAATAGGACAAGCTACACGATTACAGAGTAACAATTTAAGGACATCAATTATAATATGGCTTCAAATACCCGGAGAGCAACTATGAATGGATCGATAAAAAGAAGCCTATGTGTCATTCCAGGTTATAAAGTATCTGTGTGACAAATTTTATTGAAATCCGATGAGCCGCTTTTTTCAAACATCTGAAAATCCAAACATACAAACTTTCACATTTATGATATTAAGTTAGACAGTAAGATAATCTTATATATAAAATCCTCGTGTCACAATGTTAGTTACCATACTCCTCCGAAACGGCTCGTCCGTTTTTTATGAAATTTTGTGTCCACATCGGGTAGGTCTGAGAATCGGTCAACATCTATTTTTTATACCCCCAAGTGATAAGGGTGGCCCACGGTGGCAAAACAACGTTTGCTGGGTCAGCTAGTCTTATATATATAATGCTCGTGTCACGTGTTTGTTATCGAACCCCTCCATTACGGCTGGACCGATTTTTATGAAACATTTTGTCTGTTATTTTTTGATAGGTCTCTGTCGGTTGTCGGTTGATAGTTTGCCGGGTTAGTTTATATGATTTTTGATTTTAATGATCGACGTTTTACATATATATAAAATACAAAGTTGCAAGCAAATAGCTTTGTTATTATAATTAGCCATAGAAATTGAATGACGCATATAATTCGATATTTGTCTTTATATATATTAAACCATATTTTACCATATATTAGAGTACATTTTGTTTCGTAGACGCTGTTAAATATAATTCAATTATTCCTTTGTAAATAATACAAATTGACGCAAACCTTGTTTCTATTCTGAACTTGCTAGGGTTGAAAAAAAATTAGATTATTAGATGATACTACACGTAACTACGCACCTCGCTGAGAGTAAACACAAAATAGTATAATTTTTACTAAGTACAAATAACGCCTTTTAATTCCAATGATGAAAAAAGCTATTTTGTAGTCGATTTGAAAGATTCTTATACAATACTAGCTTTTACCCGAAACTTCGTTTGCGATATTGAGGTAGTTTTATTAGCCTTTTTTTTCTCGCGGAGGAATGCATTTACGCATTGTTTATAATTGTTTATTTTTTTTTTAAATATACAAATTGTTCTTATCTAGTTGATGATGACTTCTTTTAGACTTTACAAAGCCTGTATAAGAAGTCATCGCTCTTCCATAACTGTACAGAATTTTTAACAATTAATTTTTTTTTTCTTATTTTAAACAACCTTAAACTTTATTTATATAATTTGTCTTAGTATAAATGTGTGTATGTGTGAATGAATGTGGATGTGTGTATGAGTGTGTATGTGTGTCTGTGTGTGCCCGCATGCGTATGGATATATACAATAAGAATCAATTTTTATTTATATAGATGGTATTTCGATTAGTGATTCAGTTTCGTCGTAGGTTTGGGGTTTCAACCAATTGATGACAGCTTTCTTTTGTTTCGTGTCTATATCGATATTTGTATTTATTTTATTGTATAAAAGAGCTGCTCGTTTCTTGTACTGAACACTAGCGAACATGGTTTTTGTAACTGGGATAGTGATTACTTGAAAGTTTCTTCTTTTCTTTGCAATATTTATATTATGTTGAAAATATTTAGAAGGTCACAATCTCGGTATAAGTCAGTTGTAGGATACCTAAAATTTTTAAAGTACATTAATTTTAGAAGAGTTCTTTGCGCCCTTTCTAACTCTAAGAATCGTGTTTTATAGGCACCACCCCATATGGGAATACAATAAGTTATAATGGACTGTACAAGAACAATGTACATATGTTGTTCAAGAGGGTAGGAGTAGACGAATTCTTTTTATTTGGTATGACGTTTCTAAGAATTTTGAACATCCAAATCATTTTTCTAATCCTACTGGAAACTTGTTCAATTTGCGGGTATGCATACCCTTTCAGACCCCGGTGGTGCCGGCTGTGTTATGTGGGACTCACCGACGAGCAGGTCGCCGCAATACCCACTAAACCTCCGCGGTTACCCTCCCCGTCATAATGAAACGTTGCGGGAACGCTGAACGCACTCTACCGCAAACGCCTCGACGGTCGACCTGTACTAAAACGGGCCTGCGCGCCTTCCGAGAGGTGTCCCGGGTAACGGGGACATTCTCGGTTCCCCAGAGGCATCAGGTGGCAGAAGGCGCGCGTATCTACGTCGTCTCCCGCCTGGTCGACCTCTACGGATCGGGTCGGATGAGATCACCGATTCGCAGAAGGAAGCAACAGCTAACCAGCCCGCCTTACTCCCGAGCATGGCCACCACCACACTCGGAATGAACAGGTCTCCGCCAATGGATGACACCAGGACATGGCGCTGGGGCCCGCATGCGGTGCACTCGGTCAAGACATGACAGACACTCATCACACTCATGACAAACAGGTGTTGGCTCCCTCCGGGCAATCTGGTGCAGATGCCCGAAACGCCTGTAGACATATTTAATACTTTTATGAGGTAGTCATACTAACTTTGCACCCCCCTTCTACCCCCTTAAAGGATTATTTTTGAAAAAATATTTTACACATGTTTCATGACTTTCAATGAAGAATCGTCGTAAAGAATTTCATTCAAATAATTTCATAAACGGCAAAGTTTCATACTAACTTTGCATCCCCGTTTCACACCCTTAGGGGGTGAATTTTCAAAAATCTTTTCTTAGTGCTCCCCTACATTATAAAAGCAACCCCTGTGCAAATTTTCAGTCAGCTTCTCCTTTTATGTATATAGATATAGATTCTTATATATTGTGCGAATAGAAATTTCATATAACATTTCGTACTGACCTGGGAGTCATTTCAAACTTATTTTCCAAAGTTAATGGTCGAGCATAGAATAAAGATATATAAGATGCATTGTTTGTCAGTATGTCTTTCTTTCATGCAGTAGTGGAGTGAATCTGGAAATAATTTATACTTCGTACAGAGTTTTACTACTTTTTATTCTGGAAAAATCCAAATTTCCTGTTGGGTAACCTTACACGCGAACGTTTATTTAAATTTATTTGCTCCTATTCATTCATATACAAAGGGAGCAGCCTTGACAGATAATATCAAGATCTTTAAAGAATAGTCTATGATGAACGCAAAGGTTAGGTCTCTCATTGTAAGTTTATATTTAGTATTTCTCATAGCTGTATTAGTCCATAAAGATCAGTCATTCATCATCAGCCAGTGCCACGGCATATACGTTGATTAAATTTTTACGAATATAAATTTGTACGAATTAGACTGCTACCCTGACACGACGCAGAAAAGTTTTATTTTATACGTAAGTAATATAATTTACTTATTATAACCATAATATATTGTTTTTATCGTTTTTTATTTTTTTATCATTCTTAGTGGGCGAGATGAGTAGATTGTTTTTATATAGGACATTAATATGAAAGTATAGATTTTTTATGAGAATAACTCACCATTATTTTGCAATTTTTTGCAAGTATTTTCACAACAAAAAAATTTGAGAACAATGTGTACAGAATCAAAAAATACATAAATAAAAATAAATATGAGATCCAAGTTCAGTGGGATGATAAAATCTCTTGCAATAGAAAAATTATAAAGGCATTCAAATAGAAGAGAGCTTTCAATTGAAAATTGCAGTTCGTCTTCATTTTATGCACGGGTGGTATCTGAGATTACTTTGATAGATACGTCTATAAGTAATTTAAAATGATTTTCCTATTCTACCGTTGAAAAGGTCTTTAATAACGATACAAGTAGATTCCGAGTTTCAGCCACTTTTGAAAGACGTCATTACTTTGCTATTCATATAATATGTATATTTTACAGAAATAAAATATACACACATAGCTTGTACTTGCTAGTATATGAGTTATAAGAACATATTTTCAATAAACTAATACTCGAAACTTTTAATAGCTTCCAAGAAAATTTGGAACGTGTTATTTACTTGTTACAATCTTGATCTTAACTTTAATAATGTTAGGCCGAAGTAACTGTCTGTCTGTTACGTAATCACACTTAAATCGCTATATCGATTTTAATGAAATTTAGTACAGAAATAGACTAGACCCTGGGAAAGGACTTAGTCTTCATTTTATCGCATCAAAGTGATTATTGATATAAAGATATAGCGGTATAGTGACAAATTATTATACAATCACCTTTCGAAGAAAATTACATATATATCTTTTAATCACCATCAACATTTTATTCGAACACTCAGAAACCATCCAAGGAACTTCAGCTCGGCCGGTTCGACTAGTTTAGAAATAAAATTAATCTATCAAGTTCATTTTTGAGGAAAGAGCATTAAAGTCAGTTATATAGTCGTAGATTAAATTAACTTGAAAATCTAAAATAGGCAACTTCTCTTACAAAGGCAATGGTTCACTTCGATTTCCACTTCACTTCGTTAACGAGATTGCTTGATTTGCTATTCCTGGATATGTTAATTCCACGACTATAAAACTAAAACTTATTCTTATATTGAAATACGAGTGGTTACATAGATTATTGTATTCGCTAATCGTTCAGTTTTAGTAAAAAAAATCGGCCAAGTACGAGTCGGACAGATAAATATAATTTATGTGTTGAGCTCTTACAGTAATAATAACCGTTTATCCCACAGGAATTCTTTTTTTTTTTTGCGGGATAAGTGTGAAATAAATAGGCTATATTTATAATTCTAGTTACATAATATATTTGTACAACATTTTACTTATATCCCTAGTTTAAACAAAACCTTTCAATCCCACAGGAATGCAGGTTATAAAGTATCTGTGTACAAAATTTCATTTAAATCTGTTCAACCGTTTTTACGTTATGCCTGCACATACAAAAAGATGCAAACCGACAAAATTTTTCAAAACTGTTTTATTACTTATTTTATTTCAATATTTTTTTATAAGTATAGATCCATATTTGCTTATCACTATACATCACTAATTAATTTGTCATAAATGGGTAATGGGTATATCTATAGTTTTACCATCACATATTATATATATATCTTATGTTCCTAGTATCCCGTTAGCTACTATGTTTATTTGAATACGTTATTTAATACCTTTGTGGATGCAATCCCACGTCCGGACATCCGAACTGAATAAACATGTTAGCTCAGCCGGCTGTTTAATCCACTCTGGTTCTGTGATATACCGCTATATATGTAACTTGTCAACCACCTCGGTTTCGCACGGGTGCAATTTATCACGTTAATTTTCAATACATCGCTGTATAAATATACTCAGGCGTTCAATAAATATTTTATTATTGTCCCGCAGGAACTATTATTTTATTCTGGGTTAAAAATTAGCCTATATGTAAATCCAGGTTATAAAGTATCCGTATGCTAAATTTTATTAAAATTCTTTCAGTCATTTTCGTGTGATTGAGTAACAAAAATTCAAATATTAAAACATACAATCTTTCAATTTTATAATATTAGTAAGATGTACTCGTATGACGAATATTCGTAGTATTTTTGTATTTAATACATATGTTGCCGTCGATGTAATGAATTATATGTATATTAGCCACTCTATCTATCTAACAACAAAATTATAGTTGCATATACACTAGTCTGTTCTGTGATAGAACTGATTTGGAGTCCTAGTCAACCTTGATGAAGTAATTTTATATCTTTGCGGGGAGCGGCCGCCTGCTGTGTAGCAACTAGCTGCCTATAGCAGCCAGACAACTGAACCTGTGGAGGCGAACTTAGGGTTTCACATAGTGTTATGGAAAGGCGGAAGTGTTGATTCCACGTTACTAACAGTACATACAGGTACGCGTCTACTCTCGTTAAAAAATTAGGCGCGCTAAACATCCAGCAAGATCAAAGTTAAGACAGTTTATTTCCCTTCTTATTAATTGTTTGATTTCCTATCAATTGTTATTTAAGAATTAGTATTAATTCCAAACTCGTCGTAGATTTTTATTTGGGTGGAAGTGGGTGTATGGGTGGCAATGTAATCGGCACTGCACGCGGAACTACAAACATCCAGCGACAGATATGCAAGCTCAATCTGCGTATAATAAACGTTTTCGATTCACTCGCATGTAAAGCAATCACTTGGACCCAGGTAAAGCAAATCTTCTACGAGGAATAGTTCAGGCGTTTGTTTGTTTATGTGCTTCAAATCACAAGCTTCAAAGGGCTTACGTTCTGTGATAAACTAGATTGGTTCTACGGTTTCCAATTTATGGTATATCAAGGTTTATTTTACAATTACGTTACGTTAACTTAAATGTATAAGAGGTATTACAATTACAAATTCACACTCTTTTTAATAATAATAGACTCAAAATGGCCGCAATAATAACTTTTCATAACGATCTTTTGTTTAAAAATGTTACATTTTACTTGCAATTAATTATTATATGAGGAAAAATTGTTTCAAAACGTGCCTGAAAGTTATACGTCCTTTAAGCTATGTGAAATCTGCCAACTCGCTCTTGGCCAAAATACTTCTTATTCTGGGTGGATGAACAGGCACCCGCCAAGCATCTTCTATGCCGGCGTGCTCAACTTATGAGCGCTTACACTTGAAGAGCAAAAAAAAAAACAAAAGGAATTCTTTCTTGACTGGCCTAAATTAATCTGATTGGCCCCCTTCAGTAGTTTATGTATTGCCTGTCTACAATTCTCGCTTTTTTAAGCAACTTTTTCTATCTATATATGCATATTTTCATTATGGCGCCCTTTAAAGATTCACAGCGCCTTTTCTGCACTGTGTTGAGACTTTATTGTATTGAGATGATAATTATAATAATATATAAAATAAATAAATTAAATCTGTAGGCAGCCTTGATTATAAGGACCTTAAACAATAATTAGCTACAGATTAAGTTAGAACTGTCTAACTGCAACAAAGACCAGTTCTTATAAATTATAGTATTAATTCTAAACACCTAACAATATGCGAGTAAACTTGTGTATATTAAGGCTTTGTAGTCTTAAAGTTTATATTACACTAGCGGCCTGCCCTCGCTTCGCTCCGGGTTTTTAAAGCAATATTATAATTGATGTCCTTAAATTGTCTCTATGTACATTTTTTAAATAATAGAATATGGCCATTTTGTTATTACTAATCCGATTTTAAAAATTCTTTCATTGTTAGAAGACTACACTATTCGTGAGGGAGAATGCGATTTAGTGTTGCCATGTACATTTTTTAAATAATAGAATGTGGCCATTTTGTTGTTACTAATCCGATTTTAAAAATTCTTTCACCGTTAGAAAACTACACTATTCGTGAGGGACAAAAATGATTTAGTGTTGCCATGTACATTTTTTAAATAATAGAATGTGGCCATTTTGTTGTTACTAATCCGATTTTAAAAATTCTTTCACCGTTAGAAAACTACACTATTCGTGAGGGACAAAAATGATATAGTGTTGCCATGTACATTTTCACACACACACTTTCTCTCTCTCTCTCTCTCTCACACACACACTTTCTTTCTCTCACCTTCTCTTTCTCTCTTTCTCTCTCCTTTACCTATTCAATTTTATTTTTGCTCTGTCCTCCATCTTCTATTATCTGTCGCTTTTCTTTTATTTTTGTTTCTATCATTTTTCTTTTTATAACTTTTTCTCACTCTCTCTCTCTTTTTTAAATAATGAAAAACTACACAATTACAGACAGAGTGACAATTTAAGGACATCAATTATAATATTTTTTTAAATACCCGGAGCGAAGCGAGGGCAGGCCTCTAGTATGTATATATATTCAGCCGCCCCCTCATCTATCCACTATAATGACAAGCCTATGTTACCAAGTTAATATCAAACGAAACCACTCGTTGAAATGTTTCATTTATAAGCTTATATCGAATTTTTAATCAATTTGATAATTAGCACTGTTTTATAACTTGACATATGAACTGTCGATGGATTGCTATAAAACAGTGTACCTAGAAGCTTTTATCCTCAGTAAATGAATGAATATTCATTCATTTACTGAGGATAAAAGCTTCTAGCTGAGACACAGTAAAGTATGGTAATTTATTAATCAGTTAGCAGACCGTGGTCTTTACTCTTCGAGTTTTTTAATGTTTACAATAAAAGTGTAATAATTGTGAATTTTTAAATATTATATTATTATTTGATAGTAGGTAAAGTTCTTCCTCTCTCGAAGTTCTTTTCAGACTTGTAAACTTAGTTTAACTTAGTTTTTATTGGTTCTGAACAAACTCACTCATCTCTGGTGGAAACGGAACCTTAGGAACAAACTTAACTTTGCGGTCGGATAAGTATAATCCCCATACACCAAGGTAGGTCGCTGTCAGTTCACTAAATACAATAAAATATTTTTTTTTTATAACTTAACAATTTTCGGATTACATTTGCATTCTAATTCTTTCTAGAATATCGGAGACTTTAATGAAATTTTTTTAAATAATATTTTCGACATATACGCGACTCCTCCTATCACCTAGAAAAGGGGTTATTAGAAAAAGGTTTCTAAGCGATAAGGAGTAAGTAGTGAAGCAAGGACTGTTTGCCTAGTACATAATATACACGCTTAACAATAGGTACTATTACTAAACTCCAAAAACTGAAGTAACCGAATAATGTCGGAGACAATCATAATAGAAGCAAATTAACTTTACAGTCGAAAAACTGTTTTCCCCTTACATCGAGATCAAACGGGTAATGTTCCAACCGCAAAAAACATTTTGTTTCGTGATGTAACTAAATTTTTTTTTTATTAGTATCTATCGAGAAAAACGGCTTATCTTTTGACTACATATTAATTAACACTAAGAAACTGCAGACCTAAGTATTTAATATTAATTTAAATGGTTGTATCTTTTGTCTACGTTGACTTTGACAGATTGTCCTGGCAGTTAGACAGTTGGACCCTGTAAGGGTTCCCTTTTTCTTTAAAGGTACGAACCCAAGAAATAGCGGTTTCTTAATCGTCTTTATTTAATTCTTAATCGTAAGGAAATCTTTATTCGAAATATGCTGATTACAAATTTGAAATTTTGCTATTATTATAATTATTTAAACATTAAACTAAACTCATTATGCTTTGATTATATTTTTAAAACAATTATCCGACTTTTTACTATGTTAAAACTGCATTTACTGCTGAAATTGAATTTACAAACTTGTTCACGTATTTGTAAAGGTTTCATAAATGAAAATTAATTTACTTTCACAAATTACATACCACGGTCCAACTAAAATCAAACAATAGTGCTGTTAATTACAAAATACACAATTTGCCATGAAAATTAAAACCAAAGCTATTGTGATAATTTAAATTGAATATTGATATTTTGTAACAACCGCCATTATCCGTAAGTAAGAACCATTTTAACGAAAAAGTGACCCTTTGATCTGACCTGAGCTTCTTTAGTGTTTTGACGAACAATATTGAATATTATTTATATCCATTTTGATCAAACTTTATAGGTTTCTCAGGGAAGCGAACGTCGTCGTCATCAATGGTGCTGCCACCTCCAACGGGCCTTGGCCTGGTCTAGTAAAGCTCTCTAACCGCTTCGATCGAAAGCTTCCACTCTCCAGTTATTTATATTCGTAGATAGTGCGTCCATGTCAATACTATCTCGCCATCTCAGTCTGGGTCTTCCTGAATTTCTTATGCCTTCCGACTTAGATTGTTCCAATTGTTTTGGTATTCTGTTATTATCCATGCGCTGTATGTGGCCGGCCCATCTTATCCCCATACAATGCGTACAGCTCATAGTTGTATCAAATGCGCCACTGACCATCTTCCATTACAGGGCCGTAAATACGCTTAGAACACTACCAACAACTCTTCATTTCTTTTACTTAGTACTGAAGTTTCAGAGCAGTAAGCCGTTCTTGTTGACAATTTTGATCGCGGATAGCGAAGAAGGCTAAAGTAGCATCGATTTGCGGCCATAATTCTACGATCGATTTCTTCAATTACATCGTTACGATTCATTACTAAGGATCCCAAGTTTAGAATTGCTTAACCTGTTCAAAATTATCTTGACCGAAGGCGATAATTTGCGGATATTCGATCTGAGACTTAGTAGCACTCATATATTTAGTTTTTTCGGTGTTTACATGGAACCAGGAAGCTAAGTACGCTTATTTTAGCACAGGATCATTGAGTACATTGATGAGCTTGGATGGTACCCCTATTTCTTCCATAGCCTGATAGAGACAGTCACGGCTTACATTGTCATAGGCGGCCTTGAAATCAATAAAAAGATGGTGTGTGTCAATATTAAATTCATACGCTTTTCCAAGGACCATACTAAGATAAAATATTTGATTTATTGTTGATCGATTTGGATGGAAACCACATAGATATTCTCAAAGTTTGGGCTCCACAAACGGAAGAATTTTGTTGGATAGTATGTTGCTGAATGCTTTGTATGCTTTTCAAGAAGCGAAATACGGAAGGGAAGCGAACGTGTCGCTATACAATTCGTGTTAATATTTTTGCAACATATTAAAAAGTTATGCCATGGACTTCGGCCATATAAGAGAGTGACTCTTCTGCATAACTCGCCTTTTACGAGAAGTTCTCATGAACTAAATTTTTATTTATTGCTTTACTCAAGTGTAAAGTAGAGAGACAAAAAAATCCTAAGACTTATATAACCTAAATAGTAATCTTTTTAAAACACTTAAAATAATGATATTAAAGCTCCATAATTTTTAATTAATTTTCTCTATTATTACCCCGATTATTACTATGCACTTTTACCGAGGCTAGGTAAATGAAGCGATTCTATTGGTTCTTAACAAACATATCCCTCGCTACACATCCTGGGACGATCTTTTTATGGCGACGTCGTGCATGAACTCGTCTAGAAGCGGACGAAGCGGCTGCTTTTAACAATTGCATATACGTAAAGGACTCACTTCTGTTTTTGATTTAAAAACAGGGGCACCAAAAACTACTGGAGGGGGCGCAATCATATTATTGTAGGCGGACTATGACAGCAATTGCATCATTATATTTTTTTTTGTTTTCTTAAAAATCGGGCTTACTATATACACAGTGCGTCCTCCTACTACTAGGTACTACTACTACTACACAACCTCGCATATCTCTGATAGAAACGCTGCCTTAGGCATATGTAATTAGTTATCGTAAGTAATAAAGGCTGATATCTTAATTATTTGAAACATTTAATTATTTGTACCTTTAGTACCTACTGTAAAGTAATTCTATCTTTATTAGTTGTCAACCATGAGGCGTCACTTTGTTACTCTCATGTTACATGTATTATTTGCACGTCAAATACCATTGTTCCCTTATTACAGAAATATATTTTAAAACCTAAAGTTAACCCACGTGTCGGCAATTTTAAAACCTAAAGTTACGTGTCGATACTCATCATTGTATAAGTTATTTTTATACACAAGGTCTTGACAAATTGTTCTAAAACTCTTTTACAAAGTTAATATGATCCTTATTATTTATAGAGAATATAAATATGGACTTATTGGTGAATAAAAAATACCCATATCTTTAAAACGGTAGAAATATTAGTAAGTGATTCAATGAAGTGTATAGAAATGTTAAAAAAAATCTTATAATTTGTAAATTTGTGCCATGTACTATCGCTGTAATAACGTGTGACCAATTTTCAGTTTAATGCGACTCTATGTAAGATTGAATTATATATTCTGAGCGCGTTATTAGCTGTTAACTAAATTACTTGTTAACTAAAATAATTAAATTTGTCTTAAATAATTAAAGTTATATCGGTATATGTTTCAGAGCAACAGGCTGAGAGCGCAAGTGCAGCGAGTGGGAAGGCTGCTGTGCCCTGCAAGGTTTGCGGGGACAAAGCGTCGGGGTACCACTACGGGGTTACTTCCTGCGAGGGTTGCAAGGTGAGTGCAGTTGCATCGGCGGCTCCGGTAGCTACGGGCGTGCATCTACGGCGTAGCACCTTGCTACAAAGGTAAGTTTGGTAAGTATTTCGTATATACTTATTATTTATTTAACTTTGAATATTTTAATTATTTTTGCGTTCATTATAGTTTTATTTAGAATAGTTTTGTTAATTTAAACTTTTCAAAGTACTAGGTTTGTAGTGTACTAGAGCGTTCGTCTTATTTTAAAAGGACAATAACTTTTTCTGGCATCTGATTTAAAGAAATATATATTTTATGACCTGCAGCAATATGATTTTAAAAATCGTACCCAATACCGGGCAGTAGTTTTTGCGACAGGCAGCTAGATAAATAATAAAGTTATATTGGTATTATAAAGATTTTTCACATTAAGTTTTGTTAAATATCTTTCATAGACGTTCGCAAATTACATATTTACTATTATACGTAGATCTTATTATTCTTATAACGATTATTAATGTAAAATTCGGTCTGTTCCGTAGATATTGAATTAAGGAATAAACTTAACTTTGCCGTCGGAAAACTGTAGTCTTCATTAATCAATATAGGCCGTAGTCAGTTTACTAAATGCAATAAAATATTTTTTTTGGTAATTACCCGTTTTCGGATTATATTTGCCTTACTTTGGTTACGGAGCCATAAAAATTAGATAATGAAAATTATTCTTAGGATAGAAAATTTATTTCTTTCAAATTAATGTAATGCTTAACCAATGTTGCAATAAGCAAAATCAGATTTTTGCGTTTTGCTTAATTTTTATAATTCTGTTTTTAGTTTATTTCTTTTTATTGTATTAATATTATGCAAATAAATTATTTTTATTGAATTAAATTACTATTTTAACAAAAGTTATATATATCTGTAGAAAAATCGGAATTGCTGTTTTCTGTAAATATGATTATTTTGTCCGCGGCCGCATCCATAAAATAACTCAATAACAAATTAAACTTTAAGAATTAAAGTATAAAAATCTAGCTGTCAGTTTGTCTGTTAACTTTCTAATATAATATTATCTGTAGTTATTTCTAGAAACAATGTGGTACTAATATCATCGAGATTTTAATTATTTATAACCAAATATGTCGTTAATATTATTACGCGTTGGATTAGGAGAAGCATAAGAATATATTTAGTTTTTTTTAGCTTAAGCTTAAATTATTTAGCTTAAATTATTTACAGAAAACCTCTTATTGTCATGTCTAAAATATGCTAATTAATAGTTGAAATATATGTAATATTACTAAACACACAAAACTTTGAATGTTCTAAGAAACATTACACAAACTTAACTTTGCCTTTGAAAATCTGTTTTTCCCCTTAAATCAAGATCAAACGGGTAATTGTCCAACCGCAAAAAATATTTTGTTTTGTGATGTAACTAAAATGTACGAATTTATAATACTCTTCATTTTATTTTAATTTATTTAATTATTGTCAATTATATTGTAATAGATTTTGGATAGATAGATGATAGCAAACGCTCTGATCATTATCATACTTATACATATATTTTGGAATTATCTCGATTTTTCTTTACAAGAATTTTACCACATCGTTTTTATGATTTCTCTCTCCTCCACTCTCTTTTATTACCTGTCTCTTGTTTTCTTTAAAAAATTTTTATGAAAATTAATGACATCATGTACACGATGCGAAGCGAGGGCGGATCGCTCGTTGTGAAATAGTTATTGGAAAGTTTAAATTAGTTCAGTCAGTTCCATATTCGACTTTTAGATGAATCTGTAAATTATTCAAAAACTATTGTACTGTGCAACAATAGTTTTATTATGAGTAAATATTACTTATTACATTGTAGTTAATCTTTTATATTATCTGTGATTTTTAAAAAACTAAAAAAAGAGAGATTGGTGCATTTTAATTAATCATCATCATCAATCATCATAATCTTTGTTGCATTAGAATGAAATCTATAATAATATTTTTTAATTTTTAAATTAAAATAAATATATTTAAAAAAAAGATCAAAAATGAATCGATATACGACGTTAAGTGTGACGTCACACATTATCAAAAAATTTTTGAGAATAGTAACACTTGATATTAAATTTGTATAATACAAAGTTTTCTACAACACATAAGCACAGGCGCTTTAGAAAAGCTCGTATCTGCTCACTTCAATATATTTTTACTTTAGATTTTATGTCTCTGATATTTAATTAAATTAATATAATAATATATTGATGTAAGCTATCGTTTAATAATGTATAAAGTAATATAATGTATAGATATGTATGTAAATGAAATATTATCCGTTTTAAAGTGTATTCAGAATGGTTAAATGGCTTAGGCTATTTAACAACCTGCGTTGTCTCCTGTAAACAGATTTTGCAAGTTAAATTTGATCGACTTTCCGGCTTCAGATTAAGCTAAAATGTAGATGTAAATTAGATGTCAATATATGATACGGCCTAGAGATGAGGGAACTCGATAGTAAGACTACACAATTCCATCGAGAGTAGTTGTGTGAAGGACACTCAGATAAGAGCCAAGAAGAGCCATGCCTACGTTAAAGTATAAAATCTGGAACAATCGCGATCCAGGACACCCTATAAGCAACCCAACAAAAAATTCATTAAATAGTTCCGTACCTTAAAAGAAATAAGAAAACTATGTCAAATTAAAAAGAAATAGTGGTTCGGGCGTTGGATTCACTATCGATAAGTCGTGGGTTCAAATCCCGGACATTGGACTACTGGCGTGGCCCACTCCTGACACAAGCATTTTACCTTACTAGGAGGGATAAAAGGAATACTTACACTACTAGTATGTGATCCATACTGCTAGTAATCTTTAAAAAAAAAATGGGGGATCAATTCGTTGTCCGTCTGTCTGTCAAGATACCTTTTTTCTTTAATCATGAAAGCAGTATGAAGCAAGGTCTTATAGTAGGAACAAAGTAAATAAATTGAAAACTGTTAATTGGTAGTTACATCACCACAAAATTAACTTTTTTAATGTCAAATACAAAAATCTGTAGTCCCTTAACGCTGTGAAAAAATCAAATTTCCAAGTCGAAGTATTGAAAAGATATATATGATTAACTAAAATCGTGTAATTTAGTATGAAGCAAGGTCTTATAGTAGGAACAAAGTAAATAAATTGAAAACTGTTAATTGGTAGTTACATCACCACAAAATTAACTTTTTTAATGTCAAATACAAAAATCTTTAGTCCCTTAACGCTGTGAAAAAATCAAATTTCCAAGTCGAAGTATTGAAAAGATATATATGATTAACTAAAATCGTGTAATTTAGTATGAAGCAAGGTCTTATAGTAGGAACAAAGTAAATAAATTGAAAACTGTTAATTGGTAGTTACATCACCACAAAATTAACTTTTTTAATTTCAAATACAAAAATCTTTAGTCCCTTAACGCTGTGAAAAAATCAAATTTCCAAGTCGAAGTATTGAAAAGATATATATGATTAACTAAAATCGTGTAATTTAGTATAAAGCAAGGTCTTATAGTAGGAACAAAGTAAATAAATTGAAAACTGTTAATTGGTAGTTACATCACCACAAAATTAACTTTTTTAATGTCAAATACAAAAATCTTTAGTCCCTTAACGCTGTGAAAAAATCAAATTTCCAAGTCGAAGTATTGAAAAGATATATATGATTAACTAAAATCGTGTAATTTAGTATGAAGCAAGGTCTTATAGTAGGAACAAAGTAAATAAATTGAAAACTGTTAATTGGTAGTTACATCACCAGAAAATTAACTTTTTTAATGTAAAATATAAAAATCTTTAGTCCCTTAACGCTGTGAAAAAATCAAATTTCCAAGTAGAAGTATTGAAAAGATATATATGATTAACTAAAATCGTGTAATTTAGTATGAAGCAAGGTCTTATAGTAGGAACAAAGTAAATAAATTGAAAACTGTTAATTGGTAGTTACATCACCACAAAATTAACTTTTTTAATGTAAAATATAAAAATCTTTAGTCCCTTAACGCTGTGAAAAAATCAAATTTCCAAGTCGAAGTATTGAAAAGATATATATGATTAACTAAAATCGTGTAATTTAGTATGAAGCAAGGTCTTATAGTAGGAACAAAGTAAATAAATTGAAAACTGTTAATTGGTAGTTACATCACCACAAAATTAACTTTTTTAATTTCAAATACAAAAATCTTTAGTCCCTTAACGCTGTGAAAAAATCAAATTTCCAAGTCGAAGTATTGAAAAGATATATATGATTAACTAAAATCGTGTAATTTAGTATAAAGCAAGGTCTTATAGTAGGAACAAAGTAAATAAATTGAAAACTGTTAATTGGTAGTTACATCACCACAAAATTAACTTTTTTAATGTCAAATACAAAAATCTTTAGTCCCTTAACGCTGTGAAAAAATCAAATTTCCAAGTCGAAGTATTGAAAAGATATATATGATTAACTAAAATCGTGTAATTTAGTATGAAGCAAGGTCTTATAGTAGGAACAAAGTAAATAAATTGAAAACTGTTAATTGGTAGTTACATCACCACAAAATTAACTTTTTTAATGTAAAATATAAAAATCTTTAGTCCCTTAACGCTGTGAAAAAATCAAATTTCCAAGTAGAAGTATTGAAAATATATATATGATTAACTAAAATCGTGTAATTTAGTATGAAGCAAGGTCTTATAGTAGGAACAAAGTAAATAAATTGAAAACTGTTAATTGGTAGTTACATCACCACAAAATTAACTTTTTTAATGTCAAATACAAAAATCTTTAGTCCCTTAACGCTGTGAAAAAATCAAATTTCCAAGTCGAAGTATTGAAAAGATATATATGATTAACTAAAATCGTGTAATTTAGTATGAAGCAAGGTCTTATAGTAGGAACAAAGTAAATAAATTGAAAACTGTTAATTGGTAGTTACATCACCACAAAATTAACTTTTTTAATGTCAAATACAAAAATCTTTAGTCCCTTAACGCTGTGAAAAAATCAAATTTCCAAGTCGAAGTATTGAAAAGATATATATGATTAACTAAAATCGTGTAATTTAGTATGAAGCAAGGTCTTATAGTAGGAACAAAGTAAATAAATTGAAAACTGTTAATTGGTAGTTACATCACCACAAAATTAACTTTTTTAATGTCAAATATAAAAATCTTTAGTCCCTTAACGCTGTGAAAAAATCAAATTTCCAAGTCGAAGTATTGAAAAGATATATATGATTAACTAAAATCGTGTAATTTAGTATGAAGCAAGGTCTTATAGTAGGAACAAAGTAAATAAATTGAAAACTATTAATTGGTAGTTACATCACCACAAAATTAACTTTTTTAATGTCAAATATAAAAATCTTTAGTCCCTTAACGCTGTGAAAAAATCAAATTTCCAAGTCGAAGTATTGAAAAAATATATATGATTAACTAAAATCGTGTAATTTAGTATGAAGCAAGGTCTTATAGTAGGAACAAAGTAAATAAATTGAAAACTGTTAATTGGTAGTTACATCACCACAAAATTAACTTTTTTAATGTCAAATATAAAAATCTTTAGTCCCTTAACGCTGTGAAAAAATCAAATTTCCAAGTCGAAGTATTGAAAAGATATATATGATTAACTAAAATCGTGTAATTTAGTATGAAGCAAGGTCTTATAGTAGGAACAAAGTAAATAAATTGAAAACTGTTAATTGGTAGTTACATCACCACAAAATTAACTTTTTTTATGTCAAATATAAAAATCTTTAGTCCCTTAACGCTGTGAAAAAATCAAATTTCCAAGTCGAAGTATTGAAAAAATATATATGATTAACTAAAATCGTGTAATTTAGTATGAAGCAAGGTCTTATAGTAGGAACAAAGTAAATAAATTGAAAACTGTTAATTGGTAGTTACATCACCACAAAATTAACTTTTTTAATGTCAAATATAAAAATCTTTAGTCCCTTAACGCTGTGAAAAAAATCAAATTTCCAAGTCGAAGTATTGAAAAGATATATATGATTAACTAAAATCGTGTAATTTAGTATGAAGCAAGGTCTTATAGTAGGAACAAAGTAAATAAATTGAAAACTGTTAATTGGTAGTTACATCACCAGAAAATTAACCTTTTTAATATCAAATATAAAAATCTTTAGTCCCTTCAAGCTGTATAAAATTAAATTTCTAAGTCGAAGTATTGAAAAGATATATAAATTAAAAGCCCCGAGGCGGTTTCTGTTGATGACATGATATATCATGAAGCAAGGTCTTATAGCACTAGTATAATATATAATATATGCAGAAAACTGTAAATCTGTAGATAAATCATGAATAATATTTTTTCTATATCTGTAGGTTATGACACATTACTTGAGGAATTGTGAAGTTAACAAATTAAAATCAATATTAGACATGTAATTCTGTAATCTCTTGAAGCTACGAAAAATCATACACATAAGTGAATCAATCAATAAATACCCGATTTATACAGGAGTGATGAGTAGTTTTACTATAGGGCATTCTACGTTAAGCGGACAAGAAAAAGTCGATGTTTGCGTTTTCGCCTTCGATACAGATACAAAATATTTTATAGCTTAAACTCTGGTTAATGTGTTAGACTATACTTAAATAAAGTATAATATAACAATGTTAATTGTATTAGCTTCATAAATATTTAATTTAATTTAACGAATAAATAACAAAATATGTTTTTATACGTTCTCCATTACTTATTTTTCTCGTCTTCCTAACCTTTTATTTGCAAAAATCTTAAATGTACAAACATCGAGATGTCCAGTTTTCTAGACAGTATTACTAAAGCTAATAATGTAATTTTTACTATAACATGATATCAGAAGCACACTCTAGGTCTCTAGCAAATGATTCTTTTATATGATAATTCCAGTAAAAAAACTCTCCTACTGATTAATGTAAATTGAGTGGAAAGTTGTTAAGATATTGTAGAATTGCTGAAAGGTTCTTACAAATACAATAACTGTAAATATTAGTAATAGGTCAATTACAAAGTTGATAAAGTTTTTTTACAATCCAATAAGGTAAGAATACAAACTATTGAATATTGAATTGAATCAGGCGTTACTTTGCGGAAATTCATGATTTAAAAGGAATCAATAGGTTACCTTAACCAGACTCGTATAGCACAACCCAGAAGAGCACCCTGCCCACGTAAAAGAGAGACGCCCAAACAAGGACACACCACACAAGTAGGTAGCTCGACGATCTAACAACCAGACTCGTACGGTACAACCCGGAAGGGCACACCGTTCACAGAAAAGTGTAACGCGCGAACCCCAACCAGTACACACCACACAAGTTGATAGAGATCGACTATCGTCGTACGTTTCGCTCCGTAACCGAAGATGATTCCTCCTCCTCCTGAAGATGCATTTATTTTTATCTATCAACTAGTGAAACTTATATGTTTTCCAAAGTTTTCCAGTTTATATATAAAAACTGTATAATGTTTTAAAGATATTAAAGCCATTCGTTTCATAACTTGACTTTTTTAAAAGCTTTTTTGTTGTTATGTTCGTACATTTTTTTTAAAAGAAGTCTTCTATATTTTAATACAAACTTTATTTGCATGTCATATTCAAATCGGCTAAGCTGACACTAAGTATTTTAGATATCTTCTATGTACAGATATTCGTAGACACTTTCCAAGAGTTGAGCAGGCTTGAGTATTTGATCCACAGCGAAGTGATCCTATAAGTATTCCTTTTTTCCTTTTAAGGTACGGAAACCTAATACATCAAAAGCTGTTTTTAGATATGTAATTTAACTATAGAGAACTCGTTCATTTCAGTAGAAGTTTGAGAAACGTTACCATGCAACTTGTTGCTGTAAAAGGAGTGCCTTTACTCGTATATTTTGTTATTTTACCTTGCTGGCATTTGTATGGATTCGTTGGATATTCAAGAAATGGCAACAAGTGTCTGCTTCAACTAAAGAATATTTTATATATAAAAAAGTGTAACTTTTCCAATGCATAAATACAGATATTTAAGAAAACTTAATGTGAAGAGTCTTTATAACACCAATAGAATCATTTAACATAAATAAATATTTTCCGATATCGATTCCGATACTCGATACGCCTATTTAAACCTTTATTTCAGTACAAAAATAACTGCTTTATAGTTTCATCACTCTGACTGTCCATATAAGAAGGTCTGAAAGTCAGTCTGGCTCTATATTTAGTTTTAGATCTATTATATTACGATCAGTTATTTATCTCATGCCAAAATCTTTGGATTACAGATTGAAATAGATACCAAATTTGAATTTTCTATACAAAAATTTGTGAAATTTGAATCTACATTAAATCCCTAATCCAAAGATTTGAGATTTCATTAATAACTTCGGCCGTATAATTACAAACTCTATGTGTACATAATAAATTTTTATTTATACTATATACATTTATTCTAAAATAAAATATAGTTCGTTTTAGTGCATGAGTGAAAGATTGAATTAATATTTTTATCTGTCTATTTTTATACTTCAGAGCAGTTTGGAATGTTTACAATCTACTAATTTCTCTAATAACAAAATAGGCACCCCAACAAGTATACAGTGGCGGATTAACCAAGCGCAGGGGCCGTAGCATCTTGTAGCCCCACAAGTGGGCAAGGAGAGATAAAAAAAAATACCGCCCGTACTTAACCAAACCTATATTTGCTAATGAATTTCAAGTTTTATAACTTTTACATACTTGAGAAATCGGGGGGAGCTTTAAGCGTAGCTACTCGGGGCCCGTAGCAAATTCCTACATCTGTTTCGTAATTAATGCGCCACTGCAAGTATATTGTAACCCCATATTCGCTAAAATATTACTTTTATTTTTTATAGGTATACCTTTTTTGTTTTCGAGTCAATACGCTAATTAGCTTGTATTCAAAGACGCAGAAGTGAGAAACAAAAGATCTTGTTTTTCCACCCTCCGTGTATACAAGAAGCTCTATAAACTCAACAAGAAAAAAAGAAATAAGTTTCTATAGTAATACGAATTGCTTATCATTCTTAGCAAATAAAATTGTAATAATTTTCTTCATACAATGTTATTTACATAAAATTTCTGTAACGCATATCATTGTAACATAAATTAGATGTATTTTTATATTGATTTAAGATTAAAATATTTTATATTAGGAGCTAATTAATAATATTTTTTTGTGTTCATTAATCCAACATTGATATGAAATATTAAAATAATTTATGACTGTGAGCTCCGTTAAAAAAGTACTATGAAATTGTTATGTCTACCAAGCTACTACATAAATATATTTATATAATAGTGATTTATGCAACTGTTGTATAATAGGGGTATTAAAACACGAATGTCGGTTTATCGATAATAGTATCACATGAGTGTTGTAATACCTAATTATCAATAGTTGCATACAAGACTTTATCGACTCCTTTAATTAAATCCTCTTTAAAAGACTCTAAAACAGTTAGCCTACTGCTAACATTACAACACCCACTTCTAGTAACCTTACATCACCCATCACTGAATAGGTATATACAAATAAACTAAGTATTCATATAACAATCATTTATTGTAGTTGTAATGAACATTTTGTATACTGCAATTATTAAAATTCACTTTAATGTGTTCTTTAATGTTGGAAGGTAATCGCTCATTTTTTTGTAAACAAAACAATAAATATATCACAGAAAAATGGCGGGGAATCGAATAGCATTTTTCTTTACGGCGCACGTGAATGACTGTTATTTTTTTGAAATTCTACAGATACCACTCTTCGCGCATAAAGGAGTAAGAATGTGGCTGTCTGTTGAGTAAACCTTTGCACAAGAAGAATCGAAAAAAACAAACGAATGTTATTATGAAATTCAGTACAACATTATATCACTCCTCTCGATGATGTAATGGTTATTAGGGCATTGGGTGTTTTAATGTTGCCAATAAGTAACTAACTGATTGTGAATCTTTTATAGAAGATTTAAATCATGGGACTAGATTTTTTTTTTAAAAAGATTACTAGCAGTATGGATCACATACTGCTAGTATTTCCTTTACCCCTCCAACTAAGCTAAAATGCTTGTGCAAGGAGTGGGCCACGCCAGTAGTCCAATGTCCGAGATTTGAACCCACGACTTGTTGATCGTGAATCCAACGCCCGAACCCCTGAGCTACTGACGCTTGAATACACTTGATTAGAGATGCTCTTATTGTTTACATCAGACAAACTAAATGTCGTTACGATTCATTATTTCATTGGCAAGTATTTTTAACAGAATTTTAATTGGCAGTTTTACATTAATACTTAATTTCTGTATATTTAAAAAAAAATCTTATGCCATCGATTGTGGGTAATATAAGTGAATTTTCCAGGGTTTCTTCCGGAGGAGCATCCAGAAGCAGATAGAGTACCGTTGCCTGCGTGACGGGAAGTGTCTTGTGATTCGGCTGAACAGAAATCGCTGCCAGTACTGTCGGTTCAAAAAGTGTATTGCTGTTGGCATGAGCCGAGACTGTAAGTATTACACTCGTCAATAAGTAATAACTTTGTGTCCAAGAAAACTCCCGAATAAACTACTTCAACTTAACTCTCGAAAAAATACATCATTTGCGTATCTTTGACGTTTAGTTTGAAAATAATAATTTTTCTTAATTTTCTGACCTCATTAAGTAAGTAGAAGTTGAAATGTAAATGAAATACGGTACTATAAAGACGATACAGCTGAATAATCGTATCAATGAGACGATATTATATAAAATCGATATAACACGAAAAGCTTCAAGACTGAAATGAACTGAAACTGAACTCTATGAAAGTTTATATTGTAAGATAATTAAAAATTGAATTTTATATGGAATTGCATCATAAAAATGTATCAGCGTAGGTTCAATGTACTAGCTACACTGAGTAGGTCTAATGTACCCTATTCGGCACAGATCAACGCCCTGCACCAGTGCACCGTCATCTCTATTTTCCAATTGAGGAATCGAGCCCCGAACCGATAGATGCATCGCATTTCATTACTTGCATCGGATTGGTGTGATCGCATTTACTATTTATCAATGAGAGTTTTTTCCACAGCTGTGAGATACGGAAGAGTTCCTAAAAAGTGTAGAGAATCAGCTAATACGGATAACAACCTGGAATTGCCTACAAATATGGCGTCGACTTCTGCCCAACCTGCACAACCTCTCCAACGAACCCAACCTGCCCAACCTGTCCAACCTGTTCAACTTGCCCAATCTATCCAACCTGTTCAACTTGCCCAATCTATTCAACCCGTCCAACCTGACCAGCCTGTTCAACCGTCCCAACCGGATCCACCATCCTTAGAACAAATGAAATTGGGTTGCTCCCATGAAGACTTCATCAGGGACCTGGCCAACGTGATGATTAAAGCTCATCATAGCACTAACGGATTCAATGAGAAAGCAAAACGCAATTTGCAACTTCATTTCATCGATTTCGATGATGGAGATATACCTGTTTATGGTAAGTTTAAATATTAGCTATTATATTTTGAAGTGTTATTTATGGCGGCCAGCGACCCCTCCTGGATTCTCACGGTTAACATAATAAACATTAACCTTCCTCTTGAATCACTTTGCCTATTCATGAATATCGCATACTATTGCGTAGCTTAAAATATTGAACCGCACAGACAGCGGGAAGAGACTTTATTTTATACTATGTGAAAGATAAACTAACAGTTGGTCCACATGATGGTTAGTGGTCACTTTAAGCCATCTCTTGTTTTCCGATGCCTTGGCCTTGGCCTTGAATAGTGACATAAAGAATGCGGCGGTTTTGAACTTTCATATGACAGCAAATCTCTAATGCTGTTTAAGAATAGATTGTCGCCAAAAGTTTATTTGGCAGGAATATTCATAAAAGTTTTATGAGATTCTCTCATTTTTGTCTATGTTGTTAATATTTAAATTTTTCAATAAAAACTTACCCCTTTTTTATCGCAGTTATCGTTAGTGATTAAATAACGATAAACTTATTACCGATATTTTCTATACTCATTATAAAATCGTAGCCATGACACATTACATTAGATTAAGAGATTTCTGAAAAAAAAAGTAGTAAAAGACGCGCGAAATAAGTAATCAAACACTCCTCTTCTGGACCGATTTTATCGAAATTTAGTACACATACTTTATAAAAATAGGGTACATTATAATAATAATAATAATTTATTTATTTCACCATTATTTTACAATATTTAATATTGAAGTCACTAACTCCTGCGCTAGATTATGTGTACCTGAGTTGCAGAAGTTAGTGCCCTCTTCCATTAAAGCAAAAAACAAAGTGAAATGTAAACCAAACAGCTACAAAAAGTCGTATTAAGTAAAATATAGAAATCAATTTAGCAATATGAGCAAAAACAAAATAGTTAAGAAAAAAACGCCTACCCCTTGATACGCCTTAAAAATAACAATATATTTTAATATATTAATCAACAATTTTAAATGTTGTATTATAAATTTAGAGATAAAGTTTTGTTGTCGTCTAGCAAAAGCTGTACGTAAAGATGGAAGGTCACATTACTTCTAATTTTTCGCCTTTCATTACATAGGATTTTATCATAAGAAGCTACTCGAAGTTGCATAAGTATAAGTTAATAAATATATAATTCCCTAACTGTTAAAACTTCGCAATTTTTGTATAAGGAATATAATAAGGAAATAAATAAATAAATAATAAATAAATCTTTATAGTATGTAGCTTAAAGTGAAACATGGAATTCTTTAATCCCTGAAAAATCAGAGTTCCTGTGAGATAAGCTTTATTATTCTTACAAGAACAGCTGAAGGGATATGTATGAAACTTAGAATACTTTTATCTTAGAACGAACTTAGGTGTACGTAGACGAAATCATACGGGTCGACTTGCAATAAATATATATAGTAATTCTGCACAGCGACTAGTTCAGCAGAGCCGCCCCTAATCGTGTCAATTGACTGATTGATCGATTCCAACGGAAGTGTGTAGTTTAATGCACACATTATGCTCTTCAATATTATAAACGCAATAATATAAATAAAAGTGAATTGTATTATGTAGTAATTTTGTATGTGTATCCCGCGCATCAATTCAGAAAATATTGATAGTATATTGTATAAAAATCTCAATAAAATAATATGTTTGCTTGACCGTTGACAATTCTAGCTGCACCACTAATATAGGAGTGAAGTAGCGACTGAAAAAACACATGTAAAATAAACATACTTATTTTTTTACTCTTCAAATCCTTCAGTATGTATATACTAGCGTATATATAATAACTAGCTGAATCCCGCGGTTTCAACCACTGTATTTTAGATAAATTACACTATATCATTATAAGTTATAGCCTATGTGTTATTCTGATGTATTAGCTATATTATTGTACAGTTTCATCAAAATCCATTTAGCAGTTTTCGCGTGAAAGAGTAACAAACATACATCCATACATTCTTACAAACTTTCGCGTTTATAATATTAGTAGGATTTACCACAAACAAATTACGCTTCCGTTGTTTTATTGTAAGTAGTTAATTTTTATTATTACCAATACTAAAAAGAAATCAAATACTAACCTATGTAATAATTAAAATAAACGAAGTAATTCCTTAAATTTTACTATTATCCACAAACAAATTACGTTTTCGTTCTTTATTGTAAGTATATTACCATAAAAAACAAATACCAAACTAATAATTAAATTTAAAACTAACTCGTTATATGTAACAACTAACAACTAGTGATGCAACGGATCTCTGTTTCTGTTTCCGCAAGTGCGGAAGTTCCGCGCACTTTTCAACATTCGTTTCTGCTTCTGTTTCCGCAACTTTTATAACGGATATATAATCGGAAGTTTACGACGGCTGAGTTACGCATGCGCGGCGCGAACCGCGTGCGAATCGCTGGACGGTTGAGCGCGCGGGGGAGGTGTCAGCCTTTCGGCACTTGTCGCATTTGTTTGTTTACGGACTTCTTGAATGTGAGCGCGTAATATTTTCTGCTGCTGTTCGTGTCAATACTTTTGTGTCGTGTGTGTAACTTAAGTGCAATTATGAAACCAAAAACAAGTCTTATTTGGAGCTACTTCGTTGAGATTGACGATGCAAAAGCCAGATGCAAACTATGTGATAAAGTGTAATAAAGTGTACTCGCGAAAAAGCCGCACAACTACCGCTTTAAAGAGTCACCTCAAAGCATTACATGCCGAGGAGTTTGCAGAGTTTGATATCTTGTGTAGTGTACCCCAAAAGGCGCCGAACTCAAACTGAAGTTGAAGTCCAGCCGACGTCATCATCAATGATGAATTCATCATTTCAAATTTTAGAATCCATGTTAAGTACGAACGAAGACCAAGAAATCTCGACTACGACTAACGAGAGTGACAATCTCCTTTTGGAGATAATTACATTTTCAGGAGTACAAAAAAGAAAAACGATTACCTTTAAATGAAGATCCTCTTGTGTGGTGAAAATTATATTCACACAAATACCGTAATCTTTTGCCATTAGTGCGCCAGTGAGCAATTATTCAGCGGAGCTGGTCTTATATACGAAGAACACCGGAACAGATTGTTAGGTGCCAAAGCGGCCAAATTACTATTCATAAAATATAACTTACCGATACTTAATTTTGAATATTAATAAAATTTTCAGTTGTAATTTTAGTAGTTTTCTATAGGAGATTTCTAATATATCTATTTCTAATCTAGATTTGGTGTATTTGATACTTAATAAAGATATACATTTGTAAAATTGTTTTTTCTTTTCATATTATTTACTCTTCCGTTTCCGTTTCCGTTTCTGATAAAATTTACTTGTGACATCTGTTTCCCTTTCTGGTTCCGCTAAGACACTTCCGTTCAATAATTCGATCGCACCATAATATCGCGCACTCGATTGTTTATCGTCAATACTATTCAAATATTTAATAAATACCAGATGCGATAAAATTATTTGTTTTGATATAAGGATTAATTCGTTACTACTGTTATTTATATTATTCACTATTTTGGCGATAATGGTTTACACATAAAAGATAGATATATGCTCTCGCGGACTTTTTAGTAGGACTATTTATGATAAACATTTCCATTATCATTATATATGTGTAACTCCAACGGTTTTTGCCGATGGCAGATTTTTTCCTACTTACTTGACACTTATCGTTATATTTTGGATAATTCACATTATATCATTATAAATTATAGCCTACGTGTTATTCTGATGTGTAAGCTATATTATTGTAAAGTGTCATGAAAATCCATTCAGTAGATTTTGCGTGAAAGAGGAACAAACAGACATCCATACATTTTTACAAACTTTCGCGTTTATAATATTCGCTGTTTGAACTGTTACGGGTGTCACAACTGACATTTTCTGACACAGATGAGGAAAATGACGCAAGCTCCACAACTGGCCATGCCTGGGATACGTTGACTTTCCTTTGTGGCATAATGGCTAAAGGAATAACTGCATCTATACAAATGGTTGTGGATTTTTGCAAAAACGCTCCCGGATTTTATTCACTGGTTCAAGATGACCAGATTATACTAATTAAGGTAAGTTTCAGGTTCTATTACAGATATTGACCTAATTTTCATTTTAGTTATTTACTATCGCAAAAAAATATAATGTGCTGAACGCGATCGCGAATGACTACCTAACGATCTGCTAAGCGATTTAGCCTCTTATAAAGCGAAAGATGAGTGTTTGAAATGTATATATAGAAAAGACTGGCAGTGTAAATTGTCTACAGCTAGGGTTCTTCGAGGTTTGGCTGACTCGTGCATCAAAATTCTCCTCATACAACTCCATAGTGTTTAACAAAGGAATGGCCATTCCCTTAGACCAGCTTGAAGTTATTTATGACGTAAGTGTACCAGCTATTACCAGATTAATTCTAAAAATAACAATAAAATGATCAAACACTTCAAAAAATTAAGTAAATCCTTTAAACATTTTCAATTGTTTGATACTAAGCCTACATAAAGATAAATGTTTTTTGATCTTGAATAATATAGCTTTGAATATAATTCCAAGGATGATTTTAAAAAAGTGAACTAAATGCGAACCAATTCTGGTATTGTGTGTTATCCTTTATCACTCTACAGGAGAAAAAATTAAAATGTATGTTTACAGCCGCAGTTTGCTAGGGCAATGTTATCGTACATCACCCACATACAAAATTTGGGTGTAACCGATGAGGAAATGGCACTATTCACTGCTAGTTTAATGTTCTACCCTCTGCGGAATGGTCTAAATGATGTCGAGAGGGTCACCACGTTGCACAATTACCTGTGGGAGGGACTGCAGAGTGTGGTGAGTGTACCATTACTACCCTATAATAATCAATAAAGGATTATACAACTACTCTATAATAATAATAATCAATAACAGTTATTTAATAAGAAATCATCATCATCACGACCCTTCAACGGTCCACTGTTGAGCCGGGTCTCCTCCTCGGAATGAGGAGGGTATTAGGTCATAGTCCACCACATTGGCCCATTGCGGGTTGGCAGACTTCACACACCTTTGAGAATTTTTTGGGAACTCTCAGGAGTGCAGGTTTCCTCACGATGTTTTCCTTCACCGTTAAAGCAAGTAAAAAGCAGTGATAGCCCAGTGGTTGAGACTTCAAGTCTCACTCGGGAGGTCCGAGTTCGATCCAGGGCACACACTTCTAACTCTGAGTTATGTGTGTTTTATGCAATTAAATAATAAGAAATAATTATTTGTTATTAGTAGATTATGTTACCAAATAACGTTGTCTACTTTTTAATAGCAGTTAACATACATACCAATATGCCTTCCAACTTACTTTTTGCGGTAAATTGCTCATTGTTTATATTAATACATGAAACAAAAACTTTGCACTCCTTTTTACGAAAATTACGAGGACGGAGGAGTACGCATACATACTCTTTTATTGTTAAAGTAATTAAAATTAATTATGGTTGAATTTCGACGAACCTGTAAGTTGTATGTAGCACATTAAGCACAAAAAAGGGAGAAGTCTTATCTGCAAAAATCGATTGCTATGTCTATTGAACTATCAAATAATAACTACTGTTATCTTTAGGCCTAAACTAACTTAATCATCTCCTCTCCAGGTTGTTGATGCTGGATTTCCAAATGTGAAACAGCGTATGGAGGCTTTTGCAGCAGCAGGACAAGCGATTCGTCAAATAGGGGTGAGGCACAATCAACTGCTGACATGGTGCCGAGGCAACTGGCCGAGGATTATTCTGCCAGATATCTTCTCTGAGATGTTCGACATACCGTGGGATGATGAGGACGAGTGCGCGATCTCTGAAATGGCCTCCGCACCAATGTCTCACTTAGGGGGATAAACTTGTTGCAGCCGAACCTTTTTATTTTTTTTTTATTTTTAGTCAACATGGATTAATTGGATTATTGAATAGTTTATTTTTACATTTTGAATATTAAGTTCACTTGTTGACTAAGAGGTCCCTCAAACAATAGGCATGATGACAGTAAACTCGAGTTACCAATATTACATACTTACGAAATTAAATAGGATCAATTTATGATTATAAAACACCTATCATTTTGTTATAAACAAATTTCATAATATACCACAGTTATATCTAATCGTAATAGCATAATTTTGATAAAGTGTATGAAGTCACTATTCAAAGACGTCAATTCGTTTTTTCTTGAACCTCTGCTACCCAGCCCTGCACTTTTGATTTAGTTTAAGAAACGTGACAAAATTACATAATCTTTTATTACGCGAGTTCTCCATAACTTTAACATCATACTAACGAAGGAATAAGAGCAAACGTGTGACAAAACGTATTGCAAAATTAAAATTACTTCATATACTAAAGACATAAAAGACGTCTGCATAAAGAGAAATTAATTCCTGCAAAAATCATCATGCCTATTAGGACAAATTTACTGTTTTCATTATGAGGTTTGTTTTGGTCACTTACTAAAAATTTGGGTTATTTAAAAATTTTAACGAGGCATTAACGTTTTAATTTTTATATGTATCATAAATTTTCCAATATTTTTATTTATATTCTCTTAACAAAATTGCTCGTATTTGGGAATTCCCGACAATTCCAAAGTCCCGGGACATGAGAAAGCATACAATCAAAGCCTCGGGAATTCTCGAGACTTCGAGACTTTTTACAAAACCTTTTTTTTCGTATTTTTTAAAGCCTTCTAATTCCTTCTTCTTTTTGAAGAATTTTAATTGAGTTATAAAGCGCCGTTGCAACAGAAACACACATTGACAACTGACTGACTGAAAGACACAATCATAACCTAAACGTCACAGAACAACCTATATGGCGGCAAACGCACTTATTGTGTTGTGTACTCAATAGTATCGTAGTAGACCAAGTAATCATAATTAAACTAACAGAGGGCAAAATATAAATGACATAACAGTTTTGACAATCTTGTCTCATCTCGACCCGAAAGACCCGGGATTAAAGACAACAATAATTACGAAAAGTCCCGGGACTTTGAGACACGAGACGTCCGGGGACCCAAACCCTCGTTTTGATGTCAGTAACATTTGATGCATTGGATATACGAAAAGTTCTCTTGCATCCGATTTCTATTTCAATCTACGGATATTTCCACCTATTGAGAAATGGATGCATACGGATTTCTGGGGAAAAAATCCGTATTTTGAATAATTATATAACAGGAATGAATTTGAATCCACTGATATGATTGGCTTTGGAAACATTCAGAATTTACAACTGATTCATAAGACTTGTAGACAAAGAGAGAGATAAAAGACCTAAAAAATATTTCGCTTGACTTCTAATTTCTGTACGTTTACCTACAACCTTGATATTACAGGAAAGTTGGCTTATAAATAAATTCTTTAAACTGTTGATTTATCCATAAAATTATTTAAAGTAAAAGAACCTAAACATTATCACATCGATCAATCGTTTCCAAAGAATTCGGGAGTAATACACTTCTACAATACGACTTAAAAACAGTTTTGTATTATTTTCCTTTTGTAAATTTTTACATAGTAAAAGTAATAAAATCACTCCGAGGGAAGACTTCCTATAAAAACCGTGTTATTATTCGGTAATTTGCCTTTTTTTTAACTATACCCTTTATCTATTTTGTAATTTTGAATTAGATTATTTTCGTTTCAAAGGTGCAATTAAAGGTGACCGAAATACGTCAAATGACTGAACTATTCTGATGATATTCTTCTTTGATCAGTCAATAAATGTTGTCGAACTATAAAAAAATTAATAAAATATCGAAAATAAGGGTTGAATCAAACTATGTCTTAGAGTGGTGGGTTTAAGAAGGTTACTATAATATTGTAGTATTTAATAACATATAACCATTTATTAGTGTTATTAATATGTAATAGTATAAGTATAGATGTACATATTTAACAGTTTAAATACATACAGTTGTCTATCGAAGTAACATTTAATAAATTCAGAAAATTAAATACACAAAATTTAAGTTATGATAACAAAATTTTCGTATTCTTCTCAGAAAACTCTTTCCTTTGATACCCATATCATGGGTGTAAAAAAAATAACTAGTCCGCCGTCTTGGGCCATCCGCCATCTTAGCTAACGATGCATTTTCATACAATCTAAAATATCATTGATATCCATTGAATTTCCAACGGTAAGAACAATTTTTTTTTCGATGACGACAAAGTATATAATTTGAGATTGTTACAAACATCCGTAGGGGACGGAAAAGAGAACAAAAGCGTTATTTGTGCGAGCTTCGGCTTCGACTACGATTTCATTTTTTTCGTGAATTGTATGAAGACTCATCGTCCAAAACGACTACTTATGTATTTACACTGTGAACTTAGTTTTCAAATATATATTGTGATAGATGTGGCGGCACGCATTTATTTCCTCCATTGTAAAGCTTTTCCTTATTTTATCTTCAATTTTTTAAGTTCCAAATGTTTGTTTATACAATATAAAGTTTATGAAATTTATCAATTTTTATGAAAGTATATAATTTTAAGGGTTCTCAATTTTCTTTGTTGAATAATTATAGTCCGAGAGCACTGGCGAACTAGACCGCCTAAGCATTAGTAGCTCAGTTGTTCAGGTTATTCACGATCGATAGGTCGTGGGATAAAATCCCAATCATTGCACTACTGACGTTGCCCACTCCTAACACAGGCTCCTAAAAAAACTATTGCAATCCAAACTACTAGTCATCTTTCTTTTCTTTAAAAAAAAAGACCGTTATAGTATAACAATTTTTTGAATACTTATTCATAGATGGTCGTGGCTTTTCAGGCATCAGATAAAAAGATTTCTCTTCATAGTATACATATAGACATTCCAAATATGAGTAAAACTATAAAGGCATTTGGTAGGAGGGTACAATCATGGAAAGAGTCTTGCCTTGAAAAATGTCAATTATAATGTTATCCCGTATATAACTCTCCTCCAACTATAACTCGACTCTAATATAGATGGCCTCTTTATTGGATATTTATAATAACTTTTATTACCTATGGCTATATAATATAAACTTTACATGATTTTTATCAGATTTACATTGACACAGCTTGCCTGGGCTCTCGGACTATTAGTGTATTTCACCACCATGTTTGTACTGATTTTTAACTGAGTTAGCAATTTATATTCCCTTGCCTAAGTTATCAAAGTTAATCTGTTACTTCTTGTAATCATTTATCAAAATTGTTATTAAAAGTTGTTATCGATGAAAGGAATATTATTTTAATTTGGGATGTTGCAATGCATTTTTATGTTTTTGTTTTTTCTGTTTCTATATTTAAGATTCTAATGTATACTGAATATTGGACTGGATTTCGTTTTTCAGTCACCATTTATTAAGACTGTCAAGATTTAAGTTTTTTAAATATTTTTAAACATTTTAAATTACAATCACGCCCATTTATTGCTATCTTATAACTATAGTATAACTAATATAACTATATGTGTAGTTTGTAATCTTAAATGGCTATCTATATATGTAATCAGAGGGCTGTGGAAAGCTAGACCTACGTTACGGTATAAAATCAGAAAAAAAAACTATCACCACCACCTTACTACCGTTAATAAAATTTCACAAAAGTCAAAAAAAAGACTGTAAATAATAAATTAATGATTTAAACTAAAATATTCACTAATAACTTTACGCTGTTTCCACCAGAGATGAGCGAAGCGTAGCGAGAGATGTGTTTGTTAATAACCAATAGAATAGATTATACCTAGCATCGCTCAGAGTTTATCAAATGGAATGGAAAACGTGGAAAGGCAGCTTTATGGCAATCTCATTACTTTAACGAAGGTCTAGCCCTCCAGGGCACTCGCATTAGTAAATAATAATTATTTAAAACTTGCGGCTATTCTCTATTGAAATAGAACTCCTACGCGGTACGCTTTAGCTACTTATTGAGTTTTTAGTCTTGCCTGTAAATTTATCTACACAATTATTGTAACACCACACTTATTAGGGTATGGATATTTATTAGGGTTTCTTATTTTCTCACAAGATTCTCAAGAATTCTCTAAATGTTCAAAAAAAGTTCATACGAAATATTGCGGAATAAAATAACATTTCAATAATTAACAAAAAGGATAACAATAAGGAAATATTTATAATAAATATTTCCAAGTATTCATGCTCGCTTCGAGAAATCTGTGTAAGAAACCCTAATCGTTACTATATAATAAATATGAATTAGTTTCTCTATATCACTGCATAAGACTGCGTTTCCACCAAAGCTGTGCGAAGATGTGTAGCGTGGAATGTGTTCGTTAGTCTAGCTACATGAAGCAAAACGAAACGTCTCTGGTGGAAACGCAACATAAGGTATTACACACAGTTGGTCTTATCTTAATAGATTATTCTCATTATCAGGTCTTTAAGTACAAAAAATTCTGAAAATTGCATTTACTTAACTTCACACCTCCTTCTTAGTTTTTTTTGTACACTTTAGCATTAATTTGCGCAAGAATTGTAATATTTTTACGCACATAGCTAGTGAATGTCAGTATTTTCTAATACCTAATTTTGCTGGCAATGTGCTTAGTGTATAAGTAAGCAAAAGAAAAGGAGAGCCAGGATGCATTTATATTACGGTACTGGCTTCCGGTTCCCAAATATGTAAGTCTTATTAGATGCAGATATCATATGATTTGTTTATTATTTGCTAGATTTGAAATAAAATAATAAAATGAAAGTTTCTTTTATTTACTTCCTATTCATATTTATAGTCTAAAGAATATATTATTACACTACGATATTAGATTTCTGTATGTTTATATCCACAAATAAGCTCAAAAACTACTACCGACATCGATAATTCAAATAAAAAAAAATATCAAAGATGAAAAGCTAAGCTCTTACGAATAATATGGGGTATGTGGGATGACCATAATTATTATAAACGAGCGGCATGCCCTCGCTTCGCTTCGGGTATTTAAAAAAATATTATAATTGATGTCCTTAAATTGTCACTCTGTCTGTAATTGTGTAGTTTTTCATTATTTGAATAAAGAGAGAGTGAGAAAAAGTTATAAAAAGAAAAATGATAGAAACAAAAATAAAAGCGACAGATAATAAAATAAGGAGGGAAAGAGAGAGAGAGCGAGAGAGAGAGATAATCGACAGAAAGGAAGTGAAAAGACACTAATCATTCTGAACACATCAAAATAAATATTAAAGAGAAAGCATGAGAGATAATGATAGTATATAAGAGCAAGAGAGACGGAAATACTATAGACTTCTCTCAGTGAAAGAATTTTTAAAATTGGATCAGTAACAACAAAATGGCCATATTCTATTATTTCAAAAATGTACATGGCAACACCAAATCACTTTTATCCCTAACGAATAGTGTAGTTTTCTCTCAGTGAAAGATTTTTTTTAAATCGGATTAAAAGCAACAAAATGGCCATATTCTATTAATTAAAAAATGTATATGGCAACACTAATTCACTTTTGTCACTCACGAATAGTGTAGTTTTCTATTAGTGAAAATTTTTTTAAAATCGGATTAGTAACAACAAAATGACCATATTCTGTTAATTAAAAAATGTATATAGCAACACTAAATCACTTTTATCACTCACGAATTCTGTAGTTTTCTATCAGTAAAAAAATTTTTTAAATCAGATTTGTAGTTCCTGTGAAACTCTTCAATTTACAAAATGGCCACCTTATGGCACTTAAATGGCCATATCTTTTTAATTAGATTATTTATGGCAACACCACATAGCCTATGTTACCCGGAAAGAATGTAGCTTCGTATCGGTGAAAGAATTTTCAAAATCGGTTCAGTACATTTCGAGCCTATTCGCAACAAACAAGCATACAAACAATCAAATCTTTCCTCTTTATATAATAGTATAGAAGTATAGATATAATGATATGGCCGATTTAATGATTATTTTGTTAATTCAAAAGTTAATATTTGAAATTATTGATTACAAAAATTAAACAGAAAGATGGAATCATCTTGTAAGATAGATAAAAAACTAGAAATAGCTTAAATCAGTCCTCAGTTTATTATTATTGTATGGATAAGGATATGATAAAGGAAAGGTAGTGTAGGTAATAGAAAAAATAAGGTGAAGCTGAAAATTTTAAACACATATACTTAGTTTAACATATAAGTGCTCAACGCAGCGAAGTCAAGCGGGTCGTCTAATAAATAATAAAAGTTTGTATTTTTTTTATACTTACGCGACTTTCGTATTAAATTTCTTAGAGAAAGCCAAAGTAAACGTGATCAGCCTTTTCATGAAAATAATTATATATTTCTTTAAACCAACCATTCTACGTATTCGTCTTACGTATTGTAAGGTTTCCTAATTTGTTGAACTCTGTTTGTCTGTCGGTGCAATTCGCCACGATTTCATCTTTAACAGAAACAGTAAGTTTTCAATATTAACTAATTAATTAATCAGTGCAGTGATGGCCCAGTGGATGAGACTCCAAGTTTTACTCGGGAGGTCCGAGGTTCGATCCTGGGCACACACCTCTGACTCTGAGTTATGTGTGTTTTAAGCAATTAAATATCACTTGCTTTAACGGTGAAGGTAAACATCGTGAGGAAACCTGCACTCCTGGAAGTTCCCAAAAAGTTCTCAAAGGTGTGTGAAGTCTGCCAACCCGCATTGGGCCAGCGTGGTGGACTATGGCCTAATACCCTCCTCATTCTGAGGAGGAGACCCGGCTCAGCAGTGGGCCATTGAAGGGTCGTGATGATGAATTAATCTTATATATAAAATTCTCGTGTCACAATGTTAGTTACCATACTCCTCCAAAACGGCTCGACCGATTTTTATGAAATTTAGTGTACATATCGGGTAGGTCTGAGAATCGGTCAACCTCTATTTTTTATACCCCTAAGTGATAACGGTAGCCCACGGTGGCAAAACAACGTTTGCTGGGTCAGCTAGTCTTATATATAAAATCCTCGTGTCACAATATTAGTTACCATACTCCTCCGAAACGGCTCGACCAAATTTTATGAAATTTTGAGTCCATAACGGGTAGGTCTGAGAATAGGTTAACATCTATTTTTTATACCCCTAAGTGAGAAGTGTGGCCCATCCCCAATTTTTTAAAATTTATGTGGCAAAACAACGTTAGCCGGGTCTGCTAGTTGCTATATAAAATACTAAGGCGTTCAATAAATATATTATTATCTCGCAAGAACTGTAACTATTGTTACAAAAACTAAAGTCTAGGCCACTGCTAAGCCGGGTAATTATTAGAATAATTTTTCACATGTCAATATATAATATTTATGTCTTATACTTCTACTGCAATAAAGCGGGTTAAAAAAAGTTGTTTTTTTTCAGGCATATTTCCTCACGATGTTTTCCTTCACCGTTAAAGTATTTTGATATTTAATTGCTTAAAACACATAACTCGGAAACGTCAGAGGTGTGTGTGTGGATGAACGAACTCCGAACTCCCAAGTAAGGCATTCACGTTTTAACCACTGATCCATCGCTGCCGTATAATAACTGCCGTTTGATAATTTGAGATAAGTAAATTATATTATCTGACAGAATATTCATACCCACTCTATCATATAGAGAGGAAAGATTTGTTTTTTTGTATGTTTGTTAATTGAGAATAGGCTCAAAAACTACTGGACCGATTTTGATAATTAGAAAGAAGAAGATAACATAGGCGGTGTTGCCATAAACACTCTAATTAAAAAGATATGGTAAATTAAGTACCAGACAGTGACATTTTTTTAATTTTCTCTGAAAACATTCAACCAATTTTAATAATTCTTTCACCGCGAGAAAGGTTTACAATATTTATGGCAACACTATCACTCAGACGTAGTGATATTAATCAGACATTAAGTGGCCATTTTGAATAAACGAAGTAATCTTAGGAAATACTGACTACGGATTTTAAAAATTGTTTCGCTTGTAAGGTTACACTATGACATTGGTAATGCAGTGCTGCCACAACTAAAAGATATGACCATTTTGTTTGCATTAATTCTATTTTAAATATTCTTTCACTGTCAGACAGCTACACATTTCTTGAGTGAAATAGGTGATGCAGTGTTGTCGTATCTTTTTTTTTGCGGCAGTTAATGGGCAAAGGAGCAGACGGCGACGCAGATAGAGTCAGGAGGGAAAATGAAGAGAAGAATACGCTACGGTTTCAGTGAACTCTGAACGAGAACCCAAAGTTCATTAGAACTGCAGCATTAACGGGATGAGAGGGAGAGGGGTAAGTCTGGCCCCCATGCGACTCGACTGGAATGCGTCAATGACACTTAACGATCGGTTGGTCACAACAGATCCCCTACCAGGAGTGCTGGGTTACTCGCCCTTTTACGAGATGCTCTCCCAGCGCCCGAAGGGAGTGGTATTCTAACCTGTCCCCCCTCCCCTCATTCTTTCACTGTCAGACGGCTACACCTTCCTTGAGTGGTGATGCAGTATTGCCATATATATATCGTAATGAGGTCTGGTATTAAGTAACTTATCATAAAATAAGCATAAGCATTAAATCGGAAGTTAGTTTTTGCCCAGTTCATCATCAGTCCATGTTTTATGTAATTTTATTACATGAATAGCATACTAAGTGGTTGAAAACTGTTTATTTTCAGTTTGTTGTCAATAAAGCTCGTGCGTCACCAAAGGGCACCTCTAAAAATCAGCGTTCTTCGCGTCTTATATATTGTTTTGTTTTTTCAATATTAGTTATATTAACTTAGTTTTAATTTAATATGTAAGGATTTGTAACACATCAATAAAGATTTTTCTATTCTTTTCTCAAAGTAAAAAGTAAGTGGTTCAAGGTACAGATTCTTCATAAATATTAGGTGACTATGTACATACTATATACATATACTACACACTTCACCTATTTACATGATGTTCATATGTATGTTTACTGGAATCTATATTTATTGTTCTTTTAATATCTATATGGGAGTTATCCTGCATAGTAACACGTAAAAAAACAAAAATAAAATACACACTTCACCTATTTACACGATGTTCATATGGATGTTTACTGGAATCTATATCTATTGTTCTTTTAATATCTATATGGGAGTTATCCTGCATAGTAACACGTAAAAAAACAAAAATAAAATACACACTTCACCTATTTACATGATGTTCATATGTATGTTTACTGGAATCTATATTTATTGTTCTTTTAATGTCTATATGGGAGTTATCCTGCATAGTAACACGTAAAAAAACAAAAATAAAATACACACTTCACCTATTTACACGATGTTCATATGTATGTTTACTGGAATCTATATTTATTGTTCTTTTAATGTCTATATGGGAGTTATCCTGCATAGTAACACGTAAAAAAACAAAAATAAAATACACACTTCACCTATTTACATGATGTTCATATGTATGTTTACTGGAATCTATATTTATTGTTCTTTTAATGTCTATATGGGAGTTATCCTGCATAGTAACACGTAAAAAAACAAAAATAAAATACACACTTCACCTATTTACACGATGTTCATATGTATGTTTACTGGAATCTATATCTATTGTTCTTTTAATATCTATATGGGAGTTATCCTGCATAGTAACACGTAAAAAAACAAAAATAAAATACACACTTCACCTATTTACATGATGTTCATATGTATGTTTACTGGAATCTATATTTATTGTTCTTTTAATGTCTATATGGGAGTTATCCTGCATAGTAACACGTAAAAAAACAAAAATAAAATACACACTTCACCTATTTACACGATGTTCATATGTATGTTTACTGGAATCTATATTTATTGTTCTTTTAATGTCTATATGGGAGTTATCCTGCATAGTAACACGTAAAAAAACAAAAATAAAATACACACTTCACCTATTTACATGATGTTCATATGTATGTTTACTGGAATCTATATTTATTGTTCTTTTAATATCTATATGGGAGTTATCCTGCATAGTAACACGTAAAAAAACAAAAATAAAATACACACTTCACCTATTTACATGATGTTCATATGTATGTTTACTGGAATCTATATCTATTGTTCTTTTAATATCTATATGGGAGTTATCCTGCATAGTAACATGTAAAAAAACAAAAATAAAATACACACTTCACCTATTTACATGATGTTCATATGTATGTTTACTGGAATCTATATTTATTGTTCTTTTAATGTCTATATGGGAGTTATCCTGCATAGTAACACGTAAAAAAACAAAAATAAAATACACACTTCACCTATTTACACGATGTTCATATGTATGTTTACTGGAATCTATATTTATTGTTCTTTTAATGTCTATATGGGAGTTATCCTGCATAGTAACACGTAAAAAAACAAAAATAAAATACACACTTCACCTATTTACATGATGTTCATATGTATGTTTACTGGAATCTATATTTATTGTTCTTTTAATGTCTATATGGGAGTTATCCTGCATAGTAACACGTAAAAAAACAAAAATAAAATACACACTTCACCTATTTACACGATGTTCATATGTATGTTTACTGGAATCTATATCTATTGTTCTTTTAATATCTATATGGGAGTTATCCTGCATAGTAACACGTAAAAAAACAAAAATAAAATACACACTTCACCTATTTACATGATGTTCATATGTATGTTTACTGGAATCTATATTTATTGTTCTTTTAATGTCTATATGGGAGTTATCCTGCATAGTAACACGTAAAAAAACAAAAATAAAATACACACTTCACCTATTTACACGATGTTCATATGTATGTTTACTGGAATCTATATTTATTGTTCTTTTAATGTCTATATGGGAGTTATCCTGCATAGTAACACGTAAAAAAATAAAAATAAAATACACACTTCACCTATTTACATGATGTTCATATGTATGTTTACTGGAATCTATATTTATTGTTCTTTTAATGTCTATATGGGAGTTATCCTGCATAGTAACACGTAAAAAAACAAAAATAAAATACACACTTCACCTATTTACACGATGTTCATATGTATGTTTACTGGAATCTATATCTATTGTTCTTTTAATGTCTATATGGGAGTTATCCTGCATAGTAACACGTAAAAAAACAAAAATAAAATACACACTTCACCTATTTACATGAGGTTCATATGTATGTTTACTGGAATCTATATTTATTGTTCTTTTAATGTCTATATGGGAGTTATCCTGCATAGTAACACGTAAAAAAACAAAAATAAAATACACACTTCACCTATTTACACGATGTTCATATGTATGTTTACTGGAATCTATATCTATTGTTCTTTTAATATCTATATGGGAGTTATCCTGCATAGTAACACGTAAAAAAACAAAAATAAAATACACACTTCACCTATTTACATGATGTTCATATGTATGTTTACTGGAATCTATATTTATTGTTCTTTTAATGTCTATATGGGAGTTATCCTGCATAGTAACACGTAAAAAAACAAAAATAAAATACACACTTCACCTATTTACACGATGTTCATATGTATGTTTACTGGAATCTATATTTATTGTTCTTTTAATGTCTATATGGGAGTTATCCTGCATAGTAACACGTAAAAAAATAAAAATAAAATACACACTTCACCTATTTACATGATGTTCATATGTATGTTTACTGGAATCTATATTTATTGTTCTTTTAATGTCTATATGGGAGTTATCCTGCATAGTAACACGTAAAAAAACAAAAATAAAATACACACTTCACCTATTTACACGATGTTCATATGTATGTTTACTGGAATCTATATCTATTGTTCTTTTAATGTCTATATGGGAGTTATCCTGCATAGTAACATGTAAAAAAACAAAAATAAAATACACACTTCACCTATTTACATGAGGTTCATATGTATGTTTACTGGAATCTATATTTATTGTTCTTTTAATGTCTATATGGGAGTTATCCTGCATAGTAACACGTAAAAAAACAAAAATAAAATACACACTTCACCTATTTACACGATGTTCATATGTATGTTTACTGGAATCTATATCTATTGTTCTTTTAATATCTATATGGGAGTTATCCTGCATAGTAACACGTAAAAAAACAAAAATAAAATACACACTTCACCTATTTACATGATGTTCATATGTATGTTTACTGGAATCTATATTTATTGTTCTTTTAATGTCTATATGGGAGTTATCCTGCATAGTAACACGTAAAAAAACAAAAATAAAATACACACTTCACCTATTTACATGATGTTCATATGTATGTTTACTGGAATCTATATTTATTGTTCTTTTAATGTCTATATGGGAGTTATCCTGCATAGTAACACGTAAAAAAACAAAAATAAAATACACACTTCACCTATTTACACGATGTTCATATGTATGTTTACTGGAATCTATATCTATTGTTCTTTTAATATCTATATGGGAGTTATCCTGCATAGTAACACGTAAAAAAACAAAAATAAAATACACACTTCACCTATTTACATGATGTTCATATGTATGTTTACTGGAATCTATATCTATTGTTCTTTTAATATCTATATGGGAGTTATCCTGCATAGTAACACGTAAAAAAACAAAAATAAAATACACACTTCACCTATTTACATGATGTTCATATGTATGTTTACTGGAATCTATATCTATTGTTCTTTTAATATCTATATGGGAGTTATCCTGCATAGTAACACGTAAAAAAACAAAAATAAAATACACACTTCACCTATTTACACGATGTTCATATGTATGTTTACTGGAATCTATATCTATTGTTCTTTTAATGTCTATATGGGAGTTATCCTGCATAGTAACACGTAAAAAAACAAAAATAAAATACACACTTCACCTATTTACATGAGGTTCATATGTATGTTTACTGGAATCTATATTTATTGTTCTTTTAATGTCTATATGGGAGTTATCCTGCATAGTAACACGTAAAAAAACAAAAATAAAATACACACTTCACCTATTTACACGATGTTCATATGTATGTTTACTGGAATCTATATCTATTGTTCTTTTAATATCTATATGGGAGTTATCCTGCATAGTAACACGTAAAAAAACAAAAATAAAATACACACTTCACCTATTTACATGATGTTCATATGTATGTTTACTGGAATCTATATTTATTGTTCTTTTAATGTCTATATGGGAGTTATCCTGCATAGTAACACGTAAAAAAACAAAAATAAAATACACACTTCACCTATTTACATGATGTTCATATGTATGTTTACTGGAATCTATATTTATTGTTCTTTTAATGTCTATATGGGAGTTATCCTGCATAGTAACACGTAAAAAAACAAAAATAAAATACACACTTCACCTATTTACACGATGTTCATATGTATGTTTACTGGAATCTATATCTATTGTTCTTTTAATATCTATATGGGAGTTATCCTGCATAGTAACACGTAAAAAAACAAAAATAAAATACACACTTCACCTATTTACATGATGTTCATATGTATGTTTACTGGAATCTATATCTATTGTTCTTTTAATATCTATATGGGAGTTATCCTGCATAGTAACACGTAAAAAAACAAAAATAAAATACACACTTCACCTATTTACATGATGTTCATATGTATGTTTACTGGAATCTATATCTATTGTTCTTTTAATATCTATATGGGAGTTATCCTGCATAGTAACACGTAAAAAAACAAAAATAAAATACACACTTCACCTATTTACACGATGTTCATATGTATGTTTACTGGAATCTATATCTATTGTTCTTTTAATATCTATATGGGAGTTATCCTGCATAGTAACACGTAAAAAAACAAAAATAAAATACACACTTCACCTATTTACATGATGTTCATATGTATGTTTACTGGAATCTATATTTATTGTTCTTTTAATGTCTATATGGGAGTTATCCTGCATAGTAACACGTAAAAAAACAAAAATAAAATACACACTTCACCTATTTACACGATGTTCATATGTATGTTTACTGGAATCTATATCTATTGTTCTTTTAATATCTATATGGGAGTTATCCTGCATAGTAACACGTAAAAAAACAAAAATAAAATACACACTTCACCTATTTACACGATGTTCATATGTATGTTTACTGGAATCTATATCTATTGTTCTTTTAATATCTATATGGGAGTTATCCTGCATAGTAACACGTAAAAAAACAAAAATAAAATACACACTTCACCTATTTACACGATGTTCATATGTATGTTTACTGGAATCTATATCTATTGTTTTTTTAATATCTATATGGGAGTTATCCTGCATAGTAACACGTAAAAAAACAAAAATAAAATCACACTTCACCTATTTACATGATGTTCATATGTATGTTTACTGGAATCTATATTTATTGTTCTTTTGATGTCTATATGGGAGTTATCCTGCATAGTAACACGTAAAAAAACAAAAATAAAATACACACTTCACCTATTTACACGATGTTCATATGTATGTTTACTGGAATCTATATCTATTGTTCTTTTAATATCTATATGGGAGTTATCCTGCATAGTAACACGTAAAAAAACAAAAATAAAATACACACTTCACCTATTTACACGATGTTCATATGTATGTTTACTGGAATCTATATCTATTGTTCTTTTAATATCTATATGGGAGTTATCCTGCATAGTAACACGTAAAAAAACAAAAATAAAATACACACTTCACCTATTTACACGATGTTCATATGTATGTTTACTGGAATCTATATCTATTGTTTTTTTAATATCTATATGGGAGTTATCCTGCATAGTAACACGTAAAAAAACAAAAATAAAATCACACTTCACCTATTTACATGATGTTCATATGTATGTTTACTGGAATCTATATTTATTGTTCTTTTGATGTCTATATGGGAGTTATCCTGCATAGTAACACGTAAAAAAACAAAAATAAAATACACACTTCACCTATTTACACGATGTTCATATGTATGTTTACTGGAATCTATATCTATTGTTCTTTTAATATCTATATGGGAGTTATCCTGCATAGTAACACGTAAAAAAACAAAAATAAAATACACACTTCACCTATTTACATGATGTTCATATGTATGTTTACTGGAATCTATATCTATTGTTCTTTTAATATCTATATGGGAGTTATCCTGCATAGTAACACGTAAAAAAACAAAAATAAAATACACACTTCACCTATTTACATGATGTTCATATGTATGTTTACTGGAATCTATATTTATTGTTCTTTTAATGTCTATATGGGAGTTATCCTGCATAGTAACACGTAAAAAAACAAAAATAAAATACACACTTCACCTATTTACACGATGTTCATATGTATGTTTACTGGAATCTATATCTATTGTTCTTTTAATATCTATATAGGAGTTATCCTGCATAGTAACACGTAAAAAAACAAAAATAAAATACACACTTCACCTATTTACATGATCTTCATATCGGGGGGCATGGTAGTGCCCCCGCCAAGTCGAGCATGAAGCAAACACTGCCGTACCATCCTTTACTGGAACCATTTCGCCGCATTTTCAGGCCCCTATTTGAGAATCTTTGGATAAGACCAGAACGCAGTAATTTTCGTCGTCCAGTATGCTATAATCACATACTTTAAATTCAAAATGTCAAGTCTGTAGGATATTTAGTTCCGAAGTTAAGCGAAAGCAAACTTTCGCATTTATGACACTCACTCACTCACTCATGATCATCAGAATAGAACTAGTACTTTCCATAAACTCAGAGAGCTGAAATTTGCTACAGAGTTAGGGTTTAATGGCCACATAAAGGGAAAACTATAAAAACTAGGATAATCGAAGATCTGGAATACCTGGTTACCCTGATTAGAAAACACAAGAGCCCAACCAAACTATTAGAGATCGACATACCGCCTTTACAAAAAATATTCAACTTGGTGGGCCGCTTCATTTGATGTCAAAAATCGAAGGTCTGAAGTATCTGATGAAGAACCCTCAGCTGGTCTCAGCTGTATTAGAGATATCGTAATGACCCCTTCTACTATTGGTACATAAAAAAATCGACTGTCATTGCAAAAAGCTAGCGTAGTGGGACACATCTTCTAATTTAATCTAGCCTATAGCGTCCCACTGCTGGGCGAATGCCTCCCCTTCTGCTTTTAATACGCATATAAATAAAATTAAAGGAAAACTCTGGATAAGACTAGACTGGCTTTTATACTTATACTTACAAGTTTACAAGAAGAAATAGTCGAACGATTAACTTTATTCTACTCGAACATTACACAAATTAAATAAACAAATTACACTAAAATATTAAATATGCCCACGTTTCTACAAAAAGAAGTGAAATCCCACCAAAAACATTCTGTAAAAAACTAGCCAAGTCTCGATGGAGCTGCTTGTTTATCTCTAAAAAGTAATGAAATCTAGACAAAGTTGTGCCAAGTCTAAGGTTCCTTACTGCGACTTATTTAATATTATAGTTAATTTAGTGTGACTTGGCCGTTGAAGGGTACAAAACCAGGTGCTCCATGACACCGTTGCACCAATCTGTCGCCACTTGGAAAACGTAATGTTATATCTGTTGTAACTATTATAATAATAAAGAAATAAAATAATAAAGAAGATAAACCGGCAGCTCCATCGAGACTTGGCTAGTTTTTTACAGAATGTTTTTGGTGGGATGTATGTTTACTGGAATCTATATCTATTGTTCTTTAATTACGTAACACGTAAAAAAAAACAAAAATAGCATGAACTTTAGACGGAAACCGAGCGAATAATACCAAACACTCAAAAAATACTTCACATTGTAGCCCTAGCATCACAGCGCCACACATTTGAACGGCTATAATGATTACCGAGAGATCTGTTTGACTAGCATCTTAAAAGGAACTACCCGCGACTATTAATTATCAACTGTGTTGCTAACTCTTCAGAGTATTCAAGAAGAACTTTTATCACAACAAGCGGCAATGTAGCAAAATTTTGTAAATACGAACGAATGCCTGTTAGCAATTAGTTTTTTGGGTTTTTAAATTGTTTTAATCAAATTCAATCATCAAACATTCCACAATCTTGAAACACAATAACGAATTCAATATTCGTCCTTCTATATGCTGCCTTTTTTTTAAACGAAGTCACTTAACATTATTCAGTACCGATAAATTTTAAGTATACATTTTAGTGACTAAATCTTTTGACTTAAGGTTTCCTTCCATAAACTTGGATATGTCACAGTTAAATTATAAACAGCATTAGATTATAATATATCTCGCGAGATTTTAAATTATCGAAACATTGTGAACCAAAAGATACTGCTGTCCGAAGAATGTGATGATAGGTCGGTCTTACAGTAGACTGTTCTATGTCCACAGAGTTAGAAATGAAACACAGGTGTCAATCAAATAAAAAATTCACTTCAAAAATTGTAACAAAATGTATGAATTTATCCTACTATATACCTATTAAATAATAGGTATTTAATCAGTAAAATGTATCGAAGAGAAACCGTCAAATTGTGACTCGGGTTGAATTTATCATAGAATTACAAAACTTTTACGGTGGACATAACGAAGATAGTTTGATGGACAAAATTGATTTAATTAGAATGGATAAAACAACTAATTTTATTGGTCCGTTTGAAATACCCCGCACAATCTATTGCGTGTATATAAATAGTGGAGGCGTGGAAGCAGGGAATCCCCCGCCCGCTGAAACACAAAAGGAATAAACCTGCGAATCGTAGAGGCTGAGGTTAGGGATTTTTGACGATTTCACTTGATAGATTATCCAATAACCAAAAATTAATGCGTTAAATTGTGAGCAGTATTTTACGGTTGACAATCTTTGGACAGTTCGCAATATCACGAGATAGATAATAATCTAACAGCGTTTACAATTTTACGGTGACATATATATGTAGGTATATCATTTTTCATGTCATCCTCCAATCCAACTATAAAGAAAATGATTCAAATCAATGACTGAAAGACACGTTAAATAAAAATAAATATAATACGTTTAAAATCTAAATATTTGTCATTTAATTTTAGTAAATAGCTATAATATTTCGAAACTATATAGTATTACCACTAGAAGGTACTAATAATGAAAATGTTATTTTTCATTCAATGTGTATCAAATATGATTTCTATTATAAAACTATGTACTGCGACATGAAACTGACCTTTTCAGCAAAATCTAATAGGATTCGTAAAGTGTTCTTCTGTTAATATAAACTATGCCGCATGAAAATATAGACATTTCATGATCATTTTTTCGTTTCAGGAATAAGAGGTATGTAGTATTTATGGGCGTACAATTCTTGGCATTTTGCACAAAGATTTGCCTTCATCAAAGGAAATAAAAGGGCTTTGTAGCCAATCAAAAATGAGGACATTTAAAGGGTTTCCCTTCCCGAAAATTCCATTGTTATTAAGCAACAGGGTAAAGCGCAGGTGCAGAGAATAGGATATAAAGAGGTCGGCAAGGCGTTGATGCTGAGAAGGTATAAGGGACATCCGAGTGAACAGTTGCAGTGCAGACAACGACAGCAGCGGACGCGCCTCTACAACTACCTCTGTCTCTGTCTCAACAGCCACAACTACCGCAACTTGAGCATCATGGCCCCACATTGCAAATCTGGTAAGTATTTCATTAATTGGTTCACCACTCTCATTTTTATTTTAAGTTTTATTAGTTGATTTTATTTTATTTTTATTTATTTCACAAATAGATTTTTTTGTTGAATATTTTTAAATTTATTTCAAACCGGTTACTAAATTTTTATTTCTATTTTCTTAAGATCGCATATAATTTTAAATTTTAATGTGTATTTTTTAAAATCGAAGTTCATTTCAAACGGTCAATAGATATTTAAATTTACATTTTTTTTTTCATCTGGTGTAATTTTAATTTTAAATATATATTTTTTAAAATCGAAATTCATTTCAGAAAGACAATAGATATTTAAATATATATATTTTTGCAGCGGGTTTAATTTTAATTTTAAATATATATTTTTTAAGTCGAAATTCATTTCAGAAAGACAATAGATATTTAAATATATATATTTTTGCAGCGGGTTTAATTTTATTTTTAAATATGTATTTTTTTAAATCGAAATTCATTTCAGAAAGACAATAGATATTTAAATATATATTTTTTTTTCAGCGGGTTTAATTTTATTTTCAAATATGTATTTTTTTAAATCGAAATTCATTTCAGAAAGTCAATAGATATTTAAATATATTTTTTTTTTTCAGCGGGTTTAATTTTATTTTTAAATATGTATTTTTTAAATCGAAATTCATTTCAGAAAGACAATAGATATTTAAATATATTTTTTTTTCAGCGGGTTTAATTTTATTTTCAAATATGTATTTTTTTAAATCGAAATTCATTTCAGAAAGTCAATAGATATTTAAATATATATTTTTTTTTCAGCGGGTTTAATTTTATTTTTAAATATGTATTTTTTTAAATCGAAATTCATTTCAGAAAGACAATAGATATTTAAATACATATTTTTTTTGCAGCGGGTTTAATTTTATTTTTAAATATGTATTTTTTAAGTCGAAATTCATTTCAGAAAGACAATAGATATTTAAATATATATATTTTTGCAGCGGGTTTAATTTTATTTTTAAATATGTATTTTTTTAAATCGAAATTCATTTCAGAAAGACAATAGATATTTAAATATATATTTTTTTTTCAGCGGGTTTAATTTTATTTTCAAATATGTATTTTTTTAAATCGAAATTCATTTCAGAAAGTCAATAGATATTTAAATATATTTTTTTTTCAGCGGGTTTAATTTTATTTTCAAATATGTATTTTTTTAAATCGAAATTCATTTCAGAAAGACAATAGATATTTAAATATATATTTTTTTTTCAGCGGGTTTAATTTTATTTTCAAATATGTATTTTTTTAAATCGAAATTCATTTCAGAAAGTCAATAGATATTTAAATATATTTTTTTTTTCAGCGGGTTTAATTTTATATTTAAATATGTATTTTTAAAATCGAAATTCATTTCAGAAAGACAATAGATATTTAAATATATTTTTTTTTCAGCGGGTTTAATTTTATTTTCAAATATGTATTTTTTTAAATCGAAATTCATTTCAGAAAGTCAATAAATATTTAAATATGTATTTTTGTAATCGAAATTCATTTCAAACGGTCACTAGAAAGATTATATGTCTATAAACGATATTAGACTCAAACATTCAGAAGTTTAAGCTGTGCGTTTATATAATAAATTAAAAGTTAAAGGTCTGCAAAATATTGTTATTTTTTAACTAAAAATTTATGATTTATTTAATTTAAATATATAATCTTTTTCTTCTAATAACAGTAATGAATGATTATTATACCAAAATAGGAATCAAATGGTATCTAACTATATCTGTCATGTATGTTTTTCTGGCTACCCCACTCTTACTAAAACCCATATTGTATTGTCACAACAGAATTTATATTCCAACACATCTAGATGCCAAAATTATAATTTACAATATGTAGGTACAGTTTCCTCTATATTGCTTTAGATAAAGTTTTAGAAACAATAGCAATTTGAAACTAACATTTGTCCAAACTTATTTGACTCGTAGACCCCCTTCGATACGGAGATTAAAAACCCGACATCCGACATTTTAGAAAATCAAATTTACAAATTATTTTCTTATATCCGATTACAAACATAAAATAACATCAGCCGTACTACAAGGCTGTTGACCGCATTTTACATCTCGCCAAATCCCAATCATCATCATCGTCATCATTACGGTTGCCTTCCGATCGACAAGTGTTATTGACGAATTCCGCTCGAGCCGCATGTGGGCCTGACTTACCCCTCCGCCTCCTATCCAGTTAAAGCTGAGGTTCTAGAAAACTCTGCGTTCTCGTTCAGGGTCCACTGAAACCGAAGCATTCTTCTCTTCATTCCCCTTCCTCGCTCTATCTTCGAGGTGACAGCGCATCAGTCGGCGATGGCGACTGCTCTTCGCCCTACTTACCTTTTAAGTCGTTATAGATCCCGACCCCCGGGGTCGATATAAACCACTTTATGAATCATTATTTTATTTTATTATTTGTAACACCATCATAGTTTGAATACCTTTATTAGTTAGCACAGTACCTTCGATCACTGAATAGAGAGATACAATTCCATATAAAATTATACTCGACTCTGACCAAAGAGCACATCTTGACTAAACTATATACTCGAAATTAATTTCAAACGGTCAATAGACATTTAAACGTAAGTACACTCGAATATTCAGTAGTTTAAGCTGTGCGTTTAGATAATAAATTAAAAGTTAAAGCAAAACATTAGTTTTTTTAAACTAAAAATGTATAATAATCAGATCTAATATCTGTCATGTAAGCTTTTCTAATCTTATATATAATTTTCTCGTGTTACAATGTTAGTTACCATACTCCTCCGAAACGGCTCGACCGATTTTTATAAAATTTTATATGCATATTCAGTAGGTTTGAGAATCGGCTACTATCTATATTTCATCCCCCTAATGGATAAGGGTGGCCCAGTCCAAATTTATATGGCAAAATAACGTTTGCCGGGTCAGCTAGTAATAAATATAAGAATAAAGCACATCTTGACGAAACTATAATACTGACATAACGATTTCCGAATATATAAAAATTCCTAATTTTTAGCGTCCAAAAATATAATTTATAGGTTTCCACGAGCACTGTGAGTTAATGACACTTTAAGCGAACTTAATAAAAACACCAAATTATTTAACATGAGCTATAACACGAGAGCTAATAGATACAAAGGAAGCTGATCAGCACCTGCGACTTGTGACCCAGGTCACGCCTTCATAGCTAAACCGCGTCAAACCTGCTACTTTAATCATCGTCGTATATCAATAACAAACTTAACACTTTAAATATTATCGCCATACTTAGATTACCGACGTTACCTACGAATATGAAATTAACAAACATGTTCCGCAGAGCGAACGGATAATATCATTAGCACCGAGTCGGGTCAGCGTCAGCGGGTTCATCTCATACGTTATAGAATTATAACTCAAAACTCAATTTTTCTTCGTTAATTGATCGATCTTGTAAACGAAAATATTTACCTGTAAGCTTTATTAATAAATATTTAAAATTATGCCTTTAAAATTATTATTAATATGTCGAATAGAATTGATCACTTTTTATTGTATAATACTAGTAGTCTACCTGCTCTCGCTTCGCCGCGAATTTCCAAAACATTAAAAACTGTATACTACTTGATACAGCGGCTTTACCGTAATGCGTTTACAAACATACGAACAGACTTACAGATAAATCATCATCAGCGCGCGCTGTTAGTTTAGAATTAAAAACAAGTCCAAAGAACTCCAGTACATTCAATATCATCACCTCTTGTAGTGTTCTTCATTATTCCCCCTCTCATCCTCCCTTCTCATCATAAGTCTCTGAGTTATATTCCTAGCTAAACTTCTAAGATTTCTTGTGTAGAGTTTCAACGTTACATTATAGTATGCGTGTGCCGCCCCCCCAATAGTGATTTTGAAACTTTTGAGTCCACTATGGATGATGTACTTAAACGTATTTGCATTAAAAATAAATCTATAATCGTGTGTGGAGAATTTAATATAGATATATTGATAGACACAACTTTCAGTCGTCGGCTGTTAAATTTATTTAAATCATATAATTTATTAAACTTATTCTCTGAGCCGACTCATGTTGGCGATAATTTTGCAACGTGTATAGACAATGTGTTTTGTGACTGTGAAGTGTTTGAGACTTTAATAATGAAAAACTTAACTTCGGATCATTATGGACAGAAATTCACGTTAGTAGAGTAGACCAAGAAATTAAAAATTCAAATAAGATTTCATGTAGACCAAAGTCGAGTAATAAAATTAATAGTAAGTAATAAGGATAAGGTAGTACAAAAAATACCTAGTTTGTGTTTGATTTATAAGGACCCAGATACGCTATATAATAATTTATTTACTATGATTTTAAATGAATTTAATAACACATTTAAAATAAAAACTTTTAGTAAAAATTTTAAACTGAAATTTAGTGACTGGGCTACCATAAGAAGTAGAGATAAATTATATGAATTATATGGTATGAGGCAATATAATCGGGATCCAGTATTTCTAAAACGCGTTAGATGTTATTCTAAGATTTTTAAAAGAGTTTGCATCCAGGCAAAGGCAATTTACATTAGAAACAAAATTCTTAACTCTGACAACAAAATAAAAGCTACCTGGGATATTATTAATAGCATAACTGGAAGATCCAAAATAGAAAATGAACCAATTAAATTAAATGTTGATAATATATTAATTAATTCAGAAGAAGAAGTAGCAAGCACGTTTAAAAAATTCTTTACAGACATACCTATCAAAGTAACATCTGTATTAAAATCATCACCCACAGATGCTATTTCTCTACTAAAAACTAATCTCCCAGGCTGTGATAATTACTTTGAGTTTAAACATGTTACAGCGTTTGATATTATTAAGAATTTCAGAACACTTAATATAAAAAAAAACAAATGATTTATGGGACATTTCAGTAAAAATATTAAATGCAATAATTAATAATATTGCCCCGCATCTAGCCGATATTTTTAATAAGTGTATAGATACAGGAAAGTTTCCGGACTTAATGAAGCACAGTAAAATAATACCTCTATTCAAAAATGGAAACAGGAACGATCCCAGTAACTACAGACCAATCTCTACATTACCATCACTGAGTAAAGTTTTTGAAAAGATAATTTTAAACCAACTTTTAGAATATTATAATAAACATAAACTATTTCATAGTCAACAGTATGGTTTTACTAGGGGTAGGTCAACAACAGACGCTGAAGTTGCACTTCTTAAGCATATTTATGATGCATGGGAGAAATCACAAAATGCGATTGGTGTGTTTTGTGATTTGTCCAAGGCATTTGATAGTGTTCAACATGAAACTCTTTTATTAATCATTATTGTATAGCTGGTGTTTCACTGGATCTAATTGCCTCATACCTAAATCAAAGAGTCCAGAGGATTACTGTTAATGGTGTAAAATCTTCTGGATCTATGCTACAAATGGGCGTTCCACAGGGATCCATTTTAGGACAGTTCTTATTTTTGATTTATATCAATGATCTGCCATATTATGTGAAGTATTTGTGTGATATTGTACTTTTTGCTGATGATACATCTCTTATATTTAAAGTAAATAGAAATAAACATAATTACGACGAGGTAAATAGTGCTTTATCGCGGTTCCTCAATGGTTTACGGTAAATACTTTGTTCTTAATGCTAAAAAGACTAAATGCGTTGAGTTTGCTTTACCTAATGTTAAAAAACAAAAACCTACTGTTAAATAATGAAATTTTAGATGTGGCAGACCAGACGGTATTTCTGGGTATAACTTTAGATTCAAAACTCCAGTGGAACCCTCATTTATTATCTCTAGCGGGCAGACTCAGCTCAGCTGCCTACGCTGTGAGGAAAGTCAGACAAATGACTGATATCAATACTGCTAGGCTAGTTTACTTCAGTTACTTTCACAGTATTATGTCTTATGGGCATTTTGCTGTGGGGTGGGGCCGCGGACATTGAATCCATTTTTGTACTTCAAACGAGAGCTGTTCGGGCCATTTATAATCTTAGAGCACGAGATTCACTTAAAGATGTTTATAAAAAAATAGACGTCCTTACAGTCCCATCACAATACATATATTGTAATATTTTGTACATTTACCAGAATATAGATTCGTATTCAAAACACAGTGACAAACATAATGTTAATACTAGAAACAAAAATAAACTTGTAACGCCTTACTATCGTCTCCACAAATTCAGTAATAGCTTCATGGGGCTTGGTGTTCGCATCTATAATAAGATTCCACAGCCTATATTAGACTTGCCACTTCAACAATTTAAAACTCGTATCAAGAAGTCATTAATGTATAAAGCATACTATAATGTACAGGATTACTTAAATGATGAGAATGCTTGGAATCTAAGTGACGTTGACTCTCAAGCTAAATGATTTGTATATCAATAATTTATGTAAAGATGGCTTTTTGAAAAGAGCGACTGTTGAGTTTCTGGCCGGCTCTTCTCAACAGAAAGCTGCTTTCCGAGCTGGTGGTAGCTTCAGACAAACTGACTGACCGACCAATTTTTGACGTATCAAAAGTACTTTTATACAAAAGTCTAATTGAAATAAAATATTTTGAGTTTGAGTTTGAAAAAAAAACCAGCAAACGGTGTTTTGCCATATAAATTAATTTCTGTAGAGAGATAACCTAGGAAAATACCTTTAAAAATTCTCAGACTTACCAAATATACACAAAAAATCTTATTAACATCGGTCAAGGCCTTTCGGAAGAGTTTCACAACAAAAAATATACTTTCTGTAAACAATTACACTAAATACGAGTTTAGTCAAACGACCGTTTTAAAACTTTCATCTTTCTTAATTAATTATTAATAACAATGACAAATACGCAGGAGAGAAATGTAGCTTTTCTTCGAAGTCAATGTCATTTTTAAATTCGCGATCAATCGTAACGGTATAATTATCGACTGGATTAAGTTTATCTGTCATATATGTATTGAACTATCGATACAAAATTCCATGTAAAAATAAACTTGTTTTTCCAAAATAAATTATTTCATACAATACCTTGTCCTGGCAACAACAAATATAACAAAAAAGAATTATTCACTTAGGTGCAGTCGTTTCGAAGATATGCGCATATATTACAGCCGATTTGTTTTCGTATATATTTACTAGACTAGACTAGGCAACTGCTTCTATTTAGAGACTAGAAAAATGATAATATTAAAAAATTTATATTCATTACAATAACAATAAAATTGAAATAGGCTACTTTACGGTCACATCAATAACTTATGTAAAAAAACTAAATAATTTTTTTTTCATTCTAAAGATTAGACCAAATACACTTTTGAAACAGGTTTATTGGAAACTAATTCATCATCATCATCATCATCATGTGGTGCTAACTATTTTTATAGTTGTTCATATTCGAAATATGTTTATTGATAAAGAAATATCCATCATTGTTAAAAAAAACTAGAAATGATATTAAGGTACCTTAATACACTATACATATGTATGTACCATAACAAAAATTAACAATTAATTAACAAATTTCTAAAAATTTATATTTTATGTCAATCAGATGATTTCAAGGAATTACTATTTAAATTATTTTAACAGAAATTGTTTAATTTACTGTTAGAAAAATTGTGTTATAATATAACGAATATCTAATTTGTGGAATTTAAATTTATGTTACATTATCAGAAATATGACACTTTTTGGAAAATGTAAAATGTAATTTTTTTATTATATAAACTTGAGAATAACTATTATTTATTATTGATTTTCATATTATATAGAAATAATTTTTAGTAATTAAATTCAATTAAAATTAACTATAAGCCATAATAACTTTGTAAATACCATATTCTGAGCAAATAAAGAACCATTATCATTATAATAAGAAAAACATATAATTTGCAACTTTACCAATATTATATAAACTTACCTTCCAAAATGACGCACTCCTCTATTAAAATTAAATCAAATCAAAATTATTTATTTCAATTAGACTCTTTTTAAAAGTACTTTTGAAACGTCAAAAATTGGTCGGTCAGTTAGCTTGTCTGAAGCTACCACCACCTCCGAAAGCAGTTTTCTGTTGAGAAGAGCCGGCCAGAAACTCAACAGTCGCTCTTTTCAAAAACACATGTTTACATACGAGTACGAAACGAACTGACGAAACGTCTGTTATAAAAGTTTAAAGCCTTTTCTTCGCGATATAAGGTAGGCTGTGTCCTTTTCAAAGCTTTAATTTACGCCTATACCAAATTTCAATAAAATCGGTTTTATGGTTTAGATGTCAAAGCGTAAAAGACAAACAGTTAGTTTGTTTTTATACTTTTTGATAGATCTAATACGAACTTTCATCCCCTATTTCAACCCTGACAAGTTTTTTCCAAGCTCTAGTCCATCTATACCAAATTTTATTAGTATCAGTCATTGAACTGAAACTGAATATTATATTCGCATTTATAATATTAAATATTATGTAGAGGTATAAAGAATAATAAATGTTGTATTAGCGGATGACCGATATAACACTGAGAGGAGCGAGTCTTACATGAGCGTACAAATAACAGATTGTCGAATGTTACAAAACGAATCAACATCGGAAATTTAAAAGTCGACTAGAACGAGACAAAACATTTTAACTTATGAATAAAATAAATCTAGGTTAGGACTTGTGTAAAGGCTGGAGTACTAGGCGACGATGAAACGTTAGGAGGTGTAGAGGAGATCGCGTAGCAACGCGTAGCATTCAGTTTTCGTAGCCCTTGGAACTCATTGTTATGCAGCTACATGTTGTCGTCTGTTGCTACGGTTTTCACCTATCGGTGCCCCCATTGCTTGAGATAATATCACACTATTGAAATTCTTTTGGCTATTGATTCTATGTCGAGACTTTGTGACGGTTATAAACTTTACATAAAGTTAATTCAACATTTAAAATAATAATAATAAATAATATAAAGAGGTAATAAAATAGTAATTAATTAATATTATAACATAATATGTACAAATAAACATAATAAGTAATTTATTTTATATTTAAAACGTCATTTCAATAATAAATATATTAAAAATAATGCAAACGGTTCGTGTATTATGACGACGGTTCGTGTATTGGTTAGCATGGGGAAAGTATGAGAAAGTATGGAAACTGCCGATAGTCTGACCGATCGCCCAGCATATATAGGGAGGCAGCGTGAGATCGTCGGCACAGCATCTCACATTCTTGTACTATATATGATACCGATATAATAAGAGGTCATAAAAAGTATTTATCATAGATGGTTTGTTGGTGACCATCTAAAGAATTATAACAATACAATACATGTATAGGGGCGATGCATGTAATAATAATGAACCTCTTAAATAATGAATATAAATATGTTTTAATAATAATATCTTATGTAGTTACGATGTGATGGTGATGCATGTGTCTAGATCAGCCTCCTTACAAAAGTGTTCTGCGAGAGTAGTCTTGCAGGACCGCCAAATTTCGAACGAGCTTTGGCATATGGACGGAAGGTGACTCTTAGATGATTTTGATTGTCTTTGAGAAGTCCATCTATCTGTTGCTGGAGCCTTGCGTATCTTGGTGGTACGGACGCGAGATGCCTCTTAGTGTGATTAAGTTCTACTTTGAGAATTCTTGTGTACGGTGCCGGATATGCTTTATTCTTGACGATGCGCTGTGGACTGGTTTGTAGGATTTGTGGCTACATCAGCTACTAGCAGACTACCCCTATGACAAGTTGTCTTGAATATTTCGTGATTTGATACTCCGAGGTCTCTGGTGACTCAGACGATGTTGTTTGTGTCTATCACTCTGTGATTTGATACTTCAACGTTCTGATGTCCTAGTTGATATCGTTGTGTCTATCACTCTGTGATTTGATACTCCGAGGTCTCTGATGACTCAGACGATGTTGTTTGTGTCTATTACTGTGATTTGTTACTTCAACGTCCTGATGTCCAGTTTGATATCGCTGTGTCTATCACTCTATGATTTGATACTCCGAGGTCTGTCATGGCTCAGACGATGTTGTTTGTGACTCTCACTGTGATTTGATACTTCAACGTCCTGGCGTCTCAGTTGATATCGTTGTGTCTATCACACCATCGTATCCAGCTGCTGAGCGGTGCGGAGGCTGTAAGCCGAAGTGGTACGTTCTAGCGATGCTGGGTACAACCACGAGCATTGTCCGTGGACTTTGTTAATGGACATTGTGAGTGGCATCAATAGTCCTTGTCAGGACTACCCCTTAGCTTAGTGCTTTTAAATAGATATTGTAGCATGTCATAGTGCTAGGGCGTCTGGTGAATTATCCTTATGGGATGTTTACTAGCATATAGGACAGTGTGGCCTACTTTGTCTGTTTACTTCCGTGGCTTGCCACTACTATCAGCTACGGCTGCAACGACTTATCCACTACGGTGGTTTTTACTTATCAGCTCCGGCTGCAACGATTATCAGCTACGGCTGCAACGATATCCACTCCGGTGGCAACGATAACACATTTATGTGAATATGAATATGTGCATTCCTTGCAATCAGCCGCCTAAGTGCTGTGATTTCTTACGAACTGATGTTTGAACCAGTGATTTATTTATCACTTTATTTATAACCAGGGCTTGTCCCTTTGTCTTCGACAACTTGCAGCTTTGCTGTCTTATTGGATTCCATCACAAGGCTCACGCCTTTTTATTATTACAGCTTCGGCTGATTTACTAAGGCTTCGGCTTTCAACACTGCAGTCTTGACTGTATTACCCGGACTTCGGTCCTTGCTAATGTAGCATCAAAAGTGTAGGCGCACTATAAATAGCTCCCACCTTCTATCCTGGAGGGTTCACGATTTGGTTGGAACCCATTGTCGGTGGCGGGTGTGGGGCTGCCGACCCCTTTTCTCTTTTATATTTAAATATTATAAGAGGAAGGGAGAGACTCCTTCAGCTATCTTCTTTATCACTAACATCCTTCTGATGTCATTATTTATAAAATTATTATACATCTATGAGTCATCACAACATCGTTATTAAATTAATTTAATAAAATGCAAATCGATCTTTATTTAGTTTAATTTATCTTCTTCGATGACCTATTGAACTCATGCCTCTGATACCCTAAAGGAACTTTGATGGTTATTATTTACACAACGTATTAAGGGTCCTAACTAGATGATCAAAAGCTTGATTAAATATTATATAAATTCTTTGACCGTTACAAACCTGCTGTCTTCCTCTTGCGTTATTTATTTATATTTTATGTATTCTATGTATATATTTTATAGTGTTAGCTCGATATAGTTACAACGTGCTATAGGATACATTTTAATTTTACGTATAGGAAAATAAAAATGAAAATAAAAAAAGAACCTTGAGAATATTCAGTAGAATTTATTTAAAAATTAAAAAAAAATTAGGTAACATTTAAAATGTCTAATATTAACAATTATATAATATATATTTTTTATTAGTATACTCTATACGCAGACAACATCATGGCTTGTTGATTAGAATATTACTCACGTGGGTTATACTTTAGACATAGGGCTTTAGCGTTACTTATAGATTACTTGTGATGCAAAAATAATGTTTTTTGTCATGGCGGTGAATATGTTTCCGTAAACAAAACTAAATTATACAGTTTGTGCTAACTTCTAAAATCAATTGCTACTCAGATTAATGTGGCCAACAGCATACGTTTCAGGTGGAGGAAACACACATAACAGAGCGAAAGAAAACATCGTGAAAGTTCTTCATTATGTTGTTTCCTTATTTTTATTATATCTCTACAATTATATACTCGTATAATGAAAATGCAACTTGTCAAATGCTGTGCGTAGAAAAAATTTAGTATAACCTAATGCGAGGTGTCTTTCTGATCCCTCCGCAAAATGTGAGGTATCTTTATAAACCCCCGATTCCAAAAATGACGGGGTGTTATAAGTTTGACATGTTTCTGTGTGTGTCGGTCTGTGGCATCGTCGCTCCCTAATGTGTAAACCGCCGCCACGAAATGGCGAAATACATTTTTTACAACCCCCTAAATATAGGTAATAAATGAAAGGGCTTAACTAGTAGAATAAAGTACACTATATTGAAAGGGAATGAGGAATATTAACTAACGAAATAAAAACTAAATATTCGAAAATTATTTTTTTGTCTGATCAATGCCCTAGGTTGATCAGGGAAGTGGAGTGTTGACTGGTATCTAGGACCTAACAATTTAGTTTTTAGTACATTGTTTACTACAATATTAATACCTTTATTTTTTCAATAGAACCGTTTAACTTAAAAAAAATTACTTATTTCTTTGTTGAAAGTTAAATTAATAAACGAGATCTGAAATACCAAATATACATATCTAAGAGCTATGAAATATTTCTACGAAAGTTGAATAATAAACAAAGGGATAATAAAGGAAGAACTAGAAACAGGATATTATAAAAAAATAAAAAACTGTTTAGTCTTATAATTTATTCTTCAATTATAATTTAATAATTTTTATTTTAAAACCTGATTAAACACCAAATTAAAATAAAAAATGATCTACTCTCTATGAACGTTAAAATTCTTAAACAAGTAAAAAAAACTATAAAAAGTGGGCAAAAATAGAACATAAAAGGTAGTAACGTGAAACCCTTTAAAGAGAAAAAAATACTCTTGAGATCCTACGTAAGAAACGTATGAAATCTTTTAATTAAATATTGTCGCGTCGCGGGACCGTTCTCTACCTATAATATAAAAACAGAAAGAAGATCGACACCTAAAAAAAAATTGATATGTCACCTATCTACTATAACAAAACGTTAGGCTAATAAAAGGTTTGCAACAAAATCCTTTCAATGAAAATAAGATAACCTTAAAGAATTCAATATACTGAATCTAGATCTAGATTTATCGTATTTTCACACAAAAAACTGTAGTCAGGTGTGCACTGATAGAAAAAGAGGGAACGATATTTTCTGACGTCTTTTATACTCGTACGAATACATTTACTGCGTCTGCGCAGCTCTCGTCTCACAGTACTGTTCGGCGACTCCGTGATGAACAGCGCATCTTCCTGATCTATACCGGATATTTTTGCTGTACATTAGGTAAATGGCAAGTTATGATATTTTCTTACGTATTTAATCACTACAGTTATTTTCAAAAAAAATATTTTCTTTAAAAATAAATTTCTAAAAATCCATTAGGGATATAATATAGATAACTTTGACTGACTTTTTTCTGCAGACCAGTGTAATTAGAGCGTCAGAAAGCAGATATTGTCAAAAATGTTTTAATCCTGCGTCTTCAAGTAATAAATAAAAATATTTAGACGAAGACGGAGGTATTGTGAAACAAAAGTGGAAGGGCACGTAAGGGCGAGTTTGCTAAATGAAGGGGCGTAGTGTACATGTAAATATAAAATAATTTGTTAAAAGTTAGTGAAATTGCCCAACAAGATTATAAAGTAATAATCCTAAAATGAAGTTACGACGCCATTTTCAATTGACAGACGAACTGAAATAACATAATTGTTCAAGGTTTGTTACGAGGGAAAAATCCCAAGCAGATAAAGCAACGTTGTCTGCGTAGTGGAAACATTATGTTGATCTGCACTGAAAAAAATCACTGCCACTCTTGCCGCCTCGACAAGTATCTCGTTATTTGCGCCGTTTGTCACTGTAAGTATCTAAAATATTATAACGTGAACTTTAGGTATCCAACTCTTCAGCCACTTGCAGCATATACCTCGTGTATAGTCTAATGATAGTAGTTTTTTTAGTGGTACTTAATAGATATGTGAACTTTAGGTAGTCTGCTCCATATCCACCTCCTCAGCCACTTGCAGCATATACCTCGTGTATAGTCTAATGATAGTAGTTTTTTTAGTGGTACTTAATAGATATGTGAACTTTAGGTAGTCTGCTCCATATCCAACTCCTCAGCCACTTGCAGCATATACCTCGTGTATAGTCTAATGATAATAGTTTCTTTAGTGGTACTAGTTGATGATAGTATTTTCTTTAGTGCTGAACTTTAAATAGTCGGGAGTAATTTAAATTTTTAATTTCATAATCATCTTAAATATGACGAATTTACTATGGAAGTTAACTGTAACACAATTAATAGATCTTTTCGCGATGATCAGACTTTCGTGATTTTATAAAATCTGAGTTCCTCTGGGTATGTCCCTAAAAAAGATATAAGTAATCCCCAACAATATGAAGTATGGCTTACAATCATGAATGAAGTGTGATGACACAATATATATAATACAATGTCTTCAGAAATATACTTGCAGTTAGGTTATATGTTGTTCAACAGCGTACCTAATGTTAACTGTCGTTTATTATTATAGTTAGTGACGTAACAACAATACGCTAAAATGTAAAAAATATAAATAAATACAGGCATATTGCTCATAGAACCCAGTAGGAGACGATGCGATCCTCCTAAAAAAAATCTTATAATTCCTTAGCGGAGCGACAAATATTTAGTTAAAATATATAAATCTTAACTTCATAGTTTCTGTTTATAATAGACAGTACATAACAAGATGTTATTTTGATATTAAATTTGATATATAAGTAGAAATGACGAGACTACGTAGATTATCCACAAGCAATGGGGTTGCCATTTTATTTAACACCTTTTATTATTAGAAATAACAATGAGAGATTTTTCTTTAGCTGTTGGATACATTTTACTTCCCAAGAATTCGGAGAACATGGTTCGTATGGATATAGTTGGGCCGTCGAGCACGAACCCTGAATCCGAGCCGATAACATCGTCTGTAGAAGCAGAGGATCAGGAACTTAATCCAGATGAGACAAACACGATACAATATGTGCGATTTCTCACTGTGCCGCCACATTCCCCTAGGCAAGATGAAATGCCTTTGCATATAGTGAATTTGTGCCTTTGGGGACAATTCTACAGAAAGCTGGCCAGGGAGTTTAAAACAGCACATCAAGAAACCAACCTTTATACTGATGAATTAAAAGATAACATATGCATTAGACGCATCGTTATCGAACCTGAAGATGATGACGATTATGACGTTGATGACGATGATGACGATGAGGACTATGATGACTATGATGACGATGATGGTAAGTTTAAATTAGATCTCCATAGCAACAATAATGCATATTGTCGTCATAAATTCACAACGGGTTTTCTCATAGAATAAGAAGGGTTTAGACCATTGTCTACAATTATGGTCCAGTTCAGACTTCACACACCTTTGAGTACAAAACATGAGTCATGCAGGTTTCCTTACGATGTTTTCCTTTAGCATTAAAATAAGCTATAATGCTTGTGTTAGGAGTGGGCCACGTCAGTAGACCAATTACAAGGATATTTGAACCCACGACTTATCGATTGTGAATCCAACGCCTGAAACACTGAGTTACTGATGCTTAAATCTGTAAATTTCAACAGACTGAATATCACACTTGACTTTTTATGATACAGAAAGCAGCAATATGAGCGTGGATTTCAACTTTCTCATCGTCGACCCCGTGTCTTTAATTTGGAATGCTGTGTCGTATAAAATGTTGCCATCAATTTTCCGAGTCGTGTCATTCGCCAAAGGTATTGTTGGATATCGTGCTTTGACCACACCTGACAAGCTGGTACTTATTAAGGTATGTTAGCTATATTATATTATCGTAATATAATCGTAGATGTTATGGTATTAACGGAATCGTTCTTAGTCTTATAATTTATATACGAGTTATGATATTTTATAATCAAAAATGAATAATTTTATAATAGAAACTTGTACTACTATGTTTGCATAAATCCAACAGTAGCAAATATATTCTCATTACTTTTTGAAAATTTACAATATTTGGAATATATTAAAACAAAAATATTACAAATGTTAGAAAATACATTGTTTATATAGTGGGCTCGAAGTAAATGTCCTTTTCTTTCAAGTAGTTTTTTTTACTAATGGCTCAATTTAGCTTTACAGACCTTTCCAGAGCCTCTGAATTATTGAGCAAAACCAAAACCGAATAACCAAGACTAGGTCAGTCTCGGACTTGGTCTTGCTTTGCAAATCACTATTTTTTTTCTATTATATAAAGTTTCTTATATGTACATGTCCATAGCGAGGATTCTTTGCGATTTGGTTGACTCGTGCTACAAAAGTGTCAACATCCACTGAACTCGTGTTTTACGACGGCTCCGCCATGACCTTCGACCTGCTTGAAGCCATTTACGATGTAAGTGTATCAAACAGAATATTTTATAAAACTTATATTTCAAATATTAGATAAATGTCAATCGAATTTGCTTGTAGATTCACGATAGAAAGCTACATCCTTTTCGGGTAACATAGGCTATGTAGTGTTACTATAAATATTATACTTTTAAAGATATGGCCATTTAAGTGCCATAACTTGCCCATCTTGTAAAGTTAATGTTTTCTCTGGAAATACAGATCCGATTTTAAAAATTCACTGCTAGATAACTACACTATTCCTGAGTGACAACGGTGATGTAGTGTTGCCATAAAATTTTTTTAATAGAATAAGGCCATTTTGTTACTACTGATCCGATTTTAAAAATTCCCGTCGTTTTTGACGTTTCAAAAGTACTTTTAAAAAAATTCTAATTGAAATAAATAATTTTGATTTGATTTGTCTCTCTTCCTTTTTTAAACTTTCATTCTCTCTCGTCCTCTTTCTACTCTCTTTTCACTTCCTTTCTCTCTATTATTACTACTACTATTTTTTTCCTACCACGCTCGTTGTAAATATATTTACAGACAAACTTTGCCCGGGACATTTTCTCGTACATCGCTAGAATCAAAGCTTTGAATATGACTGATGATGAAATAGCAGGATATACCGCCTGTTTGCTGTTCTTTCCATATTCGAGTGGACAGGTGGATAGAGTGAAAATCACCAAGGTGCACGGTTACATGTGGGAGGCACTGCAGAGTGTGGTGAGTGTACCATTACCTACTACAATCAATCAATACTGATCTCGCTATTTGTTTGCTTATTAAACCTAATATTTCTACATTATTTTATCCAGCTGATTTGACTACTTATTTTTTATTGAAATAATTTCATAAGTCTAACAATCAGGGTAGTAATTAGAAAACTTACATAACTTTCCACTCCACAGATCATTGATAGTGGAATAACTGATTACTATAACCGATTCGAAGCATTTGGAGAAGGAATACGCAACGCCTGGAGATTGGAAGCTAGACATTATGAACTGCTATCATGGTGCCGAAACAATTGGCAGCAACTCTCAGTGCCACCTGTCTTCTCTGAGATCTTCGATATACCGTACAATCGGGATCAGGACGCCTAGGCACAAAATGTTGCAGAATCAATAACCAACTTATCCCAACGTCCCTTACGTTGAGATTTCTTCACTCATTTCACTAAATAATTAAATACCTACCCATCAAATGTATAATATTTTAAGATACATGTACCGTGAAATATCGGCGACATTTTTCTGACTCTAGATGTTCGTTAGTCAATTCAAGTTCTTATGTCTGCGTATAATGTATTTAAATAGTGAAAGGGTCAAGCAGGTAAAAATTTTATACTGCTGAATATGTTTTGTGATCCCTGAATATGTTAAGTTGGTTCAGTGAAGTGGCCTCGCCCGGGTGCTATTTACTTATCGCTATAATTTACATTTTAATTTTCAACACCAACGTAATTAATTTGTGACTACACTTGATACCCACGTCGATAGATGGCGTAATCACACACTCGTTTATTTATTTTTATTTTTAAGTATTTTTTCGCGATAAATCATAGTCTGTCCTTCTCCAAGATCTAATCTATCTCTGTACCGTATTTCATCAAAATCAGTTGAGTGAATTAAGCGTGATTGCCTAACAGACTAACCATCTATCAGTCAATAGATGGCGTAAGTAGTACATTAAATCGCACTTTCATTTGTTTAGTTTACTGTAACTATTATTTACGTTACCTAAGAGTTAGAGTAGGTATATAATTATTAAGTGCAAGTAATTTTTTTAATCATTTTTATTAGTATTTAAGTAATGATTTATGATATGGATTTTTCCAAAAACGCACCGTGATCTATACATTATATTCTGATTTCTTAGCTTACCTCGGTAACAGCGCGGTTAATGACGTCACGTTACGTACGTTCATACTCTATGTAGATGTAAGATGTTTTGTATGTCCGCACCTCTCTTATAATCAGCACCGCTATAATCAAAGCCATACTATAATTATAGAAACGTAGCATTTTAGAATTATATCGAGATTTACAATACCTCAATAAAACTTTTTTGTCAGCAAAATACTTATGATGAACGATCTAGCAGGGAATAATTGTATATTGCTGAAGATCAAGATCCATCGAGTTCCCTGAATTTTTTTATGTCGTAGTTTTATGAAATGATGTATAACTTGCTTATATTAAATAAAGGACTCGTAGTAAAATATTTTATTTACTTAACCCTCTGAACCCAGGATAGCTAATAACTTAAATAACCATCAAGTACGAATTTTTAGCTTGGCTTGTGTTGAAATTATCACATTTAGATATATTTTCTTTTAGAGAATCGTTTATTCTTAATTTTTGCCTGTATTATTAATCTGACTGCAGTTAAAACTCAAACTGACTGAGCAGAAATCAAACCCGCGAACATGTATGAGACAGGTAAAAGATATATACATATTATCTAGATGACCCGGCAAACGTTGTTTTGCCATATAAATTTAGGGTGGGCCACCCTTATCACTTAGAGGGATGAAAAATAGATAGTTGCAGATTCTCAGACCTACTGAATGTGCATATAAAATTTCATAAAAATCGGTCGAGCCGTTTCGAAAGAGTATGGTAACTAGCAATATGGATCACATACTACTAGTATTATTCCTTAACCTCTCTAACTTAGCTAAAACGCTTGTGTTAGGAGTGGACTTCGTTAGTAGTGCAATGAGTGGGATTTGAACCCACGACTTATCTATCGTGAATCCAACGCCAGTAACAAAAGGTAAAATAATTTACAAAAAAATAAAAAATATCAACTTTTAATTGTATACTTTTATGACAGATGTTAATTAATTATGCAAAATAAACGAATTATTAAAAGCAATCCATTTACGTAATACATTGAAGGCAAAATCGTTGAAATATAAATAAATAAGTAATTAAATAATTCAGTTTATCAATAACAATAACAAAGCGAGTGGTCGAAAACAAGCGTAAACCTTCGCTATTTGAATCAATCTTATATCTTACAGACACTGAACATTTAATTGTAATTAATGCACAGCTCAGAGCATATATACAACTTGAAACGAAAAAGTAACAATAAGTATGTCGCATTACATCCAGGCCTATGTATAAAATATAAAAAATATGTATAATTAATAGGTACAGCAGTGGAGAAGTATTCTAATTTCATTTTTATAAATTATAAAAATTTAAGTCAAATGAATAAGTTATGGGACTGAAGTGCATAATTTCGATACACCCGGCGATTAAGGCGTGTGACGTCATCTGACCTAAACGCGACAGGTATACACTGAGCAGAAGCTGTGTAGTGACTTGCGCCGTTCTTGTCGTATGCTGTTTATTAAACGATGGCTGAGAATTGAGATATTGCTATTATTTCTATGTGGCAAAGCACGACAGTTAAAAGCCCCAATTATTTTTTTTCGTTTACCCAATTATATGAATACACAGAAAATTATCACTATCCTTACACGAAGCCTTCTTCCATTATAGTGAAATATAATACACTCATAAATAAAAGAAACAACTGCGTAAGTAACTAGAAACAAAACTAATACCCGAATGATTAGTGGAGCGACAGTCTCGGTTAGGTCACATGACGTCACGGGAGAATGAGACGTTGTTTAAATACCTAATTTATTGGCAGATTTAAAAAAATGTTTTTAGTGATTGATTATCTATATTTTAATATTATTACGTTAAATATAATATTAACAACATCCTGAAACTTCTCCATTAGGTGATAAGCAGACTCTAAGTGGTTCCAGTCTTTGTCAATTATTACTACCTATGGTAACGTCCAAGTAAGTCAAGGTCATGGTAATGTCAATATGTAGTTTTTTTTTCAGATTTAATACTCATACTCAGGAGTACAAATTAATAGCTCAATGATCATTATTTTTATGTTGTAAGGTCACCGTTACTAATTACTGACCATCAAGCTAACCTTTGGAAAACAATAACTATACAACCAAGTTGTATATATACGCTAGGCCTAACCATATCGATATAGAGTGAATTTGTTATCTCGCTCACACTCTACAAAGTTATAAGTATAAGCGAGACACGATAACTTCTAAGAGAAAGTGGAACCTCTGGGCAGCGGTTAATTCTAACATTAACCGGCTAAAATGGTGAGATATACACGAAGATGTCGAAAAATACACAACGAACTCCATATCGATATTAGTTATTACCATAGAACAATATTAAGGCTATAATTAGACACGAATACTTGAAGTTAGGTTGGTCTTGCCAGGTCACAAACCAGTATTCGCATCTAAAACATACCTGCTTATATACTGTTTTCACATCAACACTGAAATCTTATATATGCCTTAATCTACAACACATAAATTGCATATTAAATAATTTAACCACTCATTAAATAATCAATCCGCACAGGAGCTACAATATTAGCCCATACACAGATCGTTCACTATAGGACATTTATTTTATTAGTTTAAGCTGAGAATTTCGCACTTATTGTTAACCTCTGTGATCAAAAGTAGTAACTATTTACTGATTTTTTAACAATAAATTAGGTGACTAGAACCAAAGTGACGATAATGGCCACCATTGCCAAATTGTGATGCAACCACTCCGATTCTGGTTATCTAATTATAGCAATCTATCAAATAAAACTTACTCCATTACGCCAGCGGCGAATTAAATTAAGCTAACTAAATAATTTAACTAAAATTAGTTTCTAAATGAATCAAAGGATATACAGTTAAAAATTATACAACATCGATCGTATTAGTAAACTACGGGAACTACTCTATAAAAGCAAAAGGAATTTATTTCATACACTCCGCGTACAAATCTATTGCACGCGGATCAAATCTTGCCTTAAATATTAACTTCTTATTTATACAGGTAAATCCGGGAACACATTACAAAGTTATGATTTAAAATACGTAGAACGGTAATTATTACACATAGCCCAAATTGGACGATCTTACGTATAAGTGAGAATCATAGAAACGTTTAATATTGATGTTACAAAATATACAATTCTCATCACAGAAACGTCTAACGCCATAGAATATATAGTTGAATAGAATAATGACACTCGTTGCTTAAACAACATTTTTAATTTAACCGCTATCAAAATAAAAGGGTTATTTCTAGCTTGGCGTAAGACAAAATGTAAACAATTCATAATGTGACGGTGATAAATTTTATATAAAATAAATACCATTTGGTGCCGTGACCAGAATGCAAATATTTTTATGGTTTCATTGTCCTTATTCGTATATAGTTTTTTTTATAACGGTTATGAAATAACTAAAAAGTAGGCAATCCCTACAATTTGCTGTCCATGAAATGGAAAGAGTTTATCGATTTAATAGGTTATCGAACCTTAGTTAAAGTTAGTTATCTGGTGGTTTTAAGATTCTAGAGGTGTTAGATTCGGCCTTAAAATAATTCGAAACATAAGGTTTATAGATTAAAAATATTTAAAATAATAATAAAAAATTTAAGACTTAATAAAATAGAAATTAATAAATATTATTAAATAATTTTTACAAACAAACAAAATAAGTAATTAAATAATAAGCAATCATAATTTTCTCAAATAATAATATTAAAAATATATCCGCAAAGTTCGTGTAGGGCGGATAAAGTCCGTGTACCATTTAGTATGGGGTTGTACAGCCCTCAATGATTATTTCTTTGTTTACGTTTTATCTCACGCCAAGCTGAATATTTACATAGTATAAAAAAGTAGCTTTCCGCTGTCTGTACGCTTAGCTCTTTTAAACTACGCTGCGGATTTTAATGCAGCTTTCACCAATAGACAAAGTGATTCTAGGGGAAGGTCACTAGTAAAATATACGTTTACTATACATTCTATAGTTTAAGACTACATTTTACAATAATTACGTATGGATCTCACAAATAGTGATATCATCGTATATCTACTTCGACAATCTTGATACCAGTGAATTAGGGAAATGAAATAGACTCCACTACAATTTGTACTTACACTACAGGCAAGATCTACCTAAGGAATATAGGGCACTAGATTGTTCTAGAAAGTTACTGTAATACTAATTTCATAGACAATTTTCCATTCATTTAGGGTTAAAAGCTCAAATTGGTTCATATACTCGACTACCAAATATTTAAGGCTGAGATCACAATTGAGGTTTATTAACAAGTGATTTCAGCCGTAACTTACCAACTTAACTTCTTGGTAACTTCACAAGTGAATAGAATATAGAAAGTGTAAATATAATTCGTTGTGTGATGTTTTATATATTTAATCGGACTTATAATTTGCAAGGTGACAGTTTCAGATAAAAATGCTTGTTCCTCCAAATCACATACAACAGTATGTCGCAAAATATCTATGTAAATATAAATAATTTAAAATCAATATACTGTCTTTTGCATCCCCGATACCTTTAAATATAAACTATTCGATAGTAACTCAAGTTTTGGACGGAATTCTATTGCATTTACCAACATATCTTTTAAGAGCATTAATATTGTTTATTTACATAAATATTAATATAAACTTTATATTACTATGTTATGTGGTAAACGTATAGTCTGACCCGGGAAATGTTAATTGAATTTTGTGTTTTTTATCCAATTTTCTATAAAAATAATATTTTTTTACTTTTGATTACAAATTGTAAAATGGCAATATTTTTGTAACAATTATTCTAATAAAAAAAAATTGCTAGCAGTTTCTCGTTAATTACTATATCTTTAAAAGTAAATATTTTATTTCCCTGGTCAGTATACTTGGTTTAGCCCAAAATTGACGGAACAGAAATTTCTTTCATTTCAATAAATGTAACATAGGAACAAGCACTTTTAATCGTGTTTTGATAATTTATTCTATCGACAAAGATAGTAAAAGACTTTTGCACAGGACTGCACTATAACATTGACCATGTGGTGATCACGAAAATCTTGGTTTGACTACCAGCAGAATGAATTATTGAACCTATATCACGTGACCAAGCATTAATATATTTAATATGTGCACTCAAATATTCCAGCTGATTACACGTGGCAAGACAGCATTTTACTCTTGTTTTAGATTTAATTCAACTTTTAGGAAATGCAAATGTACTACTAACTATGTCTATCCATCTTTCTTAAAAATGGTATGAGCAAATGCATTTTGACCTAGTTCTTATAGGTAAGGGGCATTTCAAATGAAACTTAGTTAAGGAGAAAGTTATGTTCGAAAATATTCATTTGGTCGCGTCATTTAACTAGTTTCATTTGATAATGCTCTACAATTAGACCTCGTATCGAATTCTTACAAACCTCCAGTATACATTGACTCAAGCCCAGTTTTTACATTTCATGTCACAATATATGTACAAACACACATCTTCGAACTTGGTCATTACTTGAATATAACTACATTCGAGTTGTTATACTTAATTCTCCAATATAAATAATAGAGAACATACAAATTGAAATTATTTTACAAATTTCATGAAATTTTTTACATGTTAAAATTCTTTTAAATCAATAAACATATCAATCAGTTGATAAAAGACTTCAGAAAATAATTAAGTATTTAAACTTGTAATAAAATGGCTTGAAAAATAAATCACTATGCCATTAACATACCAAATCCATTTAAAGTTAAAATTTTAATAATGTCTTTTAAAAATTTCATTTAAGTAGAAATATAAATACTAACCGATAAAATACTGAAAAAACTGATGACTTCGTGTAAGACTTCCAGGACAAAAAGACAAACATAAACCGATTTTAGGGTAAAATGCTTGATATTTCCCACTTTTAAAAAAAACACAACTTGGAGATAAGTTACACAATTGTACAACACTTTTTGGGGTCCTGTGTGGGAGGCAGGTCAATGTACACCGGTTGGGGGTCCGGTTCTCATGCTGGCACTCATTTCTTGGTTGGGGTACCCCGCTGGGTGAGACCCTCGAACCGCTTGAACGTGTAGTTGATGAACACCCAGTCTTTGTACGCGATCTCACCCTCTTGGGTAATGGGCGCTGATGCTGAAAATAAAACAATAATAAGTCCAAGACAAAATATTTGCACGAAGGTAAGGCTTTGGCATAATGTGATCAAAACTTTATAAATTTTTAACACATATTGACATAATAATAAACATAAGGTTAATGAAGTACAAAACAGAACAAGTAATATTAAACTACAAACTTTAAAAGGCATGCAAAGGCTGCCTTATTGCTAAAGCAATCTCTTCCAGGCAATTCCCTGAGAAAGAATTGGTATATGAAACCGGGCTAAAGATTTAAATTACACATTATACTTTATTAGTTTGCATGCGCTATATAAACTAACAAAAATAGGCAATCAAATGATAAATAGATATAGTAGACATAATCAGATTTACAAAACTATAGAATATGTTCGTATAACTCACCTAAAAATAAAAAATCACACATTTACAATATTATTTTATACCTAAATAAAAATAATTTTAAGATGATATTCTGTAAGACGACGCTTAAAGATGTAATTGACGAATATTCGATGGAAGAGTAAACACTTAAAAGTAAAAGAATTTAGAAAGTAATGGGTGTGGCTAATAGGAATTTTTAGGTGATTGTCGTTTCTTGATCTTAAATTACGATCTCCAGGAACATCAGTGCCCAAATAACAAAAGCGTTCTTATAAATAAGTCGGGGTATGCGGGTATATTAAGTATACTGTAAAGTAAGAGAGAGTAGATATGTAAATTTCTACTGTCGGATTTTGAGCCATTTGAAGTTAGTTCGACACTAAGAGATATGGTCAAATTTGCGTAAACCAAGGATAAATTTAATGCCAACATCAAATGTTTCCATCGTTTTAAAGAACCAATAACCGCAAAAATCTTCTTACTAATTGATACGTACTGACCAGGACAAAGAATTCTGGTCTTACTGCGTCTCTTAGCAACGTCCCAATTGATGCTGTTCTGGTGTCTGAGTCGTGGTTGACTCAGAACCTTAAACCCTCGCTGTCATTTTCTCTCTATGGACTTTGTAACTACAATCTTATAAGAGATGGTGGTGGTGTACGTATTTACCTCAAAGTTAACATAACGTTTAAAATAAAAATGCAATCTCCCAGTACAGTACACAGCAAGCTTAGAATATTCATTTATAGAAATTAATAGTCATAACTCTAAAATTCTTCTCGGCGTAGTCTATTCACACTCTGTTCACATAAATGATTTTCACATTCTTGAAACTCTTCTAGGTCAAATTTCCCCATCTTACGATCATTCCATTATAATAGGTGATCTTAATACATGTCTCTTAAAAAATGACTCACGATCGAAAAAATTACAGTCTTTAATTAAATCTTTTAACTTGTCATACTTCCATTTGCAATTAATTTTCAACCCAACTGTGAATAACGCGAACGTTATTAACGTTAACGAGAATTTCAATTAATAATAAAATTTTATGCCTTCAAAACTGGTAGACGCCACCCAGCCTATCTGTGATTATCTTGTTTTTCATAATGTTACAGAGGAAGGCGTTAAGAAAAACATATTGTACATATCTTCCAATGCCGTTGGTAGTGATAATTTGAGTCGCGACATGATTTTGCTAACATTAGATTTAGTACGTCCAGTTATCACTCACATTATACATTTTTCTTTCACCTCCAAATTATTCCCTACGGCTTAAAAGATGGCGCATGTTATCCCGCTACCTAAAGTATCCAAACATATTCACTTGTCTCAGTTTCGGCCCATTTCCATCTTACCAATTATTTCAAAAATTCTGGAAAATGCTGCACTCAAGCAAGTCTCTAGTTTCTTGTTACGCAATAACATTTTAAGTTCTTCTCAGTCCGGATTTCGTCCACATCACAGTACCTGTATGGCATTAATTAAAATCATGGACGATATCCGTTACGCAATGGATAACAAGAAACTCACGCTGAGGCACTTGTCCTTGTCTTCCGCCAAAAATCGCTATTTTTTTCAAAGAATTATAACTAAAATATTTTTTCACGTCTTTTACTCCTAGGAACTGGAGAAAAAATTACCATTCTGAAATTTAGAATTTTACTATGAGAAAAACGGTTTGATATAAATGGCAGAAAATTTGTCAGAATTATTTTTATTCATAACCTAAATGAACCCCAAAGTACGAGTAGAAAAGGGCCCCGAGGGCAGATATCCGGCAATGCTCTTTGGGATTAATAATCGACTGTAACTTAGTCTTGTCTTGGTCAGCGCACGTTAATGAAATCAGTAAGCGTTTGCATCGATCTCTTAATTCTTTAAAACGTCATCAAAACTTTCTTCCTCTACAGACTACAATTATTTTGGCTCAATCACACCGAGGAGATACTAGATAAACTGGATAGACTTCAGAATTTGTGGATTCGATTCATCTTAGGTTCTCTAATTGCCAATTAAAATAGGTCCAAATACGTCAGCGCCGGAATGTCCACAATCTTGGAATACTCTGTAGTATTTTAAATTTTTCTTGTCCACCTTATTTAAATGACCAAGAGTTTCATTTGGCACTTCCAAGTAGTGGACCAGCACGCTCTTGTGTAATTGCAAAACAATATTTTATGAGAGATCATTTACTGTTGTTGCTACAAAATCATGGAATTCTCTCCCGAATGATATTTTGTCCGATAACCCCTTAATACTTTTATACTCAGACTAAAATGGGATTATTTATCTCAAACTTATACTCATTCATTTGAGTATTATATTGGTATATATTAGTAATAATTGTAGTTTATGGATTGTATTATGTAAATGATTGTATTTTACTATACTGTACCTATTTCCACGTGTTTAACTATTCAAAACTATCTTACCATCAAGGTTTGCTGGAAGAGATCTCTATTAGAGATAAGTCATCCTTTGTGCACATATTTCTTATGTTAGTGTGTAACATTTATTACTACATATATAAATAAATAAAAGTGTGAAACAATACAAAATAGAGTGGATAAATAAATTAATGTTTGTCCCATATATCAAAAGTAAATTTAACAATTATTGTGATATCATATCATGTCATGATGCTTAAGAGATTTTCTGAACTATTATATATATACCTGTATGAAAATTTCTGCACAAGATTTCTTATTTAAGTGTAGATTCTTAGTAAGCAAGACAAATTACTTTGTTTTTATTTTTTTCAAACCATCACCATTAATTTAGATTACAAGTAAAAATACATTTTGTAATTAAAGCTTATTGGTTGTTGGTCGGTTAGAGGTTGGTTTGACAAACTAGAATGAGGGATAAACTTGTCTTTGCTGTTGCAAAGCTGTTGTTTCCATAGATCGTCATGATCACGATAAGTTTACCAACTGTTAAATGTATTTCGGGATGTAACTACACATTTCCTGATACCCTGAGTGATGTATATATACGTCAGTAGGTCAGGCATTCACGATCGATAGGTCCTAGCAAAATAATTTATCTTATTTTGAGGGGTTACTAGTGGTTTACAATCACAACTGCTAGTAATCTTTTAAAAAAATGAAAAGGAAGTATCGAACTCACGTATTTCGAGTTTAACATCAGGGAATTCGTCGAAGTTGGACGTGTCGTCTATGGAGCGCACGTCGACGGAGATGGCAGCGGGGCGTTCGCGGACATGGTTCCAATCAACGCCACGGAAAAATGCTACTGATTTCACATCTTCGATGCCTCGTTGTGACCCCAGTCTGAAATAACATTTAAAATTGATTCATCACATCATCATCAACCCACTGGCTCTCTTCTCTGAATGAGAAGAGTTTAGGTCTAGTCTAAAACTCTGGCCAAGTGCAGATTGACTGATTTTACACGTCTTTGAGGACATCATGGAGGACTCTCAGGAGTACAAGTTTCCTAAGGATGTTTTCCTTCACCTTTAAAACAAGTGATATTTAATTGATAACTTTTTATTTATTTATCTGCCCTGAGTTTAAAAAAACTTTAATTTTTTTTGTTCCTTCGTGCCAGAGAATAAAAATAAAAACTAAAATATGTGATGATATCACATATACGGTCGAATAAGACAATGCTTTGCCTTATTTTTTTAAAGCAGACATATCGCTATTCAACGGTATATATTAGGTAATTTGGCATTTACGTCTTTTTAGAATATCTTAAATTTCAAAATTGATTTTAACCATTACGTAGCTCATATTTAGTAAAAGTAAAAAATTCGTGTTATTTATTGTCTTCTAGTTTCATATAACATACTAATACAGATATGTTAAAAATATGAAATGTTGTTAATTCATTCCAAAGAGTAAGAAATACCTGGGATCAAACTCTGGAGTTTCCGAGTATAACAAAGAAATAGTAAGTACTAGACTACCACTATTATAATAATCTAATCAATTAATCTGTCTCCTTACAAAAACATCCTGTCTGCGAGTATGAGTAGCCGTGGATTTAATTTACTTTATTTAGTAAAAGTCAAAGATTTTTTTTTATTCCATAAAAAGGAAATGTTAGTTAATTTACTAATTAATAAAATAAAATTGTGTTTTCCGTACTTCAGACGTATTAACAATTTAAAAAAATCCTAGCATTTTTATACAATTATACATACCTGCGATCTGGTTCAGAGCAAAAGCGCAGGATGGTGTCCCTCGCCTCTTCGCTGATGGGAATCTCCGGGGGGAAGGTGAGGGATTCCCGCCACGACATAACTTTCCTGTATGTCTCTTGTGGGGATTCGGAGCAGAATGGCGGGTAGCCAATTAGCATTTCATACCTGGAAATGCACATAAACATATATTCATCATTTATTTCTTTGTTTGCAATTTTTATTAATACTGGTATTTAACCGATTCTTATTGGAGCGCGTTTAAATTCCTCTACTTAATTTATCAAAACATGTTTTTAGTGACTTAGATCATAGGTGTTTCGTCTATTCATGAATTTACAATGAGTAGGTTTAACTATACTACGCATTCCATCGCGTAAACAAAAAAAAGAACTAGAACTATAATGGATTTTTTAAGCGTCAGTAGCTCAGTGGTTCGGGCGTTGAATTCACGATCGAGAGGTCGTGGGTTCAAATCCCGGACATTGGACTACTGGCGTGGCCCACTCCTGACACAAGCTATTTATTAGCTTACTAGGAGGGGTAAAGGGAATACCAGTCGTATGTGATCTATACTGTTAGTAATCTTTAAAAAAAATATTGTTTAAACTCATAGTAAACCTTTTAATAGGCTATTTTACACATAAAATTCTATGTTTAAAAAAATAATATTTAAAATTAAATATTTTTAATTATAACATTGGCAGCACTGGTTTGAGTATCAGCCTGATAGTTACGATGTCGGCAACATTAATTGGCACAAATTGAATATCATTTAGTTGTGCCAACGCAAAGATAAAAGCTAACAAATTAATTACGCCGCCATGGCAGAAATCATTATTATTACGTCGCGAGTAACCCCCAAGAGGTCAAGCCGTTATACTGTTTTGCTGCGTAAATACTATAACCCCTTTAATTAGCATTGTATAATGGTCCTTCGCTATTAATATAATAATAACCCTCGATTGTAGTATGTTTCGTTATAATGCTTTTATATTTTTTTAAAGTAGAAATATTCAAGCTATTATTTATATAAAAAGTACTCTATATTCAAAACATTATATTTTACATGACTGTTTGTGCATTTAATATATTACGCTAGAGTAGCTAAACGTAATAATTTTGAAAAATCACAAAGCAAACTTAAACCAAAGCGAGAGCGTATTATTCGATTGTAAAATAAAAATTTACATTCAAGGCTTCTAATCGTATTATAAGATGCATAATAAAAAAACAGATATTTCAGGCAATACAACATAATAATGAAAAAATGCACTTACAATATAGAATCAAACATCAACTAATTTTTTTACAGACTTGCACAGCATTTTACAAAATTTAAATGTATACAAAAAATAATATAATTAAAAACTAAATCACTATAGCAAATTAAATATGCAAATATAATTATAGTTTAACAAAATATGATGTGATGAGATCACATTGATATGAGAATCACAATCACCGCAAAAACGTGTGCGTACATAATTGCATTAAACATACAATAAGGGTAAACAGAAAACATAGAAACATCTATATAACATTCAATAATACATTTTGATATAAACAAAAAAAAGTACAATAAACCAATTTATAATACTTCTAGCTCATCCCGGATTTGCTTTGATTACCATAATTGTAATTCATTCAAAAAGGCATTTTCATATAACAAAGATCTTCTTTTTCTCTATTTTACTAGTTACATTTTTATTTATTAAAATATAATCTAATTGAGATGTAAACATGAGAGATCTCTCTTAATATATTAATTTTTTTAAAGACAATTTAGACTGAATGAATGGGAATCACAATCTCGCGATCGTGAAACCGTTTCTCAAATAATAATTAAATATACTAGTGAAACGCCACAAAATCGTGTGCATACAATATTACATTAAACATGTAATAACGGTTAAAAGAAAGCATAGAAACATCTATATAACATTCAATAATAAAATTTTATACAAACAAAAAAACCGCAAATGCAATCATTTATAATACTTCTACCTCATCCCGGATTTTTTTTTTTATGTAACTAGGTCGGCAAACAAGCGTACGGCTCACCTGATGGTAAGCGATTACCGTAGCTTATAGACGTCTGCAACACCAGAAGCATCGCAAGCGCGTTGCCGACCCTATCCCCAATTCCCCCCAGGAGCTCTGGTCACCTTACTCACCAACAGGAACACAACACTGCTTTAGAGTAGTGTTATTTAGCTGTGATCTTCTGTAAGGTCGAGGTACTACCCCAGTCGGGCTGCTCCATATTTGAGCAGGAAGTTTCCTGCTGTACCCTACCTCAGTTAATTTAATGGCTTTGATTACCATAAATTATAATTAATTCAAAAGGGGATTTTAATATAAACTTTTTCACCTTTTTCACTAACTTTAGAGAACATTTTTAAAAATATAATATAAAACCTTAAATTAACGGTAATCACAATCTGGCGATCGTGAAACCGTTTCTCAAATAATTTTATTAGCGAATCGCCCCAAGATCGTGTACGTATAATATTGCGCATTATACATGTAATAAGGGTTAAAAGAAAACAAAGATACATCTATATAACATTCAATAATAAAATTTTATATTAGGGGTTAAAGTATGAAATTGCCGATTTGCACTGAAAAATGTAAATTCTTTTTTTTTTTTAACATATTTATTTATTCAAATAATTACCATTATTATCTATACATTGCTGCCATCTAATAGGAAGGTCATTTATCCCTTTGCGATAGAACTCTGGTGATCTAGATTCGACAAAATGTGTGAAAGCTTTTTGTACTGCCTCCAGAGAAGAACACTTTTTATCACGTAGAAAATTGTCCAAATCACAAAAAAAGTGGCAGTCCGTTGGAGCAAGGTCTAGCGAATACGAAGGGTAACGAATGGTTTCTAATTGCAGCTCCTGTAGAGTTAAAACGGTTTCTCGTGCTGTATGAGGTCTCACTTTATCATGGAGCAATAATGGTGAAGATCGATTCATGAGTCGGAGCTGTTTCACTGCTAGATTTGCTATCACTTTTCGGAGTTCGGCACAGTAGACAGTAAAGATCTGCCGTTATTGCTTGACCAGATCGGAGAAAGCTATAGTGAATAACACCATGCTGAGACCACCGAACAGTTACCATTACCTTTTTATTGGTAAGCTTTGCTTTAGGACACTGCTGCGGCGTTTGACCTAGGGTCAGCCATTGCATATCTCGCTTACGGTTATCGTAAATAATCCACTAAGCTGAATAAAAAAACAACTAAAAGTCGATAATTGAAAGTTGCATTTTTTTTTAAAAAGAACTAGAAAGGTACCATGTGAAAAATGTTTCACTCAAAAATCTCAAACCATGAAGGTTCTATGTCAATTCGAAGTACCCATTACAATAAAACGGCAATTTCATACTTTAACCCCTATTATAATAATAATAATTCATTTATTTAAGAGCAACACAGACTCAATTTGTTAGTTTACATCAACTTAATATGTATGTTAGTAAATTAAAAGCCAATCATATATACATTTGAATTAATGACATATTATACTCATTACGGCGATCTTCCACAAGAAATGGCACAGCAATGACCCACGTACATACATTCCAGCCTACTCGCAATCATTCTAAGGATACTGTTGGTACTGCCTTGCAGCCTACGCACCAGGGAGCCACATCTATTTCGCATTATAGTAAAAAAGCAATCAACCCGCGTTTCTGCGAACATCCCGGATGCACTACAAAAGCGCAGCAGCCCGCCCCATCAGCATCCTAAAAGCATATTATACTACTGCATACTGCACACGGAGAGCATTGTAAGATTTTTGAGAGTATCTGGCCCATAGGTTGCATGTGTAAAAAGTTGTACAGTAAGCTCTAAATAAGGTAGTTTTAATATTACTTGTTACTCTTATAAACAAGCACGCAAAAGCAATCATTAATAATACTTCAAGCTCATTCCGGTTTCCTTTGAGTGCCATAAATTGTAATTCATTCAAAAGGGGATATTCATATAAAAATGTTTCTCCTTTTTCACTATCTTAGGAGTCACATTTTAATTTTTTTAAATCATACCTAACATTTTCGTGTCAAAATGTTAGGTACCATACTCCTCCGAAACGGCTCGAACGATTATTATGAAATTTTATATGCATATTCAGTAGGTCTGAGAATCAGCTACTATCTATTTTTCATCCCCCTAAATGATAAGGGTGACCCACTCCAAATTTATATAGCAAAACAACGTTTGCCGGTTCAGCTAGTATAATATAATTGGAGAGATTGCTCCTAGTATATTAATTTATTAAAGACAATTTAGACTAAATGAACGGGAATCACAATCTCGCGATCGTGAACCAACTTAAATAATAAATAAATATACTAGTGAATCGCCCCAAATTCGTGTGCGTACATCATTGCATTAAACATACAATAAGGGTTAACAGAATACATAGAAACATCTATATAACATTCAATAATAGAATTTTATACAAACAAAAAAAAGCACGCAAAAGCAATCATTTATAATACTTCTAGCTCATCCCGGATTTGCTGTGATTATCATAAATTGTAATTAATTCACAAAGATATTTTCATATTAAATAAAATATTCTTTTTCTCTATCTTAGGAGTCACATTTTTATTTATTAAAATATAATATAATTGAGATGTGAACATGAGAGATCGCACCTAGTATATTAATTTTTTTTAAGACAATTTAGACTAAATGAATGGGAATCACAGTCTCGCGATCATTAAAACAGTTTCTCAAATAATAAATAAATATACTAGTGAATCACCGCAAATTCGTGTGCGTACAATATTACATTAAACATGTAATAACGGTTAAAAGAAAACATAGAAACATCTATTTAAAATTCAATAACAAAATTTTATATAAGTAAACAAAAAAAAACCGCAAAAGCAATAATTTATAATACTTCTAGCTCGTCCCGTATTTCCTCTGATTACCATGCATTGTAATGAATTCAAAAAGGCATATTCATATAAAGGTTTTTCTCCTCTTTCATTATCTAAGGATTCCATTTTAAAGAATTTAAAAAATATAATATAATATGAGAGAATCTATGAACGGGAAACTCACTCTCGCGACCATGAAATCATAATAATAAAAATCTCAAATAATAAATAAATATACTAGCGAATCGTCGCAAAATCGTGTGCGTACAATATTGCATTAAACATGTAATACGGTTTAAAAGAAAACATAGAAACATCTATATAACATTCAACAATAGAAAAATATAAACAAAAAACAATGAAGCAGAAACAATAATTTTAATACATCGAGCTCATTCCGTATTTGCTTTGATTACCATAAATTATTTCAAAAAGGTTTTTTTATATAAATTTTTTCTCCTTTTTCACTATCATTAGCCATAGTTTTAGCGTGATGTGCATACAAACATACAAACAAGCATACAGCTTATAATTTTGTTATAAAGAATATATTATACGTAGATATTACGGTTACATTTTTATTATATGTAAAGACTAGATGACCCGCCCCGGATTCTCTCGGGTGAATTTAATGAATGTATTTGTGTTCCCTTCCATACCAAATTTCATCAAGCCCCATTTCTCAAGCTCTAGCCCATTTCTGTGCTTACCAAAATTAATGAAAATCAGTCCAGCAGTTCTTTAGTTATAAATGGTGTAACTAACCCGACTTTATATTCTATACATAGATTATAATATACTTACATAATGACTCCTAAACTCCACCAATCAGCTTGTGGTCCGTACCCAGTCTGGAGGAACACCTCAGGCGCGATGTAGTCCGGAGTCCCAACGGTCGAGTACGCCAGCGCTCGTCTATTCCTCTTCCATGACTCAGCACGACGCTTCGAGTCCATCGGCGAAGACGACGTCGATACTGAAAAGAAATCTGTCTTCGGTATTAAGCATGGTGTTTCAAAAAACTTTAAAAATCATAGTTATATATTTGGACCACACGCAATGTGTTTCTTACGAGATAGAATAACGAGCGTTTATTTACCGTTCAATAAAGAATTTATTTTAAATTCTTAATAACATATATATTTAAAGCTAAAAATACGATAAATGATAAATATCATTGAAAATGGCCGACATTAACTAATTAAATAGCTCCGACTTTTTGAATAATAAATAAGTGTATTTAGCCACTGCGCGTTGTGGCAAGTTAAGTATTCCAACAGTCATTTTATATTTCGACTTTATAGATGTTATATTACTTACTGAAATCTGAAGGTGTAGCTCTAGAGAGGTCACGATAGAAGTCAGTGCGATGACTTTTCTTCAACCCTGTGCAGAGACCAAAGTCACTCAGCTTGATGTGACCGCGGGCGTCGAGTAACAAGTTGTCTGGTTTTATATCTCTGCAAAATACAAAAAAAATTGCTATACTTACTGAACTTTTTTTTTATATCGTAGGCGGCAAAGATTTGGATAATCATAACTAGCTAAGTTAACTAAGCAATGAGTCGGGGGTTCAAATCCCGGACATTGGACTACTACCGTGGCCAACTCCTAAGACAAGCATTTCAGCTTGGTTGAAGGGGTTAAGGAATACTAGTAGTGTGATCCTTACTGCTAGTAATCTTTAAAAAACTACGTCAGTAGGAGGCTGGGAGATATTGCCGAGCTAGATCTCAAGAATTAAAACATTATTAATTAGGATTATAGAACACTAGCTTCGTTTACGATATTGACCTTTAGTAGATCGTCTGTAGACATTTTTAATAATTTTATGAGGTGGTCATAGTAACTTTGCACCCTCTACTCACTTAAGTGATGATTTTCGGAAAAACATTTTACACATGTTTCATGAGTTTCAATTAAAGAACCTTCATAATTAACTTCAAAAATGCCAAAGTTTCATACTAACTATGCACACTCATTTTACCCCCTTAGAGGGTGAATTTTCAAAAATCCTTTCTTACTGCTCCCCTATGTTATAAAAGGAACCCCTGTGCAAAATTTCAAGTTTCTAACCCTTACGGTTTAGGCCCTGCGTTGATATGTCAGTCAGCTTCTCCTTTTATTTATATATATAGAACATTATTATACGAAGGAAATTATTATTACAAAAAAAGACCATTCCATGAGTTATCTAATAACTCATGGACTGGATTTCTATTTTTTGAATATCAAAACAAAGTGATATTATATACTACAAAATGTTAGACATTTTTTTGTTTACATTTTAATCTTGCCAAGGTAAAAATAGTATAGTTATGAATAAAATGATAAATAAAAACATTTAATATACACTAAAATTAAATAAAAACGCGATATTCCTTATAATACAGACACTTAAAATATTTAATACCTGTGAATAAATCCAAGCTTGTGAATGCTATCAATAGCCAATGCAGTCTCAGCGACATAGAACTGGGCACATTCTTCGCTTAAAGTATCTTTTTTCATAAGAAGAGTCATCATATCACCACCAGGAAGGAACTCCATGATGAGATACAGATTCATGGGGTCCTGGAAACTGTAGTACATCTTCACCACCCATTGATGGTCAGCTTCGACGAGGATATCACGTTCAGCTCGGACATGGGCAATCTTCAAACGAGTAAGTAGGAATAAATACTTAATACATAACACTTATATATTTATCAAAAACGAGAACAACGGCCAAAAATAGAAGAATTATCTACAAATGCTACTACAAATTCCGCCGAATCGGAAAATGAAATTGTTATAGTCAAAAATTTTATTTACTAACTAGTATAGATTCCGGCACGTAAATATAGGTTTGAGGGGAAGCGTGCGGTTCGTATGGGACGTTTAAGGGGACGTAGCACGCTCATAATGCGCAACTTTCCCCCACAATTTTTTCTCAAACCTTAACATTATAGTGTATTTAACTTCATTATTAGAGTGACCAGAGTGACTAAAGTAGTCGTTATATAAAAACGATAAGTTGAAAAAGCCAAACCAAAAACAAACAAAAGGAGGTGTTACTATCATGTCGATCAAAACAAAAATGTAATTTTATGATAAAATATTAAAACAAATTATATACTAATAAAATCTTTTATAAAACGTCAAAGTATACTTAGAGAATAATAAAAGTTGGTAGCAGCTGTTGTGACAGACATATCCTAACAATAATTACCTAGAACTAACATTTAAGTCTACCATTCAATGACATGTCAAAATAAATCATAAAGAGTGGCGCTAATATAGATTTTAAAGAAATAAATAAATTGGATTGGATTTAATAAGTTATTAACCCTGACAATCCTATATAGGTGTTTTAAGTAATTTTATATTTCCCACCAGCGATACGCTACAATATGTATGTATTATACATATTAACCTTCCTCTTGAATCACTCTATTAAAAGCTATTAAAAATTAAAATCAATCTATTAAAAAAACCACATCAAAATCCGTTGTCCGACAGACAGACGGGAAGCGACTTAGTTTTATACTATGTAGTGATTTAACTGTAAAATTTTACTAATATTTCGGAAGATAAGATTGTATGTAAGTATTATAAATTAAGCCTTACTATCTATATTTTTATCAATTATACGTTTTAAATGGTGTAAAACTTATTTCTTTTAATTATCTTGTAACTTTTGATTTCAAGTCAATGAAATTTCAAAAATATCGTTATCTCCTTTTGCCAAATACTGAAATAAGTGTTTATTTTTTTTAACGCACCCCTTTTTATGAAGTAACTGACTAACAAGCCATAGGGGTAAATTATTGCTTTTTAGTCAGTTAACCAGGAAACTAGTTTCTAAACTTTATGTTTTTATTTTCGACAGTTGATGAATCAAACAATTTTTTTTTATACAAAGAAATTTACTTTGTGCCTGTGTAACACACTTCTATTTTTATTAGACCGTATTAATATTTGTAAGTAATTCTTCGGTTAAACTTACTCTCTAGTTCAGATATAATAATATCTTACCTGTTCCTTTTCCAGCATGTCAGCCTTCCTGAGTATTTTCATGGCGTATACATGACCAGTGTCTTTTTTCTGTACTAAGCGGACTTCCCCAAACGCGCCTCGACCTATCACCTTAAAAAAAACAAGAGAGACAACCATAAAATGAAATAATCTATACAAACAACACCCATTTCAAGAAACCAACGAGTACTACGAGTATATAATATATGTTTCGATATCCATAAAATTTATTTATTTTATAGACAGAGATAGAGTTCTGTTATACAAGACAGGGCTATTACGATTAACTCAAAAACACAAGAAATTGGGCCAGATCAATTATAATGTCTAAAAAAATGGAAAAAATATCTCAACAATTTGACTTCGACTTTTTCTCAAATAATGCTTATAGACGATGTTTAAGTTTTTAATGAAAACATCTTTTTAATAAAATAGATAATTAAACATCATGCATCCTCCACATAAATAAACATGTAAATTGTTTAACATCACTAATCAAGAGAAGTGACATCCATGACCGCCATGACGGACTTTTGTAGTGTATTACAATTTCAAGTATAAATATTTATCTTTTACAATCTAACAAAGATATTGGTTAGTTGTAAACTACTTTATTGGTACTATCTATTTTTAAAGTATAGTGTACAACTGCGCAATACCTGGCTCGGGCTCTATTATACCATAATCCATCTCCTTTATCGTGTAACTACTGTGTAATAATTGTATAATCTTCATCAATTTTCCACTTAACCGATTTATTGCTCACCTTCAAAGGTTCGAAGTCCTCAACTCCGAGCCTGGATCTCTTGAGTCTGAGGAATTCCGTCTCTTTTTGGGCATGTTGCTGACGTTTCTCCTGCTTCTGACCCTCTGTCAGATTTTCGTCTTTGAGGGTCTCTTCTAGCTTTTCTAATCTATATAAAAATTATAATATTATTCAATACTCAATCTACAATATAACTCCACCACTGCCTACTATTAAAATATAATAAATAATCCTGTATTGAATAGTATGCTATGTTTAATGATGAGAAAGCTTGGAATCTAAGTAACGTTCACTCAAAAACTAAATGATATGCGAAAAAAATTATGTATAAATGAATTTTCCAAAACGAGCAATAGATAAGATTCGTACCGACTCTTCTCAACAGATAACTGCTTTCGGTAGCTCCGGAAAAACTTATTGACCGACCAATTTATTTAAATATTATTGTAAAAAGGCTAAGGGAAATAAAATAGTTCGAGTTATACTCATTTTGTTCAGATCAATAAACAACGATTTTTTAAATATCCTAGTCTAAACATTAGTTTAAACAATGACTTTATTGTTTACATTACTTCTTATTGGATACTTATCGCTGTAGTTAACTACACGTGTATACATATAAATTGACATTAAATATCAAAATAATTGAGGGTTATTTTACTATACTTTTTTGTAAAAGCCTGTATATAAGGAAATTTTAGTTTTAATTATAATTTAGTACGAAGAACTTCTTGGAGTACAAAATATATATATATTTTAATATTTATCTTGTGTCTGGGATAAACGCTAAGATTTACCGGATTAAGTAATGCATTTGAAAAAAACATAAACTGACCTCTGCTTCCTCTCATAGTGCTGTGTGATGAGATTCGTGTAGAAGTTTTCCAAGGTCACCTTAGCTTTGGTGGCCTTGTCCAGGGTGTGACCGCTAAAGCGGATATTGTCCGTTCCAGTCATCTCCAGCACCCCTGCAACAACATCTTAAATATACTTCAACTGCATTAATTAAAATTAATTTATATTATTAACGAGCTTTTATTAACCAGATTCTTTTATTAATGGGTGTGTTTTTATGCCTTTCTTGGGGAAGCAGTTTTGCCAACATGACATTTCGGTAAGAGAGAAGAGCAGTGTAGTCAAGATTGTAGGAGCGAATGCGAACTGTATCGTTCAGCTTACAAATGTAAAAAATTGACGTCACCTATACACCTGGTAGTACAGTTGATTTTCACATAACAATTAAGGCAATTATAGCTTGCTGCATGCATTTATATTTAGCGGAACATACATTTAGTCACTTATAACCTTTGACATAGAAGCACAAATTGTAATTTCGGATAAGACTGTAAGTTTCAAGACTTTTTTGAAAAATTACTTTGACACGCTTTTCATGTACCCTCAGGTATATGTATTAAATACCCTTTTTATCACTTTATTTTTCTTAACAAGCTTTTGTTATAAAAAAAATCCTATAAGACAAAATAGAAAGCTAACAAAGCACATCATGAAAACTTTAATTTGTTAGAAAACATACGTCTAAAAATAAAAAAATTATGGTAAAGGAAAATTATCAATTTTAGAAAAAAATATAAGTAACTAAAGGTACGATAAAGAAAAATTCAGGAAACGTTTCAATAAAATGTACAAACTCCGTTCTAAAATATCTTTGTTATTCTTTCACATTTTGTCACACTAAATACCAGTCATGTATTTTAATGTTTTTTTTACGACAAGCCCCGAAAATATGAGCACTATAAATAAAAAAATTCAAAATCTAAAATGTAGTCTTTCCCTTAATGTCGGTAATACATAGTTGTAATGCATGCTTTTATTTGGTTCTAGATTATAGATAATTATTAAATTATTAGGTCAAGGACAAATATAATTCACTGTTGTATGTTAAAAGCATTACATAGGTAATTTACTACTAATACATAAAAATTCAAAATGAAAATTCGAGTATGCGTGTAATTTTTCTCTTATTCTCTTAAATAATTTGACTAATTTTAAAGATTTTTTGAGGGAAAAAGGGTGTGCAAGTGTGCATGAAAATCCATTATTTTAGAGTTCATTTTGGTTTAACTACATCATAGTAATTAAAGTATAATAAATCAAGACTGTAAATGCAATGATAGCCTAGTGGTCAAGAGATCGGCGTCTTATTTGGGAGGTCCGAGTTTGATCTACTTGCAAGAGTTAAGTGTTTTAAGCAATTAAAAAGGTAACCTGCACTCCTGAATTTTCTAAAGTTCTTAAAGGTATATAAAGCCGCACTGATCCAGCGCGGGTTGGCAGACCCACTAACAAATACAATAACTATGGCCTAACCCCCTCCTCATTTTGAGTAGGAGACCCGGCTTAGCAGTGGGCCACTTATGGGTTGTGATGATGATAAAATCAGACTGTAATAACGCGAGCAAAGCCGCGGGTATTAAAAATCATCTTGAAGATGTTTTTTAATATCCTGTATTCCTGAGAAAAAAGACAGAAAGATAATGAAGTGATCCTATAATGATACCTTTTCCTTTTAAAGCAAGGAACCCTAAAAATAATAGAGAAGGAAAAAAAAAAATTATTTAAATATAATTATGATTTAGGATACGTCTAAAACGTTTTTAATCTTAAAGAGGAGGAAATTTCCAATAAAAACTCCGTACTGCCGGAATTCTATCTCCATTGTTTATACTAGTTTTCCAGGCGGCGTCGTAAGCAAGTACAACACATTAATAATTTTTTTAAGGCATTATATATTTTTTTTAATTTCAAAAAAAATATGGTGTATTCTGAGCATTTTAAAAAAAATTGTTCCCGTTGGAAATTTTACTTAAATTAATTTTTCAACAAGTTAAACGATTGTTTACTCAAAACTGTCTTTATTGTAAGTAAAAAAAATATTTAAATAATTGCCGTGTTTTTTTTTTGTTTCATGGAGCCTTCCTTAAATACTTCTTTTTTATGGTAGATAAGGTGCAAACGAGCAGATGATCCACCTGATGGTAAGTGGCCACCATCGCCCATGGACATCGGCAAAACAAGAGATACCCTCTTGTTTTGCCGATGTGCTGCATCCTCGACGATAGAGTGGAGAGGGAGAATGAAGAAAACAATGCTGTGGTTTCAGCGGAGCCTGAGCAAAAGCCCAGGGTTCACCACATCCGCAGCATTAATGGGATGGGAGAGGGAAGGGGTAAGTCTGGCCCACATGCGGCTCGACCGGAACGCGTCTATGACACTTGGTGGTGTGATTTGCATACATCCCCTACCACCAAGGGGGTGCTGGGTTACGCGGCTCTTACGAGATGTTCTCCCAGCGGCAGAGGGGAATAGTATTCTAACCCGTCCCCCCTCACGGGTAATACATACTTAACAAGATCACGATTTAAGAGTTAAAAAAATATTCATGTTTTAATAACACATAAATTTAAGAGCAGCAGTTATCTGTATTTTAGACCATTTTCATCTTGTCGACTGACTAATACGTATTACAAGAATTATATTTATGTGTTTAGCATAACATATTAATAAATTTAAAAAAAATCAGCTATTAAATACAATAAAATATATAGAAATGATTCAGAAGATTTGGACAGGCATCACTCGTACGAATTAGCACATGTTTAGGCTATCTTTTAATTCAGGGAATTCTCCGAATAAATAATTGTATTCCATACATAAAATGAATAATTTCTTTGTTAATCCAAGGTTTCTTTGGTGGTGTGGTTGTGATTCCAGGAATGGCATAAGCTTGAGAGTGTTGCACATATATTATTGGAATCGACATTTATTACTGACGAATCATATTTAAATAAACAAATCCAACCTCGTACACTAGCGGTTATAAGCTTGTTTATTTTAATTTAGTGCCATTGTTAAATCTGTTTTCTTTACATTTGGATTTTGGATTTACTAAATTACGTATCTGAGTAAGGTAGGGTAGATAAATTACTAGCTAAAAAGCGTGTATATTGAAAATCTGACGATTTGAACGTGGCAGACACTCCCGCACTGTCACAACACTGCTTTTCGACGTCATGATATCATCAAAGATAATCATTAAATAACGCATTTGTGACATCTTATGTTTAAAAACATTTTAATTCTGCTATTCTGAATAAACCCCCAGCACTCGAGTCGGAAGATGCGCATGCCATGATATCAGGGACATGTCTAAGCATCTAAACTATAACCATCGGACACCCTAAGAATCCCAATTTTGAATATAATTGTTATTTTTGTACAATTTTGAAAAACTATATGCTTTCCCCACCACTAAAACGGGAAATATTATTCAATCTTTTATTCATTATATCTACAAAATCTAATAAGTTCTTAAATTTCTCGAGTAAATCCCCATTTAGCGTCATGGACTCCTCACTTTAATACATATGTATACCATTGATATTGGGAATTTTTCTTTTATAAGAAAAATAAGAGGATCTTAAAAAATTATCCCTTCAAAAACATTTTCATGTAAAATGCAGCCAAGACGAGACCATACACCTCCCGAGAGAACTAAGCTTCTGACTCTGCACGCCCTACGACTATAATACGTTCTCGTGTCACAATGTTAGTTACCATACTCCTCTGAAACGGCTCTACCTATTTTTATGAAATTTAAATCAACGTTTGCCGCGTCACCTAGCATAAATATATAAGATGATAGCGAAATGAAACTATATCAATTTTCAGACATTCCATCCTCTCGTTTAAAAGAGGAATAAAAATTTGGTCTTTTTTTGTTGTTTGTGTACCAATACTAGCTAATATACCAAAAGACAATTTTTACAAAGCACTAATTATAATTTGCTCTAAATCAAAATGACGTAATATCATTTTGAGCATCAATAAAGCAGCATAATTCACTAGTTTTACAATGAATACAATGGGTACAAACAGTACCCTGTTATATCCTTGGCAACATTGATGATATCTTAGAATTAAAGTCTGGTTTGAGGAAATTAAAATTAGCACTTCTAAAACTGTTTACGAAATCCTGGAGTGTGTGTCACTTGCTGAATATTGATTCTTACATTTAAAAAAAATTAGTAATTTTCGTTATAATGACATGTTATTCCTTTCGTAGGCCTACTGTGTATGAAGGGGAGACTTCTGGAAGTACCCTAAGAATTTTGATGATTATCATTGAGTCAATGACTAAGTTGGGGGAATCGAAACTTATGTTAAATGAGTCTACTATTGAGATCACATCCCCAGTTTTTGCTTATCTGGTATAATCCAAGCCCAAGTTATAAGTGTAAAGGTAGTAGAACCCTTGTAATATTTACATATTTTAACTATATAGTTATTGTCAAACATGACAAAAGGACATAAATTCGGAAACTAATTAAGGATCCAAGAATCCCAAAGGATGTTTATTTTAACTAACGATGTCAATGTTCGTTTTGATAATTACTAACGACCATGTTATCCCGATTATTTTATTATATAGGCTCCCCCAACCTAAATAATAGTTAAGTTCCGTTTTACTTCCATCTCAGTTCCAATTGTGTCAGTTAGTTATCTTTTAATAAACATCAGTTTATACGCTGCCGGTTATCATTTCAAAAACCCTTTCTGATCCTGAACATTACACTTTACTTGATCCGTCTTGGCATAAATCTATCAACTGTGCGACTTTTCCGGATTATGTAAATAATAATAAAAAAAATTTTAAGCGAATTAATATCATTTGCTTTAATGGTGAAGGAAAACATCGTAAGAAAGCAGAACGTGTATTTGACAAATCTCCATAATGTTCTTTGTCGTGTAGTCTGCCAACCTGCACTTGACCTAGCGTGGTAGACAATGGCCCAACCCCTGAACCCTTTTTGTTTTGACCAAGCTCAGTAGTCAGGCGTTGATGGTTTAACATAATAATTATGCACCTAAATAAAAGAAACTTATTACTTTAAATAAACGATTATGAAAATTAGATATTAGATATTAATCGTTCAAAAAGAGCTAATATTTTTTCCTGTCTTGTAAATAAGTGCACTACGGGGTTTACGAAATAATAAATATTAATATATATTTTATGTAATCGGTATAAAATATACACTTTATGCGGAATTTTCAGAATTCCATTTTAAACCTCTATATTACAATTCATGGTCAATAGCTATTACATAATCAATGTAGTAACATAGACATGTTATTGACACTTAATTTAGCCATGATGCGAGAACGAGAGAGAGAAAATCTTACCGCGTGTAACATCTATCGATTATTTCTATTTTCAGCGTTCTGACCTTTATAGGATCTTTATCTAGCAGAGAATACATACAGCCTCTATTCACTGAATCAGTTAAACTGACAATTTCGCAATTCAAAGCTTCTAATTTTATTCTAATAAAACTATAGAAAAATCCCATAATCTCGAGTTCCACTAAAAACTCAAAATTGTCTTAATCATGATAATTAATTTTATTATTAAATATTGTAAAAATTGTCCTTTACCTACTCTTACTCTTAAAGTAATACATTTTTATTTTAATATATCACCTTTACTTGTGCTACAACACTTTTCATCAATGGGTACCTTAAAACTTTAGAAATATAAATGGATGGGCTAATATAATTGATTTCGTAATAAGAAACCTAAATTACAAGGTTGATACAGAGAGAAAGAAAACCTACTTTAATTGGATTGTCAATGCCAACGAAATTAAAATGGTACGCGGTATTATACCACCAATAAAAGATTAATCTGAATCAATTCGTAAGTTGCATAACCTTCTTTTTATGTTGGTTAAAACTGAAAGCAAAACATATTTTATCGAGTACTGGCCGATTAATAGTAACAATATAGTGTCATAGAGTTGTATTGTGAATGGAGATTGATGAAGAACTAAAACGCCACAACGAATTCCTCGTAAACAGTGACCGTTATGGACAAATGATTGATTGTGAGTTACGAACAGTTAGAATGTTACGATCAGTCACAGATTCAACAAAGGAGTGGCCAAATCATATAATATATGACCGTAACAAATTGACACTTACAAACATATTAGAACTGATAAGCTTGCTTGTTGATTTATTTCTTTCGTGTAAACGATTTACTTCAGACTTATATTTTAGGTAATTTTGTCACTAATAAATATGAAATTAGATGCTTAATTTTTTTTTTTAAATATTTAAAAGGACGAATAGGATGGAATTGAATACTCCAAGGTTTATGATAAATTTAAATCATTAAATTAATGAGGACGTTATTATATTATAGACAAACTAGGGGCCCATCCCGGCTTCGCACGGGTGGAATATTTAGTTTAAACCATTTTGGCTCTCCCGCATTTCGGTGCCCCTCTACCTCGGCGTTACTCGCTACCACTCGCTGCACTTCGAGTATCACCGAGATAGAACTACACTGGCTACACTGGCCCGTCGCGTCGTCGTGTATTTTTTGTTTATATTGATATTTTTAATTTCGTAATATCTTTTGAATGGAAGGTCCGATTTTAATAATTCAAAAAGTAATTTACAGGTATTGAAACAGTCTTGAATATGAAATAATTTATTTGGATAAGGATTAATACAAAGGTATAGAAAACATGGTCTGATTTTGATAGGCATTTTTATCAACTTTTAAAATATAAAAAAGTAGTTATAGTGACATAACTATAATAGTTGGACATATGGTCTCGCGGAGTTTTTTGTAGATATTGATACGTTCTATAATATTCTAGAACATTTTTTCGTTCTATCATCAATACTTTTCGCAGCGCATGCCATGAAAGATATTTTATGGCTATTTTTTTGCACCTTGGGTTGGTTTTAGTGAGATTTTCTGAGGATCTCTAATTTTTTCTTGTAATAAATATAGCCTATGTTACTCAGGGATAATGTAGCTTTCTAATGGTGAAAGAATTTTTGAAATCGGTCCAGTAGTTTTTATGTTTATTCGTTACATACAAAAATACAAATCTTACTTCTTTATAATATTAGTATAGATATAGATAAAGGAAACATTGGCTTCTTATTATAAAAGAAAGCTTTTGTTGACTATAAAACAGTTAAAAATCAACGATAAATCTATTTAAAATTCATAAATTAAATAAAAATGATTTCGTTGATAAATAAATTTAAGAGTAATTTACCTTACACAGTTTTCATCCGATATTCCTGATAACTAGTCGTAGTGGTAGTTCACGTTGATACTAATTCTAATATTACTCGAGACTAGACGGCTTCAAAATGACGTTACCGTAGAAATTACATTACGCGACGTATATCGGTACCCGTAAATCCGATTTAAGGCGAGCAGATAACGAGTTTTGCATCTACATAGGCATAATGGTTTATAATTGAAAATGGCGTGGCCACATTTGACGGTAGCATATCCCCTAGGGATGTCTAAGGAAACTCTCGACAATGCAAGTAATAACTAGTAATTGAATATTACTAACTGGCAAAAAGTTGGCAGTGTAGGTCAGATCAATTGCCAAATAATAACTTTAGGTGATAGTTACGTTAACACCCCCGTGAGGGGACTGGTTAGAATACTATTCCCTTCTGTGGAAGAGCATCTCGTAAGAGCCGAGTAACCCAGCATCCCCTTGGTAGTAGGGGATCTGTTCCCCGACTGGCTTGCGACCACCAGCATGCAAATCCGACCGCCAAGCCAAGTGTCATAGACGCGTTCAGGTCGAGCCGCATGTGGGCCAGACTTACCCCCCTCCCTCTCCCATCCCATTAATGCTGCGGATCTAGTAGACTCTGGACTCTTGCTCAGGGTCCAAAAGGTGAAACCACAGCATTTTTTCCCCCTCCCCACTATCTTCGAGGATGCAGCGCATCGACAAAAAAAGAGGATATCTCTTGTTTTGTCGATGTCCGTGGGTGATGGTGGCCTCTTACCATCAGGTGGACCATCTGCTCGTTTAGACCTTATCTCCCAAAAAAATAAGATATTAAACGTTGTACTCATCAAACAACATCTAAAAAACCGACCAAGTGCGAGGTTCCTTACCTTAGGGGTATCTGGCAAAATAATCACGTTTGTTGTATGGGAGCTCCCCTTGAATATTTATTTTATCCTGTTTTTACTATGTGTTGTAATAGGGGCAACAGATAGGGTCATAAGTACAGCCTGGTGACAGACAGGCGGACAGTGGAGTCTTAGTTAAAAGGTCCCGTTTTTACTCTTTGGGTACGGGACCCTAAAAAGGCAAATATAACACTAACAACTACAATAATAATAAAATATTTTTTATAATGAAAATTTTACTATATTATCGCATCTCATAGCAATGGCACTATTATCTACGCAGTCTACTTCTAAAAAATGTTCTTATTTTCTTTTACTTGAAGTGCGTATTATTTATTAATCTACTTAAATTACATAAATACGAGGTTGGTAAGTAAGCATTTAAAAAAAATATACCAATCAAATTGAGAACCTCCTTTGTGAAGTCGGTTAAAAACAATCATTTCTATTGATTTGTCATTGGCCCCTAGAAACGCTAACATAAAAAAGGTTATCATCGTTCAACATCGTTTAACGTAGACATTATTTAGACAATCTAAATCATTACAATTGGAATATGTATTCACATTAATCGAACACTTGACTACAACAATAATTCAAAGAAGGTCCTGAATCAAAAAAAAAATTATTATAGAGATCACACTAAAACAAGTATAAAAAAACAACCACGTTTTGAAAAAAAATAACAAAAACTTTTTTTATAGTTAGATTCTGCGTTGACTACTGAAACCTAAAGAAGCAATCATTTCAAAATTAAGGATTACTATTTAAATATAGATTAAGATATCGACACTTTGAAACTCTAGGTGTCGGCCATTTGCATTCAATTATCTGCATGCAGACAATTTGCGAAATCCGCAGCTCTTGTCAATTTCATGAATCTTTAAAAGCCTATAAAGTATAAAATTTTATATAAAGCCTATTCGAAAAATTAATAAATGGTTATAGACTATAGTTATGTGTCTGTAATTGTACACTGGACACGGAGATCACAACTACCTATAAGATCGGTGTCTGTACAACGATCAAAAATCTTATCAAAATCCTACCTCTCTCTTTCTTGATATGCAATCTACCAGACGCAAAAAATAAAATGAAACGAAGCCACAAATAAAATATTAGAAATTAGACCTGCAGCAATACAACTACTGATACGGGAGCCAGATTCAAATTCGGTCAATCATTTCCTCTCGAGTCAAAATTCGTATACTGCATAAGGAATATATATTATGATTACTCGTGGCCGTCAGCTGCGATTCCGTGAGTGGGGCGAGCAGTGGCAGCCTCCCAAACATGTAGAAAAAAAATTTTTTTCAGTCATTTCCTCCCTCCTAGGTTGAAAATTTGTCGGATTCTAGTTTACCTAGCATCTCGAAGGAAAAATAAAGTCAGCAGACCATAACGTGGTGATATATACGTCAGCTGGCTGGTTGATCATGTCTCATTTAGATTTTTTTACAGCAAAATCACAGTTACCATTTAAGTAGCTTTTTACAAACAGGAGTTTTGTGAGTTAATGAACAGAGTTAAAATCAGAAATATTTTAAGTTTATTTTTTAAGTATTATGCACTAAGTAAACGGATATATTACTATTAAATCAAAATTAATATATCCGTTTAATTAATATATCCATTTCACGAATTTTCGCTTGGGAGTGACTTGGTCATGAAAATCTGTCACTGCTCCCGTACCATACGACACACGAACAGAAAAACAAACAAAAAATGTTTCAACTTTTATTGGTGTTATAAAAACCACACAAGCTTCTAAAGCTTTGCCTTTTAGATTTTCCTAGAAGAAAATAATTTCAATTTCAATCATCAGTCGTCTACTACACCTTACACCTACCCACAAAGAGGCGAATTTCCTTTAACTTAATTTTGAAATCATGATATTAAAAAATACAGTAGTTGAACTGCGACTATACCGTAAGTGTCGTGAATGGGGTCGATGCATATATGCCATAGGCCTCATGTTTTCCACATTATAAATTTAAATATCGCAAGTAGTGACTCCCGATCATCTATTTATTATTCAAGTAGTTACTGGTTGTTTTCGTCAACTCATTCCATCGCTTATTGAGTGAACAAATAAAACGTCACACACAAGGCTATGATGTCATTATATTTGAGAGCTCTTCATAAATCTTCGATTTATCGCGTGTAACGATTACTAAACGAATGAAATCATTTTATCTATTTTTGTTATACTTGCGTACTATAAGAACAAATTTTATCGAAACCTACTTATTCTATATTATATTATTCAAAATTACTTGTATTATAATTTTGAATTCATTGCTTTATATTGAGGTCCCCACCGAATAAAAGGTTATGTAATTCGAAAAAGAAAATATTACCGAAAATATTTTTGATTTCGCTTGACGTATTACATTTTTGCCATTTTATTCGTGGTAACTTTTATGTCACCAAAATTATTGCTCTTAATGTATGCGTCTGTAATCGCTGATATTCTAGGTGCCAAACCTCTATTGTAAAAGAAGAATACCATTAAATTCGTGTAACTTTTGTTTCATTTGAAAGTTCTACAATGTCCTATAGGGTAAAACAATTAAGTTGCCGTTTTTAAAAAAACTCGGTTTTACAAAATAAACGAATCGATATTCAATTGATGTCGAATTTTAAACCTCATCGTTATTCGGTAACGAATTATTAAACATTAATTCAACTTAATTTTAATTCGTTTACGTGAAATAAAAATTATTTCTTTAATAACGATTAAATGAGCAATATAAAAAAATAGAGAAAAATATGGAAGATGCGATCGTGTATAGGTAAAGTGAGTACACTACTATACGGAGGGGGCATCGATACACAATTGTAAAAAGGGTTACTTACCCGGGGGCTGGGGCGCTGGGGCCGGAGTATCTGGGGCCACCGTAGTGCCCGTGTTGCTTTTACCCCAAGACACGGCTTATTCTGTAAATTAAACAAGATTTTAATACTTGTTAAGATGATGATGATGATTGAAAATGGGTCAAATTTTATTTGCACGATTTGATTACAGAGATACCGCAGACTCATAAGTTATAACACACTAAGAAAAGCTTGTAAAAGACGTTATAAAAATACCAATAATTCAATATTGTTTGTATGTAAACTAGTCGATCGTCCCGGGTTTGCCTAGGTGCAATTTAACACGTGTATTTAACCATAACCGCTGTATGTGCATTGTGCATTTTAAATCTATAATATCTTCAAAAATATTCATTTAAATTACATGCTGTTAAGGGTCATATTGATCTATATAAAATGCACAATGTATTTAAGTTACCTAATTGGATAAGGGTGAATGCTGTATTGTTTAAAATCGCTTCGTAACTTAGCCATTATTTTTCGTAAAAAGTAAAGGATGAAAAATGGTTATTGCGGGTTAACCCTAAGAGATAGACATATACCATCGCGGACTTTTTTGTAGAACTTTTTAAGGTGTACAATTGTGTAGTACATTATTTTGATCTATCTCGTAGGGTTCAGCCAGTGTGCAAAGTAAGCGCAAAAAAATGTGTTTAATTAGGCTGTCACATTAGTAACCTATAAAATTATCAGTGTTTCTCTACTATATTATGTATGTGTTATACATATAAACCTTCGTCTTGAATCACTCTATCTATTAAAAAAACCGCATCAATATCGGTTGCTTAGTTTCAAAGATATCTAAGCATACAATTTGCGACTTTGTTTTATACTATGTAGTGAAGTATTATATAAAAATTTTGAGGAATTTTTGCACACTATGTTGTGTTAATTGTTTCTCTATTAATATGACTTCAACATTTTTTATTTAAAATTAATATTTATAATAAATCGAAGAGTAACTTAAAGATGGCGCTGTGTGAATATTTTATATTTCCAAGATATGTAAATTGTAACCTAGTATACTATATCTACATACTCATGTACACTCAAAGTAAATATTAGCATTTCTATTATGTTGTCTTTTTGTTGTTGTGGTTCGAGTGTCTAAAGTCAGGGCTTTTTGTTCTGAAATCATTCAGATCTAATCCTTGACCCTGCTCGTGTTCAGATTTTCATCATCATTGTTCATTGTGTATAAATAAGCTTTCTTATGCGGAGTATTGTGTTTTGTAAGCAAGTTTGAAATGCTAATTGAAATTGACGTCTGACTTTAAAACTTATTTGTAAAACCAGTAGTTATTTATAGACATTTAGGAGATCTGTGTACATGTTTAAAGCCTATCAAAATTTCAAATGAAATTTGGAAAATGCTGTAAGAGATAATTAATTATTTCCATTACAAAGAATGATAAATATCAAGTTAAGTGATTATTTATTTTATCATGTATACAATCTTAGTAATCCCTATTTAATAGCATCCTAGATATTATCCAAATTTCTGTTTATTATTTCGGTTTAGGCTATTTTATGAAGATTCAACGAGCTTTATACGAATTTTTGTTTATACGAATTAAGCACACTGAAGGTTTGTTGTATTTAAGATTTAATTAAGATATTTAAAAAAAATATTAGTTAAGTTTAATATTAGTTTTGTTAGTATTATTATTATTACTACTTTCTTAAGTTTAATTTTGATGTCTGAACTATGCAGTGTATATCCCAAATAAAGATTACTTTACTTTACATAAATTGAAGAAGTAAAATATTTATTTTAAAATAATATTTTCTCAGTTATAAGTTTTTAAAATTTATACTATTTTCTATATTGCAATAAAAATAAATTATTTTAATATTCATAGATAAATTACAGTATAAGTATTGAAAATGTTTGATTTAAATATTGATATTCATATAATTTATTAAGAGTAATATTGCTTATTATTAAGTGTTGCTGTAATACAACCTGAATAACCTATATCATTCAACGCATGATTTACACTTTGAAGCCTGACTTAAAACCAATTATACTAATAAATATCTATAATTATAAGAAATATCTTTATTAGATTACCTAGGGAGGAGACCCAGCTTTGCATGGGTGTAAATTATAATTTATTTTAATTTAAAAGTATGTCAATAACAACTTTTCATTATGAAATTAGTATAATATGTTAGGGATCCATCCTCACAGATTAAAGTTAACAATAACTTATGAAAAAATTATTCCTTTGGATCATCCATAATTTCACTTTATAATTTTAATAGATTATATATTAGACTGAACATGTGTCTTTTTTGGAGAGTTTGAATATGAGCAGCTATGCCTTTAATCTTTATGTATCTGAAACTAAAGCAACAAAGTTTTGCTTCTCCGTTAGACAATAAATTTTAATATTTATACAACACTAGCTGCACCCAGCGGTTTCACCTGCTATATTTTGGATAATTTACACTATATTGTTATAAATTATAGCCTATATGTTATTCTGATGTGTAAGCTATATTATTGTAAAGTTTCATCAAAATCCATTTAGTAGTTTTTGCGTGAAAGAGTAACAAACATACATCCACAGTTCCATACATTTTTACAAACTTTTGCATTTATAATATTAGTTTTTTACGTGAAAGAGTAACAAACATACATCCTTACATTCTTACAAACTTTCGCGTTTATAATATTAGTAGGAAGTAGGATTCAAACCAATATCATTAAATATATATTGAAGTCTTTATTGAATCATTCTTTTTATAGTTTACAACCACTGATAATAATGATTATATGATTAGGATCACCACTCATATTATAATTTATAGTAGGATTATAGTAGGATATATTCACTCTTCAATATAAAACAGTGAATTGATGATTTATTTTTTTTATTTGGGTTTAAATAATTACATTCCTATAAATGTTTTTAAAATTACTGAACTTTAATAAAACCTTAATAAAAAAGCAAAGATGATTACACTCCTAAAGATCTAAAACATAGATAAACTGATAATTATTGTTGAAAAGTAGAGTACTTCATAACAAATTATTTTTGAGTGACATCTAGAGAGGAAACAATGGAAATGCTTAAACAATAAATACACCACAGAACTGAGAATATAAGCTGGATGAAACCAGTAAATTACACGGTTCAAGGAGTGCAAGACCATATTACACCACTTATAGATGAATCACAGCCAAAAATAATCACATATAGCGACCTGGAATTGCATATAGATCACCTCATACGATATTAATGAGGATATTTTTAGATTTTAATTATCAATAACTCTGTTTCAGATACACGTAGCAACGCGACCTCGAGCACGACGAAATATTGTATACTCACCTTGTTTGGACCTTCTAGACAAAAACCTCCCGATTGCCAGTTATTGGAGAGCACTAATAAATAAACAGCATAAAAACAATGTGTTGCACAAGGAGATTAAAATCGATAATACAATCACAATATATTGTATAACGGAGTCACTGAACTCTGCCTGAACGCTCAGTAATTCCCGACACCACCGCGGTGCACCGTCGCTGATACTTATTATCTTTGTTAAACGAATTATGAAAGTGAAGTAACGGGATTTTACATGAACGACCTGACTAAATTGCACAAAGAAAATGTCACTGACATTTTTGTCAGGTTCAAATTTGAAGCACAGATGATAGATGACTATTTGTCATGGTTTGTCTATTTATTATTGACTGCTCACAATAATGTTGCCAGGTTTGAATATTCAACGATTAGTAGGGAGTAATGCGTGTATGTGGGAGTAATGCAAATGATATTAGATTCGTTTTCAACCGACTTCGTTCAAAAAAGGAGGAGGTTCGTCTGTATATTTTTCTTTTTGCATATTTTGTTATTAATTTTTATTTGATTTTTTTTTCATCTTACTAATATATATTATAAATGGGAGTTTGTATGTTTGTTACTGAATCATGCAAAAACGGCTTGTTGGATTATGATGGAATTTGGCACACAATTATTTTTATAGCTTGGTTTATAACATAGGATACTATTTATCCCGGAAAAATTCAATTCCTATGGGATAATATAACCTGGATTACAACATAGGATACTTTTATCCCGGAATAAATCAGATAATATTTAGTTCGGATAATATTAAAATATTTTATGTACTAACGTTAGCGCCTGAATATTTTTTTTATAAATTCACGTGTTATGCGTGGTAAGTACAACACCCCTGCGAACAGAGCGATAACTGAACAAGAAAATCAAAGTACGTTTGATATTCATCTTGTGGATTGCAATGTCACATTGTACTATATAGAGGTCAATGTTAATATTGTCAACTGTGTGTAGTTTTCACAGCAAACCGTACTCACTTGTTATTCACTTTTTATGCGGTTTTATAGTTTAGTCTTAACGCCTTTAAGATATTGAAAAATTATACAGCAGTCAGCATAATAATTATGTCACAGTCCACAAAGGTTACCAGTTCTTGAACATACTATTGACCTATTCAATTACACCACAAAAAGTAGACATATTATTCATACTGATTTTAAGTAGTTTATTTCTTCCAGGGGTTTAGTAAGGACAATTTTTTTCATATAGCTTTAATAATTATTAACAATTGTTACATAAATCATAAATTCTTCCCGTGTTCAAAGTTTGACTGTATCTGAGAATCATGTATGAATTTATAGTTGCCTGCATTAGGATCAGCACCTGTGAATTAAACAAATCGTTACAAAACTATTATATTAGAAAATAGCCGAGCCGCGCGACTTCGTTCGCGTGTTGCTCCGCTCCTGTGGGTCATAGCGAGATGTTAAATAGCCTAAGTTACTCGTTGTTACATCAGCTATCTGCCAGTGACAGTCCCGTCAAGATCGGTCCAGCCATTTCAGAGATTAACCGGAACAATCAAACAGACAGACAAAAAGTGTAAAAAAAAAAAAAAAATGTTGTTTTGCTATATATGTACCGGGTATACATCCATAAGCACTTAGTAAAAAGCGGTTATTTTAATATTACAAACAGACACACTAATTTTATTTATTAGAATATTTTTGATCATAAACTCTTGTTCATTAAAGATGTTATTCATGATATCCTTGTAATACCAAAGTGATAATAAATACCTGGACCTTCGGCGGAAAGGTGGGTATTTCCAATAATAATATCTTCTGATCCGCTATCACGATTTTCAGTTCTAAAGTTTGAGGGCTGGACCTAACAAATAAAATATGTATATAGTATGATTTTGGCAGTCTATGGTATACATTGGTGCGACCACGGTTCTACCTTGACCATTTTTATACCGATGTATTTCTGAGTATCTCTCTGAATTATTTTCTTGTTTATAGTTTAGTCTTTCGTCGGTTTATAGTTTTTTAAACTTTTTTTTATATGTGAATATTGTAGGGCATCCATTTTTTTATGACAGATAATAGACAAAAGTGGCCACCGTTCCCATGGACATTGGCAAAACTAGAGAGTATCTCTTGTTTGCCGATGAAAGTGAAGAAGAAGAGCGAAGAGAAGAATGCAGGAGAATCATTGGAAACAATGTTCACTAGAACCGCAGCATTAATGGGATAGGAGAGGGAGGGGCAAGTCTGGCCCACATTCCCATGCTGGTGGTCGCTAGCCAGTCGGGGAACAGATCCCCTACCACCAATGGGGGTTATTTTTTTACTCATTTCAATGAACATTTAATAAAGAAGTGTTTATATGGATTTATCATTTTGGGATTTACCTGACCATCATTCCTCATGATATCAGCCATAACCATACCACCAGGATATCTATTATAAATACCATTCAAATTGTAGTGTAAATTCATATCAGGTCCAATGTTAGCTTTAAGAAGCTGCTCCCAAATTCCACCTTAAAATATAAAATATATTTATATAATACATTAGTGAATCTAAATGTTAGTTGCAGTTTTGTGTTATATTATATAAGGAAAGATTATCTCCACGAGATATTCTTACATACTAAATATAATTAGGAGAATATAATTAGATTATTATAAACATTTTTTTAATATTAATAAAAACGCACCTTTATCGATAGAAACTATTGGTCTATTGGATTGCCAAGGATATTCCCCGTGAGCTTGAAAGTAGATAGCGTAGGTTGACAGCTAAATATTAATCGTTTCATTATGAGTTAATAATTTAACAAACAATTATACAAAACGCTTCATAGACAAACTAGTTAGTTACACAGATAGAATAAAAAATCATATTTTGAAGCCGATTAAAAAAAAAAATTTGAATAACTATGATAAAATGTGACCTGCGTGTAATAGAGAGCGAGCCAATATTTGCCGCCGTGTCCGACAAAAGCAGTTTCGTTGGCGTCTAACAAACCCACAGGTATAGGCTGATGTAATGACTCTGGAGATATACGCAGATTGCAACCATACCTATATATACAATTAAAACGTAAATACATTCACTCTTAAGGCCAGTGCGAAATATTGTACGAAATTTCATTTCGTACTCGGTTAGGTTCTTTTAAGGTCAGTTTAATACAGATACTTGACAAGTGCCTAATTGTAAAATACCATACAATCAGCCGTAACTTTTAAAACCGATTGTGATCTAGAATCGGAGTTTTAGTAAATGAATTCTCCAATCCTCAAAACAAAAGCTTTTATAAAACATGTAAGAAAAAGCTATATTTTGTATTCAGTGCGAATCATACTAACACTTAGTAACTTTAATTATGACTTGATTTTCTGTGGTTTCCCGTAACTTACCAATCTGGGCACGCCTTTAGTATATCGAAAGGTGCTCGATAGTACTCCGCTCTACGAACCACAGGATTCCGTATATTGAACCGCTCAGTGGGATCGGTCAGGTTTACTCGCTTGATCTTAACGTCCCGACGTTCACAAATATAATCGTAGTGAAATTTTGGTATAGATTCACCTCGAGCGCAGTATGTTGCTAAGAAAATATAATTAAAATTAAACATTTCAAATTCCAAGCAACCAAGAGCCATTGTATAATAAATAGAAGCTTCATATCAAGACTCAAGTCTAATAAAAATAATATTATGTTAAAAAATATAGAAATATTACTTACTTTTATGCGTGCCATCAAGAGAGTTCACCGCAGCATACCAATCTATGCAGTATCTATATCCTAAAACTGTTGGGTATCGAAGGTACGGCACTTTGCAAGAAAAACGGCCTTCTTGGTACATTGCACCCTGAAATTTGATAGAAATTAATTAATGTTCTAATAACTTTTTGCAGAATCTTCTTGGTAACCTGCTATATATATAAAAAAATAAAGAAGAAGTTCTTTCGAAGAAGCAACGTTCCCAGGAAACTCCTACGCTTCTGGAAAGAGTGGGCTAGTATTACCATACACATAAATGAAACCATCCATCTAAACAATTTGTATACTTATAAAAAAACATACAACTAAAATGAGTATTTCTTCTTCTTATAGAAGATAAAAATATTTTAACGATACCTTACAAATCACGCTTCTTCTACCAGGTGGTCTGGAGACACCTCCAAAGCAATAGCTTCTAGTCCCATTAATCATGATCTCCGTAACCCCGATATGTGATATCAGTGTAATACCGTTGATGCCGGCCAAGGCGAAGCGTTGCAAGCCGGCTCTCTTGCGAACTTCCACATTGTTCTTCATACTCATCGTGTTCACTATTGCCTGCCAACCGTACACGAACTCGTGCATTGGACCTAGAGAATAATATTGGAACGGACACATTTGGCAAATTAGCTAGATCGAATTTGGAGATTAGTATGAAATATTGTATGAAATTTCATTTCGTACTCGTTGAGGCTCTTTTGAGAGACAGTTAATCCAAACGTTCGACATTATTCCTCGATCTCGTAGAGTTGAAAGTATGATATCGACCTACTTCCATACTGCGTTATTATAGAATATAGATAATAATTTGACGCGAAAATATTTAAAAAATGGCGATTATTTTTATAAGTGTGTGGCTCGAAATGATAACTTTTGAGACTAGGGATGCTAATTTAAATTAATATTATAGTACTTAATTTTAAAAAATAAGATCTGATTATTTGATGAAGTATACTTGTATCGTTTTACGTTAATATTTTTACTAAAATTGAATTTCGTAATGGCGATATAAGATTTTAAAACGACATATTAATTCAGGTAGCTTTAAAAAACTTTATAGTATAATAATACAAACCTATGCCAAAGCTGTCTCCATCAAGGAAGTTGAACATTTCCCCGAACGAGTCCGGCATGAGGCCTGCAATGATGGTGGAAGCTTGGAACCCTTCATCAGGAAGCATAGGTCCGATCTCATCAGCTGGTGTCGTAAATTCATGTGAACTATTGCTGAAGTGTGCCCGGGAGGCGTAGCCCTATTTATATACATTTTAAACAAATCATTTATTAGGATTCAGTTAGAGGTAACAAAAAACATGGAAAGTGAGATATATTTTTCTATGTATTTTCCATGCGTTTTCTTTTATATTATGAAAAATATGATTATTTATATATAGATAACACTCACTATTGAGGTACATATTAATATGAAAATATACGTAACAAGAAACATTGCAGTTAGTCCGTTATTCAAAATCAAATCGCTCAATCCATTTAGAATTAATTGACCAATAAAACTGGTTGATAACAACTTGTTAAAATATAAAACTGTTAACAGCATATATACCAAAGTACCTGTCGGTTAAAAACTAGGATATAAAGAAATTTAAAAATTATAAATATTTCAAAAAAATTAAAGATTTTTTCCATACCTTAAACTTAAAACCAAGTTTTCCGATTAGTCATAATAAATATTTTTAATATCACACGTTATATTGCTTTATTAATCCAATAAAAAATATTAATTATTGCACTAATCTAATACTCAAAAATCAAAAACCTCACTTCACGGACTTATGTTATATGTGTAAACAATAATCAAGAGAATTAACTTCAAAAAATGTCAACATAATCTGAAGGGTTTTTCTTACAAATTGTAAGGTCTCTTACAACGTCAAGCACAGTGGCAATAAAACTAAGTGTCTAGCGAAATCGACCTATAAAAAACCCAAAACTAATCTTAAGACATTTTTATTAACTTTTAAAATAAAACAATCACATTAGAAAAGAAACATTTATTCAAAAAGCTATAAAAATCAAAACATTGTAAACTACTAAGACATTAACAATTAAGCAATATCCTGTAACGTACTTTTACCACACAAGTTACATTATATTTGTATCTACCTTCTACCAAAAACACATTTATTTAAAAACATTATGACTGATCAATTGCAAACACAATCGATATCTATTAATTTCTAGTTAAAATACAAATACGGAATATACATTCAAAAACTGCTATATTTTGAAATAAACTTTACCACTAAATGTATGTATGTATGTTTACATGTATCCTTAATCTATAATATTATTAAGAAAAAGTGCAAGAAATGACACGCTAAAGTACATGAAACGCATGAAATTATTCTGATGAAATGTGACGTCACAGTCAATAATTCAAAGCAACGCTTTCCACTTTTGTTACTATAGACTGTGACGTCACTACAAGCAATACCAGCTCAAAATTACCCGCGTCATTTAAATTAATAAATCTCCAATATTTTTATTTAAATATATTATATTGTATATACTGGAGCAAAAGCATCCTTAAGTTAATGTTACAATTCTGATAGAATTAATTGCTTCAAATTGATTTATTGATAATAAGTAATAAGTAGTGGCACTTAATGGGTACCTTCCACATAGCACTCCCGAGTACAACGACCACGCTCACGACCACGGTTTTTGATGTTACACTTATTCGCGATCGTTACGAACGTTAATACAAGTGGAATGGGTTATTGAGCGATTTAAGTGTTAACGAAAATAATTCAAATGAGATAAAGCAATAATCTCAAAATGTTAAGGTTATTATTATTTGTTAATTCTTAAGAGTAAATATCAATAATTAACGGTTAAATTAATTTATATACATATTTTTTATTGATTAATATTGATATTTTATTTGTAATTAAATTGAAGCTAGAATTAATGTTACATAAATATATTTACCTGAGGCGGTACGTTGAGAAACTGCTGTAAAATCATTCACTTCCACTAATAATTCTCTATCCGTATCAAATAAAGTTATTTACATCTTAAAGTTATTTGGGCATTGTGAACGCTTAGTAGAACGCAACGAATATGTCAACACATATCGCTTGAAATTGTAGAAAAAGAATATAAACATAATGTTTGCTAAGGCGCCAGACGTCTGAGAGAATAGAGTGAAAACCAAAGCGGTAGTTTTACTTTGATATATTGTAAACAATCAATAAAATAACTCGGATGGTGATGCTCCGTATATAAAATTTAAAAAAAAATATTTACTATAACACTTATGTACAGGGATATATTGTTTTCTTGTAAGAAAAACTTAATTCTTTGAGTATATGTAAATTACATTCAGTCTTGGGATGGTGGACTATTTACATCAATATGTACATAAGTTTCAGATATAAGTTATAAATCACAACACTGACACAAAGTAAATTCATGACATAACATATTTTTTTTATTTTAAATAAAAAAGCAGGGTTAAAGTACCCAACATAAATAACGTTGTACTAATTTGTAATTTAATATAAAACAACACACCTCGACGCGATTGTTATTTTGTACAAAAATGTTGCCATATTTAAGCAGTCAATCAATCTCGAGAAATATAGATTGTTGATTGAGTAATAATATGTTTGTTCTCAAAACACGCAGAAGAAATTAGTAATCAGATCAAACAACAGTTAGATACTTAGTCGGAAAAAAGTTCACACTTTCAATCTGTCGTTAAATGTTGATGTTGTTTTAAAGATCTTTACTAAAATATTAATTTTTAGAAAACATTTTGTACTAAAACTAATTTATATTAATCCTAGCTGTACAACGAATCAGTTTTACAAGCTATTATAGTTTATTTAACTTTCAATAACATATATCAGATAATTTCAGTGATTAATGTGTAGACAAAAAGAAATTACGTACATAAAATATTTTATAGAGAAAAATTTGTCGTTTGGGGGTAGTAGTTGTCTAACTTGACGGTGTGACCAGCCATGCACACGAATGATCGCATGTTGCGTTCCGTTCGTGTGCGTGTCTACAACTCCGTTCTTCATATCACTAGATCAGTGTTGCCAAATTAGCTATTTCGTAATTAGATCTGGCTATTTCACATCAACAAAAAAATAGTGGCTAGATTAATTAACCATTTTTTTTAGACAATAACTACTAATAAAGAAACTAATTTTGGGTAAAAATAATATGGCTGGCTACTTTTTGCAACAAATTTAGCTACAAAGATGATAAGTCAGTTGGCAACACTGCACTGGATATAATGCAACAGCAGAAAGCATTCATTAAATATGAGCGAGCTTATAAGTGCGAAAGTAACTCATCTGTCTGTTGCACTTTCACGCCAAAACTACCGAACGGATTTAAATGAAATTTGGTATACAGATAGAGCCTGAAGAAGGATGTAGACTAATTTTTAATGCGAAAAAAGGGTTATAAAGGGTTGAAAGGGGGGATGAAAAGTTGTATAGAAGTATCGTCATTTTTAGAGCTAGAAGCTTGAAACTTAATAAATAAATATGACACTCAAAGTTTGGAAAAGTTTTACCCTGAAGGCAGTAAAATAACAATAGGGAAAAACTCTATTTTACTCATTATTTTATATTTTGTTAGAAGATATTTGTGGTATTTATTTCAAGTTTGATCAAGTTTCATTATATCTGTTGGTTGTATGTATGACTTTAATACTTTTGAGTTAGAGAGTCAGTTGATAATTTGATACTCCTAATATTTTTTTAATATAAGTAGTATGGATAGAAAAATTATACGATTTTCATATTGAAGTTAACAAGAATACGAGTCATTTGTAAAACTTATATAATAATCTTTTTACTTACAATAATTTATGAATAATTACGTTTAAATATCAGATATCTTACAGACATTTAAAGATTATAAAAATAGAAAAGAGTTCGCGTCATGCTGCTAATCTATGGGTAAATTCTACTGATTAAGTTTTTTTTATTGAGCTACTTTTAGCAATTAATGATCTACTTTAAATATAAAAATATGAGATACTAGAACTTTTTGAGATTTCCACTCTTGTCACCAGATCTACCTGTTTCGGAGTCGGAATCGGTCACGCTGTTTCGGAGGAGTTCGATGACAAACACGGTGCGAGATTTTTACATATAAGATTACAGCGGATAGGTTATTAATAAAAACAGTTCCTTTTTCTATGATTTTTTAAGATACGAGGTTTACCCAAAAAAATGGCGATATATTGTCATTAATTTAAGCTAACAATCACATCACCGATTAGCAAAAATCATTTTATGTTAATCGATATAATATTAGTTAAAATATGTTTTTATTTACAAATTTCGTTCGATTTCCCAACATTTTCAGCTTCTTAAACATTTGAAAAAGTTGTATTATTTTTTTTTACAATATATATACTTATATAACAATGAAAACCGTATCAACTTGGTTTAATTGAGAGAAAACACGAAGTATAAATATATAGTAAAATATTGCTATGTAACTGAGATGACTAATTTGTGTGAATTATAATATAAAATAACATATAAGTAAGAGGGGTAGCATGAAGTCTCTTCTCATATCATTTAATTAAAATAAGGCAAACTGAAATAATATTTTACTGCAGCAATAATCAATAAAGAAAACAGAAGTAATAATAAAATAATATAAAGGGCAGAAACTTATAATTTTATAGGACATGACCACCCTCCATAGCCTACGAACGGAATAACATCATAGCGAAAACTACTAACCTATTTTTCAAGTCCAGGACATTTTAATAAGTACTAATTATAATTTCCTTTTAAACTTTAAATCTAAGATATAGATAAGACATGTTGGTCACACGAAAATATTGATCAAACTGTTCACTGATTGACAATTTTAATGAGAGAATTTATTGAACGTTTGAAATCAAAGGGGGTAATCAATATTGTACAATAAAAATATTGTGTAGTAAGCCTTATTATAACATGTTATTTTGTTCGTAGACCAATTTGAACATTGTCCTTTCAGTAGTAAGAAATGAGTGAGAAATAATAACAAAGGAATATAAGATTCATAGATATAGATACAGTAGAATCCGTTTATAATGATATCGCAGAGAATTGATATTTCACACGTCATACAAAGCGTTTTGTAAAAAATAATCAATCTATTTTGTTAGTATTTATTTATTTTAATAGAGAAAAATAGAGAAATCAAAACAGAAATTATAAATATTAATATATGTATGTATATATTTTTCATTATTTACATTAGAAATCAGTAATGCTTGTTTGCTTTTGTATTTTCCTTATTGACCCTTTCTCTTCAATCGTAAATGCTTTAGAACGAGGTTGAGATGGCATTTTTTCACAAATCACTAACGAACAATGCGTTCAACTATAAATTACTCACTGAGACTCAAAACAAAAAAAAGCCATGTATGTACTGAACTTCCTCATGTATCACGTGACTCTGCCGAACGCTGTCGAAGGTATCATGTCAGTCATTATAACGGACGCAATTTAAGCGATATGTCACTAAAAGCGAAGTCAGTATATCCGACTTAGTTATTAAGAATTTTATATGAAAACCAAACTTCGCTGTGTAATTACTTCATTATAAGCGGTTGGTCTATATAGACGGAGTCATAATAAACGGATTCTACTGTATTTAAAAGTTTGTTCCTAATATATTTACACCATCAAGACACATAGTATTACACAATTCTTAATTGTTTTTTTTATACCTATTGAATTCAGACCAAATATTTCCATAGACTAATTTGCAACTAAGTATGTTCTCCTTCTTACACAGTAATGTTTAGATTTATTTTACAATTACTCTAGTTATTTGTTAAATGTACTGTACATGCCAATTGTGTACGTATCGGGTACCACTACTATTGTACTTGTTAACGTTTCAATACTTAATAACACTTCGATCACTAATAACAACTACATATACTATCAGCGTCAAATATCCCAACCATGTAAATATTTTGGCAATTGTTATCTAATATTATAATACAGTAATACGCCGGACTTACGCGATACTGGAGATAGCCGCGTAAGTCGGGGTTCAACCTTGCATATATAAACGTATAAAGTTTTGTAACCTGGACCAGTCTAACAAGTTTACAAATATGATAGATAATTAAAACAATTTATACAATAGTAGGAATAAAATAACATAAATAAAAGTTATTGTGAAGGCCTAATTTATTCTAACAATGTCGCCTAAGTTAAGTTTTTTTTTCTCATGTAAAATTTCGTACTGCTGTACTGCGTACGTAAAATAATTCCACAAGAAACACGTCCGAACTTGTTATAAACCAAAATTTCAGTTTTTAATCTTGAGTAGTTCCCGACCGACCTAGTTCAAAAGAGCGCTCCTCTAGGTGAACTATACGAACTAGTTCGTCGCCGATCTCGCTCTTATAATTTTTTAAAGTTATTATAATTTTTTAAATCGAATTATTTATTTCAAGGGATGCTTGTTTCATCTATAACGCCTACTTGTTTTCTATAAAAATAAATGTGTAATAAAAAAATAGTGGATTATTTCTAATAAAATATCGATATATACTTATATATTTAAATGGTGATAGAAATATCAATATATTGTTCATAAACAACGATGTTTCACTTTTGAAAATATCGATGTTTTTTCCTTAATTTATTATTTTTATTATATTATTTCAAGAACTAACGAACTAAAACTAGTTCGCCATTGGATTGCAAACTAAGAAAAAATGGTCAACCGTGTATCTCCTAATTCGGTAGCGTAGGTAAGTCGGGGTATTACTATACTTAGATTTTAGGTGGTATTGTATATACATTAGTAGGTGTGAGAATAAAATATGTATAAATTCAATAGTTATACTTAATGCTTAGACTATGCTCTTACTTTGGATACCTAACTGTAATCTTATACTATTTAGTTTAATTTTTGCGTAGTTCCTAGTTTTTATTCAGTGATCGACGTAATAATAGCATATAAAGCGTTTGGATTCGTTGTTCAGTATAAAAATATATTTAGAAAAATAGATTTATGCTCGACTCACACAAGCATCAATTCTCATGCTTTTGGTACAATTGACTAATATTCTGAGATTCTTAATTAAATTCCCAATCCATTGACTATCGCTTTCAAAAATGACATCATTACTATATCTAATTACAAAAACGTTATAAAAGTCGTAGTCTTACATATTATAATAAAAATATCGTTAGAAAAGTACTTTGTCCTAATAAACGCAAACGAGATTGAGAATTGATGCTGCCATGTGCGTATAAACTGTAATTTACAATTACAGCCTTTGCTATGATTGTATGAAATACCTTGCCATCTTAATATTCTACTCAATGACGCTTCAGTCTTCTTTATCTTCAACGGCCGATAGAAATAATTTTTGGCACAGATGGGTGAATTTAGCTGAAACAATATAATTTATTTACTACACACTTTATACTCAGTAATTTCAAAAATTAATAAATAATAGACAAATAAAAATAATATATATAAGTTATGACTAAACATTATGATCTCTTACAATTACGACAGGAACCTAAGCAGAGCCTTAGTGAGGTGTAGGTTTAAGGACTGCTCTGCCACATATGTGAACACTTATCTCCACTGTCTAGGATCTCTGTCCAAACTTAAGTTAGGCATACACAAAGCTAAGCTGACGCAAAGCTAAACCTAACACATTTTCGGACCGATACAACAAAGTTTGGTTTATGTCAGGTTTCGACCAAGACTTAATAAAATATTTTTAAATTCTTCATTGAATTGCATTGTTTAACAATTAATTATTAGTATTTCATTATTTATTAATAGAGTGAAATTAAATTAAATAGCAATATTTGTTAGTTGTATTGAATGACCACGAATATTGGAAATGCTAAACGGTACTATGTTACTTACTTGAAGCTTCCTGAATGGCCTTAGGCTCAGACCGGATCAGCAGATAGTAAACGGGTACTCCAGCCAGTGTCATCAATGCTCCTGCAATTACTGCGACTGGTTCACTCACTATTGGCACCACTAACAATATAATGCAGACTGTCACGAATATTACAGGCATCCAGAGAGAAACCTGAAAATAATATTAGTAAATTGTAGTTACAGATTCAGAAACACTACTACGAGCCAAAAATTTCACTGTCTGGTATATTTATATTACTTGTATGCATAACTACCTTAATAGGTCTAGCCAAATGTGGTTTCTTATACCGCAGCCAAAGAACAGCACTGCAACTTAGTGTTGTGAAGAAAGACTCTACCACAGTACAGTATGTGATGAGAGACGTTAAATTGTCAGGAATCAACATGATGAGGGAAATCAGCATCTAAAAAAGGAAAATTTAAACAAAAAGTCATCGGATATCACTCTATGTATAATGAATGCTAGCATATATATATAGGAGATTAAAAAGTAGGTCACTACGTATGTAAGGACTGAACCTACGACTAACTCCTCGATCCTAACTGTAAATTGTATTGCCTTAAATTAAAAGAATCAGTCTGACTTAACTTACCAAAAATACCAAAGAAGGCATCGGTGACATGCACTTAACATTGATATGAGCTAATAGCTCCGGCATATGACCATTCCTCGCGCCTGCAAAGCACATGCGGGATGATGTCATTATGTGCACAGAAAGTCCACCAAGGATGGCAATGGCTACCAATGTTGGCATCGCCCACTTTAACCAACCAAGTGCAGCTACAGAAAAGTCCTAAAAAAATATTTTAGCTATTACTAATAAATATATTATGTACTAGCGACACACTTCCAGCTCCGCACGGTTTCTCTACTATATTATGTATGTATTATACATATAATCCTTCCTCTTGAATCACTCTATCTATTAAATAAAACCGCATAATTAAATTACCGCGTATTAAAGATCTAAGCATACATAGGGACAGACAGAAAGCAAGAAGCGATTTTGTTTTATACTATGTGTGATGTTTAGTGATATAGCCGAATATTCATTAGTAAAGTTGTTTAATGTTTTAGCACATTTTTAATTCAATTTTTTTTTTCTACACAATGTGATTTGTAAAAACAAACATAGTCGCTTCATTTGACTCTGAGCTAGGCTAAGTGAATGAAGCGATTTTTATTAGCGATTAATATCAAAGGATGTGGGTATTCAAAAGTTAAAATACTTACAACAGCGATAGCTTCAGTTGCTCGAACTCCAGTAGGACCCAACACAGCCAAGTATGAAACATTAGCCAATAAGTATATAGCAGTAACTAATGGCAATGACAAGTAAATAGCCCTTGGAAGATTGACAAACGGATCTCGTAACTCTTCTGTCATAAAATTCAGGTAGTTCCTGGAAAGTTTTGTTTACAAATAAACATAAAGAGAAGGCTTACAGGAATTATAAGTAAGTGTTAATCAGAATTATTTTATGTGTAAACTAGCTGCGCCCCGCGGTTTCACCCGCTATATTTTGGATACACACTATATCATTATAAATTATAGACTATATGTTATTCTGATGTGTAAGCTATATCACTGTAAAGTTTCATCCAAATCTATTCATTAGTTTTTGCGTGAAAGAGTAACAAACATACATCCACACATCCAGACATCCATACATACATACATTCTTACAAACTTTCGCGTTTATAATATTAGTAGGATTTAACACAGAAATCTTCTCTAATGATTTTCACCCCCACTTCCCTATATTTTTTAAATTAGTCAGTTTAATGAGTTTGTTTAAAATACAAATACCCTGATATAAATAATTAGAGAAAACCTTAATTTTTGTAAGTCTGATAATAATAAAGTATAGTGTGGATCAACTATCTTACTTACCATCCTGAATAAGAGAAGATTCCAGAATAGAAAGCTACAGACCAGTCACTGACAGATGTTTTAGTACCGACCCATCCATCTTCAAAGTTCTGTATACCTCCTAAAACACAATTATATTTTTAAAAATACCAAATTAAAAATATTAGCAAAAATAAAGAAATAACTAATAAAACTGGAGCTAATATGAAAAATTGCAAAAATTCAAAGCAGAAACAGATAAGCAAACAGACATAAAATAAGGAACTATGAAAGTATTTAGTGTAATTACTAAAAAAAGTATATTTACATAATGATAAATAGATCCATCTATGAATTAGAAATTTATTTTTGATAAAATATAAGCAAAATAACAATTTTCAGTACAAAAGCAATTCCCTAAAATATCTTTTTTTAAATAATCAAAAAAAAAATCTTCAAAATAATGAAAAACCTGTAAATTTAGAAAGACACAAGAATACTCTCATTAAATAAGAATAAGAATAGATAAATATAAAATAGCCACACTAAAATATGCATTATACATAAATGAGCAAGTATTAGGCTACACAGAAGCTATTATGTACACATGACATTAACCCTCGACTTAAAAATGGAGGGGATTAAAAGTTTAGAAAGATTTTCTTATCTAATCCATCAAAATGCAATATAATAATATGTTATTATTAATATAATTAAATGTTGATACATACTGAGTGGCTTTTATGGTCACACTTGAAAAAAATACGATAAATATGATGAAGTCTATGATTTAAATTTTTTTTTACTAATCCAGGCTTTTATTAGCTATTATTATTTAATAAATTTTCAGTCCAGACACAGGACCGCCGTTAGGCGATTTTACTCCCACGTGCCGTTACGATGCAGCGCCCTCTTACATCTATGTGGAAATATACAGTAAACGGCCACTAACATACACCACTAACAGGCCACTTTCAAACTCCGATAGAGTGGCGGAGCAGTGGGCGCAAATTGTAGTTTGCTTGAAACTCTCATTTTTCACATTTTTCTCAACATTGACCACAAAAACAACCTATATTAGTATAACTTTTATTTTTATTTAAGTCGAGGATCTGTTTCATACGCTAAATAACATTTGATAATTTACCTCCAGCCATCCAGACAATACCACCAAGTATAATAATGACCAGTGCAGATATTTTGGTGAACATGAAAACATTTTGTATGCGTGTGGTGAACCTCACATCATAAGCATTTATGAATGTTAAGAAACCTGCAACCGAATGTGCTTGATAGATGACATACTGCCAGACATTTCACATATTAGAGAAGTCAAACATTCATTGCATGTTAGGACATCTACACATTTCTATATATATATATACTAGCATCTTCAGCGACTTAGAAGAGAGTGTGAGAGTTGTGACGTAACTTATTCTTATTTTGTATAAGTTTGTATAATAACTTTCACCCCCAATTAACACCCCCGATTTTCATAACTATATTCAAAAATAAAGGACTAAAAGTTTCACCACCTTAGGGGTTGAATTTCTCAAAATCCTTTTTTAGCTCATGTCTACATGTTGTGGTCTTCTTTTATAATTTTTTCTCTCTTCCAGGTTGTTCTTTTATATGTATAGATAGATATAAAGAAAGTCAACAATGGCTGAACCGATTTTTATAATCAACAGAATAAATGTTATAACTTCAGGAAACTTTACAAAAAAAACAGCAATCATTTCCTCATACATTTTATATGAAATGAGATCTCGAGAATGGATTGACTAATTTCGATACATTTTTGTTATAAAATGATCGTAATAATATGTTTTAGGTATTCACGGATAGAAAACAATCATTATTTTCTATTGGCACGCAAATAAAATTATTTTTTTTAATTTTCTAACCTAAATTCTTAATTTTTTGGCATTTCTAATATGGACCCTTCAGCAAAGCGTTGAAGGTTCAGCTAGTATTATTAGTAAATCTGTTAATGGAATTAATTGTGAGAAGTAATTGTTGTAATATATATGGTGTGGTTGTGGAACGTCAATCAAATTAGTTGATTGAATCAATATTCCAAACAAAATAATTAATTCACATCACATGTTCCACACATGTGATGTGAATTAATGAGTTAGTATATTAGTTTATACATATACAGTCCTTGATGTGTATAATAAAAAAATGATAATTAAAAAGATTGTATTGTTTTAAGTGTGTGATTATTCCTTTAAAAGTGCTTGAATATGAAAAATTTTATAAAAATATAATATTACAATCTACAAATATATGAGAAGACAAAAGATAACATACTACGTAAATGTTAATAGATTATTAGAATATATCTTGGGTTGGTCCTATTATATAAGAAAAAAATAATTTCACTTTTATAATTCAGGATGTATAAATGATGTGATATGATGTGATATTTATCTAAATACTTACAAATAGTCACAGCAGCAATAAGTTTTCTACTTAAAGGGTCTATGGAGCAATTCGGAAAGATAGGCTCCAGTATATTGTTAGCAAATGTTAAAGACATGATTGCATTGGTGCTTGGTCTGGAAAAACCAGAAAAATATTTACACCACACAATTAAATTTAAAATAAAAAGATCAGTTCTCTTTTTCTCTTTTGTTCATCAAGCCACTTTTATAATTAAGTATTATCATTAAAATTTTTAGAAACAGTTCACTAATTCCTTTTAACTATTGCAAAAAAAAAATTTAATTGTTGATCCCGTAAAATAAATGGTTATTGTAGCCTAATTCCTTAAAGAAGGAACCTTTTCAAATAATTTCTGTCAATATCACTTTATTAGCTTCCAAATTTATAGGACAAAATATAAGGAAAGAATCCCCAATCCCTCAAACAACACAAGAATACTTAAAACAGGATGGCGATCATAATACTTGATTACTGAGCTAAAATTATTATATATATAATAGTCTATAATTCTAGAATTCGGTTTACCATACAGAGAAACAGCATATTTTATTTAAGATGATTTTTTGTAGCATTTCATGGAATCAGTGACTTATCCACCATTCTATAAAAGCAAAACAGATGAACAATACACTTTTGATGACTGTAATATAAAAAAATAATTAACTACTTACACAAACACTAAGTTGGCATCCCACAGATACAGAAATGCAGGCAGTGATCCATAAGCTTCATTGATGTAGTGATAATCTCCACCACTCTGGGCTAATGTAGTACCTAATAAATAATAATAACAACTTTCTTTAAATTCAATGTACAATAAAAATTAATTATAAAACACCCTTGCTTCCCTGAGGTGTATTCCAATTGTTCACTCACTCACACATTCTGAAGTAGTTCTGAAATTATGCTCACATATACACAAAGGTGGATGGCCTTTTCTACTTAGTATTTACTCTATGGAATAAATCACAAAGATCACAAGTGACCCTTGGCCATAGTAAACAATATTTGTTTTATAATGTTATATTTCAGAAACTATTGATTTCCGCAGTTTATGATCTTGTGAGTGAGTGATTTTATTCTATGCCTAGATCTATCTCCAACAAAATTTTGAAGCGAAACCATTACATCAGCACTAGGAAAGTTCAGGATTATTTTTTTTTCTCCCCCCATTGTTCCTAAAATATGAGTCTCCGGCAAAAAATACTCCAATTACCCCCCCCCCCCCCCCCCTTCCCCACTCTTCGTTGCGTCAGCTAAAGGAAAGTCCTTCCTAAAGCTGTAATTTCCTACAAAGATGGATTTCTGCCATAATGATGGCCATCTGATTATGAAATGAACTTACCTAGTTCAGCATACGACATGGCGCCGAGTGTCGCGAGGACTCCGCACGCACCCCACACAGACAATGCTCCCCAAACTGATCCGGTTTTTTCTAACACTTCTCTAGGCGAAATAAAAATACCACTGCCGAATATTATGCCAAGAATAATCGCAACCCCTTCTAACAACCCCAGTTGCTTACGCATTTTTACTTTTTCTTCACCCATTTCAGATGTTTGCATAAGATTCTTCTATGACTTAACCTATTGTAAAAGAGAAAGTGCTAAATTAACTCAAAGCTAATTAATATTCATTTGACTTAAAAATATTTTTTAATGTGATTAAATTAACTTACTCTCTGATATCTGGTAACCACTATATTCACCATTGACATTTTTTTCACGTTTTTATATTTCCATTGACATCACATGGGATATAATAATCCCATGTGATATACAAAAAAAATATATAAAATAATAATTACGTAGGTGTATTACGTGAAGCAAAGTGTATTGAACTGTAGTAGGCAGAGTATGAGGAGACTTGAGAGTACCTACCTATATGTACTCAGAAGTCAGAACCCAATTTAGTCTTGGGCACAGATTACTATAAGTCTTGGGTAGTTCGCGAACGACTTAGTTCAAAAGAGCACTTCTTTAGGTGAACTATACAAACTAGTTCATCGATTCTTTTTAGTTCTTATATTTTTTTAAATCGAAATATTTACTTCTAGGGATGCTTATATTTCATCCATACTTGATTAATTGTTTTCTATAAAAAAATATGTAATAAATAAAAGTAGTGGTTTATTTCTAACAAAAAATCGATACATACTTGTATATTTTAATGGTGATAGAAATATCAATATGTTATTCATAAATATCAATATTTCTTACATCGACGTTTCACTTTTGAGAATATCGATGTTTTTTCCTTTATTTATTAGCTTTACTAATTTTCCATTTGTTTGCGAACTAATTTTTTTTTCCCTTATTTATAATTTTTACTAAATTATTTAAAAAAAGAACTAACGTACTAAAAGAGCGAACTAGTTCGTCATTGGATTGAGAACTTACAAGAGCGCATTGGTGACTGACAAGGCCCAAACCTACTACCTACAGAGAAAATGTAATGTAAACCTACTCGTTTTCGATAAATGTTAATGATCTACTTATGTTTAGCAATCCGTGATAGCTTTATCGGAAAATCGATGTTTCAGATCAAAAAAATCAATCTTTTAAATTTATATATAACTGTGATTTAATCGAAATATCACTCTAGATTGATCGGCTGCCGATTATATGAAAAACGTTTTGGCGAAAATGAAATTTTTTTGCTCTTCACCTCAGCATATGGAAAAAACAATCTTTCTTTACCTCGATCTAAAGCTCCGTTGACGATGATGATCTATTTTTCTTTTTTAGGAGGCGCAATATTTACATTTTAAAAGCAAACTCGACAAAAAGATCGATATTTGGGAAATCGATCTTTTTAGTATAGATTTTTGTGAATCGATTCATAGTGATATTTACTCGCAAATACTAACATATATTAGTATATGTGTTTTTAAAATAACTTATTTAGGTACCTAACTCATATTATTAATTTCATGCATATAAATATTAGGTCTTTACCTATGAATTACAAATCCATTTTTTTTTTCGCTAAGAATTCTAAGTTCAAATTATTTTTGAAATATGGAATTCTGTTTTAAAAATTAGTCATTCGTTTAATGGTTAAAGAGTATATAATCACTACGTTTTAAGAGACGGCACATAGAATATTATTCCTGAGCTCACGCAAACATAGAAATCATGGGTGGAATTGAATACCAACTTCCAGAAGTATACAAGTTACCTAATCTGTGGAACTCGTACGGCCACAGTAATGCCAACTCAACAGTTTTTTGATAGATTTAGAGAGGTGCAATGTTCACTACAAAGGTATCAACATCGATATAATAGTGCTGGGCTTTTTTGTCGATAAAATTAGACCTGCCTACAATTTTTCATTATTTTAAAATTTTGGATTTATAAGAAATAAAACGAACAAATCGAATTTACTTATCTTTATTTAGCTGTTGTGCTTTTTTAATTTTTTCTGCTACATCACTCAGATATAACAAAATCTGAATTAATTATTTTATATGATCTTCTAATAAAGAGTTTGCTTATTAAACTAAATAAATATTCTACTACACATTTAGAATGAACTTTACATTTGAACCATATCGTATTACAGCGTGCACTTAGTTGTAAGGTAGAATACTGGCAAATGTGTTGTTTGTATAGATCAGGGGCAACAAATTCTTCATATACTTTTTTTGCTTCATTTACTAAATAACACAATCCTTTTGTTTGGATAAGTTAGTGAAATTTTCTCCTGCCACCATTCCTTCAGTAAGATATATTTATAAAGAGGATTGTCCAAACCTGGATTTACCTCTTTCAAAAAAGAATTGCAACATTCACAGTCGAATTTAGCTAAGATTCTTGCAGCAACTGGTTGCTCTTCAAAGCTACAGAGTGAACTTTCGAAACATTCAAATTCAGAATCATCAGGCAAAGACAGCACAGGGTAACAAATATTAGTATCATTCTCTGAATCTACACGTTGTACCGAATTTGGTTCTAAGGTGCGGTCTGATTCCTGCGTTAATTCACGATATGATATAAATAAGTTGTTATAATCAACTTCACAATTTGAACCACGACTATGTGGACCTGACAAACCTCTTATCTCTCTTATTACACTAGATTTTAAAGCGGAATTAAAATGAGTGCACGTGGGATTTCTATTTGTTGCACTGTGCTGTCTGATATTACCAAACAAATTTTCCAAGGAATCTTGGTTAAGCTGTCGCAAATTCAAATATTTCAAATTAGCCTCTTCGTTAAGAAAATGCCACATATCTTTCAATGATTTTAAAGTTGTTTGAAAACCCAAGATTCCTCGTGTTTAGATATTTTTGATACATTTTCCCGAATGCCTTTTTTGACATCCTTTGGGGACGCTCCATTGGTGCAGTCGAAAAGTTTGTCCATTTCTTCAATAACAAATGCAGTGTTGTTTACCTCTTCTGCATTTGAGCTGCTCCACGCCATCATCTTCAAAACTGCAGCCATCGTGTTGCTGAGTGCTTGAGCTGCAAATTTAACACGCATTTTAGTTTTGTACGTCGGATTAACAACTGTTGAAGTAACGTTTTTGAAATGTAGAAAGTTTCTATTTCTTTCTTCTGCTTCTTTTAAATGGCACCATTTAGCAATTTTTCCTTTGTATTCCATTGTGCCAGCTTGTAAGAAGTTATTTCTAATTGATTTGAAAAGATGTGGAATGTCAAACGTGATGAACACTTTGCTTTCATTGACAAAAAAATAATTTGCTTCTGGCATAAGACCATCAAATTTTTTTAATAAGTTAAGTGCACCAATATTTGTTGGCCCTTGGTCACAAACTGTTGAAACTACATGAAATTTCGCTTTATGTGTGGCTTTCACTATGTTCTTTATCACTACTGCTAATTTTTCACTTTCTATTGTTCCTTCAACAAAATAAAGTGCTATGGGCTGTTTAAATTTATGTTTTATGCCTTGTATCATAAATACTAAGGCATGTCCAGCAATTTTATTTTTTCTACCCATACTCTCTCCATCTCCCAAGTCCACATACCCTTCAACCATATCCATGGTGTCATTGTAAATCAATCTTTTTTTCAATGCAATTTCATCGAACAAAAGAACACAGTGCTTATCATTATCTTCCATCTCTTGACCTTTCCTTTCTAATATCTGCATAATTTGAGTATGAATACCAAGTTCCATGGGAATTTCCTTCAAAATTCTTTGAAGCGTCCTTGTGCTTGGCAGTGGTAGCATATTCTGCATGTAGCGATAAGCTTTAGGAGATCTCTTAAAGATAGCTAGAGCAGTGATTTTGTTCTTTAGATCCCACCGTTTCCCATGTACAATCAATTTCAAAACATCAGAATCTAACTTGTCCAGATCTAAAGACGATTTTCCTATCCTCTTTAAGGTAACTTTTGAATCTTGGAGATGTTTCAGTAACAGTTTTTCCTGTTTGGTCAAAATCTCTGCACCTAAAACAATTATACAATAATAATTAAACACAAAATCAATACATGTACAAATCTTTTTAAAAACAACTTTTTATGTTATTTTTAAGAAACAAGCCATTTCCTACTTTTAACCTCTGGCTAACATAAAAGACATCTTTTTACACTCCAATTTCTCACTCTCTTGTCAAATGTAACACAGAACAATACTAGACTCTAGGCTTTTATTAAGAACTAGTTGATACCCGCGACTTGGTCCACGTGAAATTTTTGGAAAATGTAACTACAACTACAAACAGTGAGAGTCATAGACTTATTATAGAAAGAGTATATTTTCATACAGGACGGACAAAAACCAGCATAAAATGAGTCGTAAGTTCACACCCTGAATGTACAGGAAGTACATTCAGGGTGTCAAATTATATTGGAATTTTACTAAGACTTGTGATGATGTCTGTAATTTCTGAACTACAAAACCGATAACCTTTAAATATTTACAGAATAATCTAAGTATGTCCTTTCTAACAAAAAAAGTATAAATGAAATCGGCTGACGCTTTAAGGAATTACAACTAACTATATATTTTGACTTCCTTGCCCTCTCCTAAGGGAACCCTTCTGAATTTCGGGATAAAAAGTCTATGTCTGTCCTCATAGTATGAACTAAACTCTTGCTAAGTTTCATTGGAATTCGTTCAGTAGTTTCGGCGTGATGCTCGCTCGTAATACAGACAGACAAAAAAATAAAAATGACAGTTTTGGCTTCGATATCGATTATAGAGTGCCCTACAAAAAGAAATTCAAAATCTCTTCGAATGACCATATGCTTAGCAGTTGCTCTGCAACCACTAACCAACAAGGCAGTCTAGGGTTTAAAGGGGTAGTACTTAATTTATTACAATGTAAGAAATTAAATACACACCAGATATATTGGAATTAGTCGTTCTTAAGCGTTTATAGCTCTGGACTTTAATGTCATCATCTCCCTGTGTTGATATTACATCGTTGTACATGAAAAAGTTAAATAAAAGCTGAAGTTTATCGGCATTAGTTAGTAAACATAAATTCCGCAAATAATGTTCCGTACAATGTACATTCTTCTCCAATATTTACAATTGAAGAGAATAAATAGTACTGATACGGATTTACTGTTAAATACTTTTAAAACATAAATGCTATATAATACACGTTTACATTCTTTACATCATTCAGTATATTTGTGCTCTTTTACAGATTATTCTTCTGTTCTTACTCAGGGTTTGACTCATGACTATTGCAGGCATCGCCAGCAGTTTAGTATACAATTTTTCATGCATAATTTATTTTAATATTATTGTGTTTTATTTTTAGCCTCCCACGCAAATACAGGGCTTCAGTTTAAACCTGCTGTACCCAGCAAATAGTCAGACCATTCCACAGAGTATATTGCTTTATAACAATAGCAATATCAGCAGCACAAATTAACACCGAAACATCACACAAACTGTAGGGGAAGTATCAACATCAAAATTTTATTTATTAATTTCTTACCACTTTTTCGTTTCAATAAGTAATGAGAATGTTGCACTGGTTCTGAAACTGCCATGCTTGTACTGGTATTGGTACTTTCTGCCAGTACAACTGTAAACAAAGAATAACTATTATGTCTAATTTATTCATTAATATTCAGCATAATAACATTTTTATTGCACAGGTATTACAAGTAACATAGTATAGAATATAATTCTTCTTCCTCTTGACTAGCGGTTACATGTTCGACTGTTCATCGCAAGGTCCTGGGTTTGATTCACAGTTTAGGTCAGTTAAAAAAAGTTAGGTACTTAGTGGGTCTTCCTAGCAACAAATTCTCAGTACGTACCAGCCCTTAGTTCGAAGTTGGTGGTGTTTCACCAGTACCTCCGAGAGCATGTCATGCTGTTTGTCCTGGTTATTATCACTAATTAGTGGTAATAGCTGTTACAGCCTGCCAACCCACAATGGATTAACATGAGAGAGGAGGCTGGTGTCTTGTACAAGTGCAGTCTTAACAATCAACAGGAAAATTCGCTACAGAAATGGCCCCTGACATGTGCTCAATATATATAATACTTATATATATTCATACCTAATATGAGTATAAAAACATTTTATTTAAATAAATTGCAAATAAAATGACCAACCGCGTTGGGCCGCTCGGTGGATTCGTGAACTATCTATGAGTATCGACTGCTGCTTGCGATCGGATCGTCACTGTGACGTCACACGCACCCGCGTACTCTGACTTTTAGCGGCAGAACGGCATAATGTTAATAACTTAATATCTCCGTAAGTAATGGTCCGATTTGGATAATTCAAAAAAAGATATCATTCTTATATCATAGAGAATAACGTGGATATTAGTACTATTGAATTTGCTATAACTTTACTGATCCTCATTATAATAGCTTCAGATGCATATGAAAAGCTATCTTAAAAATCAAGACCTTTTTAGTTCCAATCACGGAGGCGCCGTCCATTTGTGCGAGGACATGAGGCGCACCACCAGGCCACTATACTAGGAAGCTTTAAGAGGGCGCTAGACCGAAAATATAAAATGACATGACTCAATAAAAAAAAGTTGGTTCAAAGGGCGCAAATAATCATAAAAAGGGGCGTCCAATACAAAAACTACTGCAGAAGGCCAACCACACTAATATAGGCGAGCCTAGACAGAATTCTTCTTTTTTTTGCTCTAAGTATAGGTGCTCAAAAGAAATTCCTTTCTTTTTGTTCTCAAACTACAGGCGCTCATAACAGTTCCCCCTTTTTTGCTTTTCAAGTATAGGCGCTCATACGAATTTCCTTTTGTTTGGTTTCAAGAACAGTGATATTATATAGTAGGTAATTCCGTTACAAAGCCAGATAGATACCCAATTCCATGCTTACAGGATTTTACATACATATTGGCCGCAACAACAACAAGAACTTTATTATTTTTAATTTTATCTGTAGATTTAAGTAAAGAAGGGAGCAACCTTTCAAGTAAATGTAGGTGATGAGGATGGTGCTTCTCATAGCAGTTGCATATTATACCTGTAGAAATTGGACAATTTTTTCCTACATTTTCTTCTTTTTTAATAGTGCAATACTGTGATATGACCAAGTCACACTAAAAATGAAGAAGATTATACTTTAATAAAACAACCTATCGCTATATCATCTTTTTATTTATTAAAAACTTAATATAACTAAAGGATTAATTAAAATTTTTGGTGTAAATTTTAAATTGCTGGAAGTCCATTGGGCACATATCCCGGGGTGGAATGTCCATTTAGGACTAATAATGAGGCTATATCATCTGGATTGTTGTTGTACAGTTCTACAACTAGCTGGTCAAACATCTTGTCCAATATTATCAGTTTAGCTCGCTCATTTCCCACATAATACTTAAATGCATCAATTGTTGACTGTGACCAGTTTCTGCCGCTCAATGGAGCACAGTTATCAAGTCGGCAATGCGTTGCAAGTGGTGGAATATTCTGATATCTTTCATCACATTGCCATATGTTTTGCAATGGCACTGATCTCACTCTGTATCCAAAGTCAATGACAAGAACATCACATTTCACACCGCTTGCAGTATTTTCTATTTTTAAAATTTTGCTTCTGGCAAATATTGGTGCATCCTCCTCAATTTTAATTATCACCATTTCATGTAGATTGGCAGACTGCAGTTTAGCATTTGGTTCTATGGACCCAAGTTTATTTACGAAATTTGCACAAATTGTAGGTCTGACATAGAAAGACACCGGATTGTTAATGCTTGCTATATGAACCCAGAGGCTAGATGCCACTCGGTAATTTAGAAGAATGAGTTCATCGTAATGGTCCTGAAGTTCTGCTAGAATCTCATCCATATTTTCTTCAATTGTATACCCCACCAACTAGAAAAGAATTAGCTATTTGGAATATAGATAATTGAAAAATACAAAATTTTATTATACCATTATTAAAAACAATATTTTTTTAATTAAATTTATTTAAATACTAGTCGACCCGTCCCAGCTACCTACACTTGCGTAAATATTATCATGTGTATTTATGTTTAATTTTCAAAATATTTCTCTGTACGTATATGGCGAACCCCAAAACTCGAAATGTTGTACCCGACTTGTTTTATATATATCTAGATTTATTTAGTATATAATTTTGAGATGTTAATAAATATTACATACCTAACGTAGACGCCAGACGCCAACACCCAACAGTGATATACTCGTATTGATCGTCTATTTAGGACGCTCTTCAGGCGCAGACGTATAACTCTATCAAAGATTATACGAGTATATAGAAAGGTTCTCTACCATCAAAGATGATATAAAGTAGAGATAACGTCAGTAATATGTAGCAAGGTTTGATTGAGATTAAAATTAGTAGCAATAACAATAGGAAGTAGAAACTTATTATTATTTACTATACAATCAGGATTTTTTTAATATAGCTATGAATATGTTTATGCACAAAACATACTACCAGTGTCAGATATTATGAATAAACATAAAGGAGACTGCGCGGTAAATCTTTCCTATAAGTTAATGAGATTAAGTGACTTTGAAAAATTGTTGATGGATGTTACTATACAGGAACAACCTAAAACAAAAAAACTAAATATATAAAACAGTTATACACAAGACGAACAATAAGAGATAGAAAAGTAGAGTTATATATGCAAGTACAATAAAAATTACTTAAATTAGTAACTTTAATTTTATTATTTAATATAAATTTTACCAAATTCCTAACAAATGGGGTTAAATCTGACATTAATAAACATTTATATTAACCGGCTATTGTACTATTATGGGTCAGATGGAACTGTATCGATTACTTTATTAAACATATAACGTTTTCATGTAAAAAAAAAGAATGTACAGAAAATGTTTCAAAAATGTTGTATTCATTTAGTCAAAACGTAGTGATTATATACTCTTTGATTTAGTCATTAAAAAATGTACTATGATAATCATTTTTATTACTTAAGCATTTTTTCTTCATACAGATTCTTTTTTATTTTACATTGCTTTTAATTTTTCATAGTTATTTACTGTGCAAATCAAACCACCACGTTGACATAAATTGCAAACCGGCGAAGCCAATTTATAGTATAAGATGGAGGATATGTCATATTGGAAACAAAATAAATGATATTTTGACACATCAGAAATTCTGACCGAGAAGAGGCGTAGAAGGCATTCCATGAAGCTTGTGAAAAATTTATATTTTTCAACAAGTGATCAGATCAAATTAAAGATAAAAAGTAATCAGAATAAAATCTAAAATGTACTGAAATGAAATAAATATGCTATTTTTTTTTTGATATTTTTTTAAATATCGGATTTACGATATATAGATATTTTATATCAATATCGGAGTTTGATATATCGAAAAAATATCGATATTTTTTTTGTTTAATAATGGCTAAAAATTTATTATTGGGTCTAAAAGTTCTCTAGATAGTACTACTTACGTTTTGTACAATAAATGTCTGCCGAGAGACAACCAGAGGAAGCAGGAGCAACAGAATATATGGAGCAGACTTTTGGTATGTATAGAAGAGACGAAGTAGACTGGCGAGAAAAATAAACACTTATTTAAAAAAAAATTGAGTGTTGATATCTACATTTCAATATCGAACTATCGTCTAAAAAAGTATTAGTAATAAATATTGATATTTCTAAATAATAATATCTATATTTTATCAACAGTCCTACTAGGCACGGTTACCAACTTAGGGGTTTTCCCCCCAGATTTCGGGGGTAAATAAGTCAGATGGGATTTTATTAGTGTCATCGGCAAATAATAATAATTGATTTGTTTAAACACATTACACACACATTAGTATGCTTCCTTGTGGCACGCCAGAATCATTATTCCTGTGTCCTGTCGTGTTATTTGTGTTTAATTGCTTACAGGCCACTGTTTTTTGTTCTCTATTAGTAAGATATGATTTTAACCAATTAAGCAGTAAACTACGTACCAAAACCCTCGAGTTTATTTAATAGTTTTTCATGACTCGTGAGTTTGCGCCTCGACTGTAATTTTCATCATGCCATACTTTTATTAGGTTAGCCTTGTGTTGGGTTAGCCTTTTGTCAGAAAGATGATGATTTTGGTAGTATGTATCTATCTATGTATAAATGTGTATATGTTCCAGTGAACCAATTTTATGAATGAAGTGTCAATAGATTCATAACTGGGTAACTAAATCCAGGGTGATATAGGCTATATAAATTTTATGATTTTTATGACGGAATTTAACGTTTATCCTCCATTTTTTTTAGAAGCCGTCTCCACTTTATCCAACTTGAGTAAATGTATGAAATTATAAATTTTTATTTATCATATCAAATATTGTATTTGAAGAGCTACTCACTTATGAAATGTAATACCAGTAGGTTTATTGTGCTTCCTAGTATAATTTTTACACGTTTTAATTACACAAGACGGCATTTTGCAATAATTTATGAGGCTAAACTGACAGCTCTCACTTTGATGGCCGAATGCCGACTAACGGGCTATGCGCGGAGTTTTTGAATTGAGCGGAGCTTCAATGGGACACGAATCGGGCGTATTTGCGGTATCCTCTTTTTTTCTATGATCGTTGGGGCAAACCCAAAATTTGTTCTAGAGTTAGACCATTTCAGTTAATATCGCTAGATCTGATGGGTCCCCTTCCAATGACTAGAAAAAGAAATCAATTTATTCTGGTTATTAATTGCAGTTTCACTAATTATACTATGATTTTTTCTATTAAACGTGCTTCTACATCAAATATTATTAATATTTTAGAAAATTCTGTATTTCTAGTTCATGGAATACCACAAACCATTATAATGGATAATGGCCCTCAATTTCAATCTCACGAATTTCTCAACTTTCTTAATAAATACAAAGTCCCATTTATATTTCATTCTCCATTTTATTGCCCTCAAGTAAACCCTACTGAAAGATATAATCGCACCATAATCACAGCACTATCTTCTATTGTTGGTGAAGATCACAGATCCTGGGATACACATCTTCCTAACATTCAGTTGGCAATGAACAGCAATGTTAACTCTATTACGGGTTATACTCCATCCTTTTTAGTATTTGGTAGGGAAACTATTCCTTGTGGTTCTTTTTACACTCAAACTCAAAATATAGAAGAGCTCGTTTTCTTACCTCGTGACGTATACGCGGTTAATGCTGGTCTGCTCTCATAAATTATAAAGACCTTCCCGGGGTCTCGCTGACCTTGGGACCTGCACAGGTCGCTTTTTGGCCTTCTATCTTAACACTGCAATTAACACTATCACTCTGCCACTGAGATCCAGCATTCCCGGGACCGAGGACGCATCGCGCAGCCGGCTCTTACAACTGGGCATCGCCGAGGTTGCAGGCAACCACTGCCGGTCTTGGGAGCCAGCCAGCGACCTCTCTGCTTCTGCGGCCAGCCAACGAGCCACGCACAGCTGCAGCCAGCCTGTAACCTATCTGCTCTAGCCGCCAGTCTACCCCATAGCTCCCGTGGCCCGTCTGCGTCCTGCTAGTCTAAGCCGCCTGCCGAACTCCGTAGGCCAGCCGTCAGCGCGCTCTACCTCTCACCTCGTCAGCTCACCTCACCTACACCACTACTTTCAAACTTCACTCATACACTCCCACACCTTTTTTAAATAATTGTTAATCTTTTTATTTTATTTTATTTTTTTTGTAAATAAATTCTGTAATATTTAAAGGTTCTTCTGTTCTTTTAATTTAGTCTTTTTTTTATTTGTCTTCACGACAAGATGACTTATTTATTTTTGTGTGAAAAAGAAATAATAGATGAATTATTACAGAAATAACTGGAAATATATGGATAAAGTAAAAAATAATATAGTAATTTTAGTTTAGACACAGATTGCCGATATCTTTACGAAGTGTTTAAGAAGAGAGAAGAGAAAAGAAATTAAGATATTTTGTTTGTATAATGGATATAAAAAATTGAAGTAATATTGTAGTTAACTTTTATTGTTTGGTTTATATTCAGTTAAATAATATAGAATATAGTAGAGTTATAAAGTTGTAATTTGTTTTTATCAAGGAAGGATCTTGGAAGTAACACTAAAAATAATGTTTGATTAATTGTATTGTCTCTTGGTTACATGTACAGTGTTTTCTCTTGTAACTTCCAAAGTACCAAATATATGCTTTATAGAATAATAGTGGAACTTGATTTAACTCCTGAAAACATCTAGTTTAAAAAAAACCAGTGTGGAAACTTTCAGGGTCCTTGTCCCTGTAGTTTTGGCTGTTTATATTTTAGCCAGCGTTTTCTTTCATGTATATATATGACACCATCTAAACTGCTCTTTCTATGCTAAGCTGTGTTGAAAACTTTCACTTACTGGTTTTCACATTCACTCTCTGCCATTCACAACTATGAATATGTTACTTCAGTTGAATTTCTATTCTATAATATGTACCATTTAATTGATTTGCAGTGGACACCACCATTTCATTGACTATATTCTATCTCATGAATTGTAGTCTCAATTTGTAACCACAAGTCCAACAAATACCTGTTTGCAAACTAGGTTCTGTTTTTCCTGGATCTCCAGGTGGTTCAACAATAGGATTAACACAGGTTTAAAAACCTAAAATGCTGCATGAGTTTTATACCAGAGGAATGGTTTCTTTTCTCCCACTCTAAAACTGGGGTAAGTGGACCTTACATTTTTGGGATTGTCCTCACTAACTACTTATTCAGCAAAGAAATTTACATAATGGAACATGAATATTATACTAGATTATCAATAGAGCATATCAGAAAAACACATAGGCTATAATTTATAAAGATATGTGAATTATCCAAAATATAGCAGGTGAAACCGAGGGGTTCAGCTAGTGTTCAAAACAACGAGAAATTTAAAAAATGTGCAAGATTTTTAGGTAAAAAAAAACACACAATTAATTGGTTTCCAATTATTTAAATTGTATAATATTTATTACTAAACAAAATAAAGTTAAAATACATTTAAAAGTATGTTTTCTCTTAAAAACTATCACTTCCAAACAAACATTAATAAATAATCTAATTATAAGTTATTAGGCAGAATTTATTTACATGATACACAAAATTTGAGCAAATAATATCAAACACAGTTCTTCAAAATGAAATGCAGCATCACAACACCACTAACAGTTTAATCACTAAACATTTTAGTCCGTATAAAACACCAAGGAATAATTTAATCATAATTACGGCTTGTACTTGTGCTGGTCACTATATGGGAAGCCGAGGTGGTTGTTTACACTATGGCAAGACGTCCTAGATCTAGAGGAGGTGATTGGCGGAGGAGATGAGCAATGTAGTCTCTCCTTTTTATTTTATATCCTCTCGCTACTTCAAACTTCCTGATCGCCTCTGTTGCAGGTATGTTCAGACAATCTTGCATGTACCGACAGACCATATAACCAGTTCTATTTAAGCCATGCCTGCAGTGGACACCTACCAGTGAATCTTTCTTGCGTTTAAGAAACCTCTCTAAAGTATACTGAAATTCACCCACCATACAGTTAGGAGGTATTTCATGACCTGACATCATTATTTTCTTGTATAACACACCTCTCTCCACCAGCTTTCTTGGGTCATAGTATTGTGTTGTGTTAGTCAGATCAATAACTGCTCCTAATTTAGGAATGGCCTTAAGGAGTGTTTTAATGTCCCATATTTTTCTAACGTGACCTTTTTTTTGGATGCTCTTCTTTATAGGGACTTTAAAACAAATAATTCTAGTTCCTTCAATAATATCTCCACACCCTTTATATCGTCTCCATCCTTTTAGGATATTATTTTGTGCCATTTTGAAATTGACAAAAATATTGTTTAAATATAATTTGTTTTTAACAAAATAAAGCCGCAAATGGGCAATATAACTTGCGAGATTTTAAAATATTCAATTATAAGATTGCGAACTGCAAGATAGTACTGTACGTTCTCTTCGAAGATTGTCCCTGATTTATGGGTCTTATTGATCGATTCTGAGTCCATAGAGTTAGGAATCAAACACAATAAATAAAAACACTTGAAGTATTGTGATATAAAGTATATAGTAGTTATTATCAACTCTATGGTTATTATATATTTTTTTAATTATATGGCTTTGAATGTGCTTATGCACAAAGCATTCTGCCAGTGTCACGTATAGTGAAAAAAACACGGAGGAGACTGCGCGGTAAATCGTGCCAAATGATGTTCTAAAAGCTTTTTCAACAAAGGATGAGAAGAGAGTTGTAGAACTTTACAAATAAAGCGACCAGAAAGGTAGTGATTACGTAGCTGTATTGGAGGATCAACACATTCCACTTGAAGAGCAATAGTTGGAGAGGATTTCATTGCTCCTAATAACATCCTTAAGCTTCTGTACAGCAGTTTATCAAGTTTTTCTAAAGCTAATTTATTAATTGGATACAACACAAATAGTCCACAATCAATATGGATACGAACTATGGCATTGTAAAGTAATTTTGGGTATAAGGATGGGCACCCCACCATACTCCACATAAGGCACGAAGGATGCGAAAGTGGCTAATGCCACTTTCGCATTTTTTACTTATATAGTCAACATGAGCTACTCCATTTAGTCTTGAATCCAAATAGGCACCTAGAAACTTAATTTTATCTACAATAGAGATGTGATGATTCTCCAATACAAGAGTAGGTCTGTCTATAGCTGTCTTTCTAGTGAATATTACTGCTTTGCATTTGTCAACAGATAATGAAAGGCCATGATCTGTTAACCAGTTCCTAAGTAATACAAAGCAGAATTTAAATAGTTTGAAATTTCTTTCATGGAATCTGAACTGTAAAAAAGAGCAATATCATCTGCATACTGTAATATGCTGGAGAAGCTTACAACAGACAATTCGAGATCAAAAGTATAGATGTTATACAAAAGAGGACTTAGAACTGATCCCTGAGGGAGACCCTTCCAGACTGTTCTGAGGGGAAGAGATAGAGAGTTTTTACCGAAACAGATCTCGGCGAAAGAAGGTTGCATATGAAGTTGGTTAACCTCGGCTGAATGCTCAGCTGGTGCATTTTGTGCCTGAGTACCGGGAGAAGAACACTGTCATATGCCGATGCCACATCTAGGAAAACACCCACAAGGTACTCTCCTTTTGCCAGGGATGTTCGAATATCTGTTGTAATAACTCCAAGGCTATCTAGTGTTCCAAGCCCTTTTATAAAACCAAACTGGGTCTTGGTTAGTCATTTTCGACTTTCTAAAATCCATTCAAGGCGGTTTTTGAGTAAATGTTCCATAATTTTTGATAAAGTAGATGATAATGCAATTGGGCGATACGAATTTGGGTCTAATGGGTCTTTGCCAGGCTTTCTAATTGGGATGATTGGATTGGCTTCTCCAAGATTGTGGGATGATTCCTGTTTCAAGAAATTTATTAATTATATTGAGATAACAGTGTCTCGCTTTATCGTTAAGCTCTACAAGAAATGAGTATGGGATGCCATCTTCTCCTGGAGATGAGTCCTTTAAGTTGGAGAGCACAATTTGTATGTGATAGTAAATGGTAAATCCATGTCATCAAGAGTCCGAGGTAATTGTATAGTAGTAGGATTGTTATCAATGTTGGGAACGGAAGTTTGTCAGCAAATTTTTCTAACCAAAGGGAAGAATCAGAAGAAAGATCATCGACAAAATCCATATAATAATAATTTAAAAAAAAAAGGATCATTTGGCACTTGGATGACATTGACAGGAGTGCCTGGGTGTGAAATTGCGGATACCAACTAAGAAAATCTCTTCAATCTTAAGGAATTTTTTTACCTCTATTCCGTGATAATTTTTTTTAACTTATGGGATGTTTGTATGATATGATTTATTATTACATGAAAATAAATTTAAAGGAATGAGAATGAAATAAATAAAAACTCAATTTTTCAAATTGTTTTACTATAGTTATGTTCTGCATGAACTATTCTTCATATTGTGAATCATTGTCGCCACTGCTTTCCTCACTCTCAGAGCATAACTGCACGATTTAAGGTTCGTCCAAATATCCACAATATTTTTGTACTCTTCTTTGAAATCCTTGACTTGGCGCAATGATTGCATCATTCATCGACAGAAATGGAATCAAATGCATTTTGTACCATGTCTGGCATTTGATTTGATGGCTTCCCAATATTTATCTCAGCTACTTTTCGTTTCGATAGCATTTAGATCACTATGATATGGTGGTAAACGCGATATCTAAAAAAAATATCAAAAATAATTAAGTACTTACCCGTTGTAACATACCTAGTATTGTTATCTGTGCCGTAAAAATTAGATTTTTATAAAGTTAATTCAAAAAAGCGTGTAATATACTAGGCTAACCAGCCAAACGTTTAAAATTAATTAGTCCAATTCGAAATGTTATTAATTCAGATATATTATTAGAATATGAGGATCTATTCAGGGGGTTAGGATTCAGGATTATAAAATATTTGGGTCATATCATAAGCGAAAAGGGTATTACATTAGACAACGTCTAGTACTACGAAAACTCCAAAAGATCGTAAAGAATTTGAGAGGTTTATGGGTGTAATAAATTATGTTTCTAAATTTATTCCAAATTTCTCATCACGACCCTTCAAGGGCCCACTACTGAGCCGGGTCTCCTCCTCAGAATGAGGAGGGTATTAGGCCATTGTCCACACGCTGCCCCAGTGCGGGTTGGCCGACTTCACACACCTTTGAGAACTTTTAGGAAACTCTCAGGAGTGCAGGGTTCCTCACGATGTTTTCCTTCACCGTTAAAGCAAGTGATATTTAATTGCTTAAAACACACATAACTCAGAGTCAGAGGTGTGTGCCCAGAATCGAACCTCGGACCTCCCGAGTAAGACTTGAAGAATCAACCACTGGGCCATCACTGCTGTCCAAATTTAGCAGTTGTTAATGCCCCATTAAAGGAATCTTCTCAAAAAAATATTGATTTTGTTTGACTTGATGAAACATTTTTTTTAAAGACCTTAAGGATTTATTACTTATAAAACCTATTTTGCAATTTTTTGATGAAAAATTACCACACATTATCTGTTGATGCTTCTAAAGATGGTTTAGGAGCAGTTATCTTACAGAACCCGGTGCGTATGCTTCCATAGCCTTGAATGACTATCAAAAACGATACGCTCAAATAGAAAGAGCTTTTAGCTATTATATTTGGTTGCGAAAAATTTCATCAGTTTATTTTCGGTAGAGAAATCACGATAGAAACTGATCATCAACCGTTAATTGGTATTATTAAAAAATCTATTAATGCTTGCTCACCGCGTATTCAAAGAATGTTACTGAGGTTGCAAAAATATGATTTTAGATTAATTTATAAACGTGGCAAAGAACTTTATTTAGCTGATACGTTGTCTCTCTGATGTAGGTGTATTGATAAAATAATGATGCTATAATAGATTTAGAGTCTGATAATCAAATGTCTCGATTTCAGGAAATCACTAAGGATGACTTAGAATTAGGATCTTTAAAAAGTGTTATAATAAATGGTTGGCCTTGACATAAAAACGAATTGTCAGAAAATGTGAGACCCTTTTGGCAGGTTAGCAACGATCTTACATACAAGAATAATCTTATTTTTAAAGAAAAAAAAATAATTTTGCCTTAGTGATTCCACAAAAGTTAAGAAAAGATATGCTTGAAAAATTACATTACTCTTATTTAGGAATAACTAAAACTTATTAACCGAAACTTAGAAACCGCGCGGGTCTGCTAGTAATAAATAAACACGTAATAGACAAAATATGAATGCTTTGCTTTAATCACAATTTAATGTTTTATCGCGATTCGCGGCCTCTTTGTACTCCTCATCCGTAAACGTGTATCAACCATTTGCCGTCGACGCTTTTATTTCTTATTATTTTTTATATATAATTAAAGTAACTTGAATGCTTATTTATTGTAATGAACTTACAAATAAGTTATACTAGCATTCAATCTATTTTAATTATAAAAGTAAAAATAAAAGCGTTAGTCGGGCATTGAACAAAGGACTCGGGCCTTGTAGCAAAAAACAGTAAAATAGTGCCTCAACTAGCACTAATAAATATTTTGGATCGCTTTTTTCGGTATCGCTTTGGTCTCACTTTTTCTGGGAGGGGTCACAAGGCTCTGTGTGTGTGGGGGGGGTGCCCACCCCCCACAAAGCTCTGGCAATACATTTTCAAATACTCTTCCTCATCACTGCAGGTTACAGGAACTAGAATAACACCTTCGTTTTCTCTTATTCCAAGTTCACAGCGTTTTTCCTCCAGTTCCTTTGTACTCATTCTTACAGCAACAGAATTAGGCGTCTCTTGATATTCCTTTCTAATGTATAGTGGAACTTCCATTTCAGTCACTTCTTTGATGCCATTGATGTCATCATTTTCTATTTTTTTAATAATAATAATAATAATAGTACAAGTTGTGCCTCGTGACTCAAACAGACTATCTGAATTGACATCATGTGCTGAAAGCACTGAAAAAAGGTTCCTTGTGACATTTGGAACATGCCACACATCATTCATCAAGAATGTTCCTTTTTTCGTTTTCAGAATAGAACCCTTTCAAATGCTTCGATTGTCTTACCATCTGCGGTAGTCACCATGTAGGGTTCTTGAAAACTTTCGATATCTTGAAACAGATCATCTCTCATCGTGACGTGGTGTGTAGCTCTGTTGTCAACATACCAACCATCTCGATCTATGCCGCAATCTGTAACATTAAATAACACAGACATCATGTCAATTATCAGCTTTTAAATCATGTTTCCTGTCCAGTCCTTCTTGAAATATCCGACTTTTCCACAGGTATGACATTTAAAAGCTTTGGTTATTTTCTTGACAGTTTTCTTATTGCCGTTAACCATCAGCGCATCACCAGTAGATTTTGACACGCATCAAGTATCTTCCTTGGAGGTTGTCGTCAGGGCTCTTTCATGAGCACACAGCTGACTGGTCAAATTGTCCACGGTTCGGTCCTTCTTTGACATCATTATCCAACTCGACTTGAAAGAAAAGTATTCTTCCGGCAATGTATCTAAAATCTTACAGATCAAAAGTAACTCAGGTAATTCCTTCCCTTCGTCCGCTTTTATCAGCTCTTGATTTAGTCTAAGCCACAAATTCTTTGTTTTCGAGATGTGAGTTGCCATGTCATCAGAAATTTCCATCTTGAATGTAAATAATTCCATACATGCAATGTATAAGCGATCATCGTTTACGCCGTCATACAATCTATGCAGTTCATTCCAGACATCTTTCGGATTTGTGAACCTTATTACCTTGTTAGTGCTTCATCCGTAATATTGTTCGTAATCAATAAAAAAGCAGTACTTTCCAACTTCAGATACTCTCCTAAATTCTTGTTATATACAGCCAATTCAATTGCAGAGGTAGCACTTCCACTAGTTACCGCTGACACCTTTGGCTTACATAACTTCCCTTGAACAATATCCATAAGTCCATCCATCCCTCGTAACAGTGCAGTCATTCTATATCTCCACTGAACTCAGTTGGTTCCGTCCAACTCTGAGATTTGGATTTTTCTTAATTCCATGGTTAATTAAATTGCAAAAGACAATTTGACAACCGTACATTTATAACAACTTGACAATCATACTTTTTCCTAATTTAAATAAAGATCGAACATCGCTAATCAAAAAGGTTTCAACTTAACAATTATACCTACAAACAAAGATCAGTTCTTGCCTAAAATTAACAATAACTTAAGAAAGAAATTAATAAATAATCAAAATACTACTAAATATTATTACAACCGAAATAAATTTAACCTACGTCGGTTAAAAATAGGAGAGAGAGTTTTATTTAAAATAAAAAATATATGGAGAAAGGGTAGAGAAAATACTTAACGAAAGAGTATATTAAGTATATTAATTCGTTTGGAAAATATTTTAGGCGTAATAGAATACACATCAAACCTTTAAATGTTGTAACATCTGACATTGATGATGATGATACTCAGTACCAGAGCATATGGCCCGTGTTACGGAGCGCATAGACTTCCTGGAGCAAAAAATGCATTATGCATGGGCGAATATGAGTTTCTAACGCCCATTCTTCTCAGGTCTGGGTTAGGTCGTTTCCGAAAGGGTGGTAGATTCCGACGTTCAATAAGAGAATATAAATTCCAATATTGAATAAAAAATTTTGACTTTGACTTTGAACCGTATTCGTCGGTACAGGCGTCGGATGGACCGCTATTCCCAGAATCGCATGTTCCAGAAAGATCAAAAGTGGGTGTATAGAACTTGGGAGCGTCCCGATCAGAATGTGGACGACATTCACCGGCCGGATGATGATGATACCAATAAATTCTGGCGCAGCATCTGGTCGGTGTCTGTTGATCACACTGAGGGTGACTGGATGCGGGAAATCAGGCAAGCGTGTGGACCTTTGCAAGCGATGGAACATATATCCATCAATTTCAAAGACCGTACTGCATCGGTAGCCGATCTTTGAAATTAGGAGTGCGATCTGTCCCTAACTGGAAATCACCGGAACCAGATGGACTGCACGACTTCTGGCTAAAGTGGCTGCCATACTGTACTACAGTGAGGTGCCGTACTATAGGTATGCGCCCGACCCAGTTCTCGAAAATGGTCGTGTCACGTTGTACTGGGATCGAACTATCATCACTGACAGGACTATTGTTGCCAATAAGCCTGATATAGTAAAGATAGATCGATCGGAGCGCTATGTTATTTCTCATGGCCGTGTAGTGCGACCACCAGATAGGCTAGATCTATAATTAACTTGATAGTTTATTTTGTTTTAATTTATAAACATAGGATAAAATATTTTATTTATGCTAACTTAATTTTTAAATTTGTATATTAGATTTAAGATTTTATTGTGTTTGTTTTTATATTTGCAAGAAAGATGTTATGTAACTTATTTTATGACTTATGTTTAGAATTGTAAAAAGAAAAATAAATTGTCAGAGTGATCTCAAACATGTCGTTTTATTTATTATTCAAATAAAATTAAAATATATAAATGTAACATCAGGCAAAAAACAGAATTAATATTTTTAACTTGAGATTCATTTTACTTTAATAAAACAAATTATAGCTTCATCATCTTTTTATTAGTTAAACACTTAAAATAAATAAAGGATTAATCAAATTCTTTGGTGTAAACTTTAAAATGCTGGAAGCCCATTGGGCTCATATTTCGGGGTGGTAAACCCATTTACGATTAATAATGAGGCTATATCATTTGGATTGTTGTTGTACAGTTCTACAGCTAGCCCGTCAAACACCTTGTCCAATATTAACAGTTTAACTTGCTCGTTTCCCACATAATATTTAAATGCATCAATTGTTGAGTGTGTCCAGTTTAAGCCGTCCAATGGAGCACAGTTATCAAGTCTGCAATGTGTTGCTAAGGGTGGAATATTCTTATATCTTTCATCGCATTGCCATATGTTTTGCAATGGCACTGATCTCACATAGTATCCAATGTCTATGACAAGAACATCACATTTCACACCGCTTGCAGTATTTTCTATATTTAAAATTTTGCTTCTGGCAAATATTGGTGCATCACCCTCAAGTTTAATTACTACTATGTCATGTAGGTTGGCAGACTGCAGTTTAGCATTAGGTTCTATGGACCCAAGTTTATTTACGAAATTTGCACTAAATGTAGGTCTGGCATAGAAAGACGCCGGGTTGTTAATGTATGTTACATGAACCCAGACATTAGTGGCAATTTCGTAATCCAGAAGATTGAGTTCATCATAATGGTCCTGAAGTTCTGCTAGAATCTCATCCATACTTTCTTCCAGTGTATACTCCACCAACTGGAAAATAATGAGCTATTTAGAATATACACAACTAAGAATATCAAATTTTCTAACTCAATTTTTTTAGGTACTAGTCAACCCGACCCAGCTACTAGCGAAAATTTGGTAATGTATATGCCCAACCCCCTTTCAACCCGTTTTTCGGCATTAAAAGTATCCGCTGATTTCCCAAACCCTAGTCTATATCTGTACCAAATGTTGTAACTAACCAAACTTTGTTTTATATATATCTAGATTTATTTAGTATATAATTTTGAAATGTTAATAAATATTACATACCTAACGTAGACGCCAGACGCCAACACCCAACAGTGATATACTCGTATTGATCGACTATTTAGGACGCTCGTCAGGCGCAGACGTATAGCTCTATCAAAGATTATAAGAGTATATAGAAAGGCGGTCTACCATCATAGATGATATAAAGCAGAGATAACATCAGTAATATGTAGCAAGGTTTGATTGAGATTAAAATTAGTAGCAATAACAATAATTAAATAAATATGATTTGTAGAAAGTAGACACTTATTATTATTTACTATACAATCAGGATTTTTTTATATAGCTTTGAATGTGCTTAGGGGATGTGAAAAAATAATCGATTTTTAAATTAATCGATTTTTGCCTTATAATCGATTTTTAATAATCAATTATCTAAATACCAAAATTCGATTTTTAATAAATCCATTATAGTGCATCTTTTTAAGTAAAAAACATAAGTTATGCGTTATAGTTAGCAAAACTATATTTAAATTAATTTTTGGTAACCAAAGAAAAAGGGTCGTTTTATGTCTAGTGATTATTATTTAATATTATTTTCGTTCTATTAATATGATATATGGTACTAGACGTCATCTGTTGTAATCTTCAAACTTAATATTTAAATAAAAACTTTTTTATTTCGGTTTCAAGACTAATAGGTAGTTATTTTATTCTTTTGTATTAATTGTTTTGTTTATATACATTTGAATAAAATATTAAAGTATTTAAAATTAGTGGCAATAATTTCATTCAGTTTCCTCAATATTTAAGTTGAAAAAAAAACTTAATTTTTTTTACTTTCAAACCGACAGATTGTTGTTTTAGTTATTACTAACTTGATTATTATATTATTAAGAATGAAAAATGCAACTCTCCGAATTGTTAGAAAAAATATCAATTATTTTTTTATACAGTTAATAGATTTTATATAAATCGATTTATTTTAAAGAAAGATAAATCGATTTTTCCTCTCCAAGTCACATCTCTAGTGCTTACTGCTTATGCACGAAACATACTGCCAATGTCAGATATAATGAAAGAAACATAGAGGAGACTGCGCGGTAAATTTTGCCTATAAGTACAATTGACAAATTAAAAAAATCTTCTGAACTTTAATTGAATCTGCACAATTCAATAAATTATCGAACCAATTTCGAGCGGGTCGCCTAACACGTTTTCTTACCAACTTGGCGTAGCACTTATCCTTGACTTTTTCCCTGGTTCCCCACAAAAAATAGAACAACGGGGTCAAATCGCAGCTGCGAGGCGGCCAATTGACATCGCCGTTTCGGCTTTTTGCGATTTTTGAACGTACCGCGCATAAGTTCGACTGTAACGTTGGCCGTGTTGACTGTGCTGTGGCCATGTTGATTGTGTTGAAAAGATGATAAAAATGCTCATCTTCCGTCAAGCGTTCTTCGGCCCGTTGGGCGAACCGAAATCGCATTGAATTCCTGGAAACGTTGTCGAGTTGTTGTTGATGGATTGTCACTCACACTTTCGGCAACAGCAGCAATATTTTCGATTGAGCGCACTGGACTTGTACGGGAACGCATTAAATTTTAAAGAATATAATTCCAAATTCAAATTAGGAAAATGTGTGATTTTTTATTTGTTTTTCGTACTGTAAAGATGAGTGAATCTAATGAAGAAATTCGATACATTTTAAAATTTTACTACAAAAAGGTAAAAATGCAACGCAAGCCGCGAAAAAAATTTACGATAATTTGGTTTAAGCGTTTTCAAACCAGAAATTTCGATGTCAAAGATGCGCCTCGCTCTGGTCGTCCTATTACGGATAAAATGGATGCCATTTTTGAAAAAGTGGCATATCAGTAGTTATGACGTAGTTGAAGAACTGGGAATTGACCACAAAACAGTTTTGGCGCTTTGAATAAAACTGGGTACACAAAAAAGCTCGATATTTGGGTACCTCACGAGCTGACTGAAAGAAACCTAATGTACCGTGTACTCATTTGTGATTCTTAATTACGACGTAATGAAACCGAACCATTTTTGAAGAAGCTGATAACTGGTGATGAAAAGTGAATCACGTACGACAAGAACGTGCGAAAATAATCGTGGTTAAAGGCCGGTCAGGCTTCACAGACTGTGGCGAAACGGGTTAACTCGCAACAAGGTGATGCTTTGTGTGTGGTGGGATTGGAAGGGCTGTTACCACCAGGCAGGATCGTCGATTCTGAACTCTACTGCGAACCACTGACGAGATTACAGCAAGAAGTTGAGAGAAAGCGGCCGGAATAAACAACAGAAGGGGTGTGGTTTTTCATCATGATAACGTTAGTCCTCACACATCTTTAGCCACTCAGCAATAATTAAGAGAGTTGGCTGAGAGGCGTTAATACATCCGCCGTATAGTCCTGACCTTGCATCTTCCGATTTCCACCTGTTTCGGTCTCTTTAGAATTCTTTAGGCAGTGTCAGGTTAACATCACGAAAGTACTGCCAAAACTACTTCTCGTGGTTTTTTGATCAGAAGCCCCAAAATTTCTATAGCAATGGGATCATGTCCATACCTACAAGATGGAAAAAAGTTATTGAACAAAATGGTACTTACATACTTTAGTTAAATGTAAATAAACTATATTAAAAAAATGTTTGAATTTTCTCAAAAATTACGAAGAAACTTTTTCTCCAACTGAAGTGGGTGGGTGAAGCTGTAAGGTAAACATATTTACCTTGCAGCTTCACCCTCCCTTAATATAGATAGTAAAAATGTTATTTGTGTAATAGTTCTTCCCATTACCTACGCGAGTGCCCCGATTTTGTTCGTCCTCCTCGAACGAGAGAAAGATCCTCCTTTGTTAAGCAGTCACAGTTGTGTTATAGATGCCTAGATAAACATACTATAGATATGTGTACCCGTGACTATAAGTGTGCCTCGTGTCGTCGCTCGTCTCATCATACTATGTTGCGTTTTAATAACTCGCGTAACCCAGTGTACCCTTCCCTTTCCCAACGTAATAATAATAATTATCATGTGAATTTTATTGATTCCCCTCGTTACCGCGCCCACCACATGGGCGGGGGCACCCGTGAAATGTATATTGTGCGCGTAAACCTACAAATAGAAACTCCCCTCAGCACTTCCCTACGAACCCTTCCTCCCAGAGGTATACCCGTTCACCTCCCTAGAAAAGTTTATCCCCTTCAGCGGCAGACTAGACGTGTTAACCATAGTTATAGACCTCGTGATGAGTCCCCCCCTAGAGATAGACCTATCCAATAGCTAGCGAAGTGTCTAACCCACCTACCCCGTTCTATTAATGTTTCACCTAACTCCCTTGTTTTATTACCTACTGCTATAATTCATGTTAGAACTGCTAGTGGTTATTTTATAGAAGCGTGTGCCCTATGTTGTTCTTTATACAACATGATTCCCTCTGACCTCCAAAGGCCGGTTAATATAAAATGCCTATTAATGTTAGTTTTCACCCCATTTGTTAGGAACCTGGTCAAATTTATTATGGATAATAAATTTAAAGTTTAAGTAATTGTTTGTTTGTACCTATTTGCATAAATACTACGTTTCTGTCTCTTATTATTTATCTTGTGTATAACTGCTATATTTCATTTTATTGTTTTAGGTTGTTCCTGTATCGTAGCATCCATCAACATTTTATCATAACCACCTATAATCTCATTAACTTTTTGGCACGATTTACCGCGCAGTCTCCTCCGTGTTTTTTCATTATACGTGACACTGGCAGAATGCTTTGTGCATAAGCACATTCAAAGCCATATTATTATAAAAAAAAAAGATTCGCGGCCCATTAGCTTTAGATTCATTTCACACGATACGACGATAAAAACGTCCATGTTTGCGATTTTACTAACATTCGAATATGTTATACATATTATACACGTCTTCGGCACAGATTTGAGCCCTGATGAAAGTTAAGCTAGAGGGCTTTGAAAATTTGTGGAAATGGAAGAGGTGCCATATTTTAAACCTTATTCCCCCGTGTGAAAATTAAAAATTTATTAAATTATTTAATGAAATTTATATTTTACCAAATAATATTTTTAAATCCGTTTTTGCATTACAAATTATTTCTTTCTCTCTTGGAATAAACTTATTTAAAGTTTTAGAATTTCAATATCATAAAATTGAAACTCGTTAACCTGAGTTTAAACGGTAAAAATATTTTGTATCTGTATCGTGGCCAGGTATATTATGTAACATATTTGAAAATTACTTAAATGTCAAACATCGACTTTTTCATGTCCGCCTCTGTAGAATGCCCAATAGAAAACTACTTGTTGTCACTTTTAAATAAATTGCCATATTTATTAATTGCTTACACTTAGACGTTTGATTTTTTCACAGCTTTAAGATACTATAGACTTACATGTTTACTATTAATTTCAACTTGATAACTTCACGTGATCTTCAAATAATGTCAAAACCTAAATCTATAAAATATCATTTTTTTCGTAATGTAACAATTGGCATTTTTAGGATTTTTCCTCATACTAGTGCTATAAGACCTTGCTTCTTGCCAAAAATCATGTTCCTAGGTCAAAAGACGAAGCCTGGGAATTATGATTTATCTAGAAAATCACAATTACAATACATGAGATAAAAGCGGCTGCGGGTTTTCATTCAATCGACTTATCAGTTTGATATTTTTACATATTTGAGGAACTAGAGATTAGAATATTTTGTATAAATTTCAACTTGATACCTTCATGTTTTTCTGAGAAAAAGGGCTTGACAGTCAAAAAAAGTTAATTTTCTAGTGATTTAGAAAAAAAATTACAGTTTTTTAATTTTATCCTTTATTTGTGCTATGAGGTCTTACTTCATGGTAAATTTCACGACGCTAGGTAATTGGAAAGTACCTTATAATTATATGAGTGAGTGACATTAACGGTCATATCTTTTAAATGCGTGGACTTAGAAGTTTGATCTTTTGACAGCAGCAAGGGACCGCAGGTTTGAGTATTTAATTTTAATTTCAAGTTGATACCTCCACGAGATCCTGAGAAAAAGGGTCTTGACAGACGGACAGACAGACGGACAACGAAGTGATCCTATAAGGGTTCCTTTTTTCATTTTAAGGTACGGAACCTTAAAAACAGCGTAGGGCTCAAGATACTACCTTGCGGTACCAAATAGGAGATAGGTAATTCATCACTCATGTAACTATTAATCTTCACCCTTTGGGTGCGTCCAGGAAGGTAAGATTACAATAATTTATGTTGAAGCTCTCGTATGCCCAAAGACTCTAGTTTTGAAAGGAGAATGGGGATAGGAATTGTGTCGAAGGCCTTAGCTAAATCAAGGAAAATTGTTAAAACTTTGTTTCCGCCATTTAATTGATCAACTGTCTCATTGATCAATTCTAGTGCAGCATCCCTGATTGATTTGTTTTGCCTAAAGCCAAATTGTTGTTTTGATAAGAGATTATTAGAATTCTGATATTTTAACAGTCGTTTATTTATTACCTTTTCTAAAACTTTAGATAGTGGCGGAAGAATTGCTATGGGTCGATAATTGTTAGCTATAGACCTATTACCTCCCTTGAAAATAGGATGTATGATGCCCTTCTTTAAAGAATCAGGGAAAATTCCAGTGCGAAAACAAAGGTTAAATCTATAGCTTATTATAGGCGCCAATTTAGATAGACACCTCTTTAGAATATTAGCAGAGTTTCCGTCACAGCCTGTAGCTGCATTTGATTTTAGGGTAAGTATAGTGGTTTTTATTTCGGCAGGATCTGTTTCAAGGAGTACGATGGACGAGTTGATCTATTAGATGGCAGATAAGGAATATACAAGGGTGGAGCGGATTGTAAAGTTTTTATGCCATCTGCAAGTTTTTGACCTATACTAACAAAGTAGTTATTTACCTAATTGCACGAATTAGTTGGAGCTACTAGACTTGTTAATAATTTGCTAGATGTATTAGATGGTTTAGTTAAGTTTGGTGCTTTTTTTACTGCTTCAAATAATAATTTTAGATTATTGCCTGCTTTTTCAATTTGACCAGCATTATATTCACGTCCAAGTTGTTTTAGGATTTTTGTACATGTATTCCTGTATCTAATATATGTTAATCGTTAATTAACTGAATTGATAGGGGACTTCTTTAAATTTTTATGCAAGTGGTCTCTATTTCGTATGCACCTTAGTAATCCCGGGGTTATCCATGGTTTGAGGATTCTTTTCCTTCTTGGTATAAATTTGACGGTATTATTTTTATTAATTGTTTGAGATAGATTTTGAACGAGTTGATCTACGGCAATGTTAAGATCAATGATTTTGAAAATGGGGTTTAGATTGAGATCACTAATATCCTGATCCAGAGCATTAAACTTTATAGTAGAATTGAGTGTTGTTTTACGTATATAGTAGGTTTTGTTTCCAGGCGTATAAGTGTTGAATGGTCAGTTATAGTGGTTTCGAAAAGAAACGTTTTAGACTTTTTTCTAGTTTTTAATATTGTGTGATCTAAACAATTGTCATCTCTAGTTGGTAATTTGTGTAAGTTACAAAGATATGCAAGTAGGTTCAAATAATCATGAGAGCGAGAGTCCAAGGTTTCAAATCTGTTATCTATATTAATATTAATGTGCCCGGTAATTACAACCGTTCTGAAGTTCGTAAGAGAAGTTAAAATATCATTTAAAGATTTTAGAAAAGTGTCACTACAATTTGATGGCGATCTGTAAATACAAAGAATTGCTGAATCGGAATTTAATTTTATGATTATGCCTGATGCAGAATTTTTAAAATCAGGTTCTTCAATCAAGTAAGATAAATCAGATTTCATGTAGGCAACTACTCCGTCATTTTGGTTTAAAAATTAGTGGAATGATAAAAAGAATAATCTAGTAACTGTGGAATATATGCATTTGTAGTACACGATAACCAAAATTCGGTTAAAACTAAAATATCCCGAAAAAAAAACAGCAATGCGCGATAGAAGCACTTGAAAATCATCGAAATTATGATTTAGAGACCTAATATTTTGGGAAAGAATCTTTAAGAGGGATATAGGATTTTTTATCTCATCAATACAGTCCTCAGGATTACATTTATAAACTGTTGATATGGTAAACTGGTCAATATCTTCATTAAGATCTTTTAAGTCAATAAATTTTTGTTTCAAAAAAATAAAATTATGAGCATAGTAGCTCGTTGTTAAAAATTTATATCTAAACAAGCAGGTCTAATGATATCTAGTAAAATAGCAGCAGACAAAGTAAGTGTGTAAAGTGGTATTGGATTTGTGTGAATGATAAGAAAATATGTTAAGAAATAATTACAAAGATATCCTAATATAACAAGTATATAAATTAAAGTATTATTAAACAATAAAAAGCAGGTTTTTACAGACCTCGGTGCTAGTCATGATGAATTTTATTATGTAACAATTCTTGAAGTTGCTTTTTACTTTTAATAACCAAATACGGAGAATCACTAGTTTTTCTAAGAAAAACCACCACCATTTGATGGTCGCACCATTTGATGTGCAACAAAATGAATATTCTTGTGATTTTGCAAAATTTCGTGCAAGATAGTATAATTTTCTAGATTGATAGGTTAGCTGTTAGCTGAACATATATAGATTGGTTTTTGATTTCCAACAATTCCTAAGGTTGATGAATTAATTTTTTTTGATGGATTATTGTTATTATAGTCTTTGGTGGATTTTAAGAATTTTTCTTTGATGAATGTATTGGTAAATTCAATGTTATTGATCGACTGTTTACCTTCATTATTGAATCTCTGCATAGAAATATCACGTATGTCCGCTTTCTGTATATCCAAGCCAATTTCTTTAGATAGGGTTTGTAACGTTATAAATAGTTCCTCTTTATTCATTTTACGTGAACCCGGTACATTTCTTATATCAACGCATGTTTTTATCGCGCATCTGTCAAGATTTTCAATTTTTTCTGACAAACTATTAATCTGTAATGAAATATCATTTCGTTCTTTCTTAAAACCAGTAATTTTTTGCTCAAGTGTAGATATTTGGTTTGTAAGACAGTTCATAGATTTCTCGATGTCGCTGTTGGATACTTCAGTCATTGTATTTTGGGATTTTATCTCCATGATGTGGCCTTCCAATTTATCCAGACGTAGGTTCTGCGACGCGACTAATTGCTCGATCATTTCTTTGATTTCCAGTTTAAAATCACCAAGATCGTCACAGCTCTCTTCACTTCTGAGGCGTTTTACTCTTTGTGTGACGAATTTCGACTAAAAGCAGTTCATCATTACGTAGTTTATCGATGTCGCCTGCAGAACATGAAGAGCTGCCAATTTTTTTAGGCGAACGAATCATGTTGTTCCTCGATGGTACCAGAATATTAGGATTTACAAGGAACTATAGATAATATAGGTATAGGTAACTCACAGATTTATAAGCGCAATATTAGTAGGCATAAGTACCAGGAGTACATATATCGGAACAATTGTAGCGTAGCCAGTTAAAAGTTTCTGAGTCAATCAAAGTGAGCGTAGCACTTGTAGCAGTTTGCAGCGTAGCTTATTACCATTGATGTCTCTTGCTCTCATCATACCGGCGTAGTAGATAAAAATTAAATTGTAATAAAAATGGACAACAACCAAATGCACGTCTACTAGGTGTCGAGGTCCGCGGAGGAAGGGCCGTATAGTGCCGCGCTATAAAACGCCGGCGCTCGACGACCGTCTCTCAGTGAAAGGGACAATCATCATGCTGCCGAAACAAGGGAAGGATGTGACCAAGCCCAACAGTTACAGGCCTATCACACTTCTGCCTGCCTTATCAAAGGTCTTCGAGCGCCTCCTGCTTGGAAAACTGAATCCATACTTGAAGCCGAGACCGGAGCAGTTTGGGTTCAGATCAGAGTACTCCACGACGCTCCAAGTGACAAGAGTCTTCCACACTATCACGGCAGTGCTGAATAAAAAGGAGCATCCGGTGGCCGTTCTCCTGGACGTCGAGAAGGCATTCGACCGGGTGTGGCACCAGGGCCTGCTATACAAGATAGCCGCCACAGAGGTCCCGAAAAGGATTACATTTCTTATGAAATCCTTCCTGGAGGGGAGAACGTGCCGAGTGAAGGTAGAAGACCAATTCTCGCAGAAGATCCAGCTGGCAGCCGGAGTACCGCAGGGCAGCTGCCTATCGCCCTCCCTGTACTCCCTGTACACGGACGACATCCCCGTCCCCAACAACGTGGAGCTGGCGCTATACGCCGACGACGCGGCGCTCATCACGACCTCACTGAACCGCCACCACGCGGCCCGGAAGCTGCAGGCCGCGCTAGACGAGCTTCCAACTTGGCTGACCAAATGGCGCCTGGCCATAAATGTCCCAAAATCCCAGGCGATAAGCTTTGGGCTAACCAGAAACCCCCTTACAAAACTGAAGCTCCAGGGAGAAGAAATAGGGTGGACATCCTCAGTGAAGTACCTCGGCGTGCACATCGACAGCAGGATCTGCTTCCAAACGCACGTCACAGAGGCAATAAAGAGCGCCAAAGCCGCGAGAGCCCAACTCAGACCGCTGCTCACGTCCAGCCTCAGCCTGCGCAGCAAGCTGCAGCTGTTCAAGACGCGCCAGTGTATCCAGTGAGCCCACAATCCAGAACATTGCTCCCTACCATGCACGACCGCCCGACAAGCGAAAGTACCCTCGCGACCTTATCGGAAATGTCCCCCAGAAGCCCCCCACGCCATCGGACGAAGTCGTCGTTGTAGCAGCTGATCGCCTCGCTGGGCCTCCTTCAGGGAACTGGGGGTCTCACCTGGCAGGGGTTTGATCGCGCACAACGGCGTGAAGAATCCGCATGGCGGGAAGGTCCCCCCCCCCTCTTGATACCAAAATGCCCGATTCGATGAATCATCTACGCCACAGCCCACGCCAAGAGGCAACCCCAAAGACCTGCAGCTTGTAGGCTGCAGCGACAGAGACCACATGCGTGGGGCAATAAAGCCCCGGTCATGTCGTCCCGCAGATGGATCATCAACCACTGCGAGAGGAAACCCCCCGACCGTCTCTCAGTGATCTTCTAAACTTCGAGCAGGCATGTTGTCGGATTGAGCAGCACGGGCGCAAGCGTGAGAAATACTATGCATAAAATTAGCACACGCGCGCAATACCCTCCGGTGATGAACGTTCATGCATGTAGTGCTGGTCACTACAGTGTTTTGTGGTTTGGTATGGTTTTTTCTGGGTTTCGTATGTTTTTTGTAGTTCCGTATGGTTTCTTATTGCTTCTTTTGGGTTTGTGATTACGTCTATTTTTTTGTGGTTTCGTATGTTTTTTGCAGTTTCGTATGGTTTCTTATTATTTCTTTTCGATTCGTCTGGATTTTGTGATTTCATCTGGTTTTTGTGGCTTTGTATGTCAGTCCTAAATCTTTACAAAAAAAACTATTGTCTTCAGTCTAAACACGAAATATGATTAGGGGGGGCGGGTTAAAATACAATTCCCCTCTGCCGCTGGGAGGGCATCTCGTAAGAGCCGAGTAACCCAACTTGGGGATCTGTCTTGCGAGGATCTGTCTTGCTGTCCCTGACTTGCTTTTTGACCACCAGCATGCAAATCCGACCGCAGGGTCTCTTTGATGCGTTTAGGTCGCTACGTATGTGGGCCAGATCTACCCCCTCCCTCTCCAAATCTTATTAATGCTGCGGTTCCAGTGAACTCTGACTTCTTGCTCAGGGTCCGCTGAAACCGCGGAATTCTTCTTCACTTCACTCCACTTACTAATTCAACTTTTGAGGTATTCAAATACCTACTATATTTTATAATGTTAGTAACGTACATCATATTGTTAAGAATGAGGAATTTAATATAAATGAATTCAGTTCCAGATACTGTACAGTTTTTAAAGATGGCTTGGGCGTTTCACGGGCGGATCGGTCGGGATCCATCTGCGAGAGAGGGCTAGGCCGGTGTTTATGTGCGCGCGGCCTCTCGCCTACGAGTTACGTGCGCCCGTGGAACGTGCGCTGGAGCAGCTGGTTCGCGACGACGTTCTCACCTCGGTCGAGCGCTCGGACTAGGCTACACCGTGCCAGTTGTAAAAAAGGAGGGTAACATAAGGATATGTGCAGACTATAAGCTTACATTAAATAAAATGATTGATGTAGATCGATATCCATTGCCTCGAGTTGATGATTTATTAGTACGCTTGCATGGAGGTGATAGATTTAGTAAAATTAACCTGTCTCAAGCATACGCTCAGTTTGAATTAGACGACACTAAAGAATATACAGTAATAAACATTCACAAGAGGTTGATTCGTTACAATCGTTTGGTTTATGGTCTGGCATCGAGTCCTGGTATTTTCCAAAGACGTTTCTAGAACATTTGTTTGCAGATTTACCACACGTGTGGGTGTTTTAAAATGATATTATAATTACAGGGAAAGACACAAAATCACATATTGAAAATTTAAATAAAGTATTTACTCGTTTACAGAAACATGGGCTCCACGTTGAGAAGGAGAAATGTGATTTTTTTGCCAAGACAATAACGTAGTTAGGGCATGTTATTAGTAAAGAAGGCGTGCACTCTTGACCGGCCAAGGTCACTGATATTGTGAACACTCGAGCAATGAGTAATGTATCGGAGCTTCGAGCTTTTATTGGGATGGTTATGTACTATGCTAAGTTTGTTAATAATGTAAGTACTATATTGGCGCCTCTATACGATTTGTTAAAAAAAAAGTTATATTTAATTGGACGGCCGAATGTGACAAAGCTTATCAAGAAATAAAATCTAAACTAAGTTCAGGTGAAGTGCTGGTATATTATTCGCCAGATTTACCGTTAATACTAACGACTGACGCCAGCAGTGTAGGTGTAGGCGCGGTCTTATCACATATGACATCACAAGGTGAGCGACTTATGCTTCGAGTTCACTTACTCAGGCAGAGCGGTCTTATGCACAAATAAATTGGGAAGCGCTTTCTATTGTCTACGGTATTAGGAAGTTCCACCAATATTTATATGGGAGAAAATTTATACTTAGACCGGATCATAAACCCTTAACATACATATTTGGTAGTAAAGCGGGCATACCAGTTATGGCAGCATTGCGTATTCAAAGATGGGCGGTACTTTTAGCTGGATATAACTATAAAATAGAATGTGTCACATCCAACAAAAATTGTGCAGACGCTTTATCACGGTTGACACCTAATACTTTAAAACAAGTTTTAATAAATGAGGTGACGTACGACGACGTGTGAACATCGACAAGTAAAGATAAAACACTGTGTAGAATAATAGCTTATGTCCAGGGGGGATGTCCGATTGCCTGTCTATCCGAAGAGGTTAAACCTTATTTCTTAAGACGTAACGAGTAATACCACATTCGCTTCAAGAGTTAGTTTTAAAGCAATTACATGTGAGTCATATGGGAATAGTGTGGTGGCCAAACATTGATAGGGACTTGGAGGTGTGTAGGCGGTGTGAGACATGTGCGATAGAAGCTCCTGCTCCAGCTCGTGCACCACCGCAACCGTGACCGTACCATTTAAAGCCTTGGTCAAGGTTACATGTAGACTTTTTAGGCCCTTTATGGTTATGGTAACATGTATTTGATTCAAGTACTAAATGGCATGAAATACTTAGAATGTCCAAAACAACTGCCTATTCTGTAATAAATGAGTTACGAACATTATTTGCAAGATTTGGGGTGCCTGTAGAACTGGTATAAGATCAGGGCCCGCCCTTTAGCAGTCAAGAATTTAAGAATTTTTTAATTAATAATGGTATACGTCAATCTTTTTCACCGGTGTATCACCCATCTTCTAACGGCGCTGCAGAAAATGAAGTTAAAAAATATGCAAGCGTGCTATACAAAAAGCTCAACGGGATAAGATCGATATAGATGTCGCAATAAAATAGTATATAATATTCAGATGGACCTACCAACTGTCCAGGACGATTTAATGTCCATTTTATTACGCTTCCGACAGCAAAAGTACGTCGTATATGCCGACGTAGAAATAATGTATAGGGCTATTAGAATTAATCCTAGTCAACATGCTTTACAGCAAATTAGAATATTTAGAACAGATCCTCAATTGCCATTAAACGTACACCCTTAATACTCTAACATACGGAACCGCTTTAGCGCCATATTTAGCTACAAAATGTTTAATATGCTTATCTACAACTGCTTTAAATAATGAAATCAAAACATCTATTGAACGCAATTTTTATGTCGATGACTATATTAGCGGCAGTAACTCGATTTCAGGAGTGGTCATCGTTAGTCAAATTTTTACAAATGAAATGAAATTTACGTTTTCTCAGATGCTAGTGAAAGAGCCTACGGATCATGCGTCTACGTTAGATCAACGAACACCAATGGGTCTATCAGTGTTTACCTACTGACGTCTAAAAGTCGCGTAGCGCCAATAAAACCCACTACAATACCACGTCTCGAACTATGTACTGCTTTGCTAGGTTCAAGGCTGTGTACTAAAGTTTTAAGCTCTCTCACTATGACAATTAGCACAATTTTTGTGCGACTTAAATTATAACTATAGTACTAAGTTGGTTGTCAATGTCGCCAAATCTTTTGAAACCTTTTGTACGCAATCGTATATTTGAAATTCAAGAATCTATCGCGAGTTTAACCTGGAGCTTTGTGCCGTCTAAGCATAACCCAGCGGATCTCGTTTCTGGCGGGCTGAAGGCTGACCTCATCAGCGATTGCTCGTTATGGTGGTCGGGAGCTCCATTTTTGTCAAAAAATAAAGACGAATGGCCAAAAATGCCTAATAAAGTCGAGATCTGCCAGTAATTTCATTACATTCAACAAAACATTCATTTTATAACTCAAATTCACAACCTATTTATAATAATAAGTCATCTTTTTTACAGATTTTGTTACATAAATATTCTAAATTTAATTATTTACAAAGAGTTGTGGCCTACATTTTACGATTTATAAATAACTTAAAAACTACAAATAAATTAAAGACTAATTTTCTAACCATTGAACTAGATAATTCGTTTAAATTTATAATTATGAATTCTCAAAAGGAAACTTTCCGGAGTATATTATATTAAAATCAGGCAAGAATCCACCTCGTAAAAAACGAATTACCTCTTTAAGTCCTTTCTTAGACAAAAGCAACATTATTCGTGTAGGTGATAGATTGGATAATTCTCCCTATGATTATAACGTTAAATCGATTTTATTATGTTTAAAGCATCATATGATTTAGATTATTTTTAGTAAATATCATAATGATTTACTACAATTATTTTGGCCTTTAAGTGGGAGAAACCTCTCCGAAATGATTGTTAAAGAGTGCATTAAATGTAAACATACAACCAATTATGGGTCAATTACCTATTTCTAGAACTCATTTAGAATTTCCTTTTTATAATTGCAGTGTTGACTATACAGTAATGTTAGCTGATCGAAAGGGGCCGTATGCTTATAAAATCATATATATGCATATTTGAGTTGAACACAACACTAAGAAGTAAGAACTTTCCGCCAAAGTCGTCGTAAAATGTCAAGTGTCAGTGTCACGCGTTTTAAATACCTATATTAATTATTCCATAATATAGTCAGAGTAAAAAATGGACCCACCTAAAGAAATACAATTTCAATAGCACTTTGTTATAAATGGTTTCTCCAATGTAGCAGAAGACTGGAACCTCTGGTTACAGCAATTTAACTGGTACACTGTCGCATCTAACTTGGATAAAAAGAAGCCTGAAGTGCAAGTAACAGTATTTATGTCATGCATTGGATATGAAGCTATTGTCATTTATAATACCTTTAATTTAAGCGAAGCTGAAACAAAAGTCTTCAAACGGTAATCAAAAGTTTTACGGACCATTTTACGCCTAAATTAAATCAAACATATGAAAGGTATATGTTTAATATGATCACACAAAGGGAAGACCAACAATTTGACAACTTCTTAACTAGTCTTAAAAGTAAAGTTAAAAATTGTGGCTATGGAATCCTTGAGGAGAGTCTAGTCTAATAGAGACCGTGTGGTTATAGGTATTATTAGTGATACCACTAGAGAAAGTGATTTAACACTGCAAAAAACAATAGACATTTGCCGTTCTATAGAACAGGCCAGCATACAAATTAAAAATATGAAAGCTCCTACCGTAGAAGCAGTAACTCAAAATAATAAAAACACAAAGAAACAATCCTACAAGATATGAAACTAAAGTCGAAGAATTCCACTGTCAGTGCAGTGATACTAGTCATGGTAGAAGATCTTGTCCAGCATTTAATACAATATGCAAGAAGTGCAACAAAAGGAATCATTTTGCAAAGTGTTGCAGCTTTAGAAAAATTGAAACATGTTTAAAGGACAGTGAAGATGAAGAAAACTATTATGTTTCTTCAATTGACAGCGACTATTTCCAGTTTCAGAATTCTGCCCAAGAACACCAAAGTGAAATTTAAATTAGATTCAGGAAATCAATGCAATGTGATAAATAAAAAGTTTGCCAATATTACAAATAGTGTGTTAAGATCATCCACTACTCGATTTCTTACATTATTTTCTAACCATAAGTTTTGTTGTTCATTACTGTTTCACCCAGTACTGGCAGTACTGGGTGAAACAGTAATAGAGACTATTATAAAGGGCAACACTGAAAAAATTAAATACATGGTAGTAAATTCAAATGTAACACCCATCCTAGGGAAATCAACATGTGTCAAGTTAAATCTAATTAAAAAAGTGGAAATATTAACTGCCAATGATGACTTATTCGATGGAATAGGCTGCCTTAAGCAATATATTTATGACATAGACCTAGTAGATAATCCAAAATTACCCATTTGCCCAGTCAGAAAAGTGCTCCACACACTGCGAGATGAAGTAAAGAAGGAAATTGATAGCATGGTTGAAAACAAAATTATAACACCGGTAACAGACCCAACTCCAGCTGTTTCCCCTATGGTAGTGGTTAGGAAAAATAATAAAATCAGATTATGTATAGATCCTTCTGCAATTAATAAGAACTTAAAAAGAAGATTTTTCCCATTAAATACAATTGAAGAAATTAACGCTTGCTTAAATGGCTCAGTGTGGTTTACCTTACTGGACTGTAAAAAAGGTTTCTGGCAATTAAAAGTTACAAAACGAACATCAGAATATTTTACATTTAGCACACCATTTGGAAGATATTCTTGCCTATGTATGCCATTTGGTTTGGCTTCAGCGCCAGAGGTGTTTCAACAAGTAATGAGTTCTCTTCTAGAAAATATACAACAGTCTTGCAGAAATTTAATATCATCATTTGGACTAAAACTAAACAAGGAAAAATGCATTTTCAATATGCAAGAGGTGAAATTTCTTGGACATATTGTCTCAAAGGAGGGGTTAAAACCAGATCCTGAAAAACTGGAAACTATTTCTAAAATAAAAAGGTCAGAAAATATCAAAGATTTCTTGGTTTAATGACTTACCTTTCCAAGTTTATTAAAAATTTAGCAGATGTCACTGCTCCATTAAGACAGTTATTGCAAAAAGATGTAGCTTGGTTTTGGGATCAACAGTAAGAGACTGCTTTTCTCCAATTAAAAGAATTATTGAAATCATCACCAGTACTTGGTTTTTATGACTCTAAAACCCCTACCTAGACTTCACAGAATGTTATATGAAAGATTGCCTTACAATCCCAATATAATTTATAAAAAAGGAACTGAGATGTATGTTGGAGATACTCTTAGCAGAGATTGCATAGGGTTAAGTTCTGAAGAAACAGACACAGGAACATTACAAATATGTGCCATTGTACCCTTTTCAAAGCAGAAAAGATATGAAATAAAACAAGAAATAGAAAATTGTGAGGAGTTTACTTATGTAATAGAAACTATTTTATAAGGTTGGCCAGAAAAAAATTGTGAAGTTAAAGATAATTTACAGAAGTATTGGCATTTTAGAGAAACCCTTAGTGTCTATGACAACATGATATTTAAAGATAACAGAATACTGATACCCAAAGCTTTATTACCAATTATCATAAATACAGCTCATCTCAACCATAAAGGCATAGAAGGAACTTTAAGACTAGCTTGTGATAATGTGTTTTGGCCAGGAATGAAGTCAGACATAGAAAATTATGTAAAAAATTGCAAAGCCTGCAATAAAGTACAAAATGATAACCCAAAAGAACCAATATTATTATTGCAGGATGTCCCAGAGCGAGCTTGGAGCATTATTGCTACTGACCTATTTCATCTACATGGTAAAGATTACATTTTAATTGCAGATACATACTCAGGCTACTTTGACATGAAAGAATTAAACAATATTACTACTTCTACTGTAATCAAAGCACTAAAATCCTTGTTTGCTACATTTGGAATACCAGATATATTACAATCAGATGGAGGACGACAATATACTTCAGAAGAATTCAACAAATTCTGTTCAGAATGGAACTTTGTCCATAGAATATCAAGTCCACACTATCCAAGGTCCAATGGATTAGCCGAACGATATGTACAAGAAGCCAAAAATTTAATGGCAAAATGTTATGAGGATGAAACAGACATTCAATTGGCACTACTTCATCACAGAAATACACCTCGGGGAGATCTAGGATCACCCTGCCAAAGATTAATGAATAGACGTACAAAATTACTTTTACCAACCAGTTTTAAATTATTAAAACCTAAAATAATACCAAAAGTAACAAAAATTCTAAGAAAAATTAAAGTCAACGAAAAAAGAAATGCGGATAAGGAGAAAAAAGAAATCAGAGCCTACAAAGAAGGAGAGAATGTCTTGCTCGGAATAGAACATAAGAATTGGATTCCAGCAACAATAGTCTCACTAGCTGAAGAGCCCAGAGCCTATATTGTAGAAACTAAAGAAGGTGCCAGATATCGCAGAAACACTTGGCACTTGAAGCCTACAATACAAACCAAACAAATGAAGGAAAATCTTCTCACAGTTTTCCCTGTGTTGTGGACCCAACGGAAGAACTAGAAGCATCATCAAAAAATCCTGAGCCTCAAGAACTAGAGTCATCATATATTCAGATAGAAAAACAGAACCATCTACAGATGGTAATCTGGTCGTAGCAGCGCCTATCCCATCTATACAGCGCACAACACGTTGCGGTCGACAGGTCTCACCCCCACAGCGCTATCGATAAAAAGGGAAGATATCATGGGCAACACTATTGAGCTTCCCGCCAAAGTCGTCGTAAAATGTGAAGTGTCCACCTGTTTGATATATAATAAAAAATGGTATTTTCTGCATACTGAGTTTTAAATATATTAATTCATCCATGATATATTCTGACATTCATTTAAGCAATAATATAGGCAGTAAAGGCTGTTCACATCGAGCTCATTACAGAACTGACAAAGGAAACATATATCGTTGCCTTCAATCGATTCGTAGCTCGTTGGGGCAAGCCGCAAAGCATCTTGTCTGATAATGCTAGTAGCAATTTGTAGGAGTAAGTAACGAGTTAATGTTATTTTTACAAGAATCTAATATTTCATCTGAGGTCATACACCGAGGTCGAATTTAACTTTGCCCTCCTCATTTTAATGGTATAGCAGAAGCTGTCGTTAAATCAACTGAACATCATTTAAAAAGACTTCTCTAACTCACATACGAAGAGATGTCTACTTCTTGATCCCAAATTGAAGCTATATTAAATTCTCGTCCGATTACCTCATTGTCCTATGTTCCCTCAGACCTGACTGCATTGACTCCGTCACATTTCTTAATTGGACGACCACTTACGTCTGTTCCATATCCACAGGTGACTCACTGAAATTAACGTCAAAATTAGTCAACTGGAGAGATACCAACGCATACAATATATAAGTCAGCCTTTTTGGAAACGTTTTTATATTCTCTATATTATCCATCTGCTTCAGCAAAGAACCAAAAAATGGACGGAGACAATTGGGCAATTGACTGTGGGTGACCTGGTCCTGGTCCAAGAAAAGGGACATGCACCTTTGCTGTGGCCTCTGGGACGTATTATAAAGGTGTTTCCCGGAAAGGACGGAACTTCACGAGTCGCTGAGGTGAAAGCAAGAAGAAGCACCGTTCGTTGAGCCTATAACACTATCTGCCCTCTACCTTTATGTTGAAGATTTCAACCCGGGGAGGATGTTCAGGCATCACTGACTATAGGTGAGGCGCGCGGGCCGAAGGGGCCCGCATGCCGCCCGGGTTCAGGCGGCCGCGGCTGCCACTCGCCGTCGTACCGCCGCTCGAACAGCACAACGCGTATATTGCAAATATCTTTCTCGAGTGCACACAGTTAAAAATATACAAGTTTATTACAGTCCACTTGTTTCATTACAAACAATGGGAGTCCAGGGAAAGCTAAAAAAGAATTAATATTCTTAACATATAAATAACTTTAAGTTCATTTTACTTTAATAAAACAAATTATAGCTTCATGATCTTTTTATTAGTTAAACACTTATAGGCTCAAAAGGGCTAGTACCCAGAGCTGTTAAACAAGATAATTAAAAAAAAAAAATTAAACACTTAATATAATAAATAAAGGATTATTATTAATCAAATTCTTTGGTGTATACTTTAAATTGCTGGAAGCCCATTGGGCACAAATTCCGGGGTGGTATACCCATTTATGATTAATAATGAGGCTATATCATCTGGATTGTTGTTGTACAGTTCTACAACTAGCTGTTCAAACATCTTGTCTAATATTATCATTTTAGCTCGCTCATTTCCCACGTAATATTTAAAAGCATTAATTGATGACTGTGACCAGTTTATGCCGTTCACTGGAGCACAGTTATCAAGTCGGCAATGTGCTGCTAGGGGTGGAATATTCTTATATCTTTCATCACATTGCCATATGTTTTGCAATGGCACTGATCTCACTCTGTATCCAAAGTCAATGACAAGAACATCACATTTCACACCACTTGCAGTATTTTCTATATTTAAAATTTTGCTTCTGGCAAATGTTGGTGCATCCCCCTCAAGTTTAATTATTACCATGTCATGAAGATTGGCAGACTGCAGTTTAGCATTTGGTTCTATGGACCCAAGGTTGTTTACGAAATTTGCACAAATTGTGGGTCTGACATAGAAAGACACCGGATTGTTAATGTGTGCTATATGAACCCAGACGTTAGATGCCACTTCGTAATCTAGAAGATTGAGTTCATCATAATGGTCCTGAAGATCCGCTAGAATCTCATCCATACTTTCTACAATTGTATGCCCCACCAACTAGAAAAGAATGAGCTATTTAGTATATACAGGATTGAAAAATGTCAAATTTTATTATGATATTGTTAAAAACGATTTTTTTCTAATTCAATTTATTTAAGTACTAGTCGACCCGCCCCAGCTATGCTAGCGAGAATTTGGCAATGTATATGGCGAACCCCATTTCAACCCTTTTTTCGGTATTAAAGGTATCCGGTTATTGCCCAAGCCCTAGTCTATATCTGTACCAAATGTTGTAACTATTTTGTATATTATACTATATTATTTTGAAATGTTAATAAATATTACACACCTAACGTAGACGCCAGACGCCAGACGCCAACACCCAACAGTGATATACTCGTATTGATCGTCTATTTAGGACGCTCTTCATGCGCAGACGTATAACTCCGTCAAAGATTATAAGAGTATTTAGAAAGGCGGTCTAACATCATAGATGATATAAAGCAGAGATAACATCAGTAATATGTAGCAAGGTTTGATTGAGATTAAAATTAGTAGCAATAACAATAATTAAAAAAATATGATTTGTAGAAAGTAGACATCTATTATTATTTACTATACAATCAGGATTTTTTTTTATTTAGTTTTGAATGTGCTTACTGCTTATGCACGAAACATACTGCCAGTGTCAGATATTATGAAAAAAACATAGAGGAGACTGCGCGGTAAATCTTGCCTATAAGTTAATGAGATTGAGTGACTATGAAAAAATGTTGATGGATGTTACTATACAGAACCAACCAATAAAATTAAATATATAAAATAGTTATACACAAGATGAACAATAAGAGAAAAATATTTTTTATAATATTAAAAAATTCATAACAAATGGGGTTAAAACTAACATATATTAGCATTGTGCCCTCCTCACCTTGTTCGGGCTGTTGGTGAAAGTGAGCTATTGCTAAATTCTATAGGAAAACCTGTTTTTTCGGTTGGCAACATCGATTTGAACATTTTTATTTATCTTCTATTGTCTTTTACCCCCTTATTCTCGTTATAACACCCCACCACCAGCAGACCTATTAGAGCCTATCTTGATATCCACCAGTGACCATCAAGTTTTAGTTATCAACCGGACTTTGATGTCAACTAAGTTAATCATAACATTGGTGGATTTGAGCTTACGGTGCTTTACGGTGCCTTTCAGCACGCCACTTGAACAACCTTATTTTTTGTCGATAGTTTGCGGCTAAGTCTATAAGTATTGCTATACTTTACCATAATAATTATAATACACTTACTAGTAAAACATTCAATAAATGGTAATTTTTTTTATTAAATTAAGTCTCCTCATGCTCCTTAGGACGGATTAAAGCCACATGTGTAGCATCAATGCAACCTATAACACCCGGAAATCCAAATTTCTCCATAAAACTGAAAAAAGCAATTCAAAAGTTTTAGACAGATTGTACTAAGTACACAGTAATTGTAACACTATTTAAATTTAAACTTACTCTTTCATAATTATTTCCCTTTCATGCTGTGTCATTAGAAACTTTATGTACTCCCTAAGGATTTCGCAGGTATTGAGTGCACCAAACATTTACTGAATGTTGGTTGTGACATGTTCAGTAGAAATGATGCACCCACATTCCATTGATATGATCCATTGGCATAAAAATTTAATGCTGCTAAAATCTACAATAGAAAGACAAACAAAGTCATCATCAGTCAGTTTTTATAGTAACAGTTTAAATGAAAATATTTTACAAGTGGATTATTGGTGGACTAATTTACAAGTGGATACCGAATACCTAATGTTAAAAAGCAAAAGAAAGGTCAAAGTAAAGGAACAGTGTTACTTCCTTTGAGTTCATTGCGAACACCTGTATTTCGTTTAACTATTGGTAGACGAGGACTAAGTTCCACCAAAACCTGTTGGAATCCAAGTTTTGTTAAACGAAAATGTCCAATGAACTCTCTGTCTGGCAACTGCAATGGATCACTAGCGTCACGCAGACGGTGTCTTTCAATTCGTAGAATACTACGTCTACGTTTTTCTTTCGCATATCGAAATTAGAAAGCGCGCCACATAATTATCACTAATTTACTTAAAACAAAGAAAAACACAAAAAAACAATTCCACACACAGTGCAAATCTGTGTATCCTAGTTTTCCGTGCTAGCAAGTACCCAAAGTGTAAAATTATAGTGATCATCACCTTGAATCCGTAAAACACTGCTCTTGAGCAGTGTCTTTCATAAAACTTAAGATAGAGTCTAGTGACTATCAATATGATGTCCACTACGCGTACAGAATCGCAACTTAAACTTTATCGATACAGAAACACTTGTCAAAATGTGTTACGGTGACTATCGCTTATGACGTCATTCCAGTTGGCCACTGACGTTAGCCAATACGAAAGTAGCTGTTTGACAGTTCATCGATGAGCACTATGTCTAGTGATCTTCACTATGAACTGTCAGTTGAGATACGCAATAGGTCTGCTAGGTAGGGTGAGTCCACGTTCGTTTGTCATTGCGTTGGTAATAATAATAAAATAAAGTTAGGCATTCTGTCGAATTTATTTTAAATCGATATGGGCTTTTGTGGCTGGCAGCTCCGGGCGGCGGCAGAAGTGACGGGAGAGAGATGATGTAGGTATAAATAATCCTCTTACGACTCTGGTAGTTCTAATACAGATACATGGTTAGAACGAGCAAACTTGAAGCGCGGTAAGAAATACGAGGAAGATGAGGGTATGTCTCGCAAAACGCGGGACCTCCAGCCCCCTCTGCGAAGACGGGGATGCTTGCACCCCAACCTAGTACCTCTCGAGGGAACAGTGGGGCATCTACGGCGGTAAACCAGACCCGACCATACAACAAGAAGGCTAAAAATGGAAAAAGCCTTACTTCCGACAGCTGCGGAGCTAAGTCTGCTGTGTCGTCCAAACGGCCTCGTCTAGACGAGACCAATTCACCAAGGGGCGAACACAAAAGGCCTAAGCTGTTAAACAGACCGCAGCCTACCTCCTACGCTGACGCCGCAAAACCCGACCCCCTGGTGGCTGTCACCTCAGCTACCACAGGTCACCTGAGCGCGTCATCTGTTCAGCTAGTTCAGCAGGGGCTCGAGGAAAAGCTCATGGCCGCCATGATGGCAGCCAAGGGTGGTGTGGGACCTGCATTTCTGGGCAAGCCCGTCTATGATGAGGGAGTCCTTAAATTGTGGTGTTCCAACTTGAGCACCCTGGACTGGCTGAAAAAGGCTATCATAGACATGACACTCCCGGATGGAGACCGACTGGCGGTGAAGCAGATGTGGGAGATACCACGGCGCATCCGGTGTGGTATTCTCCTACCTGGTGTGCTGACTGACACCAAGGCAATCGGTGGTATGCTCCGCTTCCAGAACCCCTGGGCGGAGGCTGACCGATGGCTGCTACACGCGTTGTACCACCATAACGACAACACCTTTGTCGTAGTCAGTGTACCGGAGGAGTTGGTACCGGTGCTGATGGGACATGGACGACGTCTAGCATACTTACTGGGCTTCGTGTACCTGAAGTTCCAGGGACCGACTGGCAAGTTCACCGAAACTGCTCCCTTCAAGGTCTCAGACCAAAAGGAGAGCAGCTCCAGGGACACTGACGTGACAAAGGTCCACATAGAAGCGACAAAACCGTTGGGAGCTGAACCAACCTCCGCTGAACCCGCCGATGACGGCGCGCGTGTTTCGGAGACCTCTTCGGATGTAGCGCTCGACGACGGGGACTCAACGGAACTCGAGGGCACTTTGACCCCAGATCCGGAGAACGTATCCGACGCCGAGTGCACCCAGGGATTGGAACAGCTCGCCATCGGTGACGTGAAGGAGGGGGAGGTAATGCTATGTGAAGATGGCATTCCCTTCACCCGACTGTAACATCCTACAGGCCAACCTCCACCACAGTATTACCGCTACGGCTCAGCGTCGGAAGTGGTTGGAGGTTAACTCTACAGCCCTTGCTCTGATCCAGGAGCCGTGGGTCAGACAGGGCCGCATATGTGGACTTCCCAACAAAGGAGGTAAGCTGATACACCACACAGGACCTAGCAGTCCTAGGTCCTGTATTTTCGTTACTAATAACATACTGACGCAACCTTTAACAGAATTCTGTTTTAGAGACCTATGCGCCATCTCATTACTAGACACAAGTACACACCAGCCAACGATGGTAGTCGCATCAGTCTACATGCCTGATGAAGACCCGCCACCGCCGGAAGAACTGGCGAAGCTGGTGAGCCACTGCGAGAGCGCTAACCTGGAGCTGCTGGTGGCGACAGACTGCAATGGGCACCACCCGTTGTGGGGCATGCAGATCTCCAACGAGAGAGGTAGGGTTTTTGAGGTGCAAAACTATTGTCGACATTACACTGGCAACAGAAGGAGTGTCAAATATAATATCCAACTGGCACGTGTCGAAGGAAGCTTCCTGCTCGGACCACAGATGGATACGTTTCAACTTAGAGGTAAATACAACCAACCCATCGCCGCGCAGGAAACCCCGCAAGACGAACCCCGTCCTATATAAGACGTTGATGGAGTCGCACTTGAAAAAGGTAACGGTTCCGGAGAACTTGATGGGTGTGGAAGATATCGAGAAACAGGTAAAACACGTACAAGACATTATGATTACCTGCTATCACACTGCATGTCCTCTTATCACACCACCGTCGGACAAGCCAAAAGCTCAACCGTGGTGGGGGCCTGATCTAGAGAGACTCAGAGCTAAAGTAAGAAGACTTTTAAACCGTGCAATGAACACAGGCGTAGATGACGACTGGGATCATTACAGAGACTGTAAACGAAAATACAAAAAACGCATCCGTTACAGAAGTTCTGGAGGATGACGTAAATACTCTACGGGCATAGAATGCCAACATCAAGCTAACAGGGTAAGGCAAGTCCTTTCAAGCCAACCCAGACAGATACTGGGCGCCCACCTTACGTAAGCCAGACGACACTTTCACCAGTTCACCAGAAGAAGCAGAGCGGCTCCTCCTTGAGACGCACTTCCCTGACTGCGAAATCACGCAGCACAAAGAATGGACTGAAGAAAATAAATCTGCTAATGAAGAAGACTGGCAAATAGCCCATGAAGTGGTCACTGTAGACAAAACAAGGTGGGCTATTAACACGTTTCACCCTTTCAAGTCGGCGGGACCCGATGAAGTGTTCCCTGCCCTTTTACAATGGGGGGGGGGAGACCCTTATCCCCCTGCTGACCGTCATCTTCAGAGCGTGTCTAGCGCATGGATACGTTCCCAGGAGATGGAGAGAGGTAAAAGTTATATTTATACCCAAACCAGGGAAAAGCGACTACTCTAATCCTAGATCATACAGACCAATCAGCCTTACCTCATTCATTTTAAAAACACTGGAAAGGCTGTGTGAAAGAGAACTGAGGGATAAATACCTTCAGAAAATACCCTTGCATCCAAATCAACATGCGTACAGTCAAGGAAAATGTACTGACTCAGCACTCCAGGCTGTGGTAAGTGTTATCGAGAGTTCACTACAGGAAAAAGGCTTCTGTCTGGGTACCTTCGTGGACATCGAGGGTGCTTTTGATAAGACAAAATTCAGCAAAATAAAAGATGCTCTACAACGTCATGGAGTATGCACAACTATAAAGGTTTGGATTGGAAACATGCTCCAGAATAGAATAATACTACTAGTAGAGGGAAAATCACAGAAAGCGATTGTTGCGAAGGGCTGCCCCCAGGGTGGTGTAATCTCGCCACTTCTGTGGTACATGGTGGTAAATGACCTAATCACCAACCTCAACGAAAAACACTACTACACCGTAGGCTACGCAGACGATCTCGCAATTCTAATACGAGGGAAGTTTGTCAATACTATATGTGAAGTTACGAACGCAGCATTGAAAATCGTGGAAAAATGGTGCGGAGACAACGGCTTATCAGTGAATCCAACTAAAACAGAACTGGTAATGTTTACGAACAATAGAGTTTTCGGTAATTACAAATTGCCCAAGCTGTTCAATACTGAACTTCAGCTAGCAAGCAAAGTAAAGTACTTAGGAGTGATACTTGATAGCAAGCTGAACTGGAGCGCGCACTTAGATGCGAAACTAAATACAGCCACTATATCATTCTGGCAGTGCCGTAGAATGATAGGTAAATCTTGGGGCCTTGCCCCAAAAATCGTTCTATGGCTCTACACAGCAGTGATAAGGCCCATGGTATGTTACGGAGCAGTTGTGTGGTGGCCACGCACTAATCTTATAACTGCAAGGAACAAACTACAAAGCTTCCAGCGATTGGCGTGTTTAGCCATCACAGGAGGCATGCGTACGACACCAACTGCAGCGTTAGAAGCCATGCTGAATCTCCCGGCTCTGTACCTCTTCATAAAACAAGAGGCAGCTTCCACGGCGGCAAGGTTAAAGACTCTGAATCTTTGGAAGACCAACAAGACCACCCACGCGGAGGTTCTACAAGAGGTGATGCAAAAAGAACCATTGCTGTTGGCGGTAAACGACAGGTCTCCAAAGCAACTTGTTTTCGACAAGAAGTACAAAATACAGCTGAACGAGGTCCCTAACGAAGGTCTAAATCTAAAAGATCTCAGGATCTTTACTGACGGCTCCAAAACTGGATCAGGTACGGGATACGGAGTATTCTCGGAAGATCTAAATATACAAATAGCTGCCCCACTAGGTGCTCAAAATACCGTTTACCAAGCGGAATGCATGGGTATCATAACGGCAGCTACTGCAATCCTGGCTCGAAAGGTAAAGAACTACTCCATCCGAATCCTCTCGGACAGCAAATCCGTACTGCAAGCTCTACAAAGCAATTCTATCACCTCAAAGCTTATCTACAACTGCCACCTATCACTGACGGAGGTAAGTAATTACAACAACAGCGTAACTCTACAGTGGATCAAAGGTCATAGTGGCTCTCGTGGCAACGATGCCGCTGATGAACTGGCCAGGAAAGGGTCAGAGATGGCTGCAATTGGATCAGAACCAATTGTCCCCCTTCCCTCAGCATGGCCTACATCAGCCATCCGGCAACACACAAAAGAACTACATAATAAATACTGGACGGAGGTAAGTGGGTGCAAGCAGTCGAAACAAGCTCTCCCTAGCATCAACCGGCGACTGTCTCGTAAGTTAATAAACTTCACCCGGCCTGGTTTACGCAAAATTGCTCAAATAATTACGGGCCACGGCCCCTTCAACAAACATCTGTTTAATCTAGGTGTTACTGACAGCCCCCTTTGCAGAGCCTGTATGGAGGCAGAAGAGACGGCCGCCCACATTGTTCTGGAATGCACAGGCGTGACCGACTACCGGGCCAAACACTTGGGGTCACCGAGGACTCTCCCCGAGGTTATTGGAGACACCAGAGGTTTGATTAGCTTCTTAGAGGAGCTGGGATGGCTGGATTAACCACCCATCTTTCACGCAAAATAGGCGCACAGTGACGTCGAGTTGCGGAAACAAGCCCGTTAATACTTACTTACTTACTTACTGAGGGTATGTCTGTTTTAAATCTATTATGTAACCAAGTTGATGTGCTAACTGATCTTATGAACTGGGGTACGCAGTATTCCGATCAACAAGTATTTACTATTTAAATTCAGAAAAAATGTCAAAGATATAAATAATCCGGTAGATAGAAAATAATGAGTTTCATTTCAATATTAACAAACCACTCTAAAAGATACGGGGGTAGGCAAAACAGACAAAGACCAATTTGATAAAATTAATTCATTACAACTCTTCGGATCACTAGATTGGCTGAATCTTAATTTTATTGAAACAAAATAAAATTGTTTAAGCCGGTATTTGTTGAACAAGTTAAAGAAATGTTATAAAAATAAATTCCTACCGTCTTGTGATCGGGCTCTGTGTGCATTATCAAAATATGCTATTCTAAAACAAATAAACATGTCTCAATGTCACTAAATTATTATCCTGAGTTCATGACCTACAAGCGGTTTTATTTAAAGTGAGTACTAAAATTAAGGATATGTTTTGTGAGGATAAAGAATACCGTAAAATAACAAATGATATAATGCAAAGTATTAGCGGGAAAAGGGCGTCTATAATTAATAATCGACGAACTGAACTCTTGAAGTCAATAAATAATAATTTTACAATAAGATTGAAGTGAGTGAAGTATAAGTGAGGTGAGCTGAAGAGGTAAAAGGTAGAGAGCGCTGGCAGCTGACCTGCAGAATTCGGCAGGCGGCCCGGACAAAGACTGGCCACAGGAGACTAGCGGCCGGAACAGGTTGGTTACAGGCTGGCCTTTGGCATGGGTTGGTCGCAGACTGGCCTCATTTAATTGGAAATGTAATGTTCCCATTGGTGTTATATTACAGAAAGGTTGTTCATCGACATTTCATAAGCATTAATGTAGAGAAATAGATCAGATCGATAGTAATAAAACTCGTTTATCTGGTTTATTTAAAGAAATAGAATTAGTTCTTATGGACGAAGATTTACAATTCGGAAATTTAGTTTGTTCTTCTTTAATGTTTATAGTTAATTTAAACTAAAAATTAAATATTGAATCAGAAATATATATGTCGGAAATAAATTAAAAAGGAAATATATGGATGGCCTATCTCAAAAGCTATACGGGCGCAACACGGTCAGGATATAACTAATCGTTACGATCTCGCACTTTTCTGACAGGAACTATTATGACAGGAACCTAAGCAGTGCCTTGGACTTGTGACCAAGGTGTAGGTTTAAGGAATTCCTTTATTCGATCGAGACACTCACCTCCACTGCTTAGTTTCACTGTTTAATCCTAAGATTAGACTAACATTAACCTAACCTAACACAAGGCTAACCTAAACCTAACTTACACCTCCGACATATATATATATATATATATATATTACACACACACATGTACACTGATATATACTATCTAGCTAATATATATAATATCTATGCAATTTAGACGAAGTGATAATTCGCCTAAAATTATTCAAATTTCTTATTATTTTATATAGTATCCTAGGCCTACTTAGATAAAATAATAATTTTAAACAAATAGATTTTGATTACAAAGTTTAACTTAAATTTACTTCGAAATGTTCTGTGTCTATGACATAATATGCTGTTCTCTTAATGCTAGACACCTAACCTACGTAACCGTAGCTTCGAAAAGAATTGTGTGTTGCTTATATTACCTCTCTTATGGATCAAATCAGTACATTTTAGCGTTCTAGGAATTGCGTTTTAATATTTTACTCATAGAAATCCATGATGCCCGCTTGTCGTCGTGTCGTATTGGAACAACCTTGCTCATGATGGCGCTTATTCTACTGTTTTTGTGAACGTAGTATTTATTGTTGTTAACGCATTTGAGTGCTAATGGATTTATATAAAAGACACACGCGACTATTTCTGCATGATGCTCCGCTCTTGTAAATTCTCTTATTCTTTGTATGTTTATGTAGTTTTATGCGTTTTGGTATCGTTTTATATGTGGCGTACTCCATACTCACGCGATATCCAGATCCTTGAAACTCCAATTAAATACAAAATTTACATTATATATTTTATTACATAATAAAGAATATATACATATACACATATATACAAAAAAATACATTAATAATGTAAACACACAAACAAATATCACATATAATTTATAATACGTATGTATTATAAATTAATATATAAAAATATTCATTAATTTATACTTTAGATTTTATAGTTATATATGTCGGGGTATAGTTGGGGTAGGATAATAGTGAAGGCCGTGTCGGGCTATAATTAGAGTAGGATAATGATAAAGATAACTAATTGTCACTTTCGTCGCGATTTTTATATTCAAAGATTTTGGACAGCCTCAAACGAGTAAAAGATTATCGATTAATCGGGATGCCAGCGCCCTATTTCCGTTTTGTTTATTTACTTCTCCCCACTATTGGAGGGGCATTGCTACCATTGTCTAGTCCCTTTATATTCCCCGACTAACGCAGTACACGTTAGTCTCTCGACAAGTCTCTTTGAGTGAACATCACCTGGAGTTGAAGTGTAACAAATAGTGTGTTGCATCACGGATATCGGACAAAGGATCATGTGAGTTCTTACGTCTTATTTATTATGAGTCCCTACATTGTATTTAGATGTGTTAACACAACCTTAGGTTAGGTTTAGGTTAGGTTAGCCTTAGGTTAGGTTTATGTTAGGTTAGGTTAGCCTTATGTTAACATAACCTCAGACAAACAGTGAGACCAGGCAGTGGAGGTGAGTGTTATGATCATTTAAAGGAGCTCCTTAAGCCTACACCTTGGTCACAAGTCCAAGGCACTGCCTGGGTTCCTGTTCAAAAACTACAGAATCGTGATATTCGATCACTTCATTCATTCAAATACGGCCTTCTCCATTAGATTCGATAAAACACTTCATTCATTTAAATCTGCTCTCTCCTCTGACATATATAATATTACTTACTATTTAATGTAAATGTCAAAAGGCAGTCGCCGTGCCATCGAATAGTAGAAACGCCTCATTTGCAAATGACGCGATAGCTAGAACAAAGGAGCGCACGCGCATCGATCGGCTGGCCGCCTCCTGACATCACTCCTCGTATATAATCTTTGCATCAGTCGAAATCACGCTTTCGAGCTGGACGCACGTCACCTTGTTCCGCAATTTTTACATATCTTCATACTTCATACGTTCTTTCATCTTCATTTATTTAATTGCTTTGTAATATTAAAATACTGAATTAAAGTAAGTGGAATTTATTACTGGTATTTATATATCGTCATCATCCAAAAATACATGCAGATAAACCACTATTGCATCTCAACCACTACATATATTATGGTTTTGTTTGTTTTCTTGTGATTTCAGATGGTATTTTGTGGATTAATATGGTTGCTTGTGGTTTCTTATGGCTTCGCATAGTTTTTTGTAGTTGATAAATGAAACAACAATGTACAGAGCTGCGCGAGACCACAGACAACTAAATTTATTCCAACACTATAGTTTATGTTATTTTGATACAGATTATAACACTCCCACTTATCAAAATAATATATGTATACTATATCTACTAAGTAATAGACTTAATGCCTAACAATTCCATTAAAAAATAATGTTTTACATTAGGCAAACTTTTAGTGAGTATATCAGCTGGCATCTTACTGGTTTCTAAATACTTTAATGTAACAGTTTTATCAATAATACAATCTCTAATAAAATGATAGCGCATATCAATATGCTTTGTACGTTTATTAGTGTAATTATTTAAAGACAACTTAATTGCACCTTGATTATCATTCGATATTACAATGGTATAAGAATCATCAATAATCTCTGTTAACAAATTACGAAGATAAATAGCTTCTCTGCAGGCCTCTGCCAGCCCCATGTATTCAGCTTCTGTGCTTGAGAGTGCAACTGTCTTTTGCTTTTTAACCTCCCATGAAACTACACTACCAGCCAAAACAAAACATAAACCTGAATATGACCTTCTGTCTATACTATTATTTCCCCAATCAGAATCAACAAAACCCTCTAATTTCGAATTTCCATTCTTATCAAATTTCAAACCAAAATGTTTTGTCTTATTTAAATATCTTAAAATTCTTTTAGCATAAGTCCAAACTTCTTGATCATAACAATTATTAAATTGACTTAGATATCCAACACTAAATGCTATGTCGGGACGAGTTAACACTGCTAAATACATAAGACCTCCGATTAACTGCTGATATGGTATTTGACTGTCACAAATTCTATTTTCTTTACTGATATTTAACCTAGTTTCTAAAGGTGTATCTGAAAATTTACAGTTATACATGTTGAATCTACTTAACAATTGGTTTACATAATTTTCTTGACTCAATGTTACAGTACCATTAACTTTATCAATATTCACTGTCATTCCTAAACAATTCCTAACTTGACCTAAATCCTTTAGTTTAAATTTTGAAGACAATACCTTTTTTAAATGATTAAATTCAACACTATCATTTGTAAAAACAAAGAAATCATCAACATATAGTGTAACAATTGTCCTTTTATCACCATTATTTTTACTGTACAAACATGGTTCTAACTTTGACCGTTTATAACCAATACTTATAAGACATTCATCTATTTTCTTATACCAGGCCCTTGAGGACTGCTTTAAGCCATATATAGCACGATTTAATTTAAGCACTTTTCCATTACAATCTGAATCGGGAAAAAGTTCTGGCTTTTCCATGTAAATCACCTCCTCAAGCTCCCCATTTAAGAATGCTGTTGTTACATCAAGATGTGTAATATCTAATTTGAGTTTAACTGACAATGCAAATAATAACCTTAAAGTAGAATGCTTAACTACTGGTGAAAAAGTTTCTGTATAATCCACATTTGCCTTTTGCATAAAACCTTTAGCCACTAACCGAGCACGGTAACGAACATTATTATCACTGTCATATTTTTTACGTAACACCCACTTACACTTCACTATTGTCTTATCATCTTTTGGCAAATCAACTATCTCCCATGCATTATTATCCTCAAAACTTTGAAGTTCCTCATTGACTGCTTTTAACCAAGCATTTCTTTCTGTACCTTGTAAAGCGTCCTGTAATGATAAAGTGTTAACATCATCACAGTCTTCCTCGCTGGTACACATATTGACCCTATATCTTTCTGGTAACCTTTTGTTTCTTTTAGGCCGACCTTGTTGCTCAGGTATTTCTCTCACTCTTTCATCAAATATTTCTTCATCTAGATTAGCCGGAGTAGTTTCTTTTTCTGAACTTTTCTCTTCATCTCGAGTAACTTCTTCCACTGAAATAGAAATTTCTTTCTTTTCTTTGATTGGTGTGCTAATTTCTTCCTTATCCTGATTATCTTGTTTCAATGTTCTAGAGCTTTCTCTCTTTTCTATCTCTGGTACACTGTTCACTATGTTCTCACTATTTTCCATAATTATGACATTTCTACTAGTAGTGATAGATCTAGTTCTAGGATTATAAATCCTATATCCCTTTATGTCATCTGGATAGCCAATCAGAATATGTTTTTCTGCCTTTTTATCCCATTTCTGGCGTTTTTCCTTTGGTATAAATGCCATTACAATGCTACCAAATATTCTGAGATGACTCAAGTCTGGCTTATATCCTGTCCACATCTCAAAAGGTGTTTTATCATTCATACCTGGAGTCCGATTCTGCAAATATACAGCAGTGTGTGTTGCTTCTGCCCAAAACTCCTTGTTTAAATTTGCATCAAATAAAAGACATCTAGCCTTCTCTACTATTGTACGATTACTTCTTTCTGACAACCCATTCTGCTCTGGGGTGTATGGATTGCTTTTTTGATGAGCAATACCTTCCTTTATGAGATATGATTCAAAATCATGATTACAGTACTCTCTGCCATTGTCACTTCTCAAAATCTTGATTTTTTTGTTTGTTTGTTTTTCAACTTTTGCTTGGAAATTTTTAAAGCAACCAAATACTTCACTTTTATTCTTTATAAAATAGACAAAGATCATTCGACTATAATCATCTATAAATAAGATAAAATATCTAGAACCTGCGAGTGATGCATGCTCCATAGGTCCACAAACATCTGTGTGTACTATATCTAGCAGTTCTTTGCTTCTAGAACCCACATGTGTGAATGGCTGACGGCTCTGCTTTCCTTCACAACATACTGTACATGTCATCTTGCTAATATTAATATTCTCTTGGAGATTCATTCCATCTACAGCACTACTAACTTTGTTTAAGTATTTGCTGTTTATATGGCCCATTCTACGATGCCAAGTATGACCAGTCACTGCCACATTAGCCACTATAATGTCGTTTATTCTCAACTTGTAGACGCCATTAACTAGGGTACCTGTAGCCACCAAGTCGTTATTTCTATTGAAAACTTCACAACCACCTGCTGTGAACTTGACTCTATTTCCATTTCTTATTAGCTGGCTCACAGACAACAGATTTGTAGTCAATTCTGGAACACATAAGACATTGTGAACTGGTATCTCATATTCATACTTATCTATCTTCGTAGTAATGGTAGTATCTCCGGCACATAACACTTTCAATTGTTGGTTATTGGCAATCAGAATGTTTTTCTGTTCTGGATACGAAACATTTTCGATCCACTCTTTGTTACAAGTTAAGTGCACACTAGCTCCCGAGTCAATATACCAGTCATATTTGTTAAATTGTCCACTTAAAAAGGCTGCACTAAATGCATTTGACGTTTTTTGTTGCATTTCTTTTGTAGATGTTTTATTTTTATCGATATTTGGACACTGGTTTTTGTAATGACCCAATTGTTTACAGTTATAGCACTTGATATAGCTTTTGTCTTTGACAGTTTTCATATTTGACGTTTTTGAAGCTTTTGTAGTGTTGATAGTGCTATTTTTCTTTCGCTGGTAAAAACCTTTCGACAAAAAAGCATTCTCTGTCCCACTGCTGCCAACTTCCGTACTCATATCCAGCAACTTGCTTTTTATGACGTCTGTCCCTATCTCTATGCCAGAATGTTCGATGGCCATGATCATAGGCGAAAACTTTTCTGTTAAACCTGCTAACAATAAACATCCTATCCATTCCTCGGTTATCGTGAATCCTGTTCCACGTAGCTTCTGGGCTGTATCAACAATCTGCGTGACGTAACTTGTCATAGATTCGCTGTCTTCCAGTCTAATGGATATCAAATGTCGTAATAAATTGATCTTTCTTTGGAAACCGGAATCATCGAACAAAGATTTAAGCCGCTTCCAAACATCGTAGACCGTCTTTTCATTTTTAATATGAACATATAAAGATGAATCAATCGTCATTATTAATTTCGCTTTTGCCTTCAGCACATCAGCGTCTGCAACAGCTGCTGATTTTTCTTTTTTGATATCTAATCCTTCTAACAATAAGAAGTTTTCTGCGGCAAATGCCCACTCATCATAATTTTCTCGCCCTTTGAGTTTAGGAACATTTATGATATAACTGGCAGCCATTTTGCACGCGATGACGAACTCGATCACTAATAAAATGTTTTGAACTATTTTAGGTAGTAACCGTAAAACTGATTCATGATTATTAATTTAGTCCACTTTTTAGTATATTTAACAGTTTTTAAGCACGAAAAATCATTTTATTACTATTTTTTTTTAAACTGGGCCCATAACCTGATAAATGAAACAACAATGTACAGAGCTGCGCGAGACCACAGACAACTAAATTTATTCCAACACTATAGTTTATGTTATTTTGATACAGATTATAACAGTAGTTTAGTAGGGTTGCTTGAGGTATATATTTGTCATGAAATTCGTCAATATATAATATGTAAATAAATTGTACACATTAGTACAAGCGTGTTCGGTTTACGACAAGTTTGAACGTGCTCCGTGAGGAATAACAATTTCAATTCCGTAAAACAGTTAGTCTTGGTCCTAGTCGGTCACCAATGAAAACGCTTTTCTTAGTTTGCAATCCAATGGCGAACTAATTTTAGTTCGTTAGCTTTTTTTTGAAATAATTTAGTAAAAATAATAAATAAAGAAAAAAACATCGATATTCTCAAAAGTGAACCATCGATATTTATGAACAACATATTGATATTTCTATCACCATTTAAATATATAAGTATATATCGATTTTTTGTTACAAATAAACCATTATTTTTATATTTACACATTTATTTTTATAGAAAACAAGTAATCAATTATGGATGAAAAGTTCATCAACGATCACGCTCTTAGTTATACTAAAAATAACTAAGAGCGTGATCGTCGATGAACTAGTTCGTATAGTTCACCTAAAGGAGCGCTCTTTTGAACTAGGTCGATCGCGAACTACTCAAGACTAAAAACAGTACAATTACATTATTGATTTCAATGAAGAGCGCGTCTCTATTACAAAACTGGACATAAAAAGTTTCTGAGATGCTACGAGGAAATTTTACATGAGAAAATTAAAAACTAAACTTTTCAGGCGACATTGTTAGAATAAATTAGGCCTTCGACATCAAAATAACTTTGTTTTATTCCTACTAATGTAAATTCTTTTAATTATCTAACATTTTAGCAAACTTGTTTCTTCTAAATTATTATTTTCTTTATAGTACTGTGCAAAAAATTTGCATGCGCGCGGAATACCCAGCGTGCCGGCGCACCTTCGGTGATGGACGTTCATGCATGTTGTGCTGGTCCCTTACAGTATTTTGTGGTTTCGTATGGTTTCGTCTGGTTTTTTTGTAGATTCGTAGGTTTTTTGTGGTTTCGTATAGTTTGTTGTGATTTCGTATGGTTTTTTGTGATTTCGTATGGTTTCTTGTGATTTCGTCTAGGTTAGGGGTTATGATTAGGGGGGAAGGTGCTAGAATCTCGTAAGAGCCGATTACCCAATTTGGGGATCTGTTCCCTGACTGGCTTGCGACCACCAGCATTCAAATCCAACCGCCGAGTCTCTTCAATGCGTCTTGGTCGCGCCATATGTGGGCCATATTTACCCCCTCCCTCTCTAATTTTATTAATACTGTGGTTCCAGTGAATTCTAGGTTCTTGCTCAGGGTCCGCTGAAACCGGACATACTATATATATATATATAAAACATGAACAATTACTAACCTAAAAGAGGGCAATCCACGTCTACTTCAATTTTTGCTTTATGGCTTTGAGGTGTGCCAGTAGAGTACAATTTACTTCGCGAATATCACGTGTAGAGGAGAAGGCACGGTATAAAGGTGTAACCACAAATTAAATTGACCAAATGTAGGCGTAAAATAGTATGTGGAGGTTGTTAGTTAACATACAAATATATCTAAAACAAATATATATAAAAATATACATATGAACATTATTTATTCTACTGTTAGTACTTTACTTAACAATCTGTTGTTGTTAGTTTTAATTTATTTACATAAGAATTAGAACAACTAAAAAGAATGTGGAAGGCAGAGCCTTCGTCCAGCCCACATTTGCACAATGAGTGATCTCTAACTCTAATCTTGGCCAAATGTACAGGAGTAGGTACATAGTAGGTAGGTACCCAAGTCGTAATCGGCATATATATAGTAACCCATCTCAAATTTCCGGCTGAAGGGAAGCATAGTGTTTTCCTTTAACTGATTTTGATGAAATCCATTGTTCATTCCAAGAATTATTTAAAAAAGATTTTGCAAGAGAACAGAGATCTTGATATGTAACGTTCGAAACGATGTGTTCCAAAGTTCCACAGTCAGTTAATAGTTTGGCACATGAATCAGCAGTTTCATTACCAGCTATGCCAGAGTGACTCGGAATCCAAACTACTTACGATTACTATGGCCTCACCTATGAACACAGAAGATTTAGGGAGACATTTAAATTGTAAGACAATTTTATACCTTGGAACCCAGCAGGCAACTCCAACATTACTTTCCGGATAAAGTTTAGATGCATCTGTATAAATGAGTAAATGAGTGACCAATTTTGATAGATCAATTCTAAAAGTTTTGAATTACAGTCAGTTACTCTCGCAAAATACGATATTTCATAGTCGTTTTTTTTTATAATTATATGGCTTTGAATGTGCTTATGCACAAAGCATTCTGCCAGTGCTACGTATAATGAAAAAAAACACGGAGGAGACTGCGCGGTAAATCGTGCCAAAAAGTTAATGAGATTATAGGTGGTTATGATAAAATGTTGATGGATGTTACGATACAGGAACAACCTAAAACAATAAAATGAAATATAGCAGTTATACACAAGATAAATAATAAGAGACAGAAACGTAGTATTTATGCAAATAGGTACAAACAAACAATTACTTAACCTTTAATTTTATTATCCATAATAAATTTGATCAGGTTCCTAACAAATGGGGTGAAAACTAACATTAATAGGCATTTTATATTAACCGGCCTTTGGAGGTCAGAGGTAATCATGTTGTATAAAGAATAACCTAATTTAGGGCAGCTAAACACATGATCAGGAGAACCTTCATCTAACCAACATTCACACAGGGATCTTTGATTCTTAACTTATATAAATGTAAGGGAGTACAACAATGTCCAAGTCTAAGTCTGCATATAACTGACGTGGTTGTTCTATCTGCGCTGCGAAACCGGAAGAACCATGGTTTGGTTGGAATATCAGACTGAATATTACCATAATATGTACCTTTAATGAATTTAGACTCATTCCAGAAACGATTCCATGAATTATATAGATTTTTTTTAGAAAGGGATCTTAAATCATGAGAAAAATTGTAAAAATTAGTTAAAGATCCAAATTGTGCTGCAGATTTGTCATGCATATCGGTTATTTCATTATCTTGGTTCCCGGAATGACCTGGAATCCAAACCAAAGAGATGTGAAGGCCCTGTTGATAACACAAATGTAATGCTGCTCTAATTTTGAGAATAATAGGAAATCCGGTTCTACATCTGGATTTTGAAGCACAGCCTGTAATAAAACTTAAACAATCTGTAAAAATAACAACCTTTCTCATTTTATGTGATTCAGCAAACAATATAGCTTCCAGAATCGCTAAGGACTCCCCTGAAAAAACAGAGGATTGAGGAGGACATTTAAAATTCAATATAATTTTGAACTTTGGAATCCAACAAGCAACACCAAGACAAGCATCATCGGATAATTTGGATGCATCTGTGAAAATTGAAATATAGTCTGGCCATTTTTTAATCAAAGTATCTAAAAAAAGATTATTTGCACAGGTTGATTTTTAGTTATGCCCAGATTAGTTATAATTGAGGGACTGAATGTAAGAGAATAATAAGGTACGGAATAGAGAGGATTGAGATGACATTTATGAATTGGAGCTGGATATTGTTCAAGTTTTTGAAAACTTTTCAAAATACAGGGACTTTTCTGATTTGGTTTGATGGTTTGAGCCAAAAGGGTAAGAGACGAAAGAAGTTGATGGGATGAACACTGTAAAATTTTGGACATGAATCTATCTGCCAAATATTGTCTACGCAGGTGAAGGGGGGGATCAACACATTCTACCTGTAATGCATTGGTTGGGGTGGATTTCATATGATTCGGAGGCATTTATACTGTAACATATTTAATTTTCCTAATGCATGTTTATTACCAGAGTCCAAGAGGAATGTACCGTAGTCTAAATGACTACGGATAATTGCATTGTATATAAGTTTTTGTGTGTATTGATGAGATCCCCACCAAACAACTGATAAAGCACGTAAAATTTGAATATTTTTTTCACATTTCTTTATAATATAATCTGTATGAGCTACACCATTTAATTTCGAATCTAGATAAACGCCAAGAAATTTAACTGAATTTGTAATAGGGAGAGCATGATTATTATATACAATGTTAAATTGAGGAATATTTCTTTTTCGCGTGAAAATAACCACATTACTCTTAGGAACTGACAAGGCTAAACCATGATTTGACAGCCATTCTCCAGATAATACAAAGCAGAATTTAATTTAGACACAATTTCAGATACATTTTTTGAACTTGCATATAAAACTATGTCATCGGCATACTGGAGAATATTGCAGAAACTATCAACAGATTTTTACAAGTCATAGGTACATATAAAGACTGTACAAAATAAGCACTGAGTATTGGGGAAGACCCTTCCATATCGTTCTTGGAGGGAGTATAGTGCCATTGTGTTTCACAGTAATGGATCTGCCAATGAAAAGATTAGAAATGAATTGAACAATTTTAATGGGTAGATTTAAATACAACATTTTAGTTCGTAAAACAGGTAAGACAACATTGTCGTAAGCTGAGGATATATCTAGAAACACCCCCACAAGATATTCACCTCTTGCTAATGATAAACGTATATCAGATGTAAAGATACTTAGGCTCTCTATAGTACCAATACCTTTACGAAACCCAAATTGCGTCTTTGCAATAATTTTTCTGCTTTCCAAAATCCAATCTAATCTAAATAACTTAGATTACGAAAAATTTTTCAAATTTCAATTTACTAACTCTCTTCTTTCCTCGGATACTGAAATTGAGGAATGCACGGAATCCTTACATCTAACTAAATATAATAACATAATTCTTTCGGTTTCTTTAGATTTCGATGAGTCAGTACCTAATTGCGAAGATATATTATCTCAATTAGAAAATCGTCATGCCTTATTAAACAGTGAGCGCGAACCGTTCACCATTAAAACTTTAAATAATAACAACAGAACATACTATTTTTTATGACTCTATTTGGTTTTCCCAAAACAATTGTAAGTGATTTAGGTACTAGTTTAACCTCTGATTTATTTAAACAGCTGACTGAAATATTAAAAATCAAAGCTCTATTCGCTACACCGTATCATCCTCAAACAAACGGAGCTTTAGAACGCTCTCATGCTACATTAAAGGAATATCTTAAATCGTTTGTCAATGAAAATCAAAACGATTGGCACTGTTATCTATTTACCGCTATATTATGTTATAATACTACCCCTCATTGCACTACTAATTATACACCCTTTGAATTATTATATGGTTATATACCATCAATTCCAAGTTCTTTATATGAAACTTCAAACAATACTACTTATCACGAATATATTCGCGCACTAAAATACAGAATGCGTTTTAGTAGAGAAAAAGCTATTCAAAATATTATTAACGGTAAAACGGCTCTAAACAATATTATGATTCTAACTTTCGCGAAACAACTTATAAAGCAAGAGACATGGTCTACCTAAAACATCATCATAGACTTCGAAGAGCTCTATCGCCAATCTGGAAGGCCATTATAAAATTATAAAAGTAAACAATAAGCATGACGTCACTCTACAAGTCGGCCGCAAGCATATCAAATATCATACTAATTAAACCTTCTACTTCGTTATCTTAATACTATTTTAAAATTATAAATAAAAATATTACAAATAAAATTTTTAAATACTAAGTCTACAAAATTAAGTATATATAATTTATTTTCAGAATATTCTGCTACGGAAGCCATGCGGAATCCAAAATTAGTTCTATCACGCATAGTCCAGGGATCTATTTCGAGCCTACCATTAATATTAATTTTTATAACGATTATTGGAAAGTCATTACACATATTAATTTAATTTCGTTAGAGCCTTATCTCAATAATATAGAAAGCTCATTAAAAAGGTCTCAAGATTTATGTACTAAAATTCAAACAAATTCATCTGAATGTAAAGATGTATCCAATCCTATTGAAATTCTTATACAATCTAATTATATTAAACTACAATCTCTGTCTCATTTATTAGAAATTAAATCGCTCAATAAAACAAAACGCTCTCTTGAATTCGGTGGAGAAATTCTTAAGTTTTTTTCGGCACATTAGATGCTGACGATGCAAGAAAATACGATGCCGCTATCGACTCATGTCAAAAGAGTGAAACTGAATTATTTAATCTTATGAGAGAAAATATTCATATAATTAAGTCTACTATAAATAATTTTATTTCTAGTATTTACAAATTGAATGAAAACGAAATTAAACTAAATTCTCAAATTAATAATATGAATTCAATTCTATCCCAAATTACTAAAACAGATAACTTAATAAATTATATGTCCAAAATAAATATTGTATTAAACATTCATTAATTACTATTTCTAATATATTAGATACTACCTCAAATGCTATTTTATTTGCTAAAGTTAATGTTCTTCATCCTAGTGTAATTAATCCTTTACATCTTTATAACGAGCTATCTAAACATAGTAGCCAAATTGATAAGAGATTAGACTTTCCATTGCAATTAAACATAAATAATATTTAATTCTATAATCGACGTATCTCAACTTAGTTCTTACTACTATATAAATAAGGTTGTTTTGTTTTCAGAATAATTAACTATTAAATGTGATGACGATATTAACGATTTTACAATAATTGGAACAGGTATTGTTAAAATAACTGATAATTCTATAGGTTACTCTAGAACCACTCAGTTAATACAAATTTCTACTCTTTGATGATCGAATCTGTTTCAAATAATATTAAATTCGATATTACAAATGAAGATTGTGGTAAGAGTGGCGAGGACTTATTACTAAGACGCTCACAAACATTTAACTTAAATAAACCATTAACACATGCAGCACATGCAATAGGGTTGCCACTGGTTTTACCATTACTGAAGACTTTACAGCCGTTTTCATCAAATATAATTAAGCAACCATCGTTAACCAATTTAGAAACAGAAATCAGATTACAGGAAAGTTTTGGCACATATTATACATTACATTAGATAATGATAATGGACTCACCTGTTCATTAGTTTTTAATGTTATTGTAAACCTATACATCTTTAGATTTCGTTATTGGCAATAGTTACACCTGATTCAATAGGTTTAATATCTTGAAAAAGGTTTCTGTCATTAACCATGTGACTCGTTGCACCACTATCCATATAAAAATCCCTATTTCCAGTTCTGGTGTGCGAGTAGAACGCTTTCGCTATATTAGTTTGCTGTGGTTTTGGATTCCTCTTAAATCTTTTTAATTTAAAACATTTAGATTTTGAGTGTCCCGTTTGTTGCAATAATCACAGGTCAAATTAGTCTTTGTAATATAAGCTGTACTACTATCTATCGAAACTTTCCTGGAATATTCTTGAAGTAACCTACTCTTTACTTGGACGCTAGTGATGGATATTGTTACTGACGCTGTTGAGAGGTGAGAAACCAGAAAGTCATATACTGAGGGTAAGCCGCTGAGTAAAATCTCAGCAACCTCAGCATCCTCTATTACTTTGCCAATATCATGCAGTTGTTGTACTAGTGTCGTCACCCTCTCAATGTAACTAGACATACAATTGAAGTCTTTAAACTGAATTCTATGAAGCTGTCTTAACAACACCACACGGCGGTAAAGTCCCTTGTCTTCAAAAGTATCTGATAAATTCTTCCAGGCTTCAGCTGCTGTTTGTGTGTTCCGCACATACTGGAATAGATTAGATTTAACTGATAGGCAAATGCGAGCCAGTGCGCGTTGTCCACGCACAGCGTCAGAATCACGTCCCTCAATGGCATTCCATAAATTTTCCAATATTAAAAGGTTCTTCATAGATTAACAAACATCTATAAAGGCTACATCACACGTTCGAATAAAGCACAAGCCCCAAGTATTTGATGTGCGATCCTATCCTTTCCTCTGTGCCTCTGATCTTGATCATTGCACCCGGAGGGGGAATACAGGGGTTCGGTCTTTGTCATCTGCACCAATCCTTGCAATGCGCTCTACCATTATTGACACACCAACCTCAGCCAGGCGCGATACCTCGGCAAAATTTCTACCCCGAGATGTCACCAACGTATCATCTGCGTAACAAATGACTCACTCACCGCCTCTTCCGTTATTCCGGATTTTAGAAGGGAAGGATGAGGGAAAATTATTTTAACTATGATGAGATACATCTTAGCTTTATATAAATTAGTAAAATTATGTTTAAATAATATATATATTTGCTTTTCACAACAGATTTTTCTTTTAAGATGTATTAAAAATTAGTTTAATTAGTTATTACAACAAGTCCTTTAAAAATAGGATTAAAATATAACTATGATGAGACATTTTATTAATACAGTAGGGAATATTAAAATATCAACTTATATTAGTTGATATTTTACAACATAATTTTCCTTTTTTTTTGCTTTGTATCATTTGAATAATTAAAAAATAAAACTTGTTCATAACATCTAGAGAAAAAGACCTTGTTTTATTTTAGCAAGCTTTATATACCAAATAATATTGATGATTGTAATCTTGCTAAAATTCAAGTTTAGCAGGGATGGATTTGGCTAATTTTAGTTTTCACATATTCATGGGAGTACAAGGAAAGCTAAAAAAAGAATTAATATTCTTAACTTATAAATAACTTGATATTCATTTTACTTTAATAAAACAAGTTATATCTTCATCATCTTTTAATTAGTTAAACACTTAATATAAATAAAGGATTAATCCAATTCTTTGGTGTAAACTTTAAATTGCAGGAAGCCCATTGGGCACACTTCCCGGGGTGGAATACCCATTTAGGACTAATAATGAGGCTATATCATCTGGATTGTGGTTGTACAGTTCTACAACTAGCTGTTCAAACATCTTGTCTAATATTAATATTTTAGCTCGCTCATTTCCCACATAATGTTTAAATGCATCAATCGTTGACTGTGACCAGTTTCTGCTGCTCAATGGAGCACAGTTATCAAGTCTGCAATGTGTTGCAAGGGGTGGAATATTCTTATATCTTTCGTCACATTGCCATATGTTTTGCAATGGCACTGATCTCACTCTGTATCCAAAGTCAATGACAAAAACATTACATTTCACACCGCTTGGAGTATTTTCTATATTTAAAATTTTGCTTCTGGCATATATTGGTGCATCCCCTTCAAGTTTAATTATTACCATCTCATGTAGATTGGCAGACTGTAGTTTAGCATTTGGTTCTATGGACCCAAGTTTATTTACGAAATTTGCACAAATTGTTGGTCTGACATAGAAAGACACCGGATTGTTAATGTTTGTTATATGAACCCAGAGGTCCGATGCCACTTCGTAATCTAAAAGATTGAGTTCATCATAATGATCCTGAAGATCTGCTAGAATCTCATCCATACTTTCTTCAATTGAATGCCACACTACCTAGAAAAGAAGGAGCCACTTAGAAAGCCCTAGTCTATATCTGTACCAAATGTTGTAACTAACCAGACTTTGTTTTATGTATATCTAGATTTATTTGGTATATAATTTTAAAATGTTAATAAATGTTATATACCTAAGGTAGACGCCAGACGTCTACACCCAACAGTGATATACGCGTATTGATCGTCTATTTAGGACGCTCTTTAGGCGCAGACGTATAACTCTATCAAAGATTATACGAGTATATAGAAAGGTTCTCTACCACCAAAGATGATATAAAGTAGAGATAACGTCAGTAATATGTAACAAGGTTTGATTGAGACTATAATTAGTAGCAATAACAATAATCATATGATTTGTAGAAAGTAAACAGTTATTATTATTTACTATGCAATCAGGATTTTTTTATATAGGTAGTTTCGAATGTGCTTACTGCTTATGCACAAAACATACTGCCAGTGTCAGATATAATGAAAAAAACATAGAGGAGACTGCGCGGTAAATCTTGCCTATAAGTTAATGAGTTTGAATGACTATGAAAAAATGTTGATGGAAGAAACCTTTAGAAGAGTACTGTGTATACCAAATTTGCACACAAACCTTCTTTCTGTTGGCGCTATAACAAACAATTTCGGCAGAGTAGAATTTACTAAAGATAGAGAGCTAGTATAACAAATAACAATAAAATAATATGAATTGGTAAGAAAACAGAGTCAGGATTATATGAAGCTGAAAAATACCGGAAATTATTCTACTGGCATTGACGCTTGGGTCACATTAGAGACATTAATAGATTATTAAAATTGTAACAGGAATTGATATAAAAGATAACATTAAGTCATTAGGGCCTTGTGAAATTTGCATTCAATCAAAATAATGCAGAAAACCATTTAAACGTGTAAGAAATAGAGCAACTAAACCCCTTGAAATTGCTCACTGATGTTTGTGGTCCATTTGATGTTTCTACATGGGATAACAAAAGGTATTTTTTAAACTCTTTTTGACGATTATACACATCCAAAAAATCAAATTTGAGAATTTATGTTTCCACTGTATACTATAGGGACAATTGTAACCTTGGTAAACTGGATAAAAGATGAATAAAAGGAATTTTCATGGGATATATAAATGTTGGATATAGAATTTGGGATACTGAACGTATGAAATTTTCTTTTCTAGAGATGTTGATTTTGTAGAAACGGAGGGGAACAGAGGATGAGAATTGTCTTATTAAAGGAGATTATGATAAATATATGGATAAGTTTATGATTGAAAAAGTTTTTAATGAAGACCATGAAGCGATTGAAAGAATTGAAAATGATCACGGTGAACAAATAGAAAATGAACGCCTACAAGAAATTGATGAACAAGAGGAAAACAAGTATATAAGAAAGAATCATAAACAAGTCTAACCAATGAAGAAGTAAGGAATAATGATTTGAATGTGATTAAAGAAAATATTGAAGACAGTAAATATGATGACAAAGTAGTAAGCGAAAATATTGAAGAAGATCAAGGAATTAAAAACTTACAAGCAATATATTAAGATGCAGAGAATGGTGATGACAAAGATGACAGGAATATAAAAACCGAGAAACAAGAGATTTGAAAATTTGGGGATTACTAAATTAACTTTGAGGATTACTAAATAAAAAAATATAAGAAATATAAAAACTTAAGAAAATATTAGTGTCATTGTAATATAAAAAATATTGTGATAATATGGTAACTGAATTGTATAAAAATCAAAGTATATATTATTGTGTGTTTAAAAAAAATTAGTTCATCCTCCTCCTGTCGTCTGAAACAATAAACCATTTCAACACCAATTGTGTAACCAAGTTCTAACTGTAAGTGCTAACTGATTTTATTGACTGATACAAGGTTAAGCAGTATTCCGGTCAAGAAATATTAAGTCCAGACTTTTATAATTCAGAAAAATTATCAAAAGGTATAAATAATCCGGAAGATACGGTCAAAAATAAATATTTTCATTTCAATCTTTACAACCACTCTAATAGATACGGGAATAGGCAAAACGGACAAAGAACCAGTGATAAAATTAATTCATTACAACTCTTCGGATCACTAGATTGGCTGAATATTAATTTTATTGAAACTCAAAAAAAATATTTGTTTAAGGGATTTGTTGAACTAGAGAATAATGACATGAATGATAAAAATAAATTCCTACCGTGTTGTGAACGGGCACTGTGTTCATTTTATTTTTTTTTATTTTTTATTTATTTATTTATTTATATCATAACTTTATAAACTTAAACATAATGTTACTCCCACTGAAGCTTGTATGGCTTATGTGTGGGAGTGAGCCACATAAGGAATGAAAAAAAAAGATAAAAAGAATATAAATGTTTAAATAACATAGTGCCGTTACATATGCTATACATATATCTATATGTTATATTTACCTTGTATATACCACCTTTTTAATACCAATTTTAAATGCTTGGTATCTTTGCTTATCATTAATTGATCTATAATGCTTTTAGGTAGATTGTTCAATATTATTGGTAACAGACACTGCCAAGTGCGCTTTCCATAGTAATTTTTGTAGTTTGGTACGTCAAAATGTGGTAAATACTCTAGGTGACGAAGTTGAGGAGGTCTTACCCCATATTTTAATTCTTTTAGGTGCTCGTATTCTTCACTAATAATTTCTAAGTGTATTCTGTCATATAAATTGACAATATGACAGTATTTAAATAAACCGTTTTTGTCATTAATATATAATCTTTTAATATGTGATGGAACCATTGCTTTCAGAATTCTCTTTTGTATTTTATATATTTCATCAACATAACTTTTGAAGGTTCTGCCGTAGCTACTAAGGCCGTAATTGATAACAGATTCTGCTAAAGCCATATACAGCATACGTAAAGTTTGATAAGGAATTTTAGTTTTAAGTATTACAAATTTACATAGAATAGCACGTAGTTTATCACAAATACTATTAATATGGGGTATCCAGTTAAAAATGCTATTCTAAAACAAAGAAACATGTTGCAAACAAATGTCACTAAATTATTATCCTGGGTTCATGACCTACAAGCGGTGTCATTTGGAGTTTAGTACTAAAAAGGGAAAAGAGCGTCTATAATTAATAATCGGCGAATTGAACTCTTGAAGTCAATAAATAATAATTTTACAATTGACAAATTTTAATAAAATATCTTCTGAACTTTTATTCGAAGCTGAACAATTCAAAAAATTATCGAACCAATTTCGGGCTGGTCGCCTAAAATATTTTCTTACCAAACGGAAAGCAATAAAGGCACCTCCTGTAATCATAAAAATGATAACAATTCGCATACCTTTTATAAAAAAAAACAATTACTATTAACAAGTATAGAAGGTGTGCGAGGGTGGTGGTAACTCGGTCCTGGGGTGATAACCGTGCCGGAAGGTTTTCACCGGAAGTACCAGGAAAAGCCGCTTTGCGCTAGCAGGGGAGCGAGGCCCTGTCTAGGCGCCCACCACCAAGTGCTACATAGAACGTCCCCGTCGTGCATGCTGGTAACGGCTGTCACTAAACGAGTCCTCGCTGTAACATCTTCCTCGAAGCGGCAGGCGGCGAATCTATGTAGGGCGAAGGCGAACCGCTGGCGCCTTAAAACCGGCTTCCCGGCACCTCCTGTACATCCAGCACCTCTGTGGCTACGTGGTGGAGGATCTGTCGTCCCGAAGATAAGGTAGACGGCAGATAAGGAAAATAGCCACCCGCGTGTTTGTGCCGTGCGTGGAGACCCGTAAGGGGTGATGAAGGAATCCTGGTCGTTGAGTTGACGGTGACCACCGTCAGCAACGCGCGGCTTTGGTCTGGAGTTGCTCCGAAACGGGAGGCCTTAGACTAGCCACCTAGGCCAATCGGCTGCGACATCCCGTAAGAGGGCTGTCAGGCTAGGGTCCCGAACTGGGGGGGGGGGGGGTAATCGGCCCGACGGAGGGCCCAGCGTGAAATTGTAGGGTACTCTTACCTACAAGGAGCGTTGAGTCCAGAAGTCGGTAACCGGTTGCCAACTGCCAGGGCTGGGGTCCTATATCTCCAGAGTAGTTCTGACGTTCATGTGCCTTAAGCCGTGACGTCCCCGCTTGAGGGCTCCAAGGAGGGTGGAACGCTACTGGAGACGAATATTTTTAGTAAACAAGTTATGGAGAAAAAGAGTACTAACACACCAACCAGCCTGGCTGCATCTGACGAGGCGCCAAGGCAACCACCACTGGCTGTACCGCAAGGTATGCCTAACAATGACAAGGATGCCCCTCTAGGAGCAACCAACAAAATAGTCCCGAAAGGTACTAAATTAGATCTAAGTACGCTAAGAGACGCTATCCCGTCGACCTCCTCTGAACAAGAGGCGGTGTGGAGGGTAGTCTCGAAGCCGAAGAAAGACAAAAATCCGCCCATAAACAACAAGGGAGGAAAACGCAGACCGCCGAGTAGGCAGGCTCGTTTGCACGCCCGGGCCGAGGCTCGTAGGGTGCGGAATCTGGAGGGAAAAGAGAGTAAGCACCCTAGTGGTGTTGAAGCTGCCTCTAAGGCGCACGTTGCCCCAATAAGCGAAACGCAAACTCCAAGCACCAATACTGGTGCAGGAGTAGCGCCAGCTGAACAGGCCTCCTAAACCTTCCACTTCCGCCAGTGATTCGGCAACACAACGAGTCAAACGGCCCAGGGGCAAGCGAGCTGGCAAATTGACTAAGTCGAAAGACTCAGCCAAACCTATCAAAAGGGGTCGCCAAAATGACACCTCTTCGCCTAGGGAGGTGAAGCGCGCTAAGCCCTCTTCACCTCGAAAACCAGGCTCAGTCAACTACACCGACGCAATGAAGGCCAATGACCTCTGTGTGGCGATCATGGCTGAGCCTTTTAAAATGATGACCGAGGCGCAAGCCGCCACTGTGGAGGGAGCGATGGAGGATGCGCTAGATGAATTCATCTATGGCAAGGAGGGAACGTCTAGCGAGCTTCCCCCACGCGCTCCTGCCTTCAGGGGAAGGGCTGTCTTCGGCGAAGGGGTTCTCAAACTCTGGTGCGAGGACAACTTTGCCAAGGAATGGCTCAACAAAGTCATCACCCACATCAAATCACCCTGCCCGGGCACCAGACTGATCGTCAAACGGCAGTCGGAGATCCCGAAAAGGGTTAAAGCAACAGTGTTCGTACCACGATATAAAGGGGAGGATATCGACCACCTAAGGAAGAGATTCCAATCCCAAAATCCGTGGTACAACATTAACCAATGGGTGGTATACCACGTTGACAGGCAAGAAACCAAGGAATCTATTCTCCTGGTCCTTGGAATCCCAGAGGGAGACGTGCCTAAACTGCACGCACGAGAGCGGAGGCTAGCGTATCGACTGGGCTCGGTCTACGTGTCACTAAAGGAGACCGCTGAGGCAGAACCTTCGGGTGAACCCTCACGCGCGTCGACTGCGGCTGTTGTGGCGCCGAAACCTGTCCCCATGGACACTGACACCGAAGGTGTAGGCGCTGCAAAAGACGCGGCTCCTGGAGAGCCTCGATCAGACCCGAACCCGCTTTTGGGCAAGGAGACGAAAGAGGTCAACCTGCCAGAGGCAGCTGCTGCACCCTTACAGGAGCGGCGGGTAGCGCCACTAAACTGGTGGGATCTCGAGGATCCGGAGGTGGACGTGGAGTTGAGCTCTGTCAGCGATGGCCTGCCGAGCTCATCACCCCTCCAGGATTAAATGCCTACAAGCAAACCTCCAGCACAGTCAGACTGCAACGGCTTCCCTACGCAGAATGCTGGAGGTAACACCAGAGACCATAGTCCTGATCCAGGAGCCGTGGATCAGAAAGGATCGTGTCTGTGGTCTGTCTAACATAGGAGGAAAACTGCTACTTAACACTACTGTAAGTAAACCAAGAACATGCATTTTAGCTCCTAAGCATGTAAATACCTTTATAATGACTGAGTTCTGTTCCAGAGACCTGACGGCAATCAAGGTCCAAAGCAGCCACCTCATTAGCCTGTCTGAAGTTGTACTAGCGTCCGTCTACATGCCAAGTGACGCTGAGGTACCCCCACCGGAGCTGACAGCGCTAGTCACATACTGTGAGAGGGAGGCGCTAGAACTGGTCGTCTCTGCCGACTCCAACGCACACCACACGCTTTGGGGAAGCACGAAGACAAACACCAGAGGTGAGGAACTAGTAACATTTCTCTTTTCTACAAACCTACGGGTAATGAACAATGGCGCTGAACCAACATTTGTAACGGCTCAAGCCCAAACCATAATAGATCTGACCCTAGCAACTGAGCGGATCTCACACTACCTAACAGACTGGCATGTGTCGAGAGAACTATCCTGCTCAGATCACAGGTGGATCCGATACGAATTGAATATCAAGATACCTCCCAAAGAATCTAGACGCAACCCCCGAAAAACTGACCGCCTAAAGTACACAAACTTGGCGACTAATAAACTGAGAGAGATGCGTCTACCCACTAGTTATAGTGGGACAGAGGAGATTGACAATCATGTAAAAAACTTAACATCAACACTTATCACCTGCTATGAACAGACATGCCCCCTCATTACACCTAAACCCAGATCCAACCCAGGGCAAGGATGGTGGAGCCCCGTCTTAGAAAAACTAAGACGTAAGGTGAGGAAACTGTTCAACAGAGCAAATAACACATATGATGAAGAAGACTGGGACAGATATTTAGAAACCCGACGTCTCTATAAAAAACAAATCCGCCTAAGAAAGCAAGAATGCTGGAGGCGGTTCTGTAACAATATTGACAATGTAAATCAATCAGTGAAGGTTAAGAATATTATAGCCAGTGAACCCGAACGCAACTTTGGTAGTTTAAAAAAACCAGATGGCACCTTCACAAAGACAGAAGTAGAAACCTGTGAGCTTCTGATAGAAACTCACTTCCCAGGATGCCGGATATCGGGATCTCAAAATTGGGAGCCGGCACTGGACTCTACATCATCATACACAGACGAGAACACTGCTCAAAAAATTGTCAATTATGACAAAGTCAAATGGGCAATCAACAGCTTCCTTCCTTTCAAAAGCGCCGGTCTTGATGGAATTTTCCCAGGGCTTATCCAATGGTGTGGGAAGGAAATAGTTACACACCTTGTTAACATCTACAGGGGATGTCTTAAACACCGCTTTGTCCCTTCTCAATGGAGAGAAGTCAAGGTGGTATTCATACCTAAGCCCGGCAAGAGTGATTACACGCAACCAAAGTCCTTCAGACCGATAAGCCTCACATCTTTCCTGCTAAAAACGTTGGAGAGATTGTGTGACTGGGAGATAAGGAACAATACGTTGCAAAGTAAACCACTGCACGCTAATCAACATGCCTATAGTATGGGCAAATCAACGGAATCTGCACTACATGACGTCGTAACAAAGATTGAGTGTGGATTAAAACCAGGACAATCAACCTTAGGCGCCTTTGTCGATGTCGAAGGAGCCTTTGACAAAACAAACTTTACCAGCATAAGCCTAGCCCTTGAGAGATATGGTGTAGATCCCATGGTTGCCGGATGGATAGACAGCATGCTTCGTTACAGGGCGATACAGTTCACTGTCAACACTACAATACGTGGTGTAGTATGTCGAGGTTGTCCACAAGGAGGTGTACTATCACCGCTATTGTGGAACATTGTGGTGGATGAGTTAATAACCCGCCTCAATGAAGCTCGGCTGTACACAGTGGGCTATGCAGATGACCTAGCTATACTAATCAGTGGACCATTTGAAAATATACTCTGCGATCGAATGAGAGCTGCTTTCAAGGTTGTGGAGGAATGGTGCACCAAACATGAACTCACAGTTAATCCGACTAAAACGGAATTGGTGTTGTTCACTAACAAGAGGAGTATAAATAGGCTTAGACTACCGAAACTCTTCAACACAGAACTCACATTAACTAATGAAGTCAAGTACCTGGGCGTAATACTTGATAGCAAACTGTTATGGAGTAAACACCTAGAACGCAAGCTTGAGAAAGCTTGTATTACCTTTTGGCAGTGCAAAAGACTCCTAGGAAAGACCTGGAGGATATCACCCAGAATTACACTCTGGCTGTACACTGCCGTCATTAGACCCATTATCACCTACGGTGCTGTGGTTTGGTGGCCCAGGACCAGACTAAGCACCGCTATCACCAGACTGCAAAGGTTTCAGCGGCTGGCTTGCTCCGCTATAACAAGCTGCATGCGCACGACCCCAACTGCAGCCATTGAGATGTTCGTAGGCCTGCCACCGCTAGACTTGTTTATTCAACAGGAGGCGGCTATGGCAGCAACACGATTATATCACTTAGGCCTATGGCAAAACAGGGGGGGTCCACATACTAAACTGTGGTCAGAAAGGATAGTGTCACAACCACTACTAGCCGCACCCAGTGATAGGATCCCAAGACGACATATATTTGATAGAAACTATCAAATACAATTACATGAACCACAAAGCCATACGAAGACACTGGAGTATTATATATACACTGATGGCTCCAAAATGGGGTCAGGCACAGGAGCCGGTGTCTTCTCTATGGAACTAAACATCAATTTATCTCTAGCATTGGGTAACCACAGCACCATCTTTCAATGCGAGTGTGTGGCTGTCACCCATGCAGCTAACGCAGTCTATAACAGAGGAATAACAGACTCTGGAATCAGAATCCTCTCTGATAGCAAGGCTGTACTCCAGGCGCTCGGAAGTGAAGTCATCACATCGAGCATAATACACGAATGCCACCTTGCACTGCAACGCATTGCGGCAGTCAACAGGGTCGTCCTTCAATGGATAAAGGGGCATAGTGGATCGCTAGGTAATGACGCAGCAGATGAGCTAGCGAGGAAAGGATCATTGACCACAGTGTCAGGCCCTGCACCATACCTTCCTCTCTCTTTCAAAACCTTTCGCTCATGGCTGCGTCAGCTTACCATAGACACGCACAATGCGAGATGGAGGAACACGGAAGACTGTAGGCAGTCCAAACAAGCTCTCCCTGCTCTGTCGAAGAGCTTATCCCGTAAACTGCTCAGTCTTAATCGCATTGATCTACGTTTAATAGTGGGAGTAATGTCGGGACATTGCCCACTTAATAAACATCTATTTACTATAGGCATGACAGACAGTCCTATTTGCAGGGGATGCCTCAAAGCAGACGAGACGACTGCCCACGTTGTCCAGGAATGCGTGGGCGTCGCCACACAACGGGCACAAATCCTCAAGGACATGAGGTCGCTCCAAGAAGCCTGTGAAGCTCCCAGGATACTTCTGCGCTTCTGGAAGGAGCTGGGCTGGCTAGTATAACCAGTCATCCTTGCACGCACAATGGACCGAACTAGAGTCTGAGTGCGGAAACTAGAGCCCACATACAATACAATACAATACAAGTATAGTAATATCAAATAATAGGTTTAAATTTTAAGAATCAGTACTAACACTCACTCAAAGTATATATTTTCTAGGAATACAGTGGAATACCCTCGAGAACAGGAAGTGTATTCCTCAGCAGAAGGTGCTCGTGTTTCGAAGCGAACTTCATCATTTACTATCGCAGGGGGCTTGTTCTAAAAAAAGAGGCACTATTCATACTAGAATTTTTAAAATTTGCAAGCTACCTTGGCCCCTAATGGGCGATTACACTGTGAAGACTTTCAAAGACACCTTTCGGTTATTACGAAAAGGAAATCCGAGACAGAAATATGTACTACCGGAACATATTATATCAGGCCTACGGTTGGTAGGAGCAATCAAACTTAAACTCAAAATATTTTATTTAATTGGTTTAATTGGTTGATTGGTCAGTCAGTCAGTTTGTCTGAACCCTGCTAGTAAAAACTCATAGAATATCATAGGAAAAGAAAATATTCTATAAGATTTTATGATATACTTAATACTTATACACGTATGAGCCAAAGAAAATTTTCTCTCAAATATTATATGATATTTTGTCAGTACACCAACTCATAAATTCTCACAAACATATTACTTCTTTGTCGTTATGAAAATTTATTAGTAATTTCATTAATTACTAATAAGATTTTATGAGAACTTCGAGATTAAACTTCAACTATCATTTCTATGTGATTTTTTGTGGAAAACAGAAAGAAAAATAGCTTATGAGAAGTTATCTACAATTTATAAGAAATCATGAGCAGTAATGCAATTGAAATTCTTATGACTATTTATGAGTATTTCCGTGGACATCAAAGTGTACCGAAACTTATATTATTCTATAGGTTTAAAAGGCCCGGAATTATATATAGTATAAAATCCCATAAAATATTTTCGGATTAATTTAAAAGATATTTTAATTTTATGATGTACAATCACTAAAAAAAAATTTGTCAGTAGTTATATTTATTTTTAAAGTGTCATTTAAAAAAAAAATTGAATCTAGGATTATATAATCGTGTATTAAAATGATGAAATCCAGTATAGTATATTTTCCTTAAAAAAATTTTTATTTTTTTTATTTGCCATATACATTTTTACTATTTGACAAATACAAACACTTCAAAAACAAAGTTTATTACTAATTTTGCACCCCCGTTTTACACCCTTCGAGCGTGAATTTTCAAAAATTCTTTCTTAGTGCGTTAGAAAAGGAACCCCTTTTTTAAATTTATAAAAGGAAACTTTTATCAATCTTTGGAACCAGTTATTAACCTTTTTTTTATGATTTATTACAGGTCATTTTTTGATCAATACCTCCTTTTACATATTCGTGGAAGTCCAGGGAAAGCATAAACAGTGAGTAATGATAAAAAAAAATATTAAAACTCAACATTCATTTTACATTTTTTATTAGTTAAACACTTAATATAAATAAAGGCTTAATCAAATTCTTTGGTGTAAACTTTAAAGTACAAAATGCCAATTGGGCATGTATTCCTGGATGGATTACCCATTTTGGGCTAATAATGAGGCTATATCATCTGGATTGTTGTTGTACAGTTCTACAACTAGCTGGTCAAACATCTTGTCCAATATTATCATTTTAGCTCGCTCATTTCCCACATTTGATGCATTTAAACATTTTAAATGCATCAATTGTTGACTGTGACCAGTTTCTGCTGCTCAATGGTGCACAGTTATCAAGTCGGCAATGTGTAGCAAGTGGTGGAATATTCTTATATCTTTCGTCGCATTGCCATATTATGTTTTGCAATGGCACTGATCTCACTCTGTATCCAAAGTCAATGACAAGAACATCACATTTCACACCGCCTGTAGTATTTGCTATTTTTTAAATTTTGCTTCTGGTATATATTGGTGCATCCTTCTCAAGTTTAATTATTACCATGTCATGAACATTGGCAGACTGCAGTTTAGCATTTGGTTCGATGGAGCCAAGCGTATTTACGAAATTTGAACAAATTGTAGGTCTGACATAGAAAGACAGCGGATTGTTAATGTTTGTTATAATATGAACCCAGAGGTCCGATGTAATCTAGTCCACTTCGTGATCTAGAAGAACAAGTTCATCGTAATGGTTCTGAAATTCTGCTAGAATTTCCTCCATATTATTAAATGTATGGCACACCAACTAGAAAAGAATCAGCTATTTAGAATAAAGATCATTGAAAAATACAACATTTTATTATGCCATTATTAAAAACAAATTTTTTCTATAACTCAATTCATTTAAGTACTAGTCGACCCGCCCCAGCTATGCTAGCGAGAATTTGATGATGTATATGACGAACCCCCATTCAACTTTTTTTTCGGCATTAAAGGTATCCGGTGATTGCCCAGACCCTAATCTATATCTGTACCAAATGTTGTAACTAACCAGACTTTGTTTTATGTATATCTAGATTTATTTTGTATATTATTTTGAAATGTTAATAAATATTACATACCTAACGTAGACGCCAGACGCCAACACTCAACAGTGATATACTCGTATTGATCGTCTATTTAGGACGCTCTTCAGGCGCAGACGTATAGCACTATCAAATATTATAAGAGTATATAGAAAGGCGGAATATAAAGTAGAGATAACATCAGTAATATGTAGCAAGGTTTGATTGAGATTATAATTAGTAGCAATCAAAGAGTATATAATTACTACTGGTAGCAGTAACAATAATCAATAAGAGTAAGTTAACATGAAAAAACAACGGCAAACAAAAGGCGGCCTTATGGCTTATTAGCCATCTCTTCCAGACTACCTTCAGGTTAGGAAAATTATTACGAAATGGGTATAGGGTGGTGCAACCATAAACTACATTCAAATTATTACAACCTAATACATATACATTTACTTATATACTATAAATATCATATATATGTTAATAATGAACTAATAAATATCCGGATGAAAATAAACAAGTATAATTAAGTCATATACATATATACACAAATTAGATTATAAATGTCAAACATCAATATAATCAGAATCATCTTCGTTCAGTTAAAAGATAACGGATTTCTTAAAAATGTTAAGAGACTTTGATAGTCTTATGCTTAAGGGTAGATCATTCCAGTGTTATTGCCTGAACTATGAACGAATCTGAATACATTTTAGTGTTATGGATTAGCGTTTTGACCAATAAAAATCTGGAATGGGGAGACATGGATATGCCCATCAATGGCGGCATGCTATCGCATCTACGATTCGCTGATAATATTACATTATTTGTAAAATCATCAGCCGATCTAAGCAAGATGATAAATGATCTAGCATCGGAAAGTGCAAAGACCGGATTGAAGCCTATCCCGAAGAAAACAAAAATCATGACCAACGGTAACAAAGAACCTATAACAGAGGAACAAAATCAAATCTCCTATTTTGAAGAATACATATACCTAGGTCAAGTTTTGTCTCCTGAGGAGAATGAAAACAAAGAAGCCGAAAGAAGAGTTGGGAACAGCTGGAAAAAATATTGGGGGCTAAAAGAAATAATGAAAGACAAGAACCTATACATCTCTACGAAAAATTATTTAACACCTGCATCCTACCTGTGACACATGGGAGTGAAACATGGGCTTTTACAAAAAACGTAACAAATAAACTCTCCATATGCCAACATGCCATGGAAAGGAGTATAACTGGGATCAAAAGACAAAGTCAAGAGGAGCAGCATCAGGAGCAAGACGAAAGTCCAGGACATAGCTTTGAAAATAAGGAGACAAAAGTGGAAATGGGCGTACCACATGATCAGGAGAAAAATAAATGGAGCTAAATAATCATGCAATGGTACTCAAAAGATGGAGTGAGGAAGAGAGGTAGACCACAAAGAAGATGGGACGACGACATTAGACAAGTAGCGGGAATAACATGAGGTAGAGTGGCCATAGAAAGGTCAGAATGGAGAAGATTGGAGGAGGCCTTTGCCATCTGGCAAACGGTCACGCAAAAGTGGAACAGAAGAAAAATTTACGAGTAACTAAAAAATATTGACATGTCTGATTAAAGACTATACATATATATAATTTACTTTTAATAGTCTAGTTTTTCAGATAGTTTCTTTCGATATTTTTTTGCAATGTCACTAACAAGCCTTTCAATATAGTGCTATCCATCTTATCCAAATCTAAGGAAGTTATAGCTAATTTGCTGAGACCTGAAAGTTTAAAAAATCATTCTTAATGGTTATTTTCCCATTTTCAACTTAACTGTTAAGTAATTACTTTTTGACTTGAACGCAAATTGCCAGAAACGCTGTTTTTAATATGTATATATGGACAATTTTATATAAATTATATTACCGATTCTTTAAATTTAATTAAATGATGACTACCGGATGTTTAAATACTTCATTTCATATTTCAGAATTATTTTATATAATAATAGGTTGGGGAAAAAGTCTTTTCGCATTATGGTATGTATGAACTTGTAATAAAATCTCTTAGGCTATACTATTTGTATCTGGCTGGTTTTGGTATCATTCAAAGTTTACATTTAAAAGAAGATAATTCCAAATTCAAATTAGGAATATGTGTGATTTTGATTTGTTTTTCGTACTGTGTGTACACACTCATCTAGAGTGATCCTAATGAAGAAATTCAATACATTTTAAAATTTTACTACAAAAAACTTAACAATACGCGTTGTTTTGTTTTTTGTAGTATAAAAATTTGCGATGTTTATGGACCTAGTGCAGTGTCTGTGAGAGTAGCACAAATGGTTTAATCGTTTTCAATCCGGAAATTTTGATGTCAAAGATGCACCTCGCTCTGGTCGCCCTATTACGGATAAAATGGATGCCATTTTTGAAAAAGTGGGGCAAGGACGGCATATCAGTAGTTACGACGTAGCTGAAGAACTGGCAATTGACCACAAAACAGTTTTGGCGCATTTGAAAAAAACTGGGTACACAAAAAAGCTCGATTTTTGGGTACCTCACGAGTTCACTGAAAGAAACCTAATGTGAACGAAGTGGCGCGATTCCGCTAGTAAATTTTTTATTTATATACAACATACACAACAGTAATCATTTGATTTAAAAAAAAGAGGTTAGTTGGAAAGTTATCTGAGATAACTACATTTTCAAAATAAGTTATTTCTATGTATTCTTTCAGAATTGTCACTTTTCCACTTTTTGTTATTGATTTAATGGTTTCTAGTTATGTACAATATAAATGCAGAGGGTACTTTGCCAATGTCACATAATAAAGGATCATGTGCATCAGGTTTTTATTGCTTTTAGATCAATTTCATTTAACGCTATGGTTAATATAAAATAGTGCATAGAAGACAAAAACACATGCATGATAATTTAACGCAGCATGGGTGCAACGAAGTTCCATTACAAAAACCTGTTACTTTTTACAATCACTTATTAAATTTAGTTTAATAGTTTAAGTGGCATTACAACAAGTCCTATAATAAAAAACCCTATGATAACTTGTTTTATTAATATGTTATAATATTAATATAGCAGGGATATTGCAAATATTTACTTATATAAAGTTCATAAAAAACGAATAACAAATTAAAAACTCTAAATTAAACAAAAACCAATAAAAATATTTTTTTTACATTCTTGAGATGCTCATTGGAAGAAAATAAATAAAAAAATATATTTACAAATTTGATTAACAAATAATAAGGGTTACTTTAATTAATGTTAATTAAATGATTATGGAACCAATTATAACGACTACATTCTTATGGGGACGAGAGGAGTGAGCTCAATGAACAAAACTGTCCCACGCATCATTGCACATTGGGCTGCAGCTGTCAGTGTGAGGATGCTGGCCGGATGGAACGGCCTAACAGCAGTGGACTTATTTGAAATGTTAAGACCTTTTTCAAATACATACACATTTTCGAGCGAAGCCCGTGGGTCTAAGCGTTGGCTCAATCATTGTTTAGTTACTAAGGCAGCGATAGATTCAGTGTGTAATATATTTGTACCACAGATCTTGGGGCGATCTGTTATTTGTACTACATGATGTAATATGGTCAGACCATTTCCCTCTGGTTGTGAGAAAAATGTGATGTTACCTAAGAAACTGGTCTCAAACAGTTGCATTAATGAGATTTTCTGGGGGAAAGAAGTCAAACTACAAGAGACAATGTCATGATAAATTAAACCAAATAGAACTTCCAAATGAGCTTCACAGTCGTAGTAATCATACTTGTGATGACCACAGACATAAATTTATTATAACTCAATTGTAAAATGATATCGTAGGACTTTCAAAATCGTCTGTAGTAGGTAGGGAAAACAAGCATTATTAAAAAAAATAATAATAGACTGGAACAAGTACGTAGCTGAAGCTCATTGGGAGGCTAAGCAATAATTTTCAATATAGTTGTCATACGGGAAACCAACATCAGAATGCATTTACAGATAACTGTGTAAAGCCAGATTTTTTTAAATCATGCTTAAAGTGGTATCAAAATAACGAAGACCAAATTAAAATGGATATTCTAGCACATCATTCAAACCTCTGAACAATTTTCTATTATAGGCCTATATTATTAGCTACAGTTATTTCGTTCATGTTTGACAGTATGCTTAACACACAAATAAATTCATAGTGCTGTATGAAAACTAATTTTTATTTAGACCTGTTTTGTCTGCGGAAAGTGCCATTCTGTGTCTTTAGCATAGGTACTGTTTCATACTATGCTATCCGTAGAACTCCAGTCTATGCAGGTTTCCTGGATATATCAAAGTTGCGGATATGACTTAATAATGTGGTCTAAGTATGTGTACACAATATTGTCTAGTAGGTACATGCTATTTATTTAAAACATTATTCACTTAAAATATTAATATTTCAGTTGTTTAATATTATCTAGTGATAAGATGATTTACTTGAGTTATTTAAAATATTATATACTTTCTAACTTTGTTTTTCATTTAGTGTCAAAGATATCTTAGGTACTTTAGAATAACTGTTTCAAATCAGGTATTTTTTTTGTTCAGTTGCTTATTATCAGTACAAAACAGTTTGTATAAATGAAAAAGTGAGACAGACGATAAAATAGTTAAAAGAAATTCAATAGAAAATAGCATATTCTCAGTAGGTGGGAGAATATGAATAAATAAGTGTGCGCTAGTAGATGTGCAAGAGAGTTAATGATTTAGTGAGTGTGTATTACATACATTTTGAATACACCTAGTTAATAATATTATGCACACATTCTGCCTATGTTTATTACTGATGCAGTACAGTTAAATAGTTACAATAAGAAATTTGTGTTTTTCAAGGATCAATTTTAGTATAACTTTTTTTTTATTATCAATAAAATTTATGATTGTATATAATAGACATTAATATAGTAGTAGAGTGATAGCAGACTAATAGTAACAATAATGGATATTTCAAATCTAGAGTATTTTGAGGAATAAAAACATTAATAAAACAACTTATGTTGATCATCTTCTTTATTAAATAAAAATTTAACTATAGGATTAAACAAATTCTTTGGTACAAATTTTAAATTTCCATATCATATACAAGACTCAGATCCCATCCCAGGGTGGAAAACCCAGTTAGGGCTAATAATGTGGCTATATCATCTGGATTGGTATTGTTTAGTTCTACCACAAGCTGGTTAAATGTCTTGTCCAATATTATCAGTTTAGCTGGCTCATTTTCCACATATTGTTTAAATGCATCAATTGTTGCCTGTGACCAGTTTGGGCCGCTCAATGGAGCACAGTTATCAAGTCGGCAATGAGTAGCGAGTGGTGGAATATTCTTATATCTTTCATTGCATTTCCATAAGTTTTGCAATGGCACTGAGTTCACATAGTATCCAAAGTCCATTACAAAAACATCACATTTCAGACCGATTACAGTTTTTTCTATATTTAAAATTTTGCATCTGGCATAAGTTGGTGCATCCACCTCAAGTTTGATCATTACCACATCATATAATTTAGCAGACTGCAGTTTAGCATTTGGTTCTATGGACCCAAGTTCATTTACGAATTTTGAACTAAATGTAGGTCGGACATAGAAAGACACTGGATTGTTAATGTTTGTTATATGAACCCAGTGCTCTGTTGCCCTTTCGAAGTTTAGAAGAAAGAGTTCATCATAACGGTTGTCAATATCATTTAGGATTTTCTGCATGATTTTTAAGTTGTATGCAACACCAACTAGAAAAAAAGAATATAGATAATTGAAAAATATAAAATTTTATTATGCTATTATTAATAACAATTTTTTTCTAACTCAATTTATTTAAGTACTAGTCGACCCGCCCCAGCTATGCTAGCGAAAATTTGGTAATGAATATGGCGAACCCCCTTTCAAGCCGTTTTTTGGCATTAAAGGTATCCGGCGATTTCCCAAGCCCTAGTCTATATCTGTACCAAATGTTTTAACTAACCCTTTAATTTAACCGTTTTAACTAATTTATTTAGTATATAATTTTGAAATGTTAATAAATATTACATACCTAACGTAGACGCCAGACGCCAACACCCAACAGTGATATACTCGTATTGATCGACTATTTAGGACGCTCTTCAGGCGCAGACGTATAGCTCTATCAAAGATTATAAGAGTAAATAGAAAGGCGGTTTACCATCATAGATGATATAAAGTAGAGATAACATCAGTAATATGTAACAAGGTTTGATTGAGATTATACTTAGTAGCAATCAAAAAGTATATAACCACTACTGGTAACAATAACAATAATTCTAGAGCTGTGGCAAACTGTATGTATTCGGTACTGAGTAACGAATACTTGACAACAATCAAAGTAACGAAACGTTACTCACGAATAGATATCGTTACTCGCATTTTTCGCACTGACGAGTTCACGACGCTTGTTACTTGGCGCAAGTACGGTAATACGGTTGGAATCGGTTTGCTCGTCGTTCTAATCACGCGCGTTTATTTGATGATTTTAACGTATGTTGTAAATGTAAAGAACAATGTTTGTTTACTTATGAAAATAAATACCTACTTATAAACAAGTAGTGTGACAGGATAACTTATATTTTTATAATCATACAATAAAAGGCTTAAGCGTAAAAATTGTTTAAACAATTATATATTGTTGTCGGTTACATATTTCACTATAAATATAATTTTTGTAAAATACAGTACATCCATTGTAAATACAGTAGATTTTCGTCAGTTCCTTGAGCTATTTAATTCATGTAAGCTTCTTGTAACTTTAATCAGATTACCTTATTATTAAATCAATAAATTTAATATTACTTATACACATGTCTAGTTCAATATAAAGTTAAATTGAGCGCTATACGAGTATACGTACATAGATACGTAGGTATTTAGTCTTATCTATACTAATATTATAAAGAGGTAATGTTTGTGAGGTTGTAGGGGGTAATCTCTGAATCTACAGAACCGATTTTGAAAATTCTTTTACCAATAGAAAGCCACATTATTTGTGAGTGTCATAGGCTATATAGGTATTAACTTAAAATATCAAGACTTTTTAATATTTATTAAACAAACGGAACTGTTTCTGAACATGTGAACAAAAATGTTTCTTACGAACTCTGTTTTAATGATCAGAGATATATAATTGAGTTCTAAAGAAAAGTTGTAGAACTTGATATTTCCTATAAAAAACCAACGGTGGTGTTTTTCTAATTTTATATGATTTAGTCACAAAAAGTAGTTTTTATATTAATAAAATGCTTAATTTAAATTATTAGGCCATATTTATTGGTCAAATTATCAACTAATCAAGTACTAATCAAGTAACTTGAAACAAAACTTTTCCCTTTTACTGCATATAATCACCTCAGAGAAGCGAGGGCGCGTGAGCTAGTAACTTGTAAACATAGTACGAGCGATGCGATCTCATAACGAACCGTACCGCAGTCGTACGTAACGCGGCTCAATAAGTTGCTTTGTGTTAGTATCAAAAAGTAACGAGAAAAGTAACGATGCGATAGTAACTGGTAAAGTACAGAATACATACGGGTACCCTATTTTTCGTTCCTTTTACAGCTCTAAATAATTCACATGATTTGTAGAAAGTAGACACTTGTTATTATTAGGTACTACTATACACAGATTACATAGAGATAAGAGATGCTACGCATATTGTTCCCATAGTTGTGTTAGTAGTGTTGCCAATTTCCATATTTTATTTTAAAATTCCGTATTTTATCTTCATATAGATTCCTTTTAATTTTACATTGCTATTTATTTTTCGTACTTATTTGCTGTGCAAATAAAACTAACACATTGATAGAAATTGCAAAACCAATTTATAATATGATATGGAGAATATATAATTTTGGGAAATATTAAATATTATTTTGAAACATCAGAAATTGTTATAGAAAAGAGGCATTTTTCCTACTATAAATAAAAAGAGTTGAGATATTATTGCAATTGTAAAAATGTAGTTTATTATAGTTTGAAATTTGGTAATTTAAAATAAATTTATGGTGTTAAATTGAGTTACTTTTGCATCATTGACATAATATTTAAATATTTTGGCTCAAAAGGTCTTGTACCCAAAGCCGTTAAACAAAATAATAAAAAAAGTTCAATCTTTTGTTCGAAGTTCAAACTACATGGCAATTGGCTATTGGTTAGAATTAGATCATTGAATTCAAATTTTTCCACTAACCGATACTAGACCAGTACTCCCGACACCGGCTAAACAGTAAATTAACAGTGAACGGTAACACGAATATTATACCTACCGTGTAGCTTGTAAATTACATTTTTCTCATCTTAAAATGTCGCATCTGCCCGAGTTCTCAAGGACACAGGAGACTGCGAAGATTTGTTTATCGCAACAAGATACAAAGTCACAAGAGCCGGGGCAATGTGAAGAAGGAAAGTTAGTATATAATTACTTAGGTACTTCTTTGTAATAGGACACCGCTCAAAATTTTTTCAGATAAATATTATCTAAAAAAAATCTTGATGTCACTCTTCTCTCTAATTATTGAGTTGTAAAGTAAGTAACCAGAATTTGGTTTTTGTATAATATATTCTTACTAAACCTTCTTCTTAATTTATTAATTGCGTGTAAGGTATATAAAATGATAAATTTATATAATTTTTAGTTCATTTGAAGATACCAGTAATATTGATGATGGCGATATGCACAATATGGGTTTTCTCAGTTTAATGTCTGGTAAGACTAACTATATTATTATTATATAATTTACTTATTTTCAATGGTCTGTATTGACTCCTGGAGGTTAATATTAAAAATGTCTAAAAAAAAGTATTAGGATATCAAAAGCTTGTTTTTCTGCAAACTTGTATAAGTTAGTATAAAACATGGCAAAGGGTCTAGAAATCAGTTATGTTTAGGGACCTTTTTAATAATAAAGTATATTGTGATTTTTGATAAATTTCAGTTGAAAGTTCAACTTCAGATGTAAATATATCTTCAACCAAAAAACTGTATGTACAGAGGTTGAAACCAATACACATATGTCCTTACTCAGATGCAAATGTTGAAAAAAACTGGTTGCAAGGACATGAATGTCCTGGTCCAATGCATATTGAAGGTGCTGCTCAAATAGATATTATAACCGAAGGTATTTATTATATCTAGTTTTTTTAAATACTCGAATAATAGTGTAGTGTCTTAGTATCATCATGTCATCCTCTTCCGAAGGTCAGAGGATTATTCCAGGCTCTCCTATGACGATCGCTCCATCATCCCACTGGTTAGCTATGACTTCTAAGTCTTAACCATGGTCTCCAGTCCTAAATTTTAGCTCTGTCTTTGGTTTTCCCTGCGAGTATGTGGACTCCTATCTTTACAATGCTAAAAAAGGATTTGAATTTGCTTTGGCAGCTTTACTTTACTTTTATTTAACCTAACTGAGCTCCTGCTTTTATTTTGGGTTTTCACTAAGTGGTAGATTATTTATTTGTGAATAACAACTCTTTCAGAAATAAATTATGAGAGGTTTAGTGCAGACAGATCACTGGTGATCGTAACTAAGAAACAAGAGGAATTGCTTGATGAAAAGTTTAAGGTGAGCAATATATTACAACAAGTACCTGGGTAACTGAAGTTTGTTCAGCACTTTTATTACAATCCATTAAAACAACTATCTAGATGAAGTTACTCAGCAAGTTTATCTAAATATAAAGTATTATCCAAATCGTTAGAGTGATATAAGTTTTAAGTTAGTACAAAATTTATAATCAAATTGTAATTAATGTATATACTGATTGGTAATTTTTAAGCGAAGTTATGGTTTTTTTATAGTAGTATTGGTTTCCATTCTAGAGTGATACAACACCATCACCAGATAACACCCTCCCTATGGACAGCGACTACATTGTAAGCGGTTCACATTTACAGGAGATTTGGTCCAAAAACAATTAACTACTATAAAGAAATTTGTTCAATGGTAAAGAATTCTTAACAACTTACCTCTTAAACTTTGTTTCTAGTTCATAAAGTATTAATTTTTTGTAAGTTTTGAAAAAGTTCCTTTGTTTTTTAATAGTTTATACAAAGTTTATATTTATACAATTTTATTTACACATTTTTATAGCAAATTTAAGTGCAATTATTTATAGAAAATTTTTAATATATTTTTTGTTATTGATCGTTTTGTTATTGATCATTGGCTTTAATCATTAAAATGTTATGTTTTTTTTTAAAATATTTTATTTAAAACTTGTTAGTGCTTAAATATAGATTTTTTATCAATTTTAAAAGTGCAAGTGGCAATTATTGCATGCTTTAAAATCCAAATGTTTATTATATATTAGTTTTAGTAAAAAAGTACTACAGCTTTTGCAACATGATCTTAGAAGATAAGATATAAAAGCGAAGTTACATGAAATTACTAAAAAACTAATGATTTGGAATTAACATGTCACTTGCACTTTCCATTGAGTATTGTAGTATTAAGTAAAAAGATAAAACACCATGGTAACTTTGAGACTGATTAACATAATATCAAGTTGTAGTATATTGTTGTTTTTTTAATTTGTGTATTTTACAAAATAAAAAATTTGTTGATTTATGACTTTCATTTAATTTATTATATTTTAAAGGCTAATGAAAATCTAAATGTGAAAATCTGGTCAGCCGTTTGAAAACTATCAGCTTGGTAACATGTGTAATGTGGTCAATGATTAATATATTGAAAATTATGAGACAATATGATAAATAAAAATAGAAACATTGGCCTATTTTTGTATATGAATGAAACAGATAGACTCTATGTTTACCCTTTATATGTCAAATATTATCAAAGATTGTCACATTATGTGAAATGACCATATTGTTGAGTTATTCTCAATATGTATTTTAAATTAGAGAATAGAACTGTCACATCATGTAAAATTACACTGTTCTTACTTTAGTGTTGGTTGATACTGAGTTATTATAAGGGCAGAAGTGTTATAACATGTGATTTAACTGTGCTACCGAATAAGGGAAGTATTTAATTGGGTATTATTTAATATTAGGTCTCTCATTCTGCATAAAATAGTGTTTATAATTTATCTTAGGACGCATTACAACTGTTACAGCTATGCTTTTTTTTACTTTATTGTTGAACACTGATAGGAATGAATGTTATTTTTGGCATGAAGGGGAAGGTAATCGTGGGGCTTATGAAATTGGCTCGTGTGTTTTCAAATACATTCAAAGCAAAATGCAGTCTTATGAAGGCCCAGGTCTTGATTTCACATTTTATTCGGATAACTGCTGTGGCCAAAACAAGAACAGATTTATTATATCGTTATATTCATTTTGCCTACATAAATATTCAAAAATTAATAGTATATCTCATAAGTTTCTGATCACCGGACATACTCAGAACGAAGGTGATGCTGTGACATAAAACCTCTTTTATATATAGCATACTATTTAAATATAAAATAATGTTATAATATTCTATGTCATTAATGTCTTAATCTGTCTAAAAATATGTAATGAAATTTTGTTGATTAAAGCCTATAATTTGGTAATTTCTGTTATTTCAATTTAATCAACAAAATAAAAGAACAATGGAAAAATATTTGCGTCCAGACAGGTTCGATTTAGAACCAAATAATTCTAATGCATCGAAGGAATGGGAGCACTGGAAGAAGACGTTTGGTAATTTTCTTTCAGCTCAACCCGTAGAGGCTGTATCTAATAAAGAAGAATGGCCACGGATTAAATTACAACTCCTGATTAATCACATATCTCCTACTGTATATACTTTTATAAACGAAACCACATCATTCGATGAAGCTATTCAAATTTTGGACAAAATCTACATAAAACCACGTAACGTTATTTATGCAAGACATATTTTGTCTATAAGAAAACAAAATATTGACGAAAATATTGATACATATCTACAAAACCTGAAAGAACTATCAAAGAATTGCGAATTTACTGCTGTGGATGCTGAAACCAACCGAAACGATAATATACGAGACGCATTTATTTCTGGAATCATATCTGACAAAATTCGCCAACGTTTACTAGAGAATCTATCTCTTACTTTAGACGAGGCTTATCACCAAGCCATAGCAATGGAAAGAGCAGAAATCAATAGCTTAAGCTTTCAAACTAGTACTACAGTTAACGCTATTTCTAATTCACCTCGTAAAAACATTAATAAACCGAATGTTAAAGAGGAGGTAAGAGAAAATTCTGACCGTAAATGTTTTTTCTGTGGAGGACGGGTACACCGACGTGTTAATTGCCCTGCTTTGAATGAAATTTGCCAACTCTGTACTAAAAAAGGTCATTTCGCGAATGTATGCCGAAGTAAAAATCAGACTAACGCAGTAACTACTGAATTGAATACAGCCTCCATTGTTGCAGCTGCACCAAAATCACTAAAAAAGGCAACTGTACAAGCCTTCATTAAAGGAATTAAAGCAGAAGTTCTTTTGGATACAGCCAGTTTTATAAATGAATCTTTTACTAAATTGTGCCAATTAGAAATACAACCATGCTGTCAACAAATATTTATGGCCTCATTAAATCATACTTCACAAGTATTAGGACAAACGTTACAAATTATACAAATCGGCAAATATTCGTACAACGTTAAATTATTGATTGTCAAAAATTTATGTGCTGACATTATAATTGGTCATGATGTCCTCGAAGAGCATTCTTCAATCGAGTTTATATTTGGTGGCACGAAAGAACCTTTTAAAGTTTGTAATGTAGCCGAGGCATCAGTTCCGGCTGTTTCGCTTTTCTCCAATGTTACTCCAGATTGTAAGCCTGTTGCAATCAAGTCACGAAAGTTTTCTGAAGTCGACAACAAATTTATTGACGAAGAAATTGCGCAACTTCTAACAAATAACGTGATTGAAGAAAGTAAATCACCTTGGCGAGCTCAGGTACTTATTACAAATTCTTCTAACCACAAGAGGCGACTTGTCATAGATTACTCGCAAACAATTAATAAATATACAGAATTAGATGCCTACCCGTTACCAAATATAGAAGAAATGGTAGCAAAACTATATTATTAAATTTTCAGAAAAATATTTAATTTTCAGTGCAATCGATTTAAAAAGCGCGTATCACCAAGTACCGATATTGCCGAAAGAACGTTTATACACAGCCTTTGAAGCTAATGGCAATCTCTATCATTTTAAGCGTATCCCGTTTGGTGTTACGAATGGCGTTTCAAGCTTCCAAAGGACCATTGATTGGATAATCAGAACTGAAAAATTAAATGGAACATTTGCTTATCTCGATGATATCACTATTTGCGGAAGTACAAAAGAAGAACATGATATTAACGTAAGTAAATTTTTGGAAGCCGCTAATAAATACAATTTGACTCAGAATAAAGAAAAGTCAAAATTTTCGTTGCATAATATAAACATTTTAGGATACACTATCTGTAATAATACCATAAAACCCAATAAAGAACGCTTAGAACCTTTTTTAAAATTACCACCGCCTAATAATATTGCCTCTTTAAAACGAGTCCTTGGGATGTTCGCACACTATGCGAAATGGATCCCTAACTTTTCGAAGAAAATCTATGATTTATCGAAAGTTGAAAATTTTCCCTTAACGTCTGATTTGATAGAAGCCTTTGAAAAACTTAAATCCGACATTCTAAACTCAACAGTTCATGCTATCCAAGACAACATTCCTTTTACTGTAGAGACTGACGCCTCTGAACATTCAATAGCAGCAACGTTATCACAAGCTTCTAGACCTATTGCATTCTTCTCTAGAATGCTCAATCAAAGTGAGCAGAAACACTCTGCAATAGAAAAGGAAGCCTATGCAATCGTAGAGTCTTTGAAGAAATGGCGCCACTTTCTAATTGGAAGACATTTTCAGTTAATTACGGATCAACAGTCAGTGGCGTTTATGTTCAATACAAAGCACTCAAGTAAAATTAAAAATGAAAAAATCCAAAGATGGCGTCTTGAGTTATCACCATATAAATATGACATTGTATATAGACCTGGAAGTCAAAACCATGCTGCAGATGCATTGTCGCGTGTTTGTGCTTCGTTAGAATCTTCAACATCGAAATTAATCTCTTTACACGAAGCTCTATGCCATCCTGGCGTTACCAGAATGTTCCATTGGGTTAAATCCAAAAACTTACCTTATTCTGTCGAAGATGTTCGGAAAATAACGAGTTCCTGTCGAGTCTGCGCAGAAATTAAACCAAAATACTTTAAGCAACAAGATTTTGATCAACCTAAACTAATAAAGGCTCTCGCTCCTTTTGAACGTATTAGTATTGATTTCAAAGGTCCAATTCCTTCTAGAACTGCTAATAAATACATTTTAACAATGATTGACGAATTCTCAAGATTTCCTTTTGCATATCCATGTTCTGACATAAGCGCTAATACCGTAATCAAACATCTTAATAATCTTTTTATGTTATTTGGCATGACCGCTTATATTCACTCTGTGATGCAGATATCCCTGATATAGAAAGTCTCAATCTGGATATCAGCACAGATGAGAGTCAAATGACTGTTTCAAACCATGAACAAAGTAATGATACATCTATTAAGGATACAGACATTCATTCTCCAGTTTCTGAAAATTGGTCAACTCCTACTCAAACACCAGTTCAGTATCGGCGGTCTACAAGAATTTGTCGACAACCACATTATCTTAAAGATTATCATCTTTAATAAAACTGGTCGGGGAGAATGACATAAAACCTCTTTTATATATAGCATACTATTTAAATATAAAATAATGTTATAATATTCTATGTCATTAATGTCTTAATCTGTCTAAAAATATGTAATGAAATTTTGTTGATTAAAGCCTATAATTTGGTAATTTCTGTTATTTCATGCTGTCCACTCGACAATTGAAAAACAGATACAGAGAAGGTTAAAATCTGGGTCTATTTACGTGCCAAGCCAATATGTTGAAGTGATCAGGTCAGCGAAGAAAAAAGGGAGACCGTATAATTTGACTGAAATGAGTTCCTGCGATTTTATATCGTTAAAATCGTTAGCACAGGATATGGCCATCCATATACAACCCTTTAAAATATCAGACGTAAAAATATTGAAGATAATGAAAGATTCACCTACAACATTATTTTTTCTAACTGGTAAAGTACCGAATACATACGGGTACCCTATTTTTCGTTACTTTTACAGCTTTATATAATTCACATGATTTGTAGAAAGTAGACACTTGTTATTATTACTACTATACCTACACAGATTACATAGAGATTAGAGATGCTACGCATATTGTTCCCATAGTTGTGTTAGTAGTGTTGCCAATTTCCATATTTTATTTTAAAATTCCGTATTTTATCTTCATATAGATTCCTTTTAATTTTACATTGCTATTTATTTTTCGTACTTATTTGCTGTGCAAATAAAACTAACACATTGATAGAAATTGCAAAACCAATTTATAATATGATATGGAGAATATATAATTTTGGGAAATTTTAAATAATATTTTGAAACATCAGAAATTGTTATAGAAAAGAGGCATTTTTCCTACTATAAATAAAAAGAGTTGAGATATTATTGCAATTGTAAAAATGTAGTTTATTATAGTTTGAAATTTGGTAATTTAAAATAAATTTATGGTGTTAAATTGAGTTACTTTTGCATCATTGACATAATATTTAAATATTTTGGCTCAAAAGGTCTTGTACCCAAAGCCGTTAAACAAAATAATAAAAAAAGTTCAATCTTTGGTTCAAAGTTCAAACTACATGGCAATTGGCTATTGGTTAGAATTAGATCATTGAATTCAAATTTTTCCACTAACCGATACTAGACCAGTACTCCCGACACCGGCTAAACAGTAAATTAACAGTGAACGGTAACACGAATATTATACCTACCGTGTAGCTTGTAAATTACATTTTTGTCATCTTAAAATGTCGCATCTGTCCGAGTTCTCAAGGACACAGGAGACTGCGAAGATTTGTTTATCGCAACAAGATACAAAGTCACAAGAGCCGGGGCAATGTGAAGAAGGAAAGTTAGTATATAATTACTTAGGTACTTCTTTGTAATAGGACACCGCTCAAAATTTTTTTCAGATAAATATTATCTAAAAAAAATCTTGATGTCACTCTTCTCTCTAATTGTTGAGTTGTAAAGGTGTAAGTAACCAGAATTTGTTTTTTGTATAATATATTCTTACTAAACCTTCTTCTTAATTTATTAATTGCGTGTAAGGTATATAAAATGATAAATTTATATAATTTTTAGTTCATTTGAAGATACCAGTAATATTGATGATGGCGATATGCACAATATGGGTTTTCTCAGTTTAATGTCTGGTAAGACTAACTATATTATTATTATATAATTTACTTATTTTCAATGGTCTGTATTGACTCCTGGAGGTTAATATTAAAAATGTCTAAAAAAAAGTATTAGGATATCAAAAGCTTGTTTTTCTGCAAACTTGTATAAGTTAGTATAAAACATGGCAAAGGGTCTAGAAATCAGTTATGTTTAGGGACCTTTTTAATAATAAAGTATATTGTGATTTTTGATAAATTTCAGTTGAAAGTTCAACTTCAGATGTAAATATATCTTCAACCAAAAAACTGTATGTACAGAGGTTGAAACCAATACACATATGTCCTTACTCAGATGCAAATGTTGAAAAAAACTGGTTGCAAGGACATGAATGTCCTGGTCCAATGCATATTGAAGGTGCTGCTCAAATAGATATTATAACCGAAGGTATTTATTATATCTAGTTTTTTTAAATACTCGAATAATAGTGTAGTGTCTTAGTATCATCATGTCATCCTCTTCCGGAGGTCAGAGGATTATTCCAGGCTCTCCTATGACGATCGCTCCATCATCCCACTGGTTAGCTATGACTTCTAAGTCTTAACCATGGTCTCCAGTCCTAAATTTTAGCTCTGTCTTTGGTTTTCCCTGCGAGTATGTGGACTCCTATCTTTACAATGCTAAAAAAGGATTTGAATTTGCTTTGGCAGCTTTACTTTACTTTTATTTAACCTAACTGAGCTCCTGCTTTTATTTTGGGTTTTCACTAAGTGGTAGATTATTTATTTGTGAATAACAACTCTTTCAGAAATAAATTATGAGAGGTTTAGTGCAGACAGATCACTGGTGATCGTAACTAAGAAACAAGAGGAATTGCTTGATGAAAAGTTTAAGGTGAGCAATATATTACAACAAGTACCTGGGTAACTGAAGTTTGTTCAGCACTTTTATTACAATCCATTAAAACAACTATCTAGATGAAGTTACTCAGCAAGTTTATCTAAATATAAAGTATTATCCAAATCGTTAGAGTGATATAAGTTTTAAGTTAGTACAAAATTTATAATCAAATTGTAATTAATGTATATACTGATTGGTAATTTTTAAGCGAAGTTATGGTTTTTTTATAGTAGTATTGGTTTCCATTCTAGAGTGATACAACACCATCACCAGATAACACCCTCCCTATGGACAGCGACTACATTGTAAGCGGTTCACATTTACAGGAGATTTGGTCCAAAAACAATTAACTACTATAAAGAAATTTGTTCAATGGTAAAGAATTCTTAACAACTTACCTCTTAAACTTTGTTTCTAGTTCATAAAGTATTAATTTTTTGTAAGTTTTGAAAAAGTTCCTTTGTTTTTTAATAGTTTATACAAAGTTTATATTTATACAATTTTATTTACACATTTTTATAGCAAATTTAAGTGCAATTATTTATAGAAAATTTTTAATATATTTTTTGTTATTGATCGTTTTGTTATTGATCATTGGCTTTAATCATTAAAATGTTATGTTTTTTTTTAAAATATTTTATTTAAAACTTGTTAGTGCTTAAATATAGATTTTTTATCAATTTTAAAAGTGCAAGTGGCAATTATTGCATGCTTTAAAATCCAAATGTTTATTATATATTAGTTTTAGTAAAAAAGTACTACAGCTTTTGCAACATGATCTTAGAAGATAAGATATAAAAGCGAAGTTACATGAAATTACTAAAAAACTAATGATTTGGAATTAACATGTCACTTGCACTTTCCATTGAGTATTGTAGTATTAAGTAAAAAGATAAAACACCATGGTAACTTTGAGACTGATTAACATAATATCAAGTTGTAGTATATTGTTGTTTTTTTAATTTGTGTATTTTACAAAATAAAAAATTTGTTGATTTATGACTTTCATTTAATTTATTATATTTTAAAGGCTAATGAAAATCTAAATGTGAAAATCTGGTCAGCCGTTTGAAAACTATCAGCTTGGTAACATGTGTAATGTGGTCAATGATTAATATATTGAAAATTATGAGACAATATGATAAATAAAAATAGAAACATTGGCCTATTTTTGTATATGAATGAAACAGATAGACTCTATGTTTACCCTTTATATGTCAAATATTATCAAAGATTGTCACATTATGTGAAATGACCATATTGTTGAGTTATTCTCAATATGTATTTTAAATTAGAGAATAGAACTGTCACATCATGTAAAATTACACTGTTCTTACTTTAGTGTTGGTTGATACTGAGTTATTATAAGGGCAGAAGTGTTATAACATGTGATTTAACTGTGCTACCGAATAAGGGAAGTATTTAATTGGGTATTATTTAATATTAGGTCTCTCATTCTGCATAAAATAGTGTTTATAATTTATCTTAGGACGCATTACAACTGTTACAGCTATGCTTTTTTTTACTTTATTGTTGAACACTGATAGGAATGAATGTTATTTTTGGCATGAAGGGGAAGGTAATCGTGGGGCTTATGAAATTGGCTCGTGCGTTTTCAAATACATTCAAAGCAAAATGCAGTCTTATGAAGGCCCAGGTCTTGATTTCACATTTTATTCGGATAACTGCTGTGGCCAAAACAAGAATAGATTTATTATATCGTTATATTCATTTTGCCTACATAAATATTCAAAAATTAATAGTATATCTCATAAGTTTCTGATCACCGGACATACTCAGAACGAAGGTGATGCTGTCCACTCGACAATTGAAAAACAGATACAGAGAAGGTTAAAATCTGGGCCTATTTACGTGCCAAGCCAATATGTTGAAGTGATCAGGTCAGCGAAGAAAAAAGGGAGACCGTATAATTTGACTGAAATGAGTTCCTGCGATTTTATATCGTTAAAAACGTTAGCACAGGATATGGCCATCCATATACAACCCTTTAAAATATCAGACGTAAAAATATTGAAGATAATGAAAGATTCACCTACTGAAATCTTTCATAATTTTGTCGACAAAAGTGACACATTAAAGGAATTTAAAAGTAAAATATTAATATAAAATACTTAGATAAAATATCTTTAGATTTTAATTTCCATGAAAATATAATAGAGTATTAAATAGACTTCTTAAATATATATTTAGTTCTCCGATATGCTCTCTCAGAATTTTTTTAATGGAATTATAAGTTCTAAAAAAAATAAAATCGTGATTTCCCAAAAACTACGTTTATTGTGTTGTGACATTCTCGTTGCTGATGTGCGATGTCATATCGTAAACAGCCGTTGCTTAGGATTCGCGTTGATATAGCTTTAGATTCATTTCACAGGATACGACGACAAAAACGTCGATGTTTGCCATTTCACTAATATTCTTTTTTTTTAAATTGATTTAGCAGTTTGATATTTTTACTAATTTGAGGAACTAGAGATAAGAATATTTTGTATAAATTTTAACTTGATTTCTTCACGTTTTTCTGAAAAAAGGGATCTTACGTGACTGTCAAAAAAAATAATTTTCTAGTGAAGTAGAAAAATTACAGTTTTTTATTTTTATCCTTTATTTGTGCTATGAGACCTTACTTCATGCTCAATCTAACGACGCTAGGTCATTGAGAAATACCTTATATCATATATGTCATATCTTTTCAAAGCGTGGACTTAGAAGCTTGATTTTTGCCAGATACCGCTGTCTTGAGTATTTGATATTAATTTCAACATGATACGCGATCCTGAGAAAAAGGGTTTGACAGACAGACGGAAAACAAAGTGATCCTATCCTATAAGTGTTCCTTTTTTCTTTTAAGGTACGAAAAAGTAAGTGAGACTGTCTTCTGTCTCACTTTTGTTAATTACTTTTGTTAATTGTTATCTTGTTAATATTGATTTTTATCAAATTTAAAAGTGCAAGTGACAAGTGAACGAGTCAGTGAGATGATTGTGTCCCTTGCAAATAGAGTTACTATGCATTATATAATAGAAATACAATAAGAAATAGTGGGATAATGTATATTTATAGTTGCAAGTGGGATAATATGAATTAATAGGAGAGTGTGTGCGAGCTAGAAGATGACTGTTGTCATCATGAATATAGCGAGTTAGCAAATAAGTGTGTGAGTGACTGATGAATTCATCTCAGATATAATAACAATATTAATTTTCTTGCAATCTATTTATATTCCTAATCCTAAAAATTGTTATCATATTAAATAATAAAAAAATATATTATAAAAAACTAGCTGTTCCGGCAAACGTAGTTTTGCCATATTTGGGGTGGGCTACCCTTATCACTTAGGGGGGTGAAAAATATATAGTAGCCGATTCTCAGACCTACAGAATATGCATATAAAATATCATAAAAATCGGTCGAGCAGTTTCGGAGGAGTATGGTAACTAACATAGTGACACGAGAATTTTATATATAAAATTGGATGCCTTATAACATGTTTTTAGACGTCTGTGTTCGGTTGTCGTGAGGTCCGGCTAAAGATATAGGTAGTTTAATCCACTCCACGTATCTTTGAAAGACCATGGACGAACCATCTATATCTACATACCAGGGGGAATATCTATACGACAAAATTAAAACCACTTGCCAGAACATATTTAAATCTGTTCTGTGTTCATATGTTTGTAAGCGGATGCGGTTTTCTCAGTTGTATTGTTCTAGGTTAGTATAAATAAAATTTAAAAAATAAAGACTCCATAACTCAGAAACGTATAATAGTTAAAATAATTTTGGAGATATTTCTGGGTCGGGATCGGGATAGTACTGGAGTAAGTCTGCGACAGGCGCCTCTTGGTCTTCATAAAAGTCGCAAGCTAATAGGTATTCACGTTTCGAATAATCATCTCCTTTGCAAAACATTTCACCTGAAAATAAAATTGGTTTTAATACGTTTGTCCGATCAAGATAATAGATATTGAAGCGTTGTGTCAATAAGCTAACAGACATCACTACCTACCCTCTGCTAAATGTATGTATGTCTGGATGAATGTTTGTTACTCTTTCACGCAAAAACTACAGAATGGATTTTGATGAAACTTTACAATAATATAGCTTACACATCAGAATAACACATAGGCTATAATTTACAATGATAAAGTGTGAATTATCCAAAATATAGCGGGTGAAACCAATAAATATTAAGTAATAATAAATATTAAGTTAATTAATTGCGATCGTACCCCATTGAAAAAAAAAATATAAAGATTGATTAAGTAGTTTGGGATTTCATTGCGGACAAATATAATGATATGTCTTCTTCTTCTCTTCTTCTATAGGTTATGTACTGTTTTTAACAGCAGTAATTCTGCCAGTGTCAGTGTAGAAGCATGTACAAAATATATAAGTAAGGTGTAGCGTTATCCGAAGAGGTTGTTCTGTGCTACAGCTGTTGTGTACAATTCTGTCCAAAGTATGTCAACAGTATGAAAAATGCAGTACAGTATTTTTTTTTATAATAGATAAGATGCAAAGCAGATGGTGCACCTGATGGTAAGTGGCCACCATCGCCCATGGACATCGGCAAAACAAGAGATACTCTCTCGTTTTGTCGATGCTTTGCATCCCCGAAGATAGAGGGAGATAGAGGGGGAATGAGGAAAAAAAATGATGCGGATTCAGCGGACCCTGAGCAACAGTCCAGAGTTCACTAGACCCACAGTATTAATGGTATGGGAGAGGGAGGGGGTAAGTCTAGCCCACATGCGGCTCGACCGGAATGCGTCTACGACACTTGGCGGTCGGATTTGCATGCTGGTGGTTGAAAGCTAGTCGGGGAACAGATCCTCTACCACTAAGGGGGTGCTGGGTTACTCGGCTCTTACGAGATACTCTTCCAGCGGCAGAGGGGAATAGTATTCTAACCCGTCCCCTACGGGTTTGGGACAGTATATGGGATGTGTAAAAATAAAATTTAATAATAAAAAGTGAATATAATGTTATTTTCAAGTACCTTCAATATACATGATATGGACTGGACTTTTGGCCTCTAAGGCGCCAACACAATAATGTTCTTCTGTTAGACTTGGGTGCCAATACATAATAGCATCCCTGCAAGACGATCCTGCTATAGGCAGTAGTATTCTATCCTGAAAAAATATTATACTGAAATAGCATCCGCATGTGACTTTGTCTGCGTGAGCTTTTAGACTGTCCAAATAAAAATATAAACGCACACAGCTCAACGTGCACTTTATCCCCCATTTTAACAGCTTCAAGCCTATTTTTCGCGATATATCGTATATTCTATGCTCATTTCCTTTCCCAACCTATAATTAATCTCTGTACCAAATTTCATCAAAATCGGTTCAGTTGTTTAGTACATAACAGTGTAACAGAAAGACAGTGCTACTTTCGCATTGATAATATTAAAATTGTGATTTTAAAAAAATCCTTCAATTCTCTTTAGCTGTTTTTTCGCTACTGAGTAACGAAAATCCTTCTTTCACATTGAATATTATTATTATTATGAAAAAAAACCTTTTGTTTTTTATTTTATGTGCTTACCTTACATATTATTTTATTATTAACAATCGGTTCCTTTACTTCTCCTGTACAGAAAAATTTACGTTTTTTCCTCATTATGACAGTACTTACTTCCAAAACAGTTTTAATACTATTGCCTGTAAATAAAAAATAATTATTTTTTTTAAAACTGCATTAATTAATATTTAAAAAATTATTGTCTACAATCACATTGGAAAAGTCATAATATTTAACCTAACTGTTCTTTTCTACATATTCCGGGCATGTTCTATCCTAGACCGGGTGTCTAGGATAGAACATGCCTTCCTACAACTTCCACCACGTTCGAAAGAGAATGTTTACAAAAAAAGCGTTGCCTAGCAACCTATTCATACAATAGGCATGTATCAACAACATTTTTATCAAATAAAATATCAAAATTACTATATATGTGCCTATAACTTTTGAGGAGTTCTCTCAATTCCTCAAAGATGCCATCATCTGAACTGGATTTTGAAAAAAATGGGACCAATCTGTAAGCATATCCTACGAAATACAAAAAGAAATTTTCAATTCGGTTCATAAATGACGGAGTTCTGAGGTAACAAACATAAAAAAAAAAAAAAAATACAACCGAATTGATAACCTCTTTTTTTTTTGAAGTCGGTTAAAAATGTTACAGATTTTATAATAAAGCATTGGCATGAGTTTGTTAATAGTTCACGCAAAAACTTCAAAACTTTGATTTACGGACAAATTGATTTGATTGGATAAAACTTTGCACACCTATAAAATATGATCTTGATTAACATATAGGATAGAATAGAGTGCATGGTGGTGGTAAAATAATGTTTCTTGAATATTTGTTAATGTGCAGTAATCCAATCATAAACACGAAATAGAATATTTTTATTTTATATAAAGTTTGACGACCCTAAAATGCTTTGTTTGCATCGAGTCTCTTTCGAATTTGGCTTATATTATAGGATATGTCTGTTTACTCTTGCTTTGTCTTTAAGTTAGGTCAGTAACTACGTTAGGGTGAAGCCTGGCTATGCAACCACCCAGGGCGCCAGATACCCAAAGGGGACAACTTTTCGGCTTTGAGGAATTGCTGTATTGTGTGTAGATGAACATTTAATAAAAAAAATATTTTTTAAATTAAAAATCATCAATAAATGACATTTAATAACTTTTCACGGTACCTTTCTCTCCGTTTATAGCTTCTAACTCCCGCATTCCTCTCACTTGAGTTTCTCTACTGTTCTGTTGTTTCATGTAAGTGGCCAATCTGTTCATTGCGTCTACAAATTCATCTATTGGACCTATAATAACAGAAAAAAAAAGTTATATTTTGCTGTTTAAAAGAAATAAATATTCCACCTTCATCATTTTGCTATCACCAAGCGACGAAACTACTATAAGCAACCTTATCAGATCGGAATACTTTTACGCCTTATTATATGATCACCAGCCGAACCTATATTTTGTAGCGTGATTTTATATAGGCTATAACCTCCTTCGATAAATAGGCTATACAGCACTAAAAGAATTATTCAATTTAAACCTGATATAAGCGCGTTCTACTAAAGAAACTCTTCCGCTGTATGATATTTGTACTCGTATAGATTATAAAGTATAATTAAAAATCATTTTCCACCTGAACGTTCAACAAAAAGTGAATATATCATACCGGTTCCAAAGCTTCCACCATCCAAATAATTCAAGAATTGATAAAAACGCAAGGCTTCGTCTGATTCTATTTCATCCATAACTGGTCTCTAAAAAGAGTTTTAATCAGTTTAAACAACGGTTGTTACTAAAATGGTTCAACACAATCAATTTGAAACTGAGGAGTTGTGTATAATACAGTTAAAGAATTAAGCAGAATTAAATTCGAAGTAACTATTCTCATTAGACTAAACACAAAATGTCTGCTGCAAGTAGCTGAAGAGTTGGATATAGAGCAGACTCCTTAAAGTTGATTTGTCTAGGTGATCCTTCGAAATAACTATTCTCGTTAGCCTAGACGAGAAATATATTATTTGTATATTATTACATTATGTGTGTTTACTTAGTTACTTACAAATTTACCACTCCAGGCCCCAACATCAGAATAAAGTGAATTTACTCTACTCGGCATCCAATCTAGAGATGAACGAGCAACTAGTACGGGATGCTGATACAAAAATGAAAATTATTAAAACATTTTAAATTTATCAGTCCTTTCGTATTTTCTATCTTTAAAACTGCTTTACCTTTTGTATAATAAAATATGATTAATCCTTTATATGTTTTTCCTTAATCTCACCAAAAACATTTTCTTGTAAAATCACTGTCAAAAAGTTATCAGATCTCATTAGGCTTCTGACTCTACACGCCCTCCCTCTACAAGCCCTAACTTCACATCTTAATCGAAATATGTGGCATGATGGAATTTTTTTATTATTTGTGTATTAATACGAGCTTACATACCGAATTTCAACTTTCTAGGACTTCAGGAAGTACCCTAAGAATTTTGATGATCATCAGTGAGTCAGTGACGAAATCGGGATTTTTTAGATATCAATAAACAAAGTATAAAAAATATGCAATTGAAACTTTTTATGTTTAATGAGTTCGCTACTGACCTCATATTCCGAGAATTTTGTAGATTTGGTATAATCTAAGTACAAGTGAGAAGGGTTCAAAAGAAGGGAGAAAAGGTAGTCGTGTCCTCGCATGGCTCGTCTTGCCAGGGGCATTGCGTGCACCCAGATTGAAATTATAAAAAGAGGTAATTTTTATAAAACAATTATTTTTAATTTGTGTGTATGCATATTGTTCTCAATTCTTATGCATCTAGCAAAACATCAAATATTTATGGCAAGGTCAGGCAAGATCACTAATGTTCATACCAATTTGAAATCACACCCGGTATTTTTAATACTTTATAGCAACCGGGTTTATGTAACTAATTTTTATTTTTAACTATATCAAAGAAAAAACTGGCCAAGTGCGAGTCGGACTCGCGCACGAAGGGTTCTACACAATATTTGTGTTTATATAACTTGTTTTTGAAGTAGCACGGTTATGATTATCGGACAAAAAACGTTATTAAAATTACGTTTGTTGTATGGGAGCCCCCTCTTAAATATTTATTTTATTTTAGTTTCAATATTTATTTCCAAAGTGAATGTACAACTAAATATTCTGTGAATATTTCAAGCGCCTACCTGTTGCCGTTGCTAATATTGGCTAATAAACGGCAAAAAAAATTACGTTTGTTGTATGGGAGACCATATATATTTATTTTATTCTGTTTTTAGAACCTGGTGACAGACAGACGAACAGCGGAGTCGTAGTAATAGGGACCCATTTTTCCCCGGTTACGGAATCCTAAAAGCTAGAGCTCAACTCAATGTTGGAGCCAAAAGAATATATAATTAAAATAAATATTAAAAACTTACTAAAGACGTGTGTTTAGTATGTCCCTTTTTTGTATAAAATGCAATAAATAATAAAACTATCTTTATTTTTTTCATCATTTTCAACAAAGTAAAGCTACAACTTGAGTAAAGGTGTTATTTTAAATGTTAGTCAGGCCTTTGTTATTTTATACGATAACGTTATGTGAGCGATTGTAAATGCTTTAATTAAAGGTAGTTATCAGGTAGTATTAATTGGCACCTCGTTATTTTTTAGGGTTATCCAAGGAACCCCATTTTTAGGTTCCATAATCGATAAGGAACCATTATAGTTTTGCCATATCCCTCAGTCCCAAGGTAACTTAGACTCTTGGTGCAAATGTGTATTTTGGCAAGGTTATCAAATAAAAATCGGTATATTTTATATTGACATATATTTCTCTACAAACAACATCGATCTACACATCAAGAATACATGTTGAAAGATTTATCATCTAAATAGAATAGACGCCATGTAAGTACCTATGTTCGTTACGTGCGTTCAATTCAAGTATCGAAGAGTTCGTAAACTTCTGTTCTGATCCTTTTAAGGAGGAGTCAAGTTCTTATGTAAATTGATTTCTACTGATAATTTTATTTCGTGCAGTATAGAATGGTGAGGTCGCAGTTGTTAATTTCAATCAATTACCATATATAATTTAACAAAAAGCTATTTTTGTATTTGTTTATTTTTTTATTTAACAAAATGTAACTAAATATTACTTATAGAAACTAACGTGGTAATCAGTCATTTTTAAAGATTTTAAACGGTAAACACTCACGTAATTTTTTGTATCGTAGTTTTACTTAAGTTTCAGCCGCATTCGGCGGCCCGGCGGACACACTCTCTGAGGAAAAAATTACGTGAGTGTTAACCGTTTAAAATCTTTAAAAATATTACCTACATTATACATAGTAAATATGAACAATAAATAATATTACAGACATAGTATATAACAACAATAAATAATATTACCCACATAGTAAATATCAACTATAAATAATATTACAGACAGTAAAAAACAAAAATAAATAATATTAACCACATAGTAAATAACAACAATAATTAATATTACCCACATAGTAAATATCAGCAATTAATAATATTTTCAAGACTTGTTTGATTAGTATAAGCCAAATTTCATTATTGTACTGAAAAGTTTAGTTTATGATAATATTATCTCACACTCACCATGCACGGAGTAAGGGTTTAGTACTACATAGGTACTTATCAGCGGGCGCTTTAAACTGGCCGGAACGATAGGAAAGCTTCGGTTATATTCCCTGTGCCGGACATAAAGAATCGGTGTATAAATTTGAAACCGAGCCAGTTTATAACAACAGCCAGTTTATCACATCAAAGTTTTAGTCTTATGTACTAAGTTCTATAACAGAGCCCAATTATTTCATTTGGCGGAAAAAGCGGAAAAAGACGAGATCGTTTCTCCTATTGAGATGAAATTCGAGTAAGAGTTTCCTTTCTACGTCTACAAGACAGACACAAAAGAGTATGATTTTTCAAATTTTACATTTCAAAAATTAGTTTCTAGAAGTTTTTCCGTATCATTAACTTTGATGATACTCGTTAATATTATTATAATAGACATCAAAGACATGCACTTATCTTACTAACATCCATATGAATAATGCAGAAATATAGGTAGTTTAATTTAAACCTCCTCCTCAGAAGCTACTATTTATCGTCTCTTTCAGTGACTCTTTCAAATTTGTTTCACCCTTCTTTAAAAATTCTTCAAATACTATACTACCTCCCGATCACACAAATATCATCACATTAGGCATTTGGCCTGTCCTTCCTACTATGCGTATTTCATAACCGTATAATCTATCAATATTTTAATAATTATAAAATATAATATCATCGTCTTCAACATATTTAAAACTACTAAAGCCCCGATCAGAATTGGTCGAAGTGGCAAATTATTTCCAAAGAAATACGGGAGAGATTTGCACAGCAAAGTTTTATTTAAAGACTTAAATGCTTGTTGCTACAGAATAAATATTTGAGTTTCATTCTTAAGAATAATACAAGTATAAGATGATGGAAATTACATACATTTAATCGAATTTGAGCAAGTATTATATCCTTCTTATTGGAGTAAGAAATTGAAAACAGATATAAATCATAAATTTAATTGATTCCTAGATTCTCAAAGCGACCCGCCTTTTACGATATTATCGTAAATGTATGTCTTATGCGAATGTACATACCAAAACAATATCAATAGAAACATACAGTAAATAGCGGTTTAAAAAGTTGAGACGATGATATGTTAAAATTAATAATGATAAGTGTATAAGCTTGATGTGCGTAATTCTAGCAAAAATTTGTATATATTGATAGTAAATTTCTCAAAATAATATGACCTACAACGAATCATATAATAATTAGGCGATAGGTAACATTAAAAGCAAATTATAAATAATATGTGAATGCGATAAATCTCGTCATCACGACCCGTCAATGGCCCACTGTTGAGCCGGGTCTCCCTCTCAGAATGAGGAGGGTATTAGGCCATAGTCCACCACGCTGGCCCAGTGCGGGTTGGCAGACTGAACACACCTTTGAGAACTTTTAGGGAACTCTTAGGAGTGCAGGTTTCGTCACGATGTTTTCCTTCACCGTTAAAGCTAGTGATATTTAATTGCTAAAAACACACATGACTCAGCCTCAGAGGTGTGTGCCCAGGATCGAACTCGGACCTCCCGAGTGAGACTTGATGTCTCAAACACTGGGCCATCACTGCTCTAAATATATTCTGTCATCTTTACTCTTCCATGGAAATTCATTTCTTATCAAAAATTATGAAAGATAAGGGCCAAACGAGCCGACGGTCTACCTGATGGAAAGTGGCTACTCACTTAAAACCACCGAGACCATCGCCGTCTGAAAGGGACGCCGCGGGATCGCTGATTGCATTCCACCGCGACGTTCCGACGGATCCACCTCTAGACATCCGACGTTTATTCCTCAGAGGAATATCATCACATTAGGCATATGGCTTATACTTCTTACTATGCGTATTTCGTAACCTTATAATCTATCAATATTTTAATGATTATAAAATGTAATATCATCGTCTTGAACATATTTAAAACTACTAAGTCCCAGATCAACATTGGTCGAAGTGGCAAATTATTTCCAAAGAAACACGGGTGAGATTAGCACAGCAAAGTTTTATTTAAAGACTTAAATGCTAGTTGCTCCAGAATAAATTTTTGAGTTTCATTCTTAAGGGGCGAATAATATAAGCATAAGATGATGGAAATGACACACAATTAATCGAATTTGAGCAAGTATTGAATACTTTGTATTGGAGTAAGAAATTGAAAACAGATATAAATCATAAATTTAATTGATTCCTAGATTCTCAAAGCGACCCGCCTTTTACGATATTATCGTAAATGTATGTCTTATGCGAATGTACATACCAAAACAATATCAATAGAAACATACAGTAAATAGCGGTTTAAAAAGTTGAGACGATGATATGTTAAAATTAATAATGATAAGTGTATAAGCTTGATGTGCGTAATTCTAGCAAAAATTTGTATATATTGATAGTAAATTTCTCAAAATAATATGACCTACAACGAATCATATAATAATTAGGCGATAGGTAACATTAAAAGCAAATTATAAATAATATGTGAATGCGATAAATCTCGTCATCACGACCCGTCAATGGCCCACTGTTGAGCCGGGTCTCCCTCTCAGAATGAGGAGGGTATTAGGCCATAGTCCACCACGCTGGCCCAGTGCGGGTTGGCAGACTTAACACACCTTTGAGAACTTTTAGGGAACTCTTAGGAGTGCAGGTTTCGTCACGATGTTTTCCTTCACCGTTAAAGCTAGTGATATTTAATTGCTAAAAACACACATGACTCAGAGTCAGAGGTGTGTGCCCAGGATCGAACTCGGACCTCCCGAGTGAGACTTGATGTCCAACCACTGGGCCATCACTGCTCTAAATATATTCAGTCATCTTTACTCCTCCATGGAAATTCATTTCTTATCTAAAATTATGAAAGATAAGGGCCAAACGAGCAGACGGTCTACCTGATGGAAAGTGGCCACCGTCGCCCATGGACATCGGCAAAACTAGATATACTATCTCTTTGCCGATGCGTTGCCGCCCCGAAGATAGACTGAGAAGGGGGATCGATGAAAAGAATTCTGCGGTTTCAGTGGACCCTGAGCAAGAACCCCGCGTTTACTGGAGCCGCAGCATAAATGAGATGGGAGAGGGACGGGGTAGATATGGCCCACATGCGGCTCGATCGGAACGCGTCAGAGACACTTGGCGGTCAAAGTTGCATGCTGATGGCCGCTAGCCAGTCGGTGAACAGATCGGTCCTCTTTTTTTTAAACGGTGGAAAATGCATTTACGCATCCCCTCCAAGAATAGAGGGGTATGTGAGGCTCACAGCATCAAGTGCCATACTACTCACTTAAAACCACCGAGACCATCGCCGTCTGAAAGGGACGCCGCGGGATCGCTGATTGCATTCCACCGCGACGTTCCGACGGATCCACCTCTAGACATCGGACTTTTATTCCTCAGAGGAATATCATCACATTAGGCATATGGCCTATACTTCTTACTATGCGTATTTCGTAACCTTATAATCTATCAATATTTTAATGATTATAAAATGTAATATCATCGTCTTGAACATATTTAAAACTACTAAGTCCCAGATCAACATTGGTCGAAGTGGCAAATTATTTTCAAAGAAACACGGGAGAGATTAGCACAGCAAAGTTTTATTTAAAGACTTAAATGCTAGTTGCTCCAGAATAAATTTTTGAGTTTCATTCTTAAGGGGCGAATAATATAAGCATAAGATGATGGAAATGACACACAATTAATCGAATTTGAGCAAGTATTGAATACTTTGTATTGGAGTAAGAAATTGAAAACAGATATAAATCATAAATTTAATTGATTCCTAGATTCTCAAAGCGACCCGCCTTTTACGATATTATCGTAAATGTATGTCTTATGCGAATGTACATACCAAAACAATATCAATAGAAACATACAGTAAATAGCGGTTTAAAAAGTTGAGACGATGATATGTTAAAATTAATAATGATAAGTGTATAAGCTTGATGTGCGTAATTCTAGCAAAAATTTGTATATATTGATAGTAAATTTCTCAAAATAATATGACCTACAACGAATCATATAATAATTAGGCGATAGGTAACATTAAAAGCAAATTATAAATAATATGTGAATGCGATAAATCTCGTCATCACGACCCGTCAATGGCCCACTGTTGAGCCGGGTCTCCCTCTCAGAATGAGGAGGGTATTAGGCCATAGTCCACCACGCTGGCCCAGTGCGGGTTGGCAGACTGAACACACCTTTGAGAACTTTTAGGGAACTCTTAGGAGTGCAGGTTTCGTCACGATGTTTTCCTTCACCGTTAAAGCTAGTGATATTTAATTGCTAAAAACACACATGACTCAGCCTCAGAGGTGTGTGCCCAGGATCGAACTCGGACCTCCCGAGTGAGACTTGATGTCTCAAACACTGGGCCATCACTGCTCTAAATATATTCTGTCATCTTTACTCTTCCATGGAAATTCATTTCTTATCAAAAATTATGAAAGATAAGGGCCAAACGAGCCGACGGTCTACCTGATGGAAAGTGGCTACTCACTTAAAACCACCGAGACCATCGCCGTCTGAAAGGGACGCCGCGGGATCGCTGATTGCATTCCACCGCGACGTTCCGACGGATCCACCTCTAGACATCCGACGTTTATTCCTCAGAGGAATATCATCACATTAGGCATATGGCTTATACTTCTTACTATGCGTATTTCGTAACCTTATAATCTATCAATATTTTAATGATTATAAAATGTAATATCATCGTCTTGAACATATTTAAAACTACTAAGTCCCAGATCAACATTGGTCGAAGTGGCAAATTATTTCCAAAGAAACACGGGTGAGATTAGCACAGCAAAGTTTTATTTAAAGACTTAAATGCTAGTTGCTCCAGAATAAATTTTTGAGTTTCATTCTTAAGGGGCGAATAATATAAGCATAAGATGATGGAAATGACACACAATTAATCGAATTTGAGCAAGTATTGAATACTTTGTATTGGAGTAAGAAATTGAAAACAGATATAAATCATAAATTTAATTGATTCCTAGATTCTCAAAGCGACCCGCCTTTTACGATATTATCGTAAATGTATGTCTTATGCGAATGTACATACCAAAACAATATCAATAGAAACATACAGTAAATAGCGGTTTAAAAAGTTGAGACGATGATATGTTAAAATTAATAATGATAAGTGTATAAGCTTGATGTGCGTAATTCTAGCAAAAATTTGTATATATTGATAGTAAATTTCTCAAAATAATATGACCTACAACGAATCATATAATAATTAGGCGATAGGTAACATTAAAAGCAAATTATAAATAATATGTGAATGCGATAAATCTCGTCATCACGACCCGTCAATGGCCCACTGTTGAGCCGGGTCTCCCTCTCAGAATGAGGAGGGTATTAGGCCATAGTCCACCACGCTGGCCCAGTGCGGGTTGGCAGACTTAACACACCTTTGAGAACTTTTAGGGAACTCTTAGGAGTGCAGGTTTCGTCACGATGTTTTCCTTCACCGTTAAAGCTAGTGATATTTAATTGCTAAAAACACACATGACTCAGAGTCAGAGGTGTGTGCCCAGGATCGAACTCGGACCTCCCGAGTGAGACTTGATGTCCAACCACTGGGCCATCACTGCTCTAAATATATTCAGTCATCTTTACTCCTCCATGGAAATTCATTTCTTATCTAAAATTATGAAAGATAAGGGCCAAACGAGCAGACGGTCTACCTGATGGAAAGTGGCCACCGTCGCCCATGGACATCGGCAAAACTAGATATACTATCTCTTTGCCGATGCGTTGCCGCCCCGAAGATAGACTGAGAAGGGGGATCGATGAAAAGAATTCTGCGGTTTCAGTGGACCCTGAGCAAGAACCCCGCGTTTACTGGAGCCGCAGCATAAATGAGATGGGAGAGGGACGGGGTAGATATGGCCCACATGCGGCTCGATCGGAACGCGTCAGAGACACTTGGCGGTCAAAGTTGCATGCTGATGGCCGCTAGCCAGTCGGTGAACAGATCGGTCCTCTTTTTTTTAAACGGTGGAAAATGCATTTACGCATCCCCTCCAAGAATAGAGGGGTATGTGAGGCTCACAGCATCAAGTGCCATACTACTCACTTAAAACCACCGAGACCATCGCCGTCTGAAAGGGACGCCGCGGGATCGCTGATTGCATTCCACCGCGACGTTCCGACGGATCCACCTCTAGACATCGGACTTTTATTCCTCAGAGGAATATCATCACATTAGGCATATGGCCTATACTTCTTACTATGCGTATTTCGTAACCTTATAATCTATCAATATTTTAATGATTATAAAATGTAATATCATCGTCTTGAACATATTTAAAACTACTAAGTCCCAGATCAACATTGGTCGAAGTGGCAAATTATTTTCAAAGAAACACGGGAGAGATTAGCACAGCAAAGTTTTATTTAAAGACTTAAATGCTAGTTGCTCCAGAATAAATTTTTGAGTTTCATTCTTAAGGGGCGAATAATATAAGCATAAGATGATGGAAATGACACACAATTAATCGAATTTGAGCAAGTATTGAATACTTTGTATTGGAGTAAGAAATTGAAAACAGATATAAATCATAAATTTAATTGATTCCTAGATTCTCAAAGCGACCCGCCTTTTACGATATTATCGTAAATGTATGTCTTATGCGAATGTACATACCAAAACAATATCAATAGAAACATACAGTAAATAGCGGTTTAAAAAGTTGAGACGATGATATGTTAAAATTAATAATGATAAGTGTATAAGCTTGATGTGCGTAATTCTAGCAAAAATTTGTATATATTGATAGTAAATTTCTCAAAATAATATGACCTACAACGAATCATATAATAATTAGGCGATAGGTAACATTAAAAGCAAATTATAAATAATATGTGAATGCGATAAATCTCGTCATCACGACCCGTCAATGGCCCACTGTTGAGCCGGGTCTCCCTCTCAGAATGAGGAGGGTATTAGGCCATAGTCCACCACGCTGGCCCAGTGCGGGTTGGCAGACTGAACACACCTTTGAGAACTTTTAGGGAACTCTTAGGAGTGCAGGTTTCGTCACGATGTTTTCCTTCACCGTTAAAGCTAGTGATATTTAATTGCTAAAAACACACATGACTCAGCGTCAGAGGTGTGTGCCCAGGATCGAACTCGGACCTCCCGAGTGAGACTTGATGTCTCAACCACTGGGCCATCACTGCTCTAAATATATTCTGTCATCTTTACTCTTCCATGGAAATTCATTTCTTATCAAAAATTATGAAAGATAAGGGCCAAACGAGCCGACGGTCTACCTGATGGAAAGTGGCCACCGTCGCCCATGGACATCGGCAAAACTAGATATACTATCTCTTTGCCGATGCGTTGCCGCCCCGAAGATAGAGTGAGAAGGGGGATCGATGAAAAGAATTCTGCGGTTTCAGTGGACCCTGAGCAAGAACCCCGCGTTTACTGGAGCCGCAGCATAAATGAGATGGGAGAGGGACGGGGTAGATATGGCCCACATGCGGCTCGATCGGAACGCGTCAGAGACACTTGGCGGTCAAAGTTGCATGCTGATGGCCGCTAGCCAGTCGGTGAACAGATCGGTCCTCTTTTTTTTAAACGGTGGAAAATGCATTTACACATCCCCTCCAAGAATAGAGGGGTATGTGGGGCTCACAGCATCAAGTGCCATACTACTCACTTAAAACCACCGAGACCATCGCCGTCTGCAAGGGACGCCGCGGGATCGCTGATTGCATTCCACCGCGACGTTCCGACGGATCCACCTCTAGACATCCGACGTTTATTCCTCAGAGGAATATCATCACATTAGGCATATGGCCTATACTTCTTACTATGCGTATTTCGTAACCTTATAATCTATCAATATTTTAATGATTATAAAATGTAATATCATCGTCTTGAACATATTTAAAACTACTAAGTCCCAGATCAACATTGGTCGAAGTGGCAAATTATTTCCAAAGAAACACGGGTGAGATTAGCACAGCAAAGTTTTATTTAAAGACTTAAATGCTAGTTGCTCCAGAATAAATTTTTGAGTTTCATTCTTAAGGGGCGAATAATATAAGCATAAGATGATGGAAATGACACACAATTAATCGAATTTGAGCAAGTATTGAATACTTTGTATTGGAGTAAGAAATTGAAAACAGATATAAATCATAAATTTAATTGATTCCTAGATTCTCAAAGCGACCCGCCTTTTACGATATTATCGTAAATGTATGTCTTATGCGAATGTACATACCAAAACAATATCAATAGAAACATACAGTAAATAGCGGTTTAAAAAGTTGAGACGATGATATGTTAAAATTAATAATGATAAGTGTATAAGCTTGATGTGCGTAATTCTAGCAAAAATTTGTATATATTGATAGTAAATTTCTCAAAATAATATGACCTACAACGAATCATATAATAATTAGGCGATAGGTAACATTAAAAGCAAATTATAAATAATATGTGAATGCGATAAATCTCGTCATCACGACCCGTCAATGGCCCACTGTTGAGCCGGGTCTCCCTCTCAGAATGAGGAGGGTATTAGGCCATAGTCCACCACGCTGGCCCAGTGCGGGTTGGCAGACTTAACACACCTTTGAGAACTTTTAGGGAACTCTTAGGAGTGCAGGTTTCGTCACGATGTTTTCCTTCACCGTTAAAGCTAGTGATATTTAATTGCTAAAAACACACATGACTCAGAGTCAGAGGTGTGTGCCCAGGATCGAACTCGGACCTCCCGAGTGAGACTTGATGTCCAACCACTGGGCCATCACTGCTCTAAATATATTCAGTCATCTTTACTCCTCCATGGAAATTCATTTCTTATCTAAAATTATGAAAGATAAGGGCCAAACGAGCAGACGGTCTACCTGATGGAAAGTGGCCACCGTCGCCCATGGACATCGGCAAAACTAGATATACTATCTCTTTGCCGATGCGTTGCCGCCCCGAAGATAGACTGAGAAGGGGGATCGATGAAAAGAATTCTGCGGTTTCAGTGGACCCTGAGCAAGAACCCCGCGTTTACTGGAGCCGCAGCATAAATGAGATGGGAGAGGGACGGGGTAGATATGGCCCACATGCGGCTCGATCGGAACGCGTCAGAGACACTTGGCGGTCAAAGTTGCATGCTGATGGCCGCTAGCCAGTCGGTGAACAGATCGGTCCTCTTTTTTTTAAACGGTGGAAAATGCATTTACGCATCCCCTCCAAGAATAGAGGGGTATGTGAGGCTCACAGCATCAAGTGCCATACTACTCACTTAAAACCACCGAGACCATCGCCGTCTGAAAGGGACGCCGCGGGATCGCTGATTGCATTCCACCGCGACGTTCCGACGGATCCACCTCTAGACATCGGACTTTTATTCCTCAGAGGAATATCATCACATTAGGCATATGGCCTATACTTCTTACTATGCGTATTTCGTAACCTTATAATCTATCAATATTTTAATGATTATAAAATGTAATATCATTGTCTTGAACATATTTAAAACTACTAAGTCCCAGATCAACATTGGTCGAAGTGGCAAATTATTTCCAAAGAAACACGGGAGAGATTAGCACAGCAAAGTTTTATTTAAAGACTTAAATGCTAGTTGCTCCAGAATAAATTTTTGAGTTTCATTCTTAAGGGGCGAATAATATAAGCATAAGATGATGGAAATGACACACAATTAATCGAATTTGAGCAAGTATTGAATACTTTGTATTGGAGTAAGAAATTGAAAACAGATATAAATCATAAATTTAATTGATTCCTAGATTCTCAAAGCGACCCGCCTTTTACGATATTATCGTAAATGTATGTCTTATGCGAATGTACATACCAAAACAATATCAATAGAAACATACAGTAAATAGCGGTTTAAAAAGTTGAGACGATGATATGTTAAAATTAATAATGATAAGTGTATAAGCTTGATGTGCGTAATTCTAGCAAAAATTTGTATATATTGATAGTAAATTTCTCAAAATAATATGACCTACAACGAATCATATAATAATTAGGCGATAGGTAACATTAAAAGCAAATTATAAATAATATGTGAATGCGATAAATCTCGTCATCACGACCCGTCAATGGCCCACTGTTGAGCCGGGTCTCCCTCTCAGAATGAGGAGGGTATTAGGCCATAGTCCACCACGCTGGCCCAGTGCGGGTTGGCAGACTTAACACACCTTTGAGAACTTTTAGGGAACTCTTAGGAGTGCAGGTTTCGTCACGATGTTTTCCTTCACCGTTAAAGCTAGTGATATTTAATTGCTAAAAACACACATGACTCAGAGTCAGAGGTGTGTGCCCAGGATCGAACTCGGACCTCCCGAGTGAGACTTGATGTCCAACCACTGGGCCATCACTGCTCTAAATATATTCAGTCATCTTTACTCCTCCATGGAAATTCATTTCTTATCTAAAATTATGAAAGATAAGGGCCAAACGAGCCGACGGTCTACCTGATGGAAAGTGGCCACCGTCGCCCATGGACATCGGCAAAACTAGATATACTATCTCTTTGCCGATGCGTTGCCGCCCCGAAGATAGAGTGAGAAGGGGGATCGATGAAAAGAATTCTGCGGTTTCAGTGGACCCTGAGCAAGAACCCCGCGTTTACTGGAGCCGCAGCATAAATGAGATGGGAGAGGGACGGGGTAGATATGGCCCACATGCGGCTCGATCGGAACGCGTCAGAGACACTTGGCGGTCAAAGTTGCATGCTGATGGCCGCTAGCCAGTCGGTGAACAGATCGGTCCTCCTTTTTTTAAACGGTGGAAAATGCATTTACGCATCCCCTCCAAGAATAGAGGGGTATGTGAGGCTCACAGCATCAAGTGCCATACTACTCACTTAAAACCACCGAGACCATCGCCGTCTGAAAGGGACGCCGCGGGATCGCTGATTGCATTCCACCGCGACGTTCCGACGGATCCACCTCTAGACATCCGACGTTTATTCCTCAGAGGAATATCATCACATTAGGCATATGGCCTATACTTCTTACTATGCGTATTTCGTAACCGTATAATCTATCAATATTTTAATGATTATAAAATGTAATATCATCGTCTGTAACATATTTAAAACTACTAAGTCCCAGATCAACATTGGTCGAAGCGGCAAATTATTTCCAAAGAAACACGGGAGAGATTAGCACAGCAAAGTTTTATTTAAAGACTTAAATGCTTGTTGCTCCAGAATAAATTTTTGAGTTTCATTCTTAAGGGGCGAATAATATAAGCATAAGATGATGGAAATGACACACAATTAATCGAATTTGAGCAAGTATTGAATACTTTGTATTGGAGTAAGAAATTGAAAACAGATATAAATCATAAATTTAATTGATTCCTAGATTCTCAAAGCGACCCGCCTTTTACGATATTATCGTAAATGTATGTCTTATGCGAATGTACATACCAAAACAATATCAATAGAAACATACAGTAAATAGCGGTTTAAAAAGTTGAGACGATGATATGTTAAAATTAATAATGATAAGTGTATAAGCTTGATGTGCGTAATTCTAGCAAAAATTTGTATATATTGATAGTAAATTTCTCAAAATAATATGACCTACAACGAATCATATAATAATTAGGCGATAGGTAACATTAAAAGCAAATTATAAATAATATGTGAATGCGATAAATCTCGTCATCACGACCCGTCAATGGCCCACTGTTGAGCCGGGTCTCCCTCTCAGAATGAGGAGGGTATTAGGCCATAGTCCACCACGCTGGCCCAGTGCGGGTTGGCAGACTTAACACACCTTTGAGAACTTTTAGGGAACTCTTAGGAGTGCAGGTTTCGTCACGATGTTTTCCTTCACCGTTAAAGCTAGTGATATTTAATTGCTAAAAACACACATGACTCAGAGTCAGAGGTGTGTGCCCAGGATCGAACTCGGACCTCCCGAGTGAGACTTGATGTCCAACCACTGGGCCATCACTGCTCTAAATATATTCAGTCATCTTTACTCCTCCATGGAAATTCATTTCTTATCTAAAATTATGAAAGATAAGGGCCAAACGAGCCGACGGTCTACCTGATGGAAAGTGGCCACCGTCGCCCATGGACATCGGCAAAACTAGATATACTATCTCTTTGCCGATGCGTTGCCGCCCCGAAGATAGAGTGAGAAGGGGGATCGATGAAAAGAATTCTGCGGTTTCAGTGGACCCTGAGCAAGAACCCCGCGTTTACTGGAGCCGCAGCATAAATGAGATGGGAGAGGGACGGGGTAGATATGGCCCACATGCGGCTCGATCGGAACGCGTCAGAGACACTTGGCGGTCAAAGTTGCATGCTGATGGCCGCTAGCCAGTCGGTGAACAGATCGGTCCTCTTTTTTTTAAACGGTGGAAAATGCATTTACGCAACCCCTCCAAGAATAGAGGGGTATGTGAGGCTCACAGCATCAAGTGCCATACTACTCACTTAAAACCACCGAGACCATCGCCGTCTGAAAGGGACGCCGCGGGATCGCTGATTGCATTCCACCGCGACGTTCCGACGGATCCACCTCTAGACATCCGACGTTTATTCCTCAGAGGAATATCATCACATTAGGCATATGGCCTATACTTCTTACTATGCGTATTTCGTAACCGTATAATCTATCAATATTTTAATGATTATAAAATGTAATATCATCGTCTGTAACATATTTAAAACTACTAAGTCCCAGATCAACATTGGTCGAAGCGGCAAATTATTTCCAAAGAAACACGGGAGAGATTAGCACAGCAAAGTTTTATTTAAAGACTTAAATGCTTGTTGCTCCAGAATAAATTTTTGAGTTTCATTCTTAAGGGGCGAATAATATAAGCATAAGATGATGGAAATGACACACAATTAATCGAATTTGAGCAAGTATTGAATACTTTGTATTGGAGTAAGAAATTGAAAACAGATATAAATCATAAATTTAATTGATTCCTAGATTCTCAAAGCGACCCGCCTTTTACGATATTATCGTAAATGTATGTCGTATGCGAATGTACATACCAAAACAATATCAATAGAAACATACAGTAAATAGCGGTTTAAAAAGTTGAGACGATGATATGTTAAAATTAATAATGATAAGTGTATAAGCTTGATGTGCGTAATTCTAGCAAAAATTTGTATATATTGATAGTAAATTTCTCAAAATAATATGACCTACAACGAATCATATAATAATTAGGCGATAGGTAACATTAAAAGCAAATTATAAATAATATGTGAATGCGATAAATCTCGTCATCACGACCCGTCAATGGCCCACTGTTGAGCCGGGTCTCCCTCTCAGAATGAGGAGGGTATTAGGCCATAGTCCACCACGCTGGCCCAGTGCGGGTTGGCAGACTTAACACACCTTTGAGAACTTTTAGGGAACTCTTAGGAGTGCAGGTTTCGTCACGATGTTTTCCTTCACCGTTAAAGCTAGTGATATTTAATTGCTAAAAACACACATGACTCAGAGTCAGAGGTGTGTGCCCAGGATCGAACTCGGACCTCCCGAGTGAGACTTGATGTCCAACCACTGGGCCATCACTGCTCTAAATATATTCAGTCATCTTTACTCCTCCATGGAAATTCATTTCTTATCTAAAATTATGAAAGATAAGGGCCAAACGAGCCGACGGTCTACCTGATGGAAAGTGGCCACCGTCGCCCATGGACATCGGCAAAACTAGATATACTATCTCTTTGCCGATGCGTTGCCGCCCCGAAGATAGAGTGAGAAGGGGGATCGATGAAAAGAATTCTGCGGTTTCAGTGGACCCTGAGCAAGAACCCCGCGTTTACTGGAGCCGCAGCATAAATGAGATGGGAGAGGGACGGGGTAGATATGGCCCACATGCGGCTCGATCGGAACGCGTCAGAGACACTTGGCGGTCAAAGTTGCATGCTGATGGCCGCTAGCCAGTCGGTGAACAGATCGGTCCTCTTTTTTTTAAACGGTGGAAAATGCATTTACGCAACCCCTCCAAGAATAGAGGGGTATGTGAGGCTCACAGCATCAAGTGCCATACTACTCACTTAAAACCACCGAGACCATCGCCGTCTGAAAGGGACGCCGCGGGATCGCTGATTGCATTCCACCGCGACGTTCCGACGGATCCACCTCTAGACATCCGACGTTTATTCCTCAGAGGAATATCATCACATTAGGCATATGGCCTATACTTCTTACTATGCGTATTTCGTAACCGTATAATCTATCAATATTTTAATGATTATAAAATGTAATATCATCGTCTGTAACATATTTAAAACTACTAAGTCCCAGATCAACATTGGTCGAAGCGGCAAATTATTTCCAAAGAAACACGGGAGAGATTAGCACAGCAAAGTTTTATTTAAAGACTTAAATGCTTGTTGCTCCAGAATAAATTTTTGAGTTTCATTCTTAAGGGGCGAATAATATAAGCATAAGATGATGGAAATGACACACAATTAATCGAATTTGAGCAAGTATTGAATACTTTGTATTGGAGTAAGAAATTGAAAACAGATATAAATCATAAATTTAATTGATTCCTAGATTCTCAAAGCGACCCGCCTTTTACGATATTATCGTAAATGTATGTCGTATGCGAATGTACATACCAAAACAATATCAATAGAAACATACAGTAAATAGCGGTTTAAAAAGTTGAGACGATGATATGTTAAAATTAATAATGATAAGTGTATAAGCTTGATGTGCGTAATTCTAGCAAAAATTTGTATATATTGATAGTAAATTTCTCAAAATAATATGACCTACAACGAATCATATAATAATTAGGCGATAGGTAACATTAAAAGCAAATTATAAATAATATGTGAATGCGATAAATCTCGTCATCACGACCCGTCAATGGCCCACTGTTGAGCCGGGTCTCCCTCTCAGAATGAGGAGGGTATTAGGCCATAGTCCACCACGCTGGCCCAGTGCGGGTTGGCAGACTTAACACACCTTTGAGAACTTTTAGGGAACTCTTAGGAGTGCAGGTTTCGTCACGATGTTTTCCTTCACCGTTAAAGCTAGTGATATTTAATTGCTAAAAACACACATGACTCAGAGTCAGAGGTGTGTGCCCAGGATCGAACTCGGACCTCCCGAGTGAGACTTGATGTCCAACCACTGGGCCATCACTGCTCTAAATATATTCAGTCATCTTTACTCCTCCATGGAAATTCATTTCTTATCTAAAATTATGAAAGATAAGGGCCAAACGAGCCGACGGTCTACCTGATGGAAAGTGGCCACCGTCGCCCATGGACATCGGCAAAACTAGATATACTATCTCTTTGCCGATGCGTTGCCGCCCCGAAGATAGAGTGAGAAGGGGGATCGATGAAAAGAATTCTGCGGTTTCAGTGGACCCTGAGCAAGAACCCCGCGTTTACTGGAGCCGCAGCATAAATGAGATGGGAGAGGGACGGGGTAGATATGGCCCACATGCGGCTCGATCGGAACGCGTCAGAGACACTTGGCGGTCAAAGTTGCATGCTGATGGCCGCTAGCCAGTCGGTGAACAGATCGGTCCTCTTTTTTTTAAACGGTGGAAAATGCATTTACGCAACCCCTCCAAGAATAGAGGGGTATGTGGGGCTCACAGCATCAAGTGCCATACTACTCACTTAAAACCACCGAGACCATCGCCGTCTGCCAGGGACGCCGCGGGATCGCTGATTGCATTCCACCGCGACGTTCCGACGGATCCACCTCTAGACATCAGATGTTTATTCCTTCAACATATTTAAAACTACTAAGTCCCAGATCAGCATTGGTCGAAGGAGCAAATTATTTCCAAAGAAACACGGGAGAGATTTGGACAGCAACGTTTTATTTAAAGATTTTCATGCTTGTTGCTCCAGATTAAATTTTTGAGTTTCATTCTTAAGGGGCGAATAATATAATGGAAATCACACACAATTAATCGAATTTGAGCAAGTATTGAATACTTCCAATTGGAGTGAGAAATTGAAAACAGATATAAATCATAAATTTTATTGACTCCAGATTCTAAAAGCGACCTGCCTTTTACGATATTATCGTAAAATAGCGGTTTGAAAAGTTGAGACGATGATATGTTAAAATTAATAATGATAATTGTATAAGCTTGATGTGCGTAATTCTAGCAAAAATTACTAGGTTTTGTATATATGTATATACCAATTGCAAATATTGATAGTAAATTTCTCAAAATAATATGACCTACAACGAATCATATATATAATTAGGCGATAGGTTAAAAGCAAATTATAAATAATATGTACAAAATGCTCTAAATCTATTTAGTCATTTACTCCTCCATGGAAATTCATTTCATATCAAAAATTATTAAATATAAGGGACTAACGATATACCATCTCTTTTCCGATGTGTTGCCGTCTCGAAGATAGAGTGAGGAGGGGGATCGAAGACGATGAACCCGATGTTCACTGGAATCATAGCGTTAAAGGGATGGGAGTGGAAACGGGTAGTCCTGGCCCACATGCGGCTCGACGGGAACGCGTCAGAGATACTTTGCCATCTACCTATCGACATCCGATGTTTATTCCTGGGAGGCCAGGATTAAATTCACGTTCTTGCGACTTCGCCTACTTGTCTCTTTCTAAGAAGCAAGTTCGCAACGGTATCCCCCTCGCTTTGTTGCTCAGCATACTCCTTTTTATTCTAACCATCACGGGTGAAATTTTTAAACTAACTTCTATTTTATATTCTAACGATTATAACCATATTCAAACTGAACGTACTACATTTGTTTAGGTAACAAGTGCGCGATCCATAATTTTCAATATCTGTATCAATTTGCCAGGAATTACTTTTATATTAAACTGGTATAATGTATTGTGTTGTAGTAATCAAGTTTCGTACAATTTACACCTTAGTTTTTATTATTTACAATTAAATTTAATTTAAAAATCTAGCACTGTAAAGTTATACGACCGAAGATTTAAGTAGATGCAGATATGTAGCTTAGTAGTATGTTTATATATTATTTTAGGTTTCACTTAGAAATTATTAAGACGTAAGGTTTTCGATCAAACTTTGTTATTTTTTATCGATTTTGTAGTTTTTTTTTTGTTTAAAAAATTAATATATTATTCTTATTAAAACTTAGTCTAAAAATGGAGTTAAAAACCAATAACCTTTACCGTAATCCAAATAATCACACTTTGCATTAGTTTGAATACTTTCCTTACGTCTTAAATAATTTCCAAAAAACTCTTTGCCTATCAAAATGGAAGATCTGCGTTTTATTTATTCGATGAATTAAGGTTCTATGTACATAAACTTCGAGAGGAATTCTAAAAGGCTCTAGGCCATCTCGACTCTCTTGATAACTAATCTATAAATACTTTCCTTAAACTATTACGCTCTGTGCCAGAGGCATGGCGAATCTTATACAATACACTACTTATGTACAGTGTTTTTATTATATAATCTAACTAGCCTAAAAAAGTTAATGTTGTTATATTCTTCTAATTTTATATATCTTGAATAGGGAATTCAAAAAAAAAAGATCCAAAAATATCAAATTTTAATAGGAATAACACTGCGTAACTAAAACAATTCGTTTTGAATCGTATATTACCTGATATTGTAAATTACTCGTATATATCTCGTGTCAAGTCACGATGTTGTTAGTTTACGGCTCAGAAACTATTTAACTGATCTTCGTGATAGCACATCGTGTGTAATTTGGTTAAACTTGCAATATATTATATTAAACTAGCTGAACCGGTAAATGTTGTTTTGCCATATAAATTTCAAAAATTTGGGGTCACCTAGCCACCAATATGCGTATAAAGATTTCATAAAAATCGGTCGATCCGTTTCGTAGGAGTATAGTAACTAACATTGTGACACTAGAATTTTATACAGAAGATTTTTAGTATAATATCAAGAAGATTAAGTGATCCGAGATTGATATAAGAAAGTATTGAAATTAAAAGTAAGCGATTTCGGTCACGAATGATTTAAAGACTTTAACGTAAGGATGTATAAAGGATCATGAAATGTGAAAAAAATGACTTCAGAAAAAGATAATATTATTGTTCATAGAGTAAAACTTAATTTCATTTGTGGTTAGGGCTACTTGTCGGTCTACATTGTTCCAAAATGTGGTCGGCGGAAAGATCTTTAGAAATAAGAACAAGAAGCACCATACACTGTTACCACACCCCACACTTGCGTTGTTCAATCGTTAAAGCCCTGGCGACTAGTTATGCAAATTTCAGGTTTATGGAACAATGGAGTTTTAACTCATTTGAATTACTATCGATATCATTGTGCGTTAGTTTATGAAGTTTTATCAATTTCAGTAATTAAAATTGTTTAGTAAGATGGTATAAAAAATGAATTGTTACTTATTAAAAGATTTTTAACCGTAACCTTAAAGATGTATAAATTTATATATAATTAAAATTTTATGACCTTAACCAAATTGTGAACATTTCCTCGCCCATTTTAGAATGGAAATAAATCAGAGCAAGTTTCGGGACATTTTACTTAATTGTAATATTTACAATGCAAATAACTTACCTTGATGTAAATGCTCTTTTATTAATTATTATTAATAACTATTAAATTATCATAAATAAACTTAGTTCGGAGTTAACCTATACTGATTACTTAGATAATAATTCAATTTTATTTTATTCTAGTTAAACCTATGAAAACTTACTTCGAGGTGAACCTCTACTGATTACTTAGCCTAATAATTCCATTTTGTTTTATTCTAGTTAAACCTATGAACCTTACTTCGAGGTGAACCTCTACTGATTACTTAACCTTATAATCCTATTTTCTTTTATTCTATTTACATATTTAAAAGTCTGTTTCAAGATGAACCTCTACTGATTACTTAGCCTAATAATTCCGTTTCATTTTATTCTAGTTAAACATATGAAACTTACTTCGAGGTGAACCTCTACTGATTACTTAACCTTATAATGCTATTTAGAACGTCCTGAAACTTGTTCTTTTTCTTAATGAAAACAAAAAGCTAACTCTAAGATTTTTTTAAATTTTTTATTTAATTTTTTTTTTATTTTTTTTTTATTTTTTTATGATAGATAAAGAACAAACGAGCATACGGTCCGCCTGATGGAAAGTGGCCACCGTCGCCCATGGACATCGACAAAACTAGAGGGTATCTCTTGTTTTGTCGATGAGTTGCCGCCTTGAAGATAGAGTGAGGAGGGGGAGCGAAGAGAAGACTGCTGCGGTTTCAATGGACCTCGAGCAAGAATCCGGTGATCATTGGAATCGCAGCAGTAATGGGATGGGAGAGGGAAGGGTAGATCTGGCCCACATGCGGCTCGACCGGAACGAGTCGGAGACACTCGGTCGGATTTGCATGCTGGTGGTCGCAAGCCAGTCGGGGAACAGATCCCCTACCACCAAGGGGGAGCTGGGTTACTCGGCTCTTACGAGATACTCTCCCAGCGGCAGAGGGGAATTGTATTCTAACCCGTCCCCTCACGGGTAAAAGTAATACGTATATTAATGGTAGAGTAGGGTAGGGTATTTGACAAGTAATTTTAATAAAAGTTATATTTTAGCATAACACGTTTGCAAATTCATTAGTTCTTGGGGTATTGCTCTATTTTCGCCATTGCAACCTCACTTTTTTTTATCCAGACATCTGGAATTCACTCCAGATTCCCGTGCGTTTTCGAGTACGTGGTCAATCATAAGTGTCAGTATTTTATTACTGTTTTTTTTTTATAAAACTCAAACATTTGAAATAAAGTGTGGGCCTAATTGGTTTTAATAAATGGTTATTAGTTAAAATCAGTTTGATTTATGTTGAGAGTAAACCTGAGAAATTATTAATATAGGTAGAAGGGACCATATTTTAAAAACAATATTATAAACACCAGATGTAACAGTGGCGCGCTCTTAACTAATTTGCCATAAACTATTAATAACTAACACCTACATTGGCTGCCCTACTGACATAGTCAGTGAAGATGTTATCGGCATGTTTCCTAATCTACATCGTATCCCACAAGTATACTTAAAAAGATACCGTATTAGAGAATATTGCTTTTAAACGAGAATGCGCGTAGTCGAATAATTTCATACCGTAACCTTAATTATGTAATATGTTTATATATAAACTTAGTACTTTAAGACCTTAATTCTAATAAGTCCGAATGCATGTTCACTTTAGAATGGAAATAAAGCAGAACAAGTGTCAAGACATTTTGCTTAATTGTAGTAATATTTACAATACAGATACCTTACTTCGAGGTGAACCTCTACTGATTACTTAACCTTATAATGCTATCTAGAACGTCCTGAAACTTGTTCTTTTTCTTAATGAAAACAAAAAGCTAACTCTACGATTAAGTAAATATGTAATATTTATGGTAGAGTACGGTAGGGTATTTGACTAGTAATTATAATAAAAGTTATATTTTAGCATAACACTTTTGCAAATTGGTTAGTTCTTGGGGTATTCCTCTATTTTTGCCAATGCAACCTCACTTCTTGTTATCCAGACATCTAGAATTCTGAATGTAGTTTGTGGTAGCAAATTAGCAAGTGAGGTCACTCCAGATTCCCGTGCGTTTTCGATTACGTGGTCAATCATAAGTGTCAGTATTTTATTACTGTTTTTTTTATAAAAGTCAAACATTTTAAAATAAAGTGTTGGCCTAATTAGTTTTAACAAATGCTTATTATTAATTTAAAATCAGTTTGATTTATGTTTTCATTGTAGTCAAATACCCTGTTAACTAACCCTATTCCAAGTATTACGTAAATTATTTACATCTACGGATTATAGAAATTACCTCGGCACGCCACTTAAAGACAAATAATATTGGCTATGCATAAATAATTCATTGAGTATTTAAAAACAAATTAATAGTCTTTATAACTCTTTGGGGGTTTACATATAAAAGTATTTAATGAATTAATTAGTTAACCTGTGATTTGTCTCTTTATTTCAAATACAAGTAAAGTTAACATAGCAAAGAATAGATCTAGAAGATCTAGAACATAGCAAAGAATTAAACTCTGTTTATAAGTTTTTTAAGAATACTAGCATTATAGTTCGCATGCTACTAATATTCCTTAACCCCTCCAAATGAGCTAAAATGCTTGTGTTAAAAGTGAGGCCTCACTAGTAGACCAATGACTAGGATTTGAACCTACAACCTATCGATCGTCAATCCAACGCCTAAACCACCGAGCTTCTGACGCTTCACCGCTTTAAATAAGGGCGATGTTTAAATTTAACTCAGTTTATTGTAAAATTTTAAATTAATTTTACTTGTTTTAATAGAAACATAATAGAAATTTGTTTTTATTAGAATAGTTATTTTTTTAGTGTAGAGTAAATCTGAGAAATTATTAATATCGGTAGAAAGGGACCATATTTTACAAATAATATTATAAACACCAGATACCTATTTTAAAAGCGAAGTTTAAGATGTACCCATCAGTGGCGCGCTCTTAACTAATTTGCCATAAACTATTAATAACTAACACCTACATTGGCTGCCCTACTGACATAGTCAGTGAAGATGTTATCGGCATGTTTCCTAATCTACATAGAATCCCACAAGTATACTTAAAAAAATACCTTATAAGAGAATATTGCTCTTCAACGAGAATGCGCGTAGTTCAATTAAATTACGACCTTAATTCTAATTTAACTCTTTTCTTCTAATTTAACTCTTTTCTTTTCATTTTCAGTTTAGAATGGAAATAAACCAGAACAAGTGTCAAGACATTTTGCTTAATTGTAGTAATATTTACAATACAGATACCTTACTTCGAGGTGAACCTCTACTGATTACTTAACCTTATAATGCTATCTAGAACGTCCTGAAACTTGTTCTTTTTCTTAATGAAAACAAAAAGCTAACTCTACGATTAAGTAAATATGTAATATTTATGGTAGAGTACTGTAGGGTAGGATATTTGGCATAGTAGTAATAATAAAAATATATTTTAGCGCAACACGTTTGCAAATTGATTAGTCTGACTTGCTTGCAAGCCAGATATCTGCAATTCTGTATGTAGTTGAAAATATAAATCATATTTACTATGCATAATAACAAATTTACACACATTACACTGGTCTGCAAACAAAAATTCTCCTTTAAATATTATGCATATTTATTATAGAGAGAGATACAATACAAATATACGTTGAACACAAATGTAATATTTAAAGTTACGTATCACGTATAGATTATTTGAAGTTTTTGCATATAATTTTAATCATTAAATTATTAATTTACGCATAAAAATTAATTAAAACGAATAATAAAATATCAGAACTTGTCATAAACTTATTGTACTGCAAAAATATAGATCAGGAAGATGCGCTGTACGTTACGGAGTCGCCGAACAGTACTGTGAGACGAGAGCTGCGCAGACGCAGTAAATGTATTCGTACGAGTATAAAAGTGACGTAAAATAATATGGTACCCTCTTTTTCTATCAGTGCACGCCAGGGGGCTTAGCCAAGTTGCAAACGTTATGTTTCTATTCTCTTTCGACAATTTCAAGCGATAAGTGTTGACAAGCCATGTTGATATATTCGGCGGCTTCTACTAAGCGTTCTTAACGCCCAAATAACTTTAAGATGTAAATAACTTTATTTGATACGGATAGATTTATTAGTGGAAGTGAACGTTTTTACAGTGGATGCTCAACGTACCGCCTCAGGTAAATGTATTTATGTAACATTAATTTTAGCTTCAATTTAATTACAAATGTAGAAAAATCAATATAAATCAATAATTATATATGTTTCCTCTTAAGAATTACAAATAATAACATATTGAAATTATTGCTTTATCTCACTTATACCAGGCTTACCCTGAGGCTTTAACAAAATTTCAAATTATTATTCAATAACCCTTTTTGAAAAATTTAAAATGTAGGGGATTGATGTAAGGTTAAGAAAAGGTCACAAAAACTTACAATCGAAAATCGAAAATCTATAATTGCTTAATTGAGGCAAACGAATTGAAACATAAGTATTTTCAGACAAATGCCTAGTAAACTGACATTTTTGACAGTTGTCAACACTGCGACATACAATTGCGGCGATTGCAATCGTTTTTGTTGTTAATTTGAATTTATGAATGATAAAGCAATTACAACTAAAGATATAGAGTTTTAAGGCGATTGCCACTTTGTTAAGCCCTTAAATGAATAAACGCAAGAACGACACTGAGGATACCCAAAATTTAAAAAATTCTTTAAATAAAAAATTAAGGTAACACCAAAAAATTTAAAGCAGACTTATATCCAGCATGTTAAAATATTTAAGCTGATCTTATTTTTAATGAAAGGAAGATTTCGTTGCAGTCCAGTGTTACTGCTGTTCGTGTTTAAATTTAACTCAGTTTATACTGAACGATGTTAAATTAATTTTTCTTGCCTTAACTGAAATATAAATTAATTTTATTTTTATTCAAATTTTATTATTAATCTTAATATATTGATTTTTTAACAATTTCCTCAAGCTTAACCTGAGAATTTATTAATGTTGGAAGAACGTGATTATATTTACAAGAATAATTTAATAAACACTATACTTAATTAACCTACTTAGACCAAGTTTTTGCTGTATATGTGGCGCCGCTCTAATGAAACTTATCATAAACTATTAATAACTACTGAATTGAATGCCTTATCCGCACACGTGTTTTTGTTTGTTCCGTATTAAAAAAATAAAAAAACAATCAATATAGTTAGTAAAACTAGTTATAGAATTGTTAAAGTGGAAAATAAAGTAATAATGTCATGTAATTTGAGTGTTTTGAGCTATAAAAGAGTAAAAAAAGCGGTTTACTTAAGCAAGTATTAATTGTCATTAAAACCTCCGGATTCTTACATTACTTATATAATAACAACTGTTAAATAAGATTTATTTTTTTCATGATACGTGTCTAATTGAATGTTGGCGTTGCGGCACAAACAAAATAAACCAGTTTTTGGACAAGAATTTCCAAAGCCAAGTTAGGAGTAACAACTCCATTGAATCTGCCATCAGTTCTTATTAATAGACACTCAAATTGATATTTTTAAGGATTATGAGAAACAGTTCAAAAGTTATATTAAGAAAATATTTCAACTTTTGTATAATTTAGTTTCAACCATTTTTTAGTTGTTGTCGTTTTTTTACATACATTTAGTACTTAATTGGTTTTTACTGTTGCTATTTGTTTTTACCAAAGTTTGTCATAGTTAAGCATTTTCACTGTTATAATTTTACCAATTTTGTCATCTATGGTTGTAAGGTGCAATTCTGAAAATGGTATTCGTGACGGCTGTGCCGTGTTATGGTCTACCACCGTATGTGGATGTTCATCATTAGGAGTAAAGAATAATCCGTTGAACTCATTATATTATATCAAGATATTCGTGGAACTGCTCCTAGACCAGATTCTCTTTACTTTCGTGGGCCAACCTCATTATTAGAGTTACAATTTATGTTAGATTACATCTTCATCATCAATAATGGAAATTATTTGATTGTAAGTCTTTTTTTAATTAAAAAAACTCAGTCACAGGTTTATGATGTAATTTTAGTCGTCGGCCATCCTTCAGCAAAAGATATGCAAGAACACGCAAACTGTTGGGTTTTGATGTAGTTCAACCCAGTGATAACCCTCCTCCTTTTTCCGGGCTTGGGACCGGCTCCACTGTGGTGTAAACATACTGGATGTTCCACCACAGCCCAGGCGGAGTTTTAGCAACTATGTAACGACACTAAGATATACCTAAACGATGTCAGATATTTAAAATGGGTCGATCTGCTTTAGCTCTCAAATGTCTACTCCTTAAGATATTATCTACCGCGAGAAAAGACGTAAAGTAGTACGTAACGTGTAAGGGACGTGTGTGAGTAACATGACGAGTTTGACTCTACTTTAATTTTGCATTGATACATAGTTGCTAAGAGGTAATACTACCTCAGGCGAGTTCTTGCATATTCCTCTATCCTTAAGTCTTAGTGCCTTTCCCAGTATAAGTAATGTATTTCATTTGTGCACCTATTGTACATTTGCATCCTGCTAGCGCTCACTGCTGGCCGTCATTGGGATGCATTCATGCAGAGGATCTTATCTGGTTAATCCAACATACAGGCCTCTTTCTTGTATGACAAAACGCTCTATTGATACTCAGTTTTTGGAGTACAGATGTATTCTGAATTTCATATTCCAAGTATTTTTCATCAACCACCGGATAATTTGAGACACGCTGGCAATGAAAAGTGATAACAGAACTAAATAGATCAGAATGCAGAGGCGCGCAGACTCCGAGTGATTTTCTTGATTTTATTGTACCTTCCTGGAGAACCTCAGAGTCAGTCTCTATATGGCCAAAATATATAATATTTTTTTTTAACTTTTTATTATTTTTAATATTTTTTTTAACTTTTTATTATTTTTAATATTTTTTTTAACTTTTTATTATTTTTAATATTTTTTTAACTTTTTATTATTTTTAATTTTTATTTAATTATATTTTTTTTATTCTACTATTTCTACTTGATGAAGATCTTGGATCTTGTTTCCAAATTTACATTTTTAAGCCTAGCAAAGATCTAATAACATAACAGTCAGCATATGACCATGTACCTTAGAATGTAATTAATATTATGTAATATTTCTGGTTTGCTTTTTCAATGTACATCTTATTGACTAAAACCTAAAACTTAAACACATAAATAGAAAATTAACCAGATCGAAACAAAGGGATTTTTATATATATTCTAAAAATAATAGCGTAATAAGTGAATGAAAAATACTTATAAAATTGTCAAAAATATCTATTACCGTGTTGTTTAATTTTATTTGTCCGTTCAAATATATAAGAAACCTGACTATAATAAGTCTGTCGTTGAAGTTGGATAGTTGAAATTTTGATAAAGTGCTTTTTAATTTTTTTGAAATATAGAGCATAAAAATATATAACTAAGATGAGCAACCTCAAGAAAAAAATTAAATAAGAAAAACTTAAGACTAACATATATCTAACTTAAAGTAGGTATTCAAAATATATACCAATATACAGGTCCAATAAGCAGTTTCAAACGGATGTCCAAAGGTGGCGCAGTACCTGCGCTATCCGAATCACCTCTATGTTTGTAACAGGATTTTAAAATTAGTTTTTCGAGTTAAAATTTGTTGATAGTATTTTGTTGATCGTATTCAGTCAAATCTTGACTTATTTGAAAGTTTTTTGCACTTTAAAACAAAAGTCGAGTCTAAAGTATAGTTGAAATAAACTTATTTATTTTGAGTTTGAATAGAACGTCTTTGATAAAATAAAACAATTACCTAAATGTGGAGAAATCTATAATTTTTTAAATTTTGTAGTTGTAAAAAATTTTCAAGGAAGATTTAAAAATAAATTCCCAAAAATTTAGTTTTTCACCTATTTAAAAAACTTGCAAATATCATAATTTATTTAGTTTTCACATATTGCAGAGCCTATATGGGGTTTCGGATTCGGATAGCCCAGAGGGTTTAGCAAAATGTCAAATCAATATTCAATAACGCTTATAGAAAAATTAAAAATGTATGGAATTGACGTACGGTTAAGAAAAGTCACGTGACCTACAATCGAAAAACAAAAATTGACAGCCAATGTAGAATTGCTTAATTTAGGCAAACGAATTGAAAAGAGACAAATAATTATTTTCAATGGTATTTTCATACAAATGCGTAGTAAAGTGACGTTTCTGACAGTTGTCAACACGGCTATATTGGTCAATTTGACTGATGAAGCAATTACAACTATAGATATAGAGTCGCTTCAAAGCGATTGCCACTTTGCTGAGCCCCCAGGTACTGTTTTACCTCTAGACAACCGCGTGAGACCACCTATTTGGATAACCTGTATATTGATATACATTTTGAATGTTGGATCTATTTTCTTTTTTTGTTCTTTTTTTTAATATTTTTTTTTAATCTCCTAGCCTAACCTAATAATATTACGAGTCAGTATAGACCATCTTAGAATGTAATTAATATTATGTGAACATTTCTTGTATATTTTTCAATGTACATCTTATTGACTAAAATCTAAACCTAAAACACATAAATAGAAAATTAACCAGAACGAAGCAAAGAATTTTTTATATATATTCTAAAAATTAATAGCGTAATAAGTAAATGAAAAATACTTTTCAATAATCAAATTTTCAAATATCTTTAAACATGTTGTTTAATTTTGTTTATCCGTTCAAATATATAAGATAAAAACCTGACCATAATAAGTCTGCCATTGAAGTTGAATAGTTGAAATTTTGATAAAATGCTTTTTATTAATTTTGTTTTAAATATAGAGCATAAAAAATGCATGACTAGATAAGATGAGCAAAATCAAGAAAAAAAAAATTAAATGAGAAAAAGTTTAGACTAACATATTAAGGTTGGGGAAAAAGTTTCTTCGCATTTTTTAAGAAAATTCAAATCATTTTTTAATATAGTTTATTTACATTTAATTAAAGTATGTAGGTAACATTTTATTCGATAACTTTTTGCTATCTTGTAGGTAGGGGCATGATCCCATTGCTATAGAAATTTTGGGGATTCTGATCAAAAAACCGCGACAAGTAGTTTTAGCAGTCCTCTCGTAATGTTGCTCGCTGACACAGTCTAAAAAATTCTGAAGAGACCGAAACAGGTGGAAATCTGAAGGTGCAAGGTCAGGACTATACGGTGGATGCATTAACAACACCCAGCCAAACTCTCTTAATTTTTGCTGAGTGGCTAAAGATGTGTGAGGCCTAGCGTTATCATGATGAAAAACCACACCCCTTCTGTTGATAAATCCGGCCGCTTTCTCTCAACTTCTTGCTTTAATCTCATCAGTTGTTCGCAGTACAGTTCAGAATAGATGGTCCTGCCTGGTGGTAACAGCTCATAATGAATGCCCTTCTAATCCCACCACACACACAGCATCACCTTGTTGCGAGTTAACCCGGGTTTCCCCACAGTCTGTGAAGCCTGACCGACCTTTGACCACGACCTTTTCGCACGTTCTTGTCGTAGGTGATCCACTTTTCATCAACAATTATCAACTTCTTCAAAAATGGTTCGGTTTCATTACGTCGTATTAAGAATCACAAATGAGTACACTGTTCATTAGATTTCTTTCGGTGAGCTCGCGAGGTACCCAAATATCGAGCTTTTTGTGTACCCAGTTTTTTTCAAATGCGCCATAACTGTTTTGTGGTCAATTCCCAATTCTTCAGCTACGTTGTAACTACTGATATGCCGATCTTGCTCCACTTTTTCAAAAATGGCATCCATGTAATCCGTAATAGGGCGACTAGAGCGAGGTGCATCTTTGACATCAAAATTTCCGAATTGAAAACGCTTAAACCAAATTTGTGCTACTCTCACAGACACTGCACTAGATCCATAAATATGGCAATTTTTTTTCGCGGCTTGCGTTGCATTTTTACCTTTTTTGTAGTAAAATTTTAAAATGTATCGAATTTCTTCATTAGACTCAGTCATCTTCACAGTACGAAAAACAAATAACAATCACACATTTTCCTAATTTGAATTTGGAATTATCTTCTTTAAAATGTAAACTTTGAATGATACCAAAACCAGCCAGATACAAATAGTATAGCCAAAGAGATTTTATTACAAGTTCATGCATACTATAATGCGAAAAGACTTTTTCCCCAACCTATTATATCTAACTTAAAATAGGTATTTAAAATGTATACCAATATAGCAGGTCCAATAAGCAGTTTCAAACGGGTGGCCAGAGGTGGCGCAGTACCTGGATGTGATATCCGAATCACCTTTATGTATGTAACGCGATTTTATGATTAGATATTTTCAGTCAAATCTTATTTGATAGTTTTATGCAATTTATTTTTTTACTTAAATAAAGGAATAAGTGACTGTCAGACGTGACAAAAGTCGAGTCTAAAGTATAATTGAAATAAAGTCATTTGATTTTGAATAGAACTTTCATATAAACTAAAACAATAAGTTACATGTGGACAAATCTATGATTCTTTTCAAGTTGTAGTTGTGAAAATTATAGATGTAAAAATTTTCAAGGACCATTTAAAAATAAATCCCAAAATTTTTTAATTAAAATATCGTAATCTCTCTGTCTCTAAATTTTTCACACGTTTCGAATTCGGATAATTCTGGTACTACTCTACCTCTGGACACCCACGTGAGACCACCTATTTGCACAACCTATATATTGATATACATTTAAAATTTTTCTAAATTTTAAATCTATTTTATATTTTTTTTCTTTTTTTTTTTAAATTTTTTTTTACTTAAAACGTATTAACTAAAACTTATAAATATAATCCTAATCTATCAAAGCATATATATGTATTTTAATTGTATTTACGCCTTATATGGTCTAAGGTTGAGTTTCACTAATGTTGGGCCATAAGTTGTAGGTCATAATATCAATAAGATTATTTTTTGGTAATATAATAATTTAATTTTAAATTTAGCTCTTTCACTCTAATGATCAATAATAGTCTTTATTTATTTGAAACTCCATTCCGTGTAGCAGTATAACTCATAAAACTATGCGAAGAAAATATGTCGTGCCAAATACTCATAAGCGCCTATTATTAGACCAAAAAAAGGATATCTGTCTTGCATGTATGGACAGCGCCTCCCTGAGACAATGAATCTTATGGCGCACGGGAAAAATATTCGACCGTATGTTATAACTATGTAATATAAAGGGCCTCGTTAATCCGGACTCCCTTTTGTTCGGTGGTCGCAGTAATCCGACCGGGCAATGGGGTTCGCGGGGGAGATGGATAACTCCAATATCGGGTTTAATGCAAGCCGGAGATGGTTAGGCAAATTTACAAAGAGTTACATAAAGTTATTAGAGAAAAAAAATTAACAGCGGAACTGGTTTACAATGCTGACGAATCTGGTTTATACTGGCGATTATTGCCCGATCATACTTTTGCTTCTGGCAATGAGCAGTCGGCTTCCGAAAGAAAAGTGTTGAAGATGAGAGTGACATTCATGCCTTGTGCAAATGCGGCTGGAACTCATAAACTTCAATTGTGGTCGGAAAATCAAAAAACCCAGAAAATCAAATCGTGTTTGTTCTTTGTGTTTAAAACGGTTTAAAACGGAATTCGCTCCCGTGCTCTTCTTGGATAATTGTCCAGGGCATATATCAGCAGATGGATTTGTCCTTTTTGTTTGATGGATCAGAGCGTTATACAAAATGTGAAGTTGAATTACCGCAAATCACTTTTGGTTAACTGTCTTGCATTATGTTCTGAGAACCTCATAGACTCATTAAAATCGATATCTTTTTAGGACTCTTTACTCTAGGAGTTTTTCTAGAGTACAGTTACAAAGATATGAAGTGTTAGCTAATGAAGAGATTGTGCGAGCGGCAATATGTGAGAAGAGTGAGTAAGATGAGGACAATAGCGTTAAAGTTCTTGCCTCCGAAAAAGTTAGTAATTCAGAGGCAGTAGACACTTCTTTAAAATGGGCTGAAGATAACGAATTTGATAGCTACGAGGTTTTGATTCTCCGTCAACTTAGAGGCCGGGCTTTTGAAATAAAGTGCAAAAATTGTAACAGAAGAATATTACAGACTTTTTCAAGAAGAATTAAGTAATGTTTTATTTTAACTTCCTATTTTTGTCTTTATGCTTTAATTTAAAAATTATTAAAGAAGCTATGGTTAAACTGTGTTTTTTTTTAATAATTTTTTTTTGTTTTTTTTTTTTTTTGTATATTCTACACATCGGACGTCTCGATAATCCGGAAACTGTCTTTTTTTTTGCCTCTCCGGATTAACGAGGCCTTACTGTACTTTCTGTAGTAAACGTGTTAAAATTAGTAGTGGAAATGTATGTTATAATATTAAATATTATAAATGTCTACTTAAAACGCACATCTAGCTTATACCTAATGACCCTAATCTTTTTTATAAAAAATCTGATAAAATATCAAAGGAGGAGGTTAAAATTTTGATTGTATGATTTGTTTAAATAGTTATCAAACGTTTGTAAATTCATAAAAAATTAAAAGATAAATAAAATAAATTATATCTTAGATGGTAGCATAAAAAACTGTAATAATTAATCCAAGAAAGTTTTGCTCGCATAACAAAAATAATTATATAAAATCGACATCGTACCATCTTCAAATTTGAAAGTACTAAACAGAAGAGTATTATTGACTTTTCCAAGAAAAATTGACTAATGTTTTATTTCAACTGCCTATTTTTGTCTTTATGCTTTAATTTAAAAATTGATTACAGAAACTATGGTAAAACATCAGTTTTATTACTATTAAATATGGCATACTGTAATCCGGACGGCTCGATAATCCGGAAACTGTCTTTTTTTTGTCCTCTCCGGATTAACGAGGCCCTACTGTACTCTCTGTAGCAAACGCGTTAAAATTAGTAGATACCAAGAGAAGTGGAAATGTATGTTATAATATTAAATATTATAAAAGTCCACTCAAAACGTACATCTAACTTATAACTAATGACACTAATCTTTTTTTTTTAATCTGATAAAAAATCAGAGGAGGAGATTAAATTTTTTAATGTATAATTTGTTTAAATAGTTATCAAACGTTTGTAAATTAAATAAATTAAATCTTAGATGGTAGCATAGAAATCTTTAAAAAATTAATCTAAGAAAGTTTTGTACGCATAACAAAATTAATTATATACAAATCGTCACACAAACAATTGTCAAATGTTTTTTTGTTATTAAATCTTCTGATGTATTTAATTTAAATTATATTCGTAGTTAACTTTCGGTACTTTAAAATATAATTAGTATGTATAAAAAATGGGTTGCACTCTGGGAGTTCCGGCAGAAGTGAAAACTTGAATATTAACGTTATGCATTTTTGAATATTCCTAAAGAACAAAATTAAAAAAAACCGAACTGTATTATTGAGATCTGACGCTTAATTTTTGATCTTTTAATTTTGAACATTTTTTATTCATCCCAAGAAAAAGTACACAATTGCAAAACGCCGCTAAAGAAGTTTTCACTTCAAAAATATTAATTTTGTAAATTACGCTACAGTGTAACAACTAATTAAAAGAGCTAAAAGTAGAATCAAAAAGAGAAATATAAAATAAAAATATAGTTGTATATACGGGTCCTTCATCCTAACTTGCAGTAAAATAATATCGGAGCAAATGATTAAGTTTTGAGTACCTGGCATTTAGAAGAATTGATCAATACCTGCAACAAAAAAATCAACCACTGTTACAACATCCTAGGTACAACAGTATTATTATAGGAATAAGAAATTTAAAGTTCCTTACGTTCTTCCGCCAATTTCGCATTTACCCCATCCACCAACTCTTTGGCTGATATTTTCCCATTACAGAACAGCTGGCTAACTATTTCCGCCAAAATCATAAATAGTTTAGGCCTGAAAAATAATTACAATATTTTTTAGCCGATTATGAAGTGCAATAGGTAATATAAATGATAAAGTATAAATCATAAATATTTACCTGATTTGACGGCGCTTGCGCGAAGGAAGGCGGTATGTCATGATTACAGATTGATATATCATTTTCGTTATTACATCGACTTCTTCGTCAGTAAATTTAAATTTTCTAAAACAAAAAAAAAATTTGATATACTTATTTAATTTAACTTTATTTAATATTTTAACATTGATGTTTTATTTACGTTGCATTTTCGCTGGTTCGGTGCATAGGCAATATGAAAGATGACGCGTCGATGTACCGACGGCTCATGATGATTGTACCTAAAAAATAAATCATAGTGTTTTTTAGTGGCATTTTTATTTTTATAATAATTCACATTACCAAAATAAAGAGAACGTGATTTGACATGATGATGGGAAAAATAATAAAATTTATTATTTGTTTTGTACCTTATAGGAATGTCATTTTATTTAATTAAACTTTTTACCCCACCAACTACGATTGACAAGATGGCAAACTTAATATTAAAACTACTCTAATGCCTTTTAGTTCTTTTGTACCTTACGGGTATACCGTTTTATTTAATTGATTCATTACATCACAAAATGGCGGATTTTATCTCTTTCTAATATTTGCGCATGTGCAAACGGCTAAATATGAACCTAACTAAGATGGCCGCTCGCTTATATATTCCCGATAATTATTTTCTGTAGGGCGGCACCCAACTATGGGGGATAAGATGGCAAATAAACTTAATATTAAAACTATTCTAATGCCTTTTAGTTGTTTTGTATCTTTCGGGTATACCGTTTTATTTAATTGATTCATTACATTACAAAATGGCGGATTGTATCTCCTTCTAATGTTTGCGCATGTGCAAACAGCTAAATGTGAGCTTAAATAAGATGGCCGCTCGCTTATATATTCCCGATAATTATTTTCTGTAGGGCGGCACCCAACTATGGGGGATAAGATGGCAAATAAACTTAATATTAAAACTATTCTAATGCCTTTTAGTTGTTTTGTATCTTTCGGGTATACCGTTTTATTTAATTGATTCATTACATTACAAAATGGCGGATTGTATCTCCTTCTAATGTTTGCGCATGTGCAAACAGCTAAATGTGAGCTTAAATAAGATGGCCGCTCGCTTATATATTCCCGATAATTATTTTCTGTAGGGCGGCACCCAACTATGGGGGATAAGATGGCAAATAAACTTAATATTAAAACTATTCTAATGCCTTTTAGTTGTTTTGTATCTTTCGGGTATACCGTTTTATTTAATTGATTCATTACATTACAAAATGGCGGATTGTATCTCCTTCTAATGTTTGCGCATGTGCAAACAGCTAAATGTGAGCTTAAATAAGATGGCCGCTCGCTTATATACTCCCGATAATTATTTTCTGTAGGGCGGCACCCAACTATGGGGGATAAGATGGCAAATAAACTTAATATTAAAACTATTCTAATGCCTTTTAGTTGTTTTGTACCTTACGTGTATACCGTTTTATTCAATCTTTTCATTATATCACAAAATGGCGGATTGTATCTCCTACTACTGTTTGCGCATGTGCACAAAAAAATGTGAAGCTAACCAAGATGGCCGCTCGCTTATATATTCTCGATAATTATTTTCTGTAGGGCGGCACCCAACTATGGGGGATAAGATGGCAAATAAACTTAATATTAAAACTATTCTAATGCCTTTTAGTTGTTTTGCACCTTACGTGTATACCGTTTTATTCAATCTTTTCATTATATCACAAAATGGCGGATTGTATCTCCTACTACTGTTTGCGCATGTGCACAGAAAAATGTGAAGCTTACCAAGATGGCCGCTCGCTTATATATTCTCGATAATTATTTTCTGTAGGGCGGCACCCAACTATGGGGGATAAGATGGCAAATAAACTTAATATTAAAACTATTCTAATGCCTTTTAGTTGTTTTGTACCTTACGTGTATACCGTTTTATTTAATTGATTCATTACATCACAAAATGGCGGATTTTATCTCTTTCTAATATTTGCGCATGTGCAAACGGCTAAATATGAACCTAACTAAGATGGCCGCTCGCTTATATATTCCCGATAATTATTTTCTGTAGGGCGGCACCCAACTATGGGGGATAAGATGGCAAATAAACTTAATATTAAAACTATTCTAATGCCTTTTAGTTGTTTTGTATCTTTCGGGTATACCGTTTTATTTAATTGATTCATTACATTACAAAATGGCGGATTGTATCTCCTTCTAATGTTTGCGCATGTGCAAACAGCTAAATGTGAGCTTAAATAAGATGGCCGCTCGCTTATATATTCCCGATAATTATTTTCTGTAGGGCGGCACCCAACTATGGGGGATAAGATGGCAAATAAACTTAATATTAAAACTATTCTAATGCCTTTTAGTTGTTTTGTACCTTACGTGTATACCGTTTTATTCAATCTTTTCATTATATCACAAAATGGCGGATTGTATCTCCTACTACTGTTTGCGCATGTGCACAAAAAAATGTGAAGCTAACCAAGATGGCCGCTCGCTTATATATTCTCGATAATTATTTTCTGTAGGGCGGCACCCAACTATGGGGGATAAGATGGCAAATAAACTTAATATTAAAACTATTCTAATGCCTTTTAGTTGTTTTGCACCTTACGTGTATACCGTTTTATTCAATCTTTTCATTATATCACAAAATGGCGGATTGTATCTCCTACTACTGTTTGCGCATGTGCACAGAAAAATGTGAAGCTTACCAAGATGGCCGCTCGCTTATATATTCTCGATAATTATTTTCTGTAGGGCGGCACCCAACTATGGGGGATAAGATGGCAAATAAACTTAATATTAAAACTATTCTAATGCCTTTTAGTTGTTTTGTACCTTACGTGTATACCGTTTTATTTAATTGATTCATTACATCACAAAATGGCGGATTTTATCTCTTTCTAATATTTGCGCATGTGCAAACGGCTAAATATGAACCTAACTAAGATGGCCGCTCGCTTATATATTCCCGATAATTATTTTCTGTAGGGCGGCACCCAACTATGGGGGATAAGATGGCAAATAAACTTAATATTAAAACTATTCTAATGCCTTTTAGTTGTTTTGTATCTTTCGGGTATACCGTTTTATTTAATTGATTCATTACATTACAAAATGGCGGATTGTATCTCCTTCTAATGTTTGCGCATGTGCAAACAGCTAAATGTGAGCTTAAATAAGATGGCCGCTCGCTTATATATTCCCGATAATTATTTTCTGTAGGGCGGCACCCAACTATGGGGGATAAGATGGCAAATAAACTTAATATTAAAACTATTCTAATGCCTTTTAGTTGTTTTGTATCTTTCGGGTATACCGTTTTATTTAATTGATTCATTACATTACAAAATGGCGGATTGTATCTCCTTCTAATGTTTGCGCATGTGCAAACAGCTAAATGTGAGCTTAAATAAGATGGCCGCTCGCTTATATATTCCCGATAATTATTTTCTGTAGGGCGGCACCCAACTATGGGGGATAAGATGGCAAATAAACTTAATATTAAAACTATTCTAATGCCTTTTAGTTGTTTTGTATCTTTCGGGTATACCGTTTTATTTAATTGATTCATTACATTACAAAATGGCGGATTGTATCTCCTTCTAATGTTTGCGCATGTGCAAACAGCTAAATGTGAGCTTAAATAAGATGGCCGCTCGCTTATATATTCCCGATAATTATTTTCTGTAGGGCGGCACCCAACTATGGGGGATAAGATGGCAAATAAACTTAATATTAAAACTATTCTAATGCCTTTTAGTTGTTTTGTATCTTTCGGGTATACCGTTTTATTTAATTGATTCATTACATTACAAAATGGCGGATTGTATCTCCTTCTAATGTTTGCGCATGTGCAAACAGCTAAATGTGAGCTTAAATAAGATGGCCGCTCGCTTATATATTCCCGATAATTATTTTCTGTAGGGCGGCACCCAACTATGGGGGATAAGATGGCAAATAAACTTAATATTAAAACTATTCTAATGCCTTTTAGTTGTTTTGTACCTTACGTGTATACCGTTTTATTCAATCTTTTCATTATATCACAAAATGGCGGATTGTATCTCCTACTACTGTTTGCGCATGTGCACAAAAAAATGTGAAGCTAACCAAGATGGCCGCTCGCTTATATATTCTCGATAATTATTTTCTGTAGGGCGGCACCCAACTATGGGGGATAAGATGGCAAATAAACTTAATATTAAAACTATTCTAATGCCTTTTAGTTGTTTTGCACCTTACGTGTATACCGTTTTATTCAATCTTTTCATTATATCACAAAATGGCGGATTGTATCTCCTACTACTGTTTGCGCATGTGCACAGAAAAATGTGAAGCTTACCAAGATGGCCGCTCGCTTATATATTCTCGATAATTATTTTCTGTAGGGCGGCACCCAACTATGGGGGATAAGATGGCAAATAAACTTAATATTAAAATTATTCTAACGCCTTTTAGTTGTTTTGTACCTTACGTGTATACCGTTTTATTCAATCTTTTCATTATATCACAAAATGGCGGATTGTATCTCCTACTACTGTTTGCGCATGTGCACAGAAAAATGTGAAGCTTACCAAGATGGCCGCTCGCTTATATATTCTCGATAATTATTTTCTGTAGGGCGGCACCCAACTATGGGGGATAAGATGGCAAATAAACTTAATATTAAAACTATTCTAATGCCTTTTAGTTGTTTTGTACCTTACGTGTATACCGTTTTATTCAATCTTTTCATTATATCACAAAATGGCGGATTGTATCTCCTACTACTGTTTGCGCATGTGCACAGAAAAATGTGAAGCTTACCAAGATGGCCGCTCGCTTATATATTCTCGATAATTATTTTCTGTAGGGCGGCACCCAACTATGGGGGATAAGATGGCAAATAAACTTAATATTAAAATTATTCTAACGCCTTTTAATTGTTTTGTACTTTACAGGTATACCGTTTTATTTAATATTTTCATTATAACACAAAATGGCGGATAGTATCTCCTACTAATGTTTGCGCATGTGTAATTGTTCGTTTATTGATTTTTACAAGGAAGGCTATCTAATAATATTTTAATCTGATATATTAATATTATAAATTAAATATCGTTCAGTATTTTATTTAAAAAATTATTAATGGTTGATGAATAATTAAAAGCTCTAAAAATAATAAGATTGTACAATTAATTTTAATATTGGTGCAAATAATTAAATACTACTTTATACTCAAGATGTTTTAATGAATTTAAAAACTGCTGTATTGTGTGAACTCTTACCTGTATAGGCAATCTCTATGACACAAGTATATCACACACTGAACCGCAATCCGTACAAGTTAGTCGGACGAGTGCTCGACCCCGAATGCGCAGAAAAAGGTGTTGCCCGGGACCTACTCGAGCTAAAGCTCAACCGCTGTGCGCAAGTTAGGTGGGGCGTGGGGTAAGGGGTGACCTAGATTAGTCCTTCGGTGCCTGGGAGAACTTCAGCGCAACAACTGTGCGCAGATCGATATCGGATGACGCCGAGGTGACACGACCGGGTCACGCATAGGGTTGCCGAATTCGTTTTACTTTTAATAATATTATTATTTGAAAGATACGTATTAAAGAACTAGCACTCCCTTCCGGGATAAGAAGTATAATTCCAGCTTATAAAATATTTGTATTCAATATTTTATTTAACTTTGGACTTTATACTATTATAGTAAGTAAAAATAAACTACTGAACGCGTGTAAGCGCATGACAATTAGAAAGGCTAATTCTTTTTTGAATTGTATTTACGATTCAAAAAGGAAAAGTACTTTTGAAAGAAAAGACAATCAACTAGGAAAGTCGGGCAAAACATAAAGGGAATAGTCGGGTTTCTACGTGAAATGTGTTTTATGAAATGAGGCTTTCGATCTGGGAATCATAATAACAATTTATATGGTTTAGTCACATTATTAGATTTCAATATTACATTTAAAATAAAAAAATAGGATTTTATGTGCTTAGCAACATTCAGTTTTATTTTTATAGATTATTTTTAAAACCTTCCGTATCGACTCGAATGAGAAAGAGTTCTTCCAGTAAAGATTTTGAAGTGGCAAGAAAAGTAAAACGGAACTTTAATCTGTATAAAAGTAATAAAAAAGTGCAAAAATATATTAACAATGAACTAAATAATTCATAAAAATACTTTTTTTTCGATTACCCGTTACGGGAAAAGCAAAGCAGAAACATTATACCTACAGACAATACGATTAAAAATTGTCTTAAAGTTACTTTTTAAAAAGGTGGCAACCCTAGATAGGCACAAGTCCTTTGTTCATTCCGAGGCGGTGCCCTACAAGTGTAATTTCCGAACAAACCTATGTAATCTACGAAGTTAAAGCTTTTGGTGAGCTGTATAAGCTTTAAATATATTTTAAATTGTGTTTTTGGATGTATTTTATAAGATAAAGTGGTTTTTAACTGATGTCTATTTATAAATATGAGCCCAGCCTCCGCAGCCCGGATATTGCGACAATCGATTTCAATGCAGATATTGGGAGGTAGATGTGGGAGGGGTGCCCTCTGATGCAATGTGCATCTACCCTGCGCAGTGGAACTGCACCCATTTATTACTGAGATTCCACTTGTTGATATCGCTTGTGTCGCTTGCTTACTAACAAGTCGTTTTGAAGAAACAAGAAAACCTAGTGGAACTTTATCGAGATATATATTGCGATAACCCTTTGGATTGCTTTCCTGGCTGATTTTATAAAATCTAATGGATAACATTAAGAAGGTGTATCGGTTCGTGAAGGATATTTTCGTGGAGATGTACACCGTCTTGTCTACGTTTGCTGGATATCTCTTCCAAGATAATGGGCTACATGAACGAGTGGAAAATAGATTTACTTCGCATTCACACTATGTTTATAGAAACGATGAATTCCTGAACCTGAATTATACAGAAATAGAGCCTTACACGGACTATTCAATGGAGGATTTCAAATGGAGGTTTACAGATCCGGATGATTCGATAAACAAAAAGAAAATGAGTGTTAAGGCAAAAAAAATAAAGAAACGTAAAAACAAGAAGAACAGGAAGGAAAAACTTCTTCAGTCTTAAATATATAAATTACACGAAAGTTGTCTATGCCTATTGTAACAGGCTAAACTATTAAGATTTCAAAACTTAGTATGAGAGTCTTCATTAAACTTCATGGAGTATTCTTACCTTCAAACATTATTTTAAATGATATTTAATGTAATTACTATTTAAATATAATCATAGATTAATATTATTATGTATTTTAGGCTAATGTTTATATTGTAATATTGCTAAAAAATAAATAAATAAACAAAACTACCTGCTTCCCAACTCCTACTCCCATTCCTTCCTACTCTCTTAAATTTTTACGTGTATGTGTATTATTAAGCTTATGGATATGTATTATTGTTAAGAAAATAATAAGATGAATAAATAAACAAAACTACCTGCCTCCCAACTCCTGCTCCTAGTCCTTCTAACTCTTCCAAGTATTTTACTTCAAATCGGTAGGTTTAAAAATTAATATATTCATTACCCAGTCATCTTTTCACATAACATTATGATAAATCGTACTTGTAACAATAGTCATTATTTTAAACTTAAATTAACATTGTAGTGATGAAAAATATTTAAATGTTTCTTGTTTAATGCAAATATTGTAGCATTAGCGAATTATAATGAAAAAAAATTTGTTTTAATGTACCTATGAAAAGCGATGGATGCTCATGTTTTAATATTATAGACTATTAATGAATATTTACTTACTAGTTTATAAGAATGTATTATGTATTTTACGATAATTGTAATACGAAGATTATCGTATGTATCTATAATGTATCGTTATAATAAATATATTCAAATTTCATCATCAACCTGATTTTATTATTTTGCTACAAAAGAAGCTGCCATTTGTACCTTACGAGTCACTACTTAGCACTGTGAAAATATCGATATTTATTATTAATATTTTTTGGACGATAAAGCTATAGTTCGATAATGAAATATAAATTATGTTAAAAAGAAATATAACTTTTCTAAATATATACCTGTGACAACTATGAAATAAAAATGACTATAATCTATATATACCTGGTCCCCTGTTGTTGCTAGCGTACTCTTTGGTTAACATGCGATACGAAAGTTTATCCGTTGGTAAACAGCAGTAGAGCCCAAGTAGAGCCTTAAGTGGTGGCAGAAGCGGGCGACCATTGGCGGCGCCTCCGTCAGAGGAACGCCGAGAGAGGGCGCCATAAGCGAAGCGAACGAGGGTGTTGAAAGTTTCCTTTCGTCGTCGCTGTGGCGGGGTGTACAAGACTACGAACACTACTGGATGATCGATAAATGGCGGTGTTACCATCTAAAAAGAGTTCAACGCTACGATCACCTATCTCCAATAATCTAAGTTGCTCGAGAATGGAGACATGTTTCAAAATGGATGGAATGGGTGGTTTTTAATAAAAATATAAATTATTAGTATATGCCCGAGACTTCGTTCACGGAAACTTTTGTAATAGAGTAGAGTGAACGACAAGTATGTGTGTCCAATAATTCATTTAAATCCTTTGACCGGTTTTGTGTATTTTATATTCTCTCTTTTGCTTTTTCGGGTAAAAAGTAAATGATATGTTATAAAGAATATGTGTGCAAAATTTAATCGAAAATCGTTCAGTTGTTTTAGTGTGACTGAGTAACAAACATTCCAATATTACTTTTATCCGAACAAATCATTAAAATTCTTAATTTTCAAAATATGAAAAAGATATTTAAATAAGTAACCAATTATTATTGTATAGTAATATATACATAAATTTTAACTATTAAAATAAAAATTTAAATTACCTCCGACTGTAACTCTAATTTAATGCAGTCACTAAGTATCGATACCCACGCGACATCGATTTAGAAGAATCGATATTAACTTGTATAAGTCGATTTTTTGTGTTGTTGTTAGCGACTTATAAAAACAGCAGACAATTAAGACTTAACAAATACATAATGATACATAAAATATAAACTTATTCGTACTTTAAAAAAGTTTAGCACTCGATTCTATTCGATACCTGATATCGAAAGAAAGATATCGAGAAATACTGTTTATCACTACTCGGTGTAAACAATGTCAGTGACCAGATAATCACAAATTATAGAACCATCTAGATAATTACCTTTCAAACAAATAAAACTTCATCACAATCAGTTCATCTTGGCCGCTGCGATGCCACAGACAGGCACATTTATACACTCGTCAAAAGTTATAACGTCGCTGTAGCGTCTGTCGCGGGAGAAAGTATTATATGACTTAACACACTTTTGACTTAAAAAATCTCGATGTTTTCGATTTTAGTAATATTTGAGTATATTCTACCTATACACATTATTGATATGTGTACCAAATATTTTTGTAATATAATCACTAGTTAAAGATTTATGGGACTTTTCGACAACCGGTTAGCATGCAGCACTTCAAAGCCGATTATAGTCATAAAATTATATATTAAAATAGTTAAACTAATGGATTTATTACTTAATTTACTGAGCTTTATTATTGTATTTTCGGAAACGAAAAAAATTTTTTATTTCTAAAAAAAATGCTTATTCCTTGTTTTTCACAAAGTTAGACCATTTCGATATTTTTTACTTTTTTATGTCATCATCATCACGACCCAGCATTGGCGCACTGCTGAGCCGGGTCTCCTCCTCAGAATGAGGAGGGTATTAGGCCATAGTCCACAACGCTGGCCCAGTGCGGGTTGGCAGACTTCACACATATTTGAGAACATGGAGAACTCTCAGAAGTGCAGGTTTCCTCACGATGTTTTCCTTCACCGTTAAAGCAGCGTTTTTTTTATGTAAATAGCTAGTATCGTATAAAAACATTCTTGCCAACTTTTATAATGGACTTGGAAGTTCATTAGGAGCTAGACTGAAAATACTGCCGACTGACTGAACGCCACCCGTTCTGCGCCGCGCTTGATGCCCGCCATTTGTGTTTACTAAAATCGAAAACATCGAGTTTTTTACCTGTCCGCTTCGCGTGTAGTTCAGGCGTTGGATTCACGATCGATAGGTAGTGGGTTCAATCCCAGTCATTGCACTAGTGCCGTGGCCCACTCCTAACACAAGCATATTTAGCTTAATTGGAGGGGTTAAGGAATACTAGTAGTTTGTGATCCATACTGTCTCAGCGGGCAAAAAAAGAAAGGAAGACCTTGCAACAGATGGGAGGATGAAATTAAACGCACAGCGGGTTTGTATCCAAACAGGATACAAATAGCGCGATATGGAGGAGGCCTTTACGTATAGAGGGCTTCTTAAAGAATAATTTCACTATATTATTAACGTATCTAAAATATGTTATAAAACTGTAACTACTCTAACTATTTAATATTAAACTACTAAATTTCTTTGATACTAACAAAACTATTTAACTATGTAAACTAGGATTTTCTGGAAGAAATAAAAGGCTTTTATTATTATTTTATTTTTATAAATTTATTTATATGTTACAGCCAAAGTAATAATAAAAAAAGTAATGTACATGCGATCTAGCTAGTATATAAAATGTCTATCCAATTTAGACAAAGTGATAATTGATACAAAATTATTCAAATGTTCTGTTATTTATATAATATCTAGTCCCACTTAGCTACAGTTATAAATTGAAATAAATAGGTTTATAATGAATAGTGAATTGATAGCTATTTACGAGTCACTGGCATACATTTCATCTTATGCTGGAAGTAATTTTGTTATTCTGTATGACTCAAAAAGTGCTCGAGTATTCAAGAATAGCTTACGATATAGTTTTTGGAGTCCATAAGTAATTTTCAAAACGCTCACACATTGGAATCATGGGCAACGAGGTAGCTGACTTAGCAGCAAAACAGGCTATTACTGACGGAATTCCCTACCAGTGTATATCTATGTATAGTGATTTTTTAAACAATTTTAGACAAAGGTGTAGGCTTGATTAACAAGAGTATTTTGATGAGCGTTCACGAACCAAAGGTATTTGGTACAAAACAATTGTAACCTAGCTCCCTCGGTGCCCCTGGTTTACAAGTTAAAATGGAGTAGGCAAATTATAATTTTGCATTATAATTCTGTTAAGACTTCGTTCCGGGCACATTCCATCTAATAAGTTTACTTTCATAATGCGTAAGTCAGTCACTAACAAGTGTTTGAGTTGCAATTGCTTAGAAGACATATATCACCTTCTGATGGAATGTACTCGGAACCAACCGTAATAGTGATTTAGCTAATTAGCGAGATTAATTCTGAAAATGTTCGTAACATAATAACATAACATCTAAGTGAAAGCATTAAGTTAAATTAGAATTTATGTGATAAGTCTGTACGGGGGTGACATAGTCAACTTATGATTAAAGCCCTTTTGACAATATAAAGAATTAAAAAAAGTCTACACTTTTTATACATACACCTACACACACACGGGCGCGCGCACACACACACACACGCATGCACACACACGTGTCAACATGTTCACAAAATATGAAGTTGGAACTAAATCGGACTAATAAGCTGTATTTACTTTTTTATCTTCATTTCTTCTCTAATACTATATGTAAAAAGCATTAAGTTTTCCTATATAAAAACTCCTGTAATGGAAGATCGAGACCTCCTGAGACAGGTATTGTCATACTTACTAGGAGGTCTCAACCTTTATATGTTATAATGTATATCTGGAAGCGAAATAAACATTTTTTATTTCATTTCATTTATCAACAAATTTCATATTGGTTGTAACATATAGATACTGTATACATTTTCTTACTAAATTTCTATACTAAAAACGTCCAGTAAAACTAAATAGTAGATATTAATTAAGCAACAAGCTTACTACACACACTGACGGATATGGTAATATCCTACTAATATTATAAACACAAAAATTTCTAAGAATCAAAAGGCATCCATACATTCTTACAAACTTTCGCGTTTATAATATTAGTAGGATTTAAGTAATAATATTTAAAAACTATTTCGTTGTTGACACTAATTCTTAAGTAATAATTAAAATGTTAAACTAAAATATCTATCAAATCTTATGTTATAAAACATAAAACAAATATAACGTAAAAATTAACTTATAGTACAACTGATAGTATTTCCTCGTTAAATAACAATATTCAAGAACTATTTCGCCACTAATAATATAATAAAAACCTTGAGAATTATTGCTCGGCTTGATGGAGACGACGTTGGATATAGCGTCGCGTCCTTTCAGAACGACTATAACGTCGCCTCTTACGAACGTACATATATATAGTACAGCCAACAAAAGTAGGGAAAAGAATCATATTATAAACTCCTACCCAGACACAGATTTTTAGTAATACAAGTATATTATACATCTTTTATCCGATCCGATTTCCAATTAAGCAAATGTTCAAAATGGTAAATATTCCCGCCGAGCGCCTGCAGTACCTGAAAAAAAAATATTTGTATCGCTTCCGTAATAATTATAACTAAGCATAAAAGGAGGCACAATTTTTTAATAACTATTTTATTGAATCTGAAGCTTGATAACACTACTACTATTTTTTTATTTTGCTATTGTGTTAGCAGCGCTGTTTATGAAGTAGTATTAGCGGGTAGATCGTTTTATGTAATGACAAGTACCGTTAGTGCGATAGATTAGAGTCAGTCTCTCTGGTGTTTTCGCGCAGTGTACGTGAAAGTATTGTTGTGTTAGGCCTCCCTTATCGAGGAGCATGTGAGTAATGTACTTTATTATTTTAATATTAGGTAGCGGTAGGAGCGGTGGAGGTGAGATTTTGTGTATAGTAGAAGACGTCTTTAAACCTGCTCATGGGCCTCAAGCCGCAGGCAATGCTCGGCTTTCATCTAGATTATATGTTGTTGTTTGAGTGTTACTGCGCAGTATAGCTATCATATGCTTAGCACTTGTTAGACTTACGGCTGAAATTATGGAAAATATGTATTGAAAATACGTTCCAAATTAATAAAAAGTTTTGATTGAGATTGATTAATTTCATCGTTCCCGTTAGACCAGTAGTTGGTATAACAAGTTTATATTTGTTCCGAATATAAGGTACATATTGTACTTGAGGATTTGCATCCTAGTTTATAGCGAAGCGAGAGCATAGGGTAGTTATCGCGAGTTTAAAATTAATCTAACAACAGGATCAGTTCCGTCTGGACATAATATAAGCGAAAAACATTGTCTAACTAAGACTATTATATACAAAATTTTATATAGAGAAGAGATTTGATTTTTTGTATGTTTGTTTGTTACTAATAGGCTCAAAAATTGATGTTGATTCTTTTATTGATAGGAAGTTACATCCCTTTCGGTTAACATAGTCTATGTGATGTTGCCATAAATATCATAATTAAAAAGATTTGTTCATTTAGATGTTATAAATTAGACTTTAATATTTTTTCCTTTAAAATTATTATGTTGTCGATGTAAATAACGACCCGGTCTCGGCCTTCTTCGGAAGGTAAAAAATTAACAAGGTCATTTTATTTTAAGTAATAAAAACGAAGACATGCTGGTATCCTAGTGCGAGAGAAGGAGGTAGGCGTAGTGACGCCGCCTTCTACCCGATCGACCTTTACGGATCTGGTCCGCGGCTTCCTTCAACAAGATCACCGACTTATAGAAGGCCATTGCCAACTGCAGCGTGCCTGAGCATGAAGATACTTTATAACCTGGACTAACAAAATATAGGATACTTTTTATCCCGGTAAACAGCACAGTTCCTTTGGGATTGAGTGTTATTAGTGGTGCATACACAGCTTCATGTATTTAAGTAGTATAGACTTTAAATATGCAGTCATCAAAATAAAATAAGAAATATTAGGAAGGTCAAACTCAACTTCAACTGTTTAAAAACATTTTTAACAATAAATTTAACCAATGCCAAACTCTAAGAAATACACTAAATGGTAGAAAATAATTATCTTATCTATTAAGCTCACTTTACTAGGAAAATAATATATAATAATTGTTATTTTTGAAGTCGGTGATGAAGTCATAAGTATTTATTTAAATTTTCATCGTAATAGTCGCTTAAGTTTCTTAACTATATTATAACTGTCTGTAGTTTCCCTCATCAGTACCACTTCATCAAATGATAAATTATGAATGCAAATTTTTGAAACTCTCTTGAGGAGTTCTCTCATTTCACACAACACAGGTCTACGTTAGCCACATTAAATGTGCTACGAATTTCGTAGACATTTCGTAGACACCAGCAGACTTACAGAGATACGAAATATTCTTGACAGAATTATATTGATAAAAATATTGACAAAAATATCCATCATTTTAGTAAAATAATTTTACTGAAATAATTTAGCTCTAGCTTTTTTATATTCATTTTTCAACACACTTGCTCGTAAGTGGCGTTTATTTCACTGTTACTGTAAACATAAACAGCTCCATAACATACTTGCGCGCGTTTACTTTACATTACAGCACTAGTGCATTAAATAAACGATCCGCGTGACTTTGTCTGAGTGATGCTCAGCATATTGACAAATTCTTTTGTACTCCTGTGTACGTATGCTTTGTATGTATATATGTTTATTTATATGGTAGCTTTTATGTATGTATATATATATGTCGGTAGGATATAGATGGATGGCCTATCTCAAAAGCTATACGGGCAGGATATAATTAAACATTACTATCACGAACTATTCTGATAAGAACTATTATAACAGGAATCCACGCAGTGCCTTGGAATTGTGACCAAGGTGTAGGCTTAAGGATATCCTTTAAATGATCATAACACTCACCTCCACTGCTTAGTTTCACTGTTTAATCTTAAGATTAGACTAACATTAACCTAACCTAACACAAGGCTAACCTAACCTAAACCTAACTCACACCTCCGACATATATATATACTAAAAATAAGAATCCCTGTGGTTTCATTGCATCCACATGATTCGCATTCATTTAAATTTTCATACTAATGCTTCCTCAGCTTTCATTAGTTCCACTTTACCAATTGATTAAATCTGAATCCAATACTTTAAACCCTTTTAAAAATATAAAAACTACTACATGCGCGCCTAAAAGATTTGAAGAGTTTTTCCAATTCTATAAGAATCCCATCATCCGAACAGGATTTTGAAAAAAATCATAAATGTCGGAATTCTAACAGACATTAAAAATAAAATACAGCCGAATTGATTAATAGATTTTTGAAGTCTGTTGCAAATTTCATTCATATCCCTTTAGCACTTTTTGTTAGAAATACAACCGTTTATCCCAATGGAACTTTGGTTTTTTCTGAGATCTAAGTATTCTTATCTTTATCTTATATATCAATTCAAGTTACAAATTATGCTATTCACCTACAAAAATTCATTAATATCCCTTTAGCTTTTCTTGTAAGAATAATAATCGTTTATCCCTCTGGTTTGTTCTGGGATAAAAGTATCCTATGTTCTAATTAAGTTACAAAATAAATGTGTACTAAATTTCATTCGTATTTGTTAAGCTGTTCTTTTAACAAACAAACAGATAAAAAATTAAAAACTGTTTTTCTATTATCTACTATTCTCAATGGTCTAAATCTCTAATATACAGCATGTCTACGATTTTAAAATAAATATAGATTGTAATGAAGTGGGTTTTGGTTACGAGTTTTTAAATATTAGTAAATAAGTCAAATATTTTGTATGAGAAGAAAAGATTAAGAAGAAGTTAGATATAGAAGTTAGATTGCGTAATTCTTTTTATTTTATGTAATTATGATCCATGATAAAGTGTAATTATTGTAACTATATTAAACAGAAGAAGTACCATTCCTTGAAATACATGCCAACTTTTTAACTATAATTTAAACTTCAACATAAAACCAATAAAAATCTAATAAATTATTACTAATAGTTACTTACTGCAATAAGCGTAGGCTCTTCTTTGTAATCAGTATATGAAATTCCCAAAGGTTTAAATCCCAAAATAATCGGTACTATATCATGTGAATAACTCAAAGTTTTTAAATGTAACAATATTTCAAATTGAATTGACCTTCCGTTGGTATGCGATTAGATGCACCAGCGCGTCGAACTCGTGTGCAGCATACAGCCTCGGACAGGCGAATGAGATTCTGAATAACTTTAAGTAACGTTCACATTAATAACGTCCACATATCGATTATAAACTTTTTATTTCTAGTTGTTAAAAAATTTAATAATTGTCATCAATTTAAAACCACTGCAACCATTTTCCTAATTTCCTGTTGTATTTTTATACATTTATCAGCTTTTATTGTGGTACTTCTATTCGACGAGAAAGGTGTTCTAACTTCTAAAGTAGCCGTGTACCAAATTTTATTCAAATCGGTTCTACCGTTTTAACGTGATACTAGCAGTGTGGATCACATACCGCTAGTATTTCTTAATCCCTTCAACTAAACTAAACGCTTGTGTTATGATTTGGCCATGCCAGTAGTCCAATAACTGGGATTTGAACCCACGATCGTGAATCCAACGCTTTAACCTACTGACGCTTCTATGTTACACGTATAGATCAAATGTTATGAAGTGAAAACTTACGTTAATGTTAACTAGACCGCTGTCAAATACAGATTAAAAAAAACCTAAAATACATGATTGCAAATTTCAATTTCCTGTCGTCCTTCGTGCTAAGGAGTTGATGATGCAACTACTGTATAGACTAATAATAAAATAAGGAAAACCATCTATCAAACTGTATTATCGATATTTACGTTTACATTATTGGTACAACGCTATATCTCCCAACGCTTTATTACGCTGCTATTGTTCTCGCCCCGGAATAATCGTATTTCAAATTAGCCCACAGAAATGTTGTTATGTGAATTAGGAGTATTTGTTTGATTTCTTAAAATAACTAGGAATATATTGAAGATATTTAAGTAGAACCTTTTAGTTTATATTTATACTAACAAAATATTCCAGCCCACATTCGACTGTCTTACCGTTTACTATCGGAATTACAAGTTATTCAATTCACCAATGCAAGCTCTCGTTAACCTAAATATCGTAGCGAAGTGAGTGCAGAAGTGCAATATTTAGTAATTGGAAACTCTTAAGACACCTTGTATTTGGTTATTAGTTGAGTATATATTTTAATAAATTAACTAAAATAACAATGAATGAATGTTTTATACAAATACAGACCGTGCAGAGAGCTTCCAAACACTTGTTGAATGCATCGCGCTGGCTTAGGATTGTGTAACCAAGCGTACTGGTGTCGTACATTATTGAATCTTAGGAGGTAAATCTTTGGAGTATTTGTTTTAATTGTTGAATACTTGAGAATAAAACCATACACAGGTCTCATTAAAATCTGCGAAACAAATTGTTGCCTAACAACAGATTCAGTTTTATAGCTACTTACTTTTAAGGCTTATAGGATGTCTCTAACAATTTTTTTTTTATATAAACTAGAGCACACTGCGAATGTAGCCTGAGCTTATCAAACTAATTTAGTCATGCAACATTTATATCATAAAAATTTTTCTTTCCCAGAATCGGGTCCAGGCACTATTCAGGACTTGTGCTAATATATATGCAATATTTTCCGTTCTATCAATATGGACTCAGATTATAAGAAACTAATATCTGCACATTCAATCAAATTTTATTAATCTGTGGTACATTTTTTATGCGTATTATAATGCAGACATCTTTCAGCTACAGATTTTTACCAATAATATTCATGTCATCGTTGAAAACTCGCCCTTACTTGTGCGTCGAGAATTAATATTAACTGTTTAAATTATAATTCATTAGGTATCAAGATATTAAAAAATTCCTCGCTGCAGAATTTTCTTTGTAAGTAATATTGTTCTCTTTCAGATGAATACAATACAAAGCGGAATAAACATAGCATATAATATGTATGGAGCGGTGTTGGTAGCGTTTTATACGATTATTTAATTTTTAATATATATATATAGTGTCAGTATTTGAGTCTAAATATAATTAAGTTCAATACGATTAAAACAAAATTCTATCTATATTCTAACTCTTCCCGCCGCCTAAGCGACTGCGAAAGCGACTAGACATATCCATTGCATGCAAAAGTTTTATTTTATTTTATTTTTATTTAAATTTGATTTTAATAAAACTAAAATAGGTATTAGGCGTGTATAATACGTTAGGAGGTGGCGTAGAGAACGTCACCGTAGCAGTGGACGTAGATCCACTACGTGATTTTGTAGCCATCAAGACGCGTCATTGCTACAACGCTACGGCAGTTCTTTTCATCCGCTATAAGCCGGATTGAGCCGATGGTAATTCTAATTATATTATATTATTGCTCGAACTCTTACTGCCACACTCAGAAACATTCATTAATTTAGGACTAATAGTTACATAACAAATTCTTATTAAATTTGTTAATTGTAGAAACATCCTAGTGACAAAATTTAATCGTTACATTGTAGTTTCTTTATTAAATATTGTAATAATATTTTTTTATTTTAAATATACATACTAACTTGATGGATCAATGTAATCAGAAAATATTGAAATAAAAAAAATACATTCCGTAATGACCTCTGTGCTGTGAAAAGTAACATAGGGTACTGTGTACTGAATGTAGAAAAAAATAGATTAGAAATACAAACAAATCATGCTTAACATTTACCCTAATTTTTTTCTAGGGTGGAATCCAAACAGTTTTCCCCGCAGAAGATATGGAGATATATCGAGAAGCAGAACAGTTGGCCCATGAAGCTAAATCCTCCCGACAGTTCACAGACTTGAACAAATTTACCCTCAAATGTATGATATGTATCAAACAATTTACCGGTCAAGTGGAAGCTCAGAAACATGCTAAAGAAACGATGCATGCAAGCTTTGGAGAGGTCTAGCATATGCTGAATTCGAAGGACTCTTTAACATACAGTATAATAAAATAACAATAATATAAATTAAATTAAGGTAAATTGGTAAAAGAATATGAACGAAAGTTAGTTAATTGAATAGTCATTCAAAGATTTTTCTTTTTCAATTGAGGAACCACAACCTTCGACTTCGCGTAGAAGGATGGCTAATTTTACGGCAGACGATAATCATTTATTGACGCAACTCGTCAAATGCTATCGATTTTAGAGTGTAAGCAGACGGACAGGAAAAAACCATAAAATCTAAAAAGTCCGACATTTTTTCAAATTTCTAGGTCGTCAAATCAGTCATTAACGTGGTTAAGTGAAGATTTTGCTAGACTTAAGTTTATAGTCATAAAGGGCAGCTAAATGATCATTAACTGACTCTAGGAGTGATTAATTATAAATTAATAATAATGAGCGACTTAAGTAACAATTTGACGTTTCTGAGTGTGGCTGTTAACTCCTTACATTTAATCGTAAACAGAATCTAAGCAAAGTCTCTGCAACACGATCATAAAAATAGGTAAAGAATTAGATGTTAATATTGATGATAAAGATTAAACTCCAAAGATAACACTCAACCAGTTATTGTACCTTGTATTAAAAGGGCTTTAGCAGGGTTATGCTTAAGGATAAAAACTTTTGACTTTGACTTTGTAGTTTATGTACGAAAGAATGAGAATTGCCCGTAAATTAAAATAAACAGTGAAACCGACTTGTAAGCTTTAAGAAAAAAGGATTGGCTAGTTCAATACAGGAATAAGGTTAGAACACGCACTTTAATATCTATATATTTTATTATCTGTATATCTTGCATAAACTTAAAAACACTATCAATACATCCACTTATTAACCATGCTCTCTCTTATAATCTTAATTGTTACACTATGCACGCAAGTAAACATTTATATCTCGGAAAACATAAAAAGCTAAAATTTTCTATTCAAAAATAAATCATTTATCTAGATTATAACGAGTAACAGGTTTTACTGGTAATATTATTGCGTAAAAGCACAGCCAGTGACGGCGTTGACAACCGGTGGTTGCGCGTAACAAGTAAAAAGATATTAAATAATAAAACGAGTGCTAATAAATTTATAATCATATAGTTGTATTAAATGTACTAGAAGAATAAAAGACTATAAAATAATCTATTAGTTAAACAGTGTAATGAGTAATTAGTTCGATAAACAATCAGCTGATTTAAAAGTACCCACAAAAGTGATACATAACATTTAAACTGTGTGTTTAATTATAAACCTAAAAATGACTTACAAATGTAATGTTTGCAGGAAATTCCGTAAATAAAATGCGCCTCATCTGTGCATCTTCAGTGTTGTGTAAAAGTAATAACAGCGTCTGGCTCTGGCTGCTTAGATAAATCGATATGTAATAACTGCAAACATAAAATAAGAAATAAGTGAAAGCAAGTGAAGAGATAGCAAAATTGAAATATATCCTAAATGAACGGGAACAGCAAGGATTACTAACAGATGTGGAGATTACGGGGATACCAGAGCGATAGGGTGAAAATCTGACTCAAATTATAAATGCTATAACCACGAAAATAGGTGTCACCTTGAATACAAAAGATTCAAGTAGTGTACGTGGAGAGATCAGGACCCGTCCATTGCATCCATGATGATATCAACAAACAGCGATCGCGGCTGATACGCGCATGATTCACGCGCAGGTCTTTGCGTGATGAGGTCCTCCGTGCGGGGCGAGTACGGCGAGCCGTGGACACCTCAGGCGTCGTGCACGGGGAGACGTGGCGGGTGTATATCAACGAGCGCCTTACCCAAGTAAATAGGCAGCTGATTTCTAAAACATGGGAGCTAGGCAAGGAACATCGATGGTGATATGTCTAGACCCGTCGCGCACCCATCTATGCTCGAAAAGATCCAGGTGACAAAGTGCAGCATGTTCTGAACCTGGATCATGGCAGAAACCTAGTGAAGATTTCTGGTAGCAATGCTTTTGGTCCAGACTTTTATTAAATAGTGTAGAACTGTGTCCAAAAATTATAACAAATAATATAAATTTCTAATTATTTCTCTTTCGAACAATCGCGATTTTTCTGCGAGTATAGTATACAAAAAATAAATTCTTGTACATAAATATTCTTAATATATGATAAATTTAGATATATTTCATTGTATTGTTGAATCTGGCTATATAGTTGCTTATGATCATGATATGCTTACTTGTATGTCTATATTATTAAAGATAATGAAAATGTTAATATTTGGGAATCAATGGATATTGGAATAAAGACCACCACATGCCACAAATTGCTACCTCAATCTTCAAAATTGTTTTGTTAATAAATCTGTCTGATATAATTTGTTTACTGACATCCATTTTTTATATCCATAAGACTACAAAATTAATTTTATCTCTAATTGCTTCAATTAAGCTGTATAAATATAAAAACTTTACTGTATATTAATACTGTATACTACTATGAAAGTGTATACTTACAGATTGCTTCCATGATTCTTAAAGTCCACGTCTGATTATAGAAATTAAGGACTTCTCAAAATGTATACGCATACATAAAGAGATATTGATATTTTCAACAACATTTCAAGTATTTGCATTCGGAATTTATCATTTGGTGAAGTGGAACTGATGAACAGACAGATAGACGGACCACGAAGTGATCCCGTAAAGGTTTCTTTTTTCCTTTTAAGGTGGAATGGATATGGAATCCTAAAAATGTCACAATGTACTCGATTATTATAACAAAAGTCAAAACAATCATTTTATGTCACTTAAAGAGTTCGACCGGTAGTCTATTATACAGTTTCAGTAGCAAAGGAATAAGCGCAATTACTAAACTTTACTGTATTGGATGGGGGAATTTTTATTTGTGTTGGTGTCGTATCAGGGGGCATAGCTACCGCCGTATCAATGATAAGGGGCCCTCGGGCTTCAGTGCCTCCTAACTACTGTAAACAAAAATCAGTAAAATGATATCCACAAAATCTCTCTCTTGGGATTCCCGAAGAAAAAAATATATAAAAAAAAAATCAGTTTTCACTTCAGAAATGACGAAAGTAAAAAAAGCGATCACTTTTTTTCACGAGTTTAGCGTGCGCCAAAAAGTAGGCAACATAGGTTATTGCGGGATTACCCCACTTAATTCATTCACTTAAACGGGGGAATCCCGCAATAACCGAGGCCTTCAAACTAATTTTGATACATGGTCCGTTCAAGGCACGCTACGCCACTGTGTCGTACTACTATACTACTATTAAGACTTTCATATATATCAAGATGCTTCCTTGCGAATAATAGAGGCTCAAAAACATAGAAACTAGGTACAGTTAGTTTTTTCAATTCTTTGAAATATGGTTTACACCTATAACCCTTTGTATTACAGATTACCCCAAAATATTATTCCATACCGTAGGACAGGGCCTACATATAAAGATAAAGCTTCTTCCTTCCTGATTCTTCTGGATTTGCGTCAATATTTCTAATACTTCAAGAACATCTCTCCATCGCTCGTTGAGTGAATATGATTCTGTGAGATCAATTCCATCATTGTGATTATTTCCCCAATACTTGTTTTCAAGAACTAGGATATAACTGATCAGTAGATACCGCGCAGTTTCCTAAACGCTACCTATACCTACTAGCTGGTTTCGGCGGATGATCTTTTTCTCAAATATGGATCTGGCAGCAGGTTTATAGACGTCTTTTACAATCGTAAACTCTCACCTTCACCACTCAACCTCGCCAACTACAATAGATAACAAAGTAAACTTACGTGGACCTCAAGAAGGGTGACCTTAAACACGATACACTAATACTAACATTCATGTACACTGCTCGAATACACCAGGGAGACCGACTAATGACTAATCTATCACACTAAAGGTTATATATTGTCTACACGTCGGTATACTTGACAGAATATAAAATGACCTACCCGTTAATACTACTTTATAAATGGTGTTGCTAACAGATGAATCATTTAGTAGATGTTTGAAAATCATCTTTTAATTTTAGGGTTCCGTACTTTAAAAGGAAATATTAACAGAAATTTGTTTTACTTCAATAAGGGAATCAGTAAAATATCATAATCTCAAATGGCAATCATAAGCACTTGCAATTTACTAACTATCTTTATCTATCTAAATTTAATTTCAGATAATTCTTGTTTCCGATTATATTTATATACGCATGTTAAATAATAAAAGAATCTACTTGGTTGCACAAATAATTATTGAAAAAATTGTTCATTTTATTTTAAAAATAATTAGGGACCAGGGGGCCTCCAATCCTTTGTTGCCCCGAGGCCTCCACATCTCTAAATCCGGCCCTGATCAGTAAGGGAACGTAACTCGTTTAATCGATAACAATTTAATTATAGTTATAACAATAATAATTGATGTTTCTGAAGTTATTACAAAAAATTTAGAATTATTGGTTATTGATTTACAACTTTCCTCTATTGTGCTAATTATATACTATTTTCAGTTTAGTAAAAAGTAAAATAAGAATTTAGTCATTGTTTTTCACAAATACTATTATACGTAGTGACCCATTAAATTAATATAAAAATAAAGAGTATTGTCTACCTATGATAATGTCGGATCGCTATTATATAGCCGTCATCCGTATCATGGAAGAAAGTCTATACTCTATCCATTTTATTAATGGTTTTTTGACAGCTTGACGACAAGTTAGTGATGTCTTAAAGGTTCTAGAATATAAAACCATTCCGATTGTACTATTACACCGGTCAACACGGATTTTGAGTCTGACCACAAAATGTCAAATTTTGATTTCTTTTACCTTACTTATAATGGGTAAAATAGGTTTTTTGGTTAAAGTTTGCTTTTCTAGAAATTTCGTTTTCATAGAAAATTTCATATTATTTCGACAAGTAAAGTCTGTATGCTATTTTGCGACTCAATCATATACAAAAGTAGTTGCTACAGTTTGTAATAGACATATACACTCAATACAATAGAATGCGCGACTTGTCGCCATTTTGTTTTAAAATATTACCAACTATTATTTTACTCTCCACTAAGAACTTTAAAACTTAATTATCAATATAAAACATACAAAAGCAAACTTATTTCTTCGTAAATTGAGTTTTTGGTTATTTTTCAATGTAAACACTCAGACATAGTCATTAAATATCAGACACAAAAAAAGTTTTTTTTTTTGTTGACTTGTGTTATCATTGATTGAATATTACTGAAGACTTCTTGTCGGACGAATCTAGTAAAAATAATGATTCTGATGACTCATTTTAATAACAGGAATAAATCTTTAGTTGTTTGCTTGTATGCCTTATACTTAGAAGAAAGAAAAGCTATATATAAAGTTAATATTTTAATGAATAACTTTCAACCTTAAAATTTTGCCGTCTTTCTGTTTAAATAACATATTAAACATGATTAACATATTATTAATGAACTTTATTAATACGTAATCTGAAACAGTTACGTACTATCTGAGCTTTCAAAAAGATTAATAAAATTGATTACGAGGTATTTTTTTATTTATTCGTTATTTTTAATTTTGTATCTACCGATTATTTGTAGTTTATGGGTCAACTGTAGACATCGTTATGTATGGCACATCACTAAGAGGGCGGTACCCGTCCATGTAGTACTACATTATTTATATGAATTTTTAACGTTAAACAATACGTAACTTAATGGGCGTAACTCATAATAAAATGGAGATGTAAACAGTATCTTAACATGGTGTCAGGTGTGGCAGACTGAGAGACGCTTCTTTTGTTTCTTTTGAAAAATGGAAAATAAATAAATCGTATTTCAACTGGAACGATTTTGTAAATATTATAAAATAGAAGGTTTTTGTGCAGATTTAAGATATATTTGGGTGTTATTCAAAAAGATTGTACGTAACGGATATAACTATTGATTGAATGTCCCAGTAAAAGTAACAGATATATTTTTTTTTCTTTTTTTTTAAGATTACTAGCAGTATGAATCACATACTACTAATATTCCCTTTACCCCTCCTAGTAAGCTAATAAATAGCTTGTGTCAGGAGTGGGCCACGCCAGTAGTCCAATGTCCGGGATTTGAACCCACGACTTGTTGATCGTGAATCCAACGCCCGAACCACTGAGCTACTGACGCCTGAATTCTAAGGACGTATGTAAGTGTTACAGCCAAAGTGATAAATCGAAATATTGTATATACTATCTAGCTATTATATATAATATCTATGCAATTTAGACAAAGTGAGAATTCGCTTAAAATTATTCAAATTTCTTGTAATTTTATATAATATTTAGTCCTACTTAGATAAAGTAATAATTTGAAACAAATAGGTTTGTTTATAAAGTTTAGTTTCAATTTAACCCTGTTCCCTTAACCCTAACCTTCATAGCCATATCTTCGAAAAAAATGTGTGTTGCTTATTACTTCTATAACGAAACGACAGTACATTTTAGTCGTCTGGGAATTGCGTTTTATTATTTTACTCATAGAAATCTATGATGTCTGCTTGTAGTCGTGTCGTGTAGGAACACCCTTCCTCGCGATGGCGCTTATTTCACGGTTTTTGTGAACGTAATGTTAGTGGTTACCGCACTAGTGTACTCATGGATTTATACCAACGATACCCGCGACTATGTCTGCTTGATGTTCCGCTCTTGTAAATAATGTTATTCTTTGTATGTTTATGTAGTTATGTGTTTTGGTTTTATAGTCTTGTTTGCTTTCATGACATTTCTTATGGTATTTTGTAGTTTCGTATGTTTTTTGTGGTTTCTTTTGATTTCGTATGGTATTTTGTCGTAGCGTATGTTTTTTTATAGTTTCGTATTGCTATTCTAAGTCTTTACAATAATGTATTAATTCTTTGAATAACTAATCTATATAAATTTAACATATCTTGAAGATATCATCAAAAAACTATTGTCATTAGCATAAACACAAAACATGTGCAGTAAGTGGCAGTGGTAGGGTATGGAGCAGGCTACGTGATGCTGCATGTCATCTAGAAAAGGTTACGTTGTCCTAGAAATACCACTAAAGTAACAATAAAATCTAGTTAGAAATGAGCTGATAGTCACCAAACAGGTGACCAGATCTTCACAATACTAAGAACCAATTTGGTTAAATTACCTTTCAAACAAAAAAAAATTGTCTCAAAATATGTTCATTATCTTGAGTTCTACGATAGGATATCCATAGATAGACATACAGATAAACACATAAACACGTTAAACTTATAACGCCCCGTCCGTATAGCGTCGGGGGTTAAAAATAGTTGTTTGAAAGACAAATCATTACGTTGGCTAACACTGACTAGATACTATGTATAATGTTTTGATAAAGTGAGTAATTCATCACATAGTCTACAAAGGAAAGCGGATAATTTTTATGAAGAATTTGGTTTAACTTCTTTCAAAGCATCAGAAGGATGGCGCAGAAAATTCAAGCAACATCATCATATAAACGATGGTAAAACAAGTGGAGAAGCACGATTGGATTAATATAGCGGGTCAAAATTGACAAGAGAATACGCCCCAAGTGACATTTTCAATGCTGATGAAGCAAGAATTTTCGATAAGTTGACTCCAGATAAAGGGGAAAAGCGTGTGGGAGGAAAGCTCTCCAAGGAACGTATTATGGTGCTTGAGGCTGCTGGATGGCACAGAAAAAATAGCTGATGAAAAAATCAAGATTTTTTATACCACTTGTCTGTTTGGTATGGAACACCACATATCTATACTAATATTATAAAGAGGAAAGATTTGTATTTTTGTATGTACTTAACGAATAAACTTAAAAACTACTGGACCGATTTCAAAAAATTTTTTACCATTAGAAAGCTACATTATCCCTGAGTAACATAGGTTATATTTATTGCTGGAAAAAATTAGGAATCCTCAAAAATTCTTACTAAAACCAACCCAAGGTGCAAAAAAATTAGCCATAAAATGTCTTTCATCACATGCGCTGTAGTAAGTATTGATAATAGAACAAAAAAATGTTCCACAATATGATAATACGTATCATTATCTATAATATACATTGCGAGACTAAATGTCCAACTATGGTAGTTATATTACTATAACTACTTTTTTACATTTTAAAAGTTGATAGAAATACCTATCAAAATCAGATCATGTTTTCCATACCTTTGTATTGATTTTTATCCAAATAAATTATTTCGTATTCAAGACTGTTTCAATACCTGTAGATTTACTTTTTGAATTATTTAAATCGGACATTGCATTCAAAAGATATTACGAAATTAAAAATATCAATATAAACAAAAAATACACCCGGACGCACAGGCCGGTGTGCAGCGAGCAACCCGGCGAGAGAGGGGGCAACAAAATGCGGGAGAGTCAAATTTCCATACAGGGGAAAGATGGGGAATTATCAAATTTTATTTTTAATCATATTTTAAACAATATTACTGATTTTTTAACTTGGTAGGAATTTAGATAGCTTCGAATGTCTAAATTGACTTGATTAAATTAATATGTGACGTGACTCATCAGCAAGAAATTATTAAGAGGACTTTTATTATAATATTATTGTAGGGTAAGCGCATTATTAAAAATAAGGCACTGGTATAAACATCTTTATTCTTTATTTAATTAATTAGAATATTAAAAGTTAAAAGATATTAATTTGAGATTTTATTACAAGTTCATACATACTATAATGCGAAAAGACTTTTCCCCCGACCTATTATTTGTTATTTGAGACATGTTTGGAGTGTCCCTGGGTTAATCGAGGTATATTTAATTTTTTTTAAAAGCCATTTTAATTGGTGTAACCCATGGACATATGAGAGAAAAAAAAGAAATACCGTGCTTGGAGTGTCCCACAGTTGGTTAAAATGAGGCACACTCCCAGGTTGTTGGGCCAAAAAAAATATCTCGCTATGTTGATTGGAGTGTCCTATAGCGAGACAATAAAAAAGAAGAATATTAAATATACTGTATAATGATGATAATATCAACAATAATTTACAACGACAGAATAATTTTAAATATGTGATAAAAGTTTTTATGTAACGCTTTTAAAAGTTTTTATGTATGTGAAATGGTGGTAGAGGTGATAGTTAGGGCAAAAATATTGAAGAAAAAAAAAACGAACCAATTAATAAGAGATAAATTTAAAATTGAAATAAAAGCGAATAAAAAATAAATCAATTAAATTTTACATGTAAATAAACTCATAACAGTCAAGTAACAAAGTAAAATCAGTTCAAATCTATATCTATACTAATATTATAAAGAAGTAAGATTTGTATTTTTGTATGTAACGAATAAACATAAAAACTACTGGACAGATTTCAAAAATTCTTTCACCATTAGAAAGCTACATTATCCCTGAGTAACGTAGGGTATATTTATTACAAGAAAAAATTAGAGATCCCCAGAAAATCTCACTAAAACCAACCCAAGGTGCAAAAAAAATAGCCAAAAAATATCTTTCATCGCATGCGCTGCGAAAAGTATTGATGATAGAACAAAAAAATGTTCTAGAATATTATAGAACGTATCAATAATGCGGGAGAGCCAAAATCTTTTAAACTAAATATTACACCCGTGCGAAGCCGGGATGGGCCGCTAGTATTTTATAAAGTCGGATAAAAGTTTTGTAACAGGTAGATAGGTTACGAGGACGTAATTAAGAATCAAGATGGCCGGGTGTGAGGGGTGAGGTTTTAGTTTTGACATTCAGTTAATTTCATGAAAACTTAATATTTAATTTTCTTAAATTTAATTTTGTTATTATTCAATTTCGCTTGAATTATTACAAACTTAGGAGGTAGTAATTTAGATCAGGAACGGTCGCCTTTAATTATGATGTTGGCAACACTTATAATTTGAGTAGCATCCTGTTACTTGAGGTTGGTAGGGCTGATATGAGTAGCACTTTGACTTTCTTAAATGTTGGCCAACTGATAAACACAAATAAAGGAAGTGAGGAGTGAACAATGGCGTAATAATAGGGTGGCATTTCGGCAAAATGCCAGGGGGCCTGAGCCAAAATGGGCCCGCGGTCAAAGAGGGCTGTGAGCACAGGTGGATCTTAACTTTTTATTTAAGATTATAATGTAAACAAAAAAGAGAAAGAAGGAAAGTATGGAAGAAAAGTAGAATACTTTCCCGGGCAAAAAGTGTTTACAAGATTGAAGTGACATCTTAAAGCAGATATTTAAAAAAATAATCTTTATTTATTTACTCAATTAAGTACACACGCGACCGTGGTGTTCAGACGGAAATCCACGTAAAGGGAAAAACCACTTCATCCCGACGTGGAGGATTTCTCCGACATCACTTATAGAGTGGAGGCGCCGATGCGTCCACTTCTCTTCCACGCCGCCGTCTCCTTAAGTCTCATCCGGTGTCTGCAGACGTACAATAATTATTGTACGTGTATCATAATCTCATTATAGTACAATCTTGACAAAATTACAATAATTTTGGACGATAGCAATTTTCTATATAAAATAATTTATAAAACAAGTTTCTAAATATAATGTCTTATCTCGCCATGAATGCTGGGTAAATGTTCCCTATTATGCCTAATAGATAGGGTTACGATGGCATTGTGTGGATAACATCAGCCAATAATATGTATTTTTCTGATATACATTTTAAAAAAAATGTTTAATCATTTTTCACGGGTGTGCCAACATTGGTCTCATCACTGACTCGCTAAATGCTGCCACTGCGTCTTATCCCCTCTTTCGGGCTGCCGATGACATGACGCATGACAACGTCTTTCGCCGCATGCCTTACTCTCTTAGTGGGGATAATTTCATTAGATTGGCCCTCCACCCCTCTCTGGAAGATCTTCAAACGGGAGCGTAGCCCTCAACCAAAAGATTGTTCAATAGACACGAGTCGCTGTATCAGCTCCCTCTGTTGTCGTCGAAGTAGCCGTCGAGTATCCACAAATAGGAAACCTTTTTTTTTTTTTTTAACGTTAGAAATGCGGCCTTATGCAAACCCCCCGCCGAGAGAGAGGAAAGAAGACGGAGGCTCTCCTTGATGTCGCCCGCAGAAGGCGAGCAACGGTTCAAGGCACACCCACTAAAACCAACGGTACCTTGCCTCCGCTGTATGAAGGCGCCACAGGAACGCTTACGCAAACAACTGTGACGTCTCAGCGGGTCGGCCCGCTCTTATAGCAGGCCTGCACGCCAGAGGGCTCTCAGGGTACACCGAGAGTGGTTGCCCCCATGCCTGACGACTCCGTTCAAGGTGGTGGGAGGAGGTGAGCGAAACGCCGCCTACCCCTCCCCGATCGAGCTCGGCGGCTCGGATCTGCAGAGGCGTCACCCTCGCGTTCCCGCTCCGCAGCCTCCTTCTGCGAGATTACGGCCTCGCAAAAGTCGACCATGGCCGACCAGCATCTCTCACTTTCGAGCATGGCGTAAATCACGCTCGAGAGAGAGAGAGATCGTCACCCTCGCGTTCCCGCTCCGCGGCCTCCTTCTGCGAGATTACGGCCTCGCAAAAGTCGATCATGACCGACCAGCATCTCTCACTTTCGAGCATGGCGCAAATCACGCTCGAGAGAGAGAGAGATCTCCACCTAGGACCGCCGACAGGCTGTGGCGTTGAGGTCCCCATCCTGGGCATTCTGCCAGAGTATGCTGCGACGTGTCTTCTGCCGCACCACACTCGTGACAGGCCGGCGTCACCTCCCGTAACCTAACCTAACCACTAAAACCAACGGTACCTTACTTCCGCTGTAGGGAGGCGCTACAGGAACGCTTACAACAACTGTGACGCCTCTGCGGGTCGGCCCGCTCTTATAGCGGGCCTGCTGTCAGGGTACACTGAAACCTAACCTAACCAACCTTAAGTAAAATCTCCGGGCATGTGGAGCTCGCACCTCCGTTGTTTGGGAGTAACCTAATCAACGCTGTCGCTGTGCCCATTCTCCTCAGAACTAGGTGTTTAGAAGTTAGGTAGGAAACCTCCTCATTTGGGTCTTCACAGCTACTGGTTTTCCCTGATTACTACTTTTGCTCCAAGGCTCTCTACGGGGTCCATGAAAGAGGATTGCCTTGATTTTTGCTATATAGACTTCCAGTCGCTTTATGCGAATTCTATCGACTCTAAGCGACTACCACAAGAGTTACTGGTCCCCTGAGATGTTACGAGAGTGCAGACTCACGTACCAGTGGGACCAGGACTCACGTAAGGAGCGGGGAGTCAAATGTAATTGGTTAAACTTCTTAATATCGGAGGAGGGGCGCCCCATCTGATTGCCAGGGGCTCCGAATAGTGTAGTTTCGCCACTGATTGTAAAATAAATACGCCGTCACGACAGAATAATTACGGATTACATCGTGAGTATTCAAACAGCAACTCTGAAGCTCCGAGTTCCCAGGAGGATATTCTAGTCAAGCCGTCATACTGTTAATCTGCTTATAGACTACAACTCTCTCTTTTCTTTTTAATTAACAATAGATTAAAGTACTCTTTAGATATTATAATCCTAACAGAATGTTGGCTTAGCACAGTCACTGACCTTGCAGAATTTTTAGGATTAGTATCATATAAGTTTATAAATGAAATCGACGGTGTTGTAGTTTATGTGAGAGAAAATCATAGTTGCTCTATATCTGAATCTGATTCTATGGAGGTGAGTGGATTATTGATAAGCATTTCTTACGACTATAAAATATCAGACACAATAAATCTATATCATCTTCTAACATAAAATTATTTATAATTTATAAAAGTTTACAATTTAATATTGTTTAAATTAATGTATTTAACAAGGGCTAAAAATAAAGAGGGGTTGTTAAGTGTAAGAATAGTTTTTGAAATTATGCAGTTCCTGAACTGTTAATTTCATAGACAAATGTCTGTGACAGATGACAGCAAGTGTTATAGGTATGAAAATATTATTTGACATTTGTTCTATTCATATATTTGGCTATTGTGTTTCTTTGCTTGTGTTAGGTGTAAATTATTGATTTTGGTGTGTTTACTTCAAAAATATTTATATTTACATTATTAAAATGTTAATTATACATGTAAGTAATAAATAGGAAATAATATTGTTTAAACTTTAAATTCAGTGCGTTCGCTTCGCTTCGCAGGCCGATTTTAAACAGATATCGCGTCAACTTATTAATTGCTAGCGCTTAATTTGAATGTAATCAAACTTTGCAAAGGTGTTGAATCCAACTTACATGAGCAATATATAATCTAATGTTTTAACTTTTAATCATAATATATTTATTAGTGTTTAATCAATAATATAATAAAAAAATCTAATATAAAGGTTAAGTTAAATTATAAATTAGGAAAAACTATTGCTAAATTGCAAAAAAATAAATCTCTTTTAATTATTATCTATTATCTCTCTTTTAATTATTGCACTTGCGTTTTACAGTGATGAAGATATATTTAGAAGATTTGTGAGATAAATGTAATATGTTCAACATTGAGTCGTATGTAACACCAATATTGTTAAGCTATGTTGATAAATATGTACGAGACTTTAAACCAGCCGATGCACAGGTATGTTTTGAATTCATTCAATGTAAACATTAAATATTCGGCACAACTTTAGCATATGGGCCCCGGCCCCTGGGGGTCTAAACTATATATTTGAGAAGCTTAGGGTTAGGTTAGTCTAAATATATATTTTTTTTTACTGAAATAAAATAGGCGGGAATTATAAGCGGTAAAATACATAACCTCTTCACATATTTTTTTTGCGGTTTTCACAACTGTACTATATGGGCCGCGGCCCCTGGAGGTCTAATTTTTTTAAGTCTATGGTGAGTGGAGCCTAGATATATATTTTTTTTTGTGGAAACGAAATAGGCGGGAAATATAGTGTTCTATCTTAAAATATCACCGATTTGGTTATGTAAAGACTACATGCAGCACTTAACATTTAGAAATAGGAGCAGGTTGATTAGGTTAGGTTAGGCTTCCATTATCCACCCAGAAGTAGGAGCCCCACGAAGCAGGGCGATGTAGACTGGTTCCTGTTCTATCTTAAAATATCACCGATTTGGTTATGTAAAGACTACATGCAGCACTTAACATTTAGAAATAGGAGTAGGTTGATTAGGTTAGGTTAGGCTTCCTTTATCCACCCAGAAGTAGGAACCCCGCAAAGCGGGGCGACGTAGACTAGTTCCTGTTTTTTTTAAGAAAAACAGGAGAGGGTTATATTTTAAATTGCTTTAAATCCCGGGCACTTCATTTCCGCAAAAAGTTTTTTATATATTTGGACTCCCCTAACCCTAAGCTACTCAAATATATAGGTCAGACCCCCAAGGGCCGGGCCCATATACTAAAGGCTGGCTAAATATTCTTTAAGCTTTGGACTTTATTTAGCCTTTTCTTCCACAACATTGTATGACATTGGTTTAAGATAAAAATCCATGTAAGTTTTTATTGGTTTAAAACTAGATCTATTTCTGGATCTTCAGTACTATCCGTATCCTTCGGTTTAAAGACCCCTGCTAGGTACATACCTAAGCTACATAGCAAAGGCCTGAGATTTTTCTTTGAGAGGCCTGAGATTTTTCTTTGAGAGGCCTGAGATTTGCAACTGTGCCCATCGTTGAGTCCTACTACACCAAGGGAAGTAGCTAGAGAAATAGCTAAAATGGATCCTAACAAAGCACCTGGTTTTGATCTGATTACCCCCCGGCTACAGTAAGAGCTTCCAAAGAAAGGCATTGTCTTTTTGACCATCCTTATCAATGCCACACTGAGAACCTCACACGTTCCTGCACTCTAGAAATACTCTCAAATCGTCATGGTCCACAAGCCTGGTAAGCCGCACAACGAAGATTCAGAAGATTCATCATATCGTCCCATTAGCCTGACGCTTGTATTGTCAAAATTGTGGGAAAGGATCATCCTCGCACGATTATCCCCTTGCTTAGATATGTACCAAGTAATACCCGACCACCAATTTGGTTTCTGAATGCACCACTCAACTACAGAGCAGGTTCACAACAGTCTATAATACAATAAGACGATGTCTAGAAATGAAAGAATACTGTTCGGCTGCTTTTCTCGATGTACATCAAGCCTTTGATTGGGTTTGGCATAAAGGATTGCTTTGCAATATTAAAAAGTACCTCCTACCTCCTACTACCTGCTAATGGACTCTTATCTCAGAGATAGACAGTTTCAAGTCAAACTCCAAGACGCCAGATCTTCTCTTTATAGCGTGGAGTGCCCCAGGGCTCTGTACTTGTTCTGGTTCTCTACAACATTTTTACTAGTGACCTACCCCAATCACCTGAATCAACTATAGCAACCTTTGCCGATGATGCGGCCTTCTTGAGCTGTAACCGAGACTCAAACGAAGCTAGCAGATTGTTGGAAATCCAGCTAAATGCCATTTATACTTGGTTGATCAAGTGGCGAATAAAAGCTAGCGCCCTGAAGTCTCACCACATCACGTTTACCCTAAGACGTGAAACCTTGCCCCCCGGTGAACCTAGGTTCTGATGCATTGCCGCAATCAACCAGCGCTAAATACCTTGGTTTTCATCTTGCCCTTAAGATGACTTGGAAAGACCATACAAAAACAAAACGCAACGAAATCAACCTTAGTTTTAAAAACTTTCTCTGGTTCATCGGTAGAGAGCCTGCATTATCCCTATCCAACAAGCTATATGCATGCATAAATTGCTCCATAATAAAACCGATCTGGACATATAGAATGCAACTGTGGTCGTCAGCCATTAAATCCAACATCATGTGCCTCCAGAGAGCTCAAAACAATATCCATGAGTACCTGAAAATCCCAACCATCCTGGACGAAGCAAAATGCTTCACAACTTACTACAGTGGCTCTTCCTCGCCAAACCCCAACTTCTTGCAACCCACCTGATTATAGTCTAGATGACTGATCGGCAGGTTTACTAATATAAAAAAAAAAGGTTTTTATTGGGATCACCTTAAATTGCTGATGTAAGTGGAACTAAATAAGAAATAATCATGTGTTGCTTGCATCTACTTAAAATCTGGTGGATAATCATCACATTTGCTGCTATTTGTATAAAATAAATTAGTTTCTTTTTATAATTGTTTCAATATTTTATAATTTCTATTCCAGGTGTCACTATGGGGTGGTGGTGTCACTCTTCACAATCTTGTGCTCAAAGCAGATGTTTTACAACAAGAGGTTTCTTTGCCCTTCACATTGGTATCAGGACGCATACATGAACTACTTATACAGGTCCCTTGGACTAAAATCATGTCAGAACCTATCATAGTAACAATTAATACTATTGGTGAGTCGCTTTGTACAGTTGTTTATAACTGTAATCATATCAATATTGATAAGCAATTTTATAATAATTTATAATGATAGAAATGCTGATCAATGCTTACTTGTAATTTTAGTATATAAGTTATTTATTTTTAATGCCGCCATAATAAGCATGAAAGCATATCTTTTCACAGCTGGGCTATTATTTCTATCACATAAATATTATTCCTATTTAAAATATTTTTAATTATAATGATAAAAATTGTGTTCAAATTATTTTATAATATGTTAGTCTATTCACTGTATTATTCATAAATATTAATTAGAATCTGTAACAGCAAATTTTTTTTAATCTGATTACTGTTATGTATTAATTAGTAGGTACATTTATTTAACTTTTTAATATAAAAGATAATTAAAGTGGGTAGATAAAAATAGAACCTAAAATGTCACTTGTGATAAATAAGAAGAAGAAGATTTTGCTACCTAGCACAATAAAGTAATTTCTATAATGCATAATAAAGTAAAATATTTATTAAAATGTAAATATACTTTTGGATGGTGCAAGAATGATGCATGGAGCAAGAAAGATGGTGTGGAGCAGAAGTTTTCGAGTCATTCTTGGCATTAATTACAACAAGAAAAACGAGTTGTGACATTTACGGTTATGGAGAAAATTTTGGAAAAACAGTATAGCCCAAAACCAAAACGAAATTTATATGTCATATAAATTCTATATTCGTAATCAGAATACAAATGAGACTGGAATCTATACGGACTTGGACAGATACACCTGTAATATTGTTGGGTCAAGCAGTAATTAAAGTACAATTTAGAGACATAACACAAAATTTAAGCATCAATCATAGCGAAAGAACGGGGACCTAACCTCTTGGGATGTGACTGTCCATTACAAATTACAATGAATATTAATAATATTTCAACAGGTGAACTGATACTAATAGAGAATATTATAACAAAATATAGGGAAGTTTTTCAAGATGGACTTGGTACTTTTCGGGGTGAACCAGTGAATATACATTTGATGACCGGTGCTTCACCTAGGTTTTTAAAAGCCCATCCTGTTTCGTATGCAATTAAAGCTGATGTGGAAAAAGAAATTCATAATGATAGAAATGCCATGTAGTCAATTTATAATGATAGAAATGCTGATCAATGATTACTTGTACTTTTAGTCTATAAGTTATTTGTTTAAAAATGCCGCCATAGTAACCAAAGAAGCATATCTTTTCACAGCTGGGCTATTATTATCTATCACATTAACGGTTATTCCTATCTAAAATATTTTTAATTGGAATCATAAAAACTATCTGATAATTTTTATTATTGTAATATTTTTTCTATTGTCAAATGCATTATCAAAACAAATTAATATGTTCAAATTATTTTGCAACATTGTCTATTAACTGTATGGCATTGCGAGAATATCCTACTAATATTATAAAAGCGAAAGTTTGTAAGAATGTATGGATGAATGTTTGTTACTCTTTCACGGAAAAACTATTGAATGGATTTTGATGAAACTTTACAATAATATAGCTTGCACATCAGAATAACACATAGGCTATAATTTATAATGATATAGTGTGAATTATCCAAAATATAGGGGGTGAAACCGCTGGGCGCAGCTAGTTATTCATAAATACCTATTGTATTGTATTGTATACCTATCTAAAATATGTTTTATTGCAATCATAAAAACTATCTAACATTCTACATTGAATATTAATAATATCTCAACGGGTGAAGTGATACTGATAGAGAATATTATAACAAAATATGTGGATGATTTTCAAGATGGACTTGGTACTTTTCATGGTGAACCAATGAATATACATTTGATGACCGGTGCTTCACCTAGGTTTTTAAAAGCCCGTCCTGTTCCGTATGCAATTAAAGCTGATGTAGAAAAAGAAATTGACCGTCTGGTTTCAGAACGAGTGTTTCTATCAGTCTCGTATTCTGAAAGGGCAACACCTGCAATGCCTATTCGAAAAAAATCAAGTGAAATCCGGATGTGTGGAGACAATCGAAGTACAATTAATCAAGCAACTGAATGTGACACCTATCCAATGCCGACGGCCAATGTGGTATTTGCTACGGAAGCAGGTGCACAGTTTTTTACAACATTGGATCTGGAATAAGCATACACAACAACAAGTGAAAGTTAGTGAGTTAACGGCCAAATTGTTAACCTTAAATACTTGCAAAGGACTTTATACAGTTCACCGGCTACCATTTGGAATAAAAGCTTGTCCGGACATATTCCAGAGATTAATAAAATGACTAAATGACTTCCTTGCTGGTACAATGCTGGTCATGCCGAACCATTTTGAGGAAGTACTATATCGAATACAAAAAGCCGGACTGTGTCTTAATAAGAACAAGTGTAAGTTTGCCCAACATTGACATTTGACCCCACTTTAGTCCATCATGACCTGAACAAACCATTCATTCTAGTACGTGATAGTTCTGAATATGGTGTTGCTATATACAATACTGCCCATTATTGTCGTACAAAATGGATGATGGACATGAGAGACCAGGTCCAATGAGTTCCAGAACATTACATATACACGAAAGTTGGTACTCTCAGTTGGACAAGGAAGCTACAGCAATTATGTTTGGTATACAGAAATTTCACAGTAGTAACTGATCAAAAACCTTTGCTTGGAATCATGTGTGAGACAATGTTTCTGAAAATGGAACTGCATTTGTGTCTAATGAAATGAGAGTATTTTTGAATGCAAATAAGTTTAGACATGTCACAACGGCACAATGCCCCCCTGCTACAAATGGCCTAACGGAACATTGAAGGAGGGAAAAGAAAATTGAAGGATTTTGTGACGTAAAGATTTCAAATATGTTGCTTGGTCTAAGGGTGACACCATGCACTAGCACAAACAAAAGCCCTGCCGAACTAATGTTAAATTGACGTCTTCGTACTGTTATTGACAACGTGCATTCGGATTATTTACAATACAAGACAATGGAAAGTGAAATAGTTAATATGGGTCAAAGGATAAATAGGGAAGCTAATATAGGAGAAAAGGTGATGAATCGAAACTATAATCAAAATGGTTCTAAGTGGTTACCAGGTCAAATTATCAACTATAGAGTATAAACTGAAGACGTCAGTCAGACACGAGTTATATTGATCAGATGAATAGAACCAGCTGAGATAAGAAATGGAGCTGATCAGCAGGGAGAACACACAGAATTTGATGATATTATTGAAATTCCAAGTGCAGAACGAAACGGAACAGATGTTAGGAATACCAATGTCGAGTAAAATCCCATATTCCAGGCCTACACATTCCAGACAAAATAGTAATGATTTAGAGTGTGCATGTTTTCTTGATAACTTAATTTCTGAATTTTAAGTAATTATTTAAACTAGATTTGATTATGGCAGTTAGTTTGAATTGTTAATGGTAAGGTATGTTATGTAGTCATTATTAGGTAGATACATTTGTTTAACTTTTTAACATAAGAGATAAATCAAGTGGGTAGATAAAAATAGAACGTAAAATGTCACTTGTGATTTTTCTACCTAGCTCAATAAAGTAACATGTATTATTTAAACATAATAATTGCATATACTGTAGTAAATTTATATTGCTAGATTAATTGGAGTATGATTATGATTAAAAAGTATGCTCTTATTGACTGTAAATTTGATTTTATAGCAAATAAATGAAAGGCTGTATCATAATATTTTTTGCGACTATTATTGATTAGCCCTTGCTCTGATTAGATCTGCTCAAAATATGCAAATGCAAACTACATGAAAAGTTTCATTGTGTTTATAATACATCAGTGACCCGCCCCGACTTCACACAGTCTCTATATTATATAAATGCTATAGTTTACTTCAATTGTCAATTATTTTATATCAAATACTTATTATACTAATTCCAGTTCATAATAAATAACACAATACAACATAGAATATGTACAGTGGTGTTTGGTACAGTATTTATTTGATATACTATAAATTATAAACCTTAATAAGTCCGATGTGTAGTTTAAAAGAAGCGCACAAACAGCGGGACACAACTTTGTTTAATACTTTGTAAAGATTTTATAAACCATTCCTACTTGCGTGCTGTTTCTGCCACTCTTTGAAAAAAATTCTTTTAAGGAGAATACTCAATCCTTATAAAGATTTATTTAAGGAATTAAAATATATATGATTTCGTAATCACAGACAAATGAAAGTGCTTTTTTAAATATGGGCAAATTTTAATCGTTTTCTCATTAACCGCTGCAACTAATCTACGTATTTGATCTGTGACAGTTGTGATAATAAAAATTTCAAACTTAATTGTTAATCTACACGCGCTTTGTTTTATAATTATATAATTCTAATTTTAAAAAATCTTAGATTATTATTCATAAATTAAAGTTTCTATGATCAGATTATAGATAAAAATATTTTTAAATTTCAGAGTGCATTTTAAGTTTAAATCCTCCTCCCGATGAGAATCCACCACAAGAAACTCAAAGGTAATATTTTATGAAAATCTATACCTATAATAAAAACGTAGACATGTAGTGTGTGTGAAATTTTGTACACATAATTATAGTTTTAACTTGAATCGACACATAGAATAATTTTATCCCCGAACAAAGCAGATTTTCTGTGGATTAAACGTTTATAGTTCACGCACTTTGAGTACAAAATTTTATTCAATGGATATAAATAAAATGTTGTACACAAAGTATGTAACTTGAATTGCCACATAGAAGACTTTTATCCTGGAACAAAATAAAATTTCTATAGATTAAAAAAATCTTAACAATTTTTGAGCATATAGAAATTGTTGAACAATTTCATAGGGGATTACATATTTTTTTAACTTATATTTTTGCATACTAAAAGCTACAATGGCAGCTTAACTGCACAATTACACTCAAAATACTACAATAATACACAATCTAAAAGGAAACCAAGCAGTAGAGCAGTACTTATACTAGTAAACACACTTCTTCGGCAAAGTAGAAATTACACTAATTATTTAAATATTCAGCAAACTATCTCTAAATACACAACACTAAAGTCATACGAGTTCAGAGAGCAACTAAACTTTATTGCGTAAAAGTCATCCTTTTTATAATACAAAATACCCCCCTCATCTATTCCCACTATAATAACAGGTGGGGTCGTAGGCCTAAGTTGCTAAGTTAATTTTTAAAACTTCCCTTTAAATAATTTAATAACGCTTAATCGATCAAATTATATTTAATATCGATAATTTATAGTGTTCATATTTTAATTATGCCTAACATTACAGAATTGCACAAGAAAATTCGTGACTTGCTCCATCTTCTCATGTTTACTTCTCTCATGTTTACATCTTCTAACATTACATGTTTTAAATATGTATTTTTTAGAGATAAAGTGCACTTTGTTACTCTTAATCCCTTAAGCTATCTGAAAAAGTCTTTCGCAATAAATTGTATTAAGATTATATTCATTTCCCTTTATTGCGTGAAGAAACAAACCAATAAACACACTACTATCTAATATGGATATACTTGATAATATGGTGCTATCTAAGCATAACTTAAACAAAACTATTGGTCGGCTAGTGCTCGAAATTCGACCATAATTAATTTAAATTACTTTAACAATAAACAAAACAGTATAAATACATGGTTGTGTGTGCAATGTTTTTTTATTGATTTAATATATTTCTTATGCATAATTTAAAAAAATATATTAGCTTATTTTCGTAAAAAGAGGTATAATTTTTTTGCTTCATGTATTAATATATAGATAATCAATATAAACCACAGTCCACACATATATTGTATATATCAATATGTTATGTTAAACTTAACATAACATATTATATTGATTAGTTCCAGAACCACAGTCGTTGAAGCCCCACCAGGTTACATGCAAGCATTAGTTCGTAGTATAGTGAGCAATATAGCCATCAGGGTCCACTCTTTGATTGTAAAATATGTGCACGATGACATCGTACTTTCTTTAAATGTGAAGCATCTGTCCGTTGACAGCGTTGCTCCTAATTGGCAACCTGCTTTTGCTGGTGAGTAATACTCTTCTGGCTAAGACAAGATATATTTCAGAATCAGAGAGTTAGAGTATATAATTTAAACCTGAGGTAGATAACTGCAACTTATTTCAAATTGGTAGTATGAGATCCCTAAACGTATGTGTAAGGTCTACGAATAACCTATCATAGGATATCTCAGGGTTGATCCCATTTTTTTAGATACATCAAAATTATGTAACTTTAACCTGTCAGGGGACGGGTTAGAATACAATTCCCCTCTGCCCCTGGGAGAGCATCTCGTAAGAGGCGACCCAGCACCCCCATTGGTGGTAGGGGGTCTGTTCCCCGACTGGCTTGCGACCACCAGCATGCGAATCAAGTCTCTTTGACGTGTTCCGGCCGGCCGCATGTGCGGCCAGATCTACTCCCTCCCTCTCCCAACCCATTAATGCTGCGGTTCCAGTGAATTCTGGGTCCGCAGCATTCTTCTTTTCGCTCACCCTCCTAAATCAACTTTCGAGGTGGCAACGTATCGACAAATCAAGAGATACGCTCTAGTGTTGCCGATGTCCATGGGCGACGGTGGCCACTTTCCATCAGATCATTAAAAAAAATTAAATAAGAATGTAATGATAGATATTTCTATGTTTTTAATAATCCGATTAATGTTCAAAAATATTTTTTTTCCAGATATTGACCAAAATCAGCCGGCGATTCGACGACTTGTCCGCCTAGATGACTTAACATTGTGCCTTGATAAGAGTGATTCTGATGGCAAAATCAGATACTATCACGAACCGCTTTTATATCGTTGCCAATTAGATCTAAGGTAACTTTTATCGTCTATTAGCGTTTGTGTAGTTGAGTAAACTAAAATTCGTTTCCTTATTATTTATGTGCGCTTCAGAGTATTAACAAGGCTAGTATCAGCAAACTCGCGCCGTGCTCGTAGTGTGAGCATCCAGCTACTCTCCAGCCGACTCGCCTGGGGAGTGAATAGCGAGCAACTTGTATTATTACTACGTTTACTGAGAGAACGAACTCCTGTTGAAATCAAATCGCCTCCACCGGCACCCAAACAGACAAATACACAAGCCACACCACTGCGTGAGTATTTGGATAATCTATAAAACGTAGTTTATTGTCTTATATTGTCTAAGGGAATTAATATTCATTTTCAGACGCTTCTTCATCTAATACAGCAGAACCAGTTCATTTAGAGAGCTGGTCAGAATGGGCTTGGTCTTGGTTGCCTACTTGGATGGATAATGAAGGGATTGAGGAAACTCTAGCACCAGCTACACCAATTCCTATTGCGTTTACTGCCCATTTTGAACAAGTTTCTTTAGTGTTTAAGGTAATAAATATTACCATATACTTTATCTTATAACTAAAATTCTATATTAAATCACAAATACTCTTTTCACAATTGGATAATGTGACAGAAAACTTTCTTAATAACTACAATACTATTGTGCGGCTTGTGGCAACATGTAGAAATAATTCGGCCAAGTGCGAGTGTGGAACTCGCTCTCTGAGGGTTCCGTGCAATTTCAATAAAGGGCCAAACACTATCAAATTTGATTTTCGTGTGCGGGTTAAAATATCAAATATAGCATTGGGGGTCATTTATTCCCGACATCAGTAATGCATATTTCAATTGACATATTATAATTACTTACAAAAAGAATATAAGAAAATAAGTTGTCATTTAACAACATATCATATCGTCAACATCCGTTGCAAAGTTTCGCGTAAATATAGCTTTAGATTCATTTCACACGATTTTACTAACATTCGAAAAGGTTATAAATATACACGTCTTCGGCTCAGATTTAAGCCCTGATGAACGTTAAGGTTTTGTACGCCTTGAAAATTTGAGTAAATGGAAAAGGTTGAACCTTATTCCCCAGTCTAAAAATTAAAAAAATAATAAATTATTTAATGGAATTTATATTCTTTCTTTCTTTCTTGGAATAAATTTATATGAGTTTAAATTTAGCACAAGAGTTAAAACGGTAAAAATATTTTGTATCTGTATCGAGAGGAAGTACATTGTACAACATAGTCGAATATTACTAAAATCGCAAACATCAATTTCTTCATGTCCGCATATTATGCCCTATAGAAAAACTACTTGTTATCACTTCAGTATATTTATTGATTGCTTATATTTAGAAGTTTGATTTTTTCACAGCTTCAAGATATTATAGACTTACATGTTTAGTATTAATTTCAACTTGATAACTTTACGTATTCTTAAAATAATGCGTCAAAACCTAAATCTATAAAATATCATTTTTTTTGTGATGTAACAAAAAATTGCTATTTTTAGGATTTTTCCCCATACTAGTGCTATAAGATATTTTGATTTATATAGAAAATCAATTACAATACATGAGATTAAAGCGGCTGCGGCTTATCATTAAATTGACTTAGCAGTTTGATATTTTTATATATTTGAGGAACTAGAGATTATAATATTTTTTGTATAAATTTCAACTTGATATCTTCACGTTTTTCTGACACTAGTGATGTTGAAAAAACTTTACAGTTTTTTTATTTTATCCTTTATTTGTTCTATTAGACCTTACTTCATGCTAAATTTCACGACGCTAGGTCATTGGGATATACCTTATAATAATATGAGTGACCACATTAACGGTCATACCTTTTCAATGCGTGGACTTAGAAGTTTGATTTTTTGCCAACCGCAAGGGACCATTGGTTTGAGTATTTGATATTAATTTCAATTTGACACCTCCATACGATCCTGAGAAAAGGGTCTTGACAGACGGAGAGACAGACAGACAGACGGACAACTGCTGTTGTTGCTTTTTTTCTTTTACGGTACGGAACCCTAAAAATTTAGGAAACAAAAACGAAACTTATCAAGTAGGATCTTACAAATATTTAATAGATTATTTATATTAAATCTTATACATTATGGACAGCATTGTCGTGGTGTTTAATTATATATAGATAAGATACTGCATTCTTCTGTTTTTATCAGACCTCTTAACATAATAATAAAATATATTTTTTGATAAATCTCTAGTAATGTAATAATAGTGAATCTTTTTCCTTTATTTACTCTGTTTTTCTTGTTGTAAGTCTTTATATCTATACGAAAAAATCTTTAGACATAAAATAAATACATATATTAATTTTCTTTTTCAGACAATAGAATTAGAGAATTCTAGTCGTAAGCGGGCACGTGGTATCCTCGAGTTGACTGCTACTGACGCAGTTATCAAGAGTTCTTTATGCTCGCCCACACTCCTGTGTGTCAAGTTCGGCACAAGGCTCCTCACTCTCACCTCTCATGGGAAATGCGTATGCGGACACCACGATGGTGGTTCTGTAAGTGTGTTATGATAGTTGTAAATACGCAATTATTTCGGAACAAATTGTATATATGATTTATTAATGTCGCTGGCCACCGCTCGCCCTCCCTGTTACTGCGCATGTGATCAGTTAGTTTATTGGTACGTCATATAGTAGTCGTACTGATATAAGTTTTATATTATTTACAGATGCAAGAGCTACCAACAATATATTTGAATAAAATTGACAGTGAGAACGAAGTACCATGGCACTGGGAAGAAGAGCTCATAGAACAAGTGGTAGAGGCTGCTGTAGCTATCGATGAAGAATTTGTAGAACCAAATGAAGTGGTAAATATTAACAGACAACATATTTAGTGAAATTATTAATATTTTGTAACAAATTGTTAGGCGATTTAGCCACCCAGTTTTCCCCAGACCAAATTGAATTACTTATCATCCCATAATAATCAATTTGGTTTTCTTTTTATTTAGGCGTCAGAGTCAACAGACAATCGTACAGAGGAAACAAACACTAAAGATGCACCGACGCAGAAAGAAGTTGACGAATTCTGGCAAAAGATGGCGCCAGTTATTTATTATGAGTACAGTCATGACAGATCACCACCAGATTCTTTAACCAATCCCTATGATAATCCACCCCGAGATTTTGAATATAGGTGAAATATTTTATATTTGATTATTTAATTATTACATTTAATATTTAATTTCTAGTTGAAATTTAATTTTAAAAATTTCTTATCTGTTATTTAATTCTTAGTTTTAATTAATATTCTTTGTGTTTTTTTCTTAGTGATTGGGTGGAAGACAGCTCGGTAAAAGTGATAATACGACCTATTTTAATAAATGTATCTACTAGTTTACTTCATCGTCTCTCTGTTCTTCGGAATGTTCTACGGGAAGTCCCTACTTTAGAAGAAACAGGTATTATTTTCTTTCGATAATTTGAAGCCAATAAATATTTTTTGGAACAATTAAAACTTAAAAACGCAATATAATATTCATAAGGATATTAATATACAATGATCTAAGAATATGTATCGAAGCAAATTATTATATTAGTTTAGCCCTATTGGTCACAATAACAATTTTTTTTAGATGATATAAGAATTTTATATTGCTTTTTTAAAATGCAATCTACACTTTCCTTTCAGAAGTTCCAATGCGTACATTAACAGTAGAAGAATGCGATGCCCTATCAGAAAACTTGCCTCAGCGACATACTAACATTGATATAAAGGGGCTACAAATCCGCATAGTACCTATGGGACATTCTTCAGACCGTTCAATACGATCACCACTTTCACTTGACCTACAATTACCAAAGTCCTCGGTGAAGATCACTACTCCTTTGTATCCGCACAGGTAACAACAAAAAATGTACTTAAATGTTTTATCATTAAATATATTTTTCATCCCATCTATTCGAAAAGACTCTGTAGACCCTTAAGTGCACCCAAAGGTGGTGTTTTTTATAAGAAACTTTTAGCGGGCAGTAATGAGTTTTTAATCCTCTTTATAAGTGCGCCGCAATTATCTTTGGCGCACACTTTTTGAATTTGGAACATCTTAGTGTTCAGCGCCAAAGAAATCGAACGCAAATCTTATTTGAATAAGCATATTTATGATGCATGGGAGAAATCACAAAATGCGATTGGTGTATTTTGTGATTTGTCCAAGGCATTTGATTGTGTTCAACATGAAACTCTTTTTAAAAAACATCATTATGGTATAGCTGGTGTTTCAATGGATCTAATTGCCTCATACCTAAATCAAAGAGTCCAGAGGATTACTGTTAATGGTGTAAAATCTTCTGGATCTTTGCTACAAATGGGCGTTCCACAGGGATCCATTTTAGGACCGTTCTTATTTTTGATTTATATTAATGATCTGCCATATTATGTGAAGAATTTGTGTGATATTGTACTTTTTGCTGATGATACATCTCTTATATTTAAAGTAAATAGAAATAAACATAATTACGACGAGGTAAATAGTGCTTTATCGCGGTTCCTCAATGGTTTACGGTAAATAACTTAGTTCTTAATGCTAAAAAGACTAAATGCGTTGAGTTTACTTTACCTAATGTTAAAAAACAAAAATTTTACCTACTGTTAAATAATGAAATTTTAGATGTGACAGACTCGACGGTATTTCTGGGTATAACTTTAGATTCAAAACTCCAGTGGAACCCCCATTTATTATCTCTAGCGGGCAGACTCAGCTCAGCTGCCTATGCTGTGAGGAAAGTCAGACAAATGACTGATATCACTACTGCTAGGCTAGTTTACTTCAGTTACTTTCACAGTATTATGTCTTATGGCATTTTGCTGTGGGGTAGGGCCGCGGACATTGAATCCATTTTTATTCTTCAAAAGAGAGCTGTTCGGGCCATTTATAACTTAAGAGCGCGGGATTCCCTTAGAGATGTATATAAAAAAATAGACGTTCTTACAGTCCCATCTCAATACATATATTGTAATATTTTGTTCATTTACCAGAATATTCATTTGTATTTAAAACACAGTGACAAACATAATGTTAATACTAGAAACAGAAATAAACTTATAACGCTATTGTTATACAAAGCTAAATGATTTGTATAACAATAATATATGTAAACATGGCTTTTTGAAAAGAGCGACTGTTGAGTTTCAGGCCGGCTCTTCTCAACAGAAAACTGCTTTCCGAGCTGGTGGTAGCTTCAGACAAACTGACAGACCAACCAATTTTTGACGTATCAAAAGTACTTTTATACAATATATAATAGTCTAATTGAAATAAAATATTTTGAGTTTGAGTTTGATTAATATAGAAATAGCTGCGTCAGTAGTTCCAAACACCACTTAGCAATAACTTAATATAACTTTATTCGCAGAGTATGTTCAGCGGCATGTCAAATGTTAGAAAATACTGGAGCACTATGGCAAGGGGCTCGTTTACATATATCAGCCTCCATGGATTTCTTGAGAGTGGGAATCTGCTCACAAGATGAAGATATTCCAAGAACTTGTGCCAGTGCAAATTTACGCTTTGTGACTCACACGCTATTGAACAGTTCGTTCTTTAAGCAACCGGAGACTGTGCTATTTAGCTATACTGTTGTCATACGTACGTATTATGTTACAACTTCTTACTTCTTTCCATGATAAAATAAAAACTCGTAATACTCTAACCAAACTATATATTAAATATTTGATCATAATAGTTATTTATGCAACTGTTGTATAATAAGGGGTAATAAAACACGAATGTCAGTTTATCGATAGTAGTAACACATGAGTGTTTTATTTCCTAATTATCAATAGTTGCATACAAGACTTTATCTACACCCAAAACTAAATCGTCTATAAAAGATTCTGAAACAGTTAGCCTACTGCTAACATTAAAACAGCCATTCCTAGTGACCTAACATCATCCAGTACTGAGTATATACAAATAAACTAAGTATTGATAAAACAATCATTTATTGTACTTGTAATGAACATTTTGTATAGTGCAATTATTAAAATTCACTTCAATATCTTTTTTAATGTTGGAAATCGTTCATTTTTTTACACAGCAATAAAAATATCAAAAAAAAATCTGGAAGATTATAATAGATATAGAATAACATATTTTTTTACGGTGCACGACGTTCTAGAAAGTGTAACGCGCGTGAATGACTGTTCGTTTTTGGAAATTCATACAGATACCACGCACCACGCATCAAGCAGTAAGGATGTGGCCGCCTGTTTATTAAACCCTTTGCGCAGAGTGTTATTATGAAATTCAGTACAACATTATATAATCTGTTTGGATGATATAATGGTTATTAGAATATTGGGTGTTTTAATGTTGGCAAGCGAACTGCTTCAGAATCTTTTATAGAGGTTTTAAAGTATATGAGTAGATAAAAGTATAAAACTACTAATTGCTTCGTAAATCACACATAGAATGAATAGGTCAATAACAAATTATTTTATTACTTCTTATTAGTAGTATTTTACCTAATAAGTTATTAAACTTTCCAGTGCTTGTAATATCGTGAGATAGATTATAATCTACCGAAAAATAATGCGTTAAATTGTAAGCAGTATGTTACTGTTTACAATCTTTCCACTGTTTGCAATCTCGCAAGATAGATTACAATCTAACTGTATTTACAATGATATTATTATTATAACATATACTATATGTAAAGTGATATTTATAGTACTTTTGATTTTGATGACTTGTTCTTATTGAGAGTGGTGACAAAGATTACTTTTTTTAATAGAAATGTATTTTTTAGGTGAAGCAAATATGTGCGGTTCTGCAACTCGTTTACAAGCAGCTTATCACGTATTTCTGTCACTTCTAAACGAAAAGCTCTCACCGACACTGCAACAAACATCTTTAGCGGAGGATGCTTTAAGTGATGAAGGTAGTAATTTAATGTTAGTATTATATGTTAAGTTTCAGTCAGTCTGATTTGTCTGGTTTGGTATAAAAGATATTTTTGTGTTTATAGAATATGTAGCCATCGATGTGACGTTGGAGGAGCTGTCCACTCGCGGGTATGTCACAAAGAATTTCAACACCCATTTTGTGACATTAAATTCTGCTAGAGCGACGGCTTTTCTTTTGCCCAGTAAGTGGATTTTAGTAGCGACAAACACCACAGAATAAATTATGCATCGTCAGCAAATAGCTATGAAAACATTTTATTTAATTTATTTATTAATGTTAGTCAATGTTTGTGCTTGTTTAGTCGGCGGTGTATTAAAGCAAGCGTGGTTATTCTCTGCACCAGAATCAGCTTCTACGGCGTAAGTTTAATTTAACTATACAGTTTTAAATAATTATTTTAAAGCTATCTATGTGCATAGAACCTATCCAAGGATTTAATTGGTAGGAAATCTATAGCATTAAAAAGCTATTTATACATTTTTCAGACCATATTTCCGAGGAGCCGTCCAGTGGTGTAAAATGCCTTCTCCAAATTGTCTAGAATATGTGAATTTGTCAATTGAACCAACTGCCCTAAGTATGGATCCTTTATTGGTCGCATGGTTAGGATATCGACCAAAAATAAAACCACAAACTGGTTAGTATAATTTCAAAAACCTTCCTATTCTTGAAATTACTGGTTGTTATATAAATATATTTTTGAATTTTGGATTTATTCGTGAATACATATGAAACTAATCTTTGCATTTGTAGAATCACTGACAGCATTTGCAAGTGTTAAATCCGTATCATCTTCACAATATTTGTTTCGGAGACGTGCTACACCACCGGTAAGTATTGTCAATAAAACGTATATTTTGGAGTGAAATTTTTCAAATCTCTTCATGGTAGAAAGGTTTGTTTATTTCTAAGGATATTTATAAGTATTTAAATTTCTGTATAGTCGTCAAGTGGTCGTGGTGCGAGTCGTTCTGGATCTGGTGCTGAATTAGTTCATGTACGTCCAAGAAGCGTTGAGTCAAGTAGTGAAAGGAGTGAGAAGAAAGAACAAAAACATATACATATACCCGCGGTACGTCATATCTACATTAGCTGAATTAAGAACAAATAAATAATTACTTGGCATTCTTAACTGAACTATTTAACAGAATAATATTAAGATTTTATAAAGATTATTAGCACTTAACAAATTTTTATTTTTTACTTTTAACAGTAAATTGATTCAATCACTGCCATATTGTTTCCCATAGGATAGATTATATAGATGACGTTTGTATGGTTATAAAATATATAATCTATATTAAAACCAAACAACTGTTATCTAGTCTGTCCTATGACTATAAATAAACTAATCATAATATATATTTTTCAATATGTTAAAATCAAGAAAACCTTAAAAAATGTATATCACTAAATTGTTACAATCAGCGATAGCTCAATGGTTTAGACGTTGATGTCTACTCGGGAGGAGTTCACCTTTGACTTTTCTGAGTTATGTGTGTCTTAAGCAATTAAATATCACTTGCTTTAACGGTGAAGGAAAACATCGTTAGGAAACCTGCACTCCTGAGAGTTCTCCATGTTCTCAAATGTGTGTGAAGTCTGCCAATCCGCATTTGGCCAGCGTGGTAGTACGGCCTAATCCCTCTTCATTCTGAGGAGTAGACATGGCTCAGCAGTGGGCCATTAAAGGGTGACGATGATGAAATTTTTTAGACATATGGTTTTGTTTCAGACACAAGTCGCTAATTCTTGGACTAGTGGAGATAATCTATTAAAACTACATGAGCGTCTCAATCGTCTACTAATGACCGCTGAAATAGGTCTCGTGCAAATATATGTGACTCCTACATCCGTTTCCGCACTTGATTGTGTAAGCGTTAGAGATGCTATGGAGAGACATGCCACCACTTCGCAAAGAGTTCTTGTTATAAGGTAAGACGAAGAAGAAGTTGACCTTCTAATTCCAGCAGCAAAAAAAAAAATTTTTTTCAGATCAAACTTTGCGAATAGGATAGGATAGGATGTAAAATAATTCTATAGAGGTGTAAAAGGAAATTCTCTTAAATGGGTCTAGAATGATTACGAATTGATTTGTGTTTATACAAGTCACCTTACAAGATTTGAAGCTCTCGCAAGTGGAAACATAAATATACTATTATATTCTTTATAATAGTATATTTATGTTTATTATATAAAAAAAAAACATTATCCATATAATAAAGGCAATATATACTTTTGTCATGTTAGTTTTGTTCTCGTCTTACATGGAAAGTTTGATTTTTTTTATTAAGCGCGTTAAACTGGGTTAGATTAATATTTATGACTATTGTTTGATTTGTTTGGTTATAGGATGCCTCCTCCAGTAGTTTCCATTGATTCCCGGGTCCCGCATTTCTTTCAGAGTTTCAGCGCATTTTTTGTCGTCCTTGACATCTCTTGCCATCTCTTGGACACCAATTCGTTATAATTTGACTTCACTTTTCTTGTATAGATCTCAACATATAGCCGGTCCATCTCCATTTTTGGAGTTCTATTTTTTCCAGGACAATGGTTAATATGGTTTTTTCTCTCAATTGTACATTGCTAATTCTATCTTATTCCTGTCATGCTTCGTTCCATACCTCTCTGGCACATTCCTAGTTTATCTCAATGGTATTTTGTAAGGGACCATGTTTCACAGCCGTAGGTGATGCATGAAAGCAACTTACAAGCATTGAATACTTTGCTTTTCGTTGCATGATTGTGGTCTTTAGATTTTACAATATCCTTGACATCAGTATCTTTTCCACCCAATAGAATTCCTCTTATTTATTTACTTGGTTGTTTGGTCTTTAGATTCTAAAGTTTGATAATAATCTTCCTATTTTTTTGGGTTTGTACAAATGTTATTACATATAAATAAATTTCTATCTTTTGGATCCTTGTACTTTATCGAAATCGTTATAAAATGTTACTCAACTTAATCATTACTTATTAACTGACACACTTTTTTAGACAATTTTGTGCTAAATTTTTTTAATTTTAGTGTTTATAATTTATGTCTTACGCTAAATTGTGTTTTTTTTACAGCCTCGGAAAATTATCAATGCATTCTAATTCCCAAATGAAATATCTTTGGCAAGAAGTTCAACATGATCGTCCTACATATCAGAGAACTACACGAGATCCTAATGGTAAGTATAATTAAAGTTTTACTATAATGCAAATTAGTTAGTATTTATAAATATATCGTAAAACGGAGAAACAAATCAAGAAACATGAAACAAATTAAATTATATAGTCGTTTTACGACCGAAATTAACAACCAGTCTACTAGTAGACTTACAGATTGAAAATATATTCCAAGTCCGAATTTTTAATCTATAATCCAAAGATTTTGGATAATTACGGCCGTTAGGGAATTGATCATTATATCTGGTGAAGTTAATTATAGTTTACATGATATTTAAGGCGGGAGATGAAGACTTGACTGCACAGTATCAATACAATCATTTTAACTTTATTTCCGCACCTATTTTTATTTGTTATCTTGTTTTAGCAAAAGAGGATTCGTTCCCATGGAAAATTCGCCTTGCAGACATGTCATGTTATACGTTAGAAGTAAAAGCAGGCACAGAACGTTCTGGAAGAGATAAATCTGCAAACGCACTTAAATCCCAACTGAAAGCATCAAGGGTGGTTCTTCCCAGAACGGTGCTTGAATTGGTCACTACTTCTGTCACACTGTCCGTAGTCACAAAGTCGTTACAAATCAAAACTGTTAAAAAAACCGAAACGAAATCTAAACATAAGGAGGAACATAAGGAAGAAGATGTGAGTGTAGGACATAGTGTTAAGCAGTATTTAGTTATTTTACAATAGTATATAATGTTTACATGTTATTAATGGTCTGATGAATTTTATTTTAGAGAACCAAATATTTCACTTCAGGAGTAGATTTTAAACCATCGTCCTTGAAGGAGTTTATTAGGGGGCCTATTCGGTAAAATTTTGCATAAGTATATTTATTTTCTAATATGTGAATCTTTGCTAACATGAACTTTTTTTTTCAGCCGGACGAAACCAGCTTCCGAGGTAAATAGTCATGTCTATGAAGAGAATATTATTACTTCTATAAATCCTACTGCTTAGTTCTTGTCTATTGTTCTTCTTGTTAACGTTTATATTTTCAGCCCGAAGAACCAGAACCTGTTCCCGAGCCGCCGCCTATACAAACGACAATCAAAACTGGGCCAGTCGTGTCTTTAGGAATTAATCTCCATGCTGATACACCTCCAATTAAATTACGATTAGATCAGGATCAGGTTAGTAAGAATCAATGAGTTGTTTTAGCGTTATAAAAAGTTAAATTAAATATTCAATTGGTTTTATATATACATTTTAGGTTCAGACTGTGTCTTTAGCCATACATTGTTTCACACACGTCATGATGCTACTTAGAAGACCGCCGGTAACATCGAAACAAGAATTTTCTTCTTTTGTAGCATCCAATAAATCTCTTATAAGGTAGATAAAATTTTATTATTTTTACAAGACGATTTTTTCAACCTAACTTTACATCATGAATACATTTCTGTAGTACAAGTGAAATATAAAGAAATATTGTTCATAGGTCTGTATCTGAGCAAGATGCAAGACAGAGTGTATCCGAGGAGACTCCGAGTGAAAACAGATCAGAGCAATTGATAAGCATCTTCGAAGCACATCGGGCTACTGAATTGGGTATTTAATATTTTACAACATTAGCCATTTGTACTTGTACTTAAGTTGCATGGAATCTTACAAATTCAATTACTGATAAAATTTTAATGTGTACTATCTGTGGTTTCAGATACAAATCTAAAAACATTCTTCTGGTTCCAATGGGTGGTTAGCCGAGCTACTCTTGTGGTCGCCACCTCACAGATCAAGCTAGCGTTTGATATGGATGACATTATCACGACTGTGGACTTGCAGAATCATTATAACCAAGTCAAGGTCAAAGTTGCTTCGGCTTCCGTACGACATTATAAACGGTATGTTGATTTCAGTTGGCCTTTCTTAAGGATATCTTGGAATGTACCACAAATTCGTAAACCGCAAAAAATATTATAAGAATATGATGAGAAAGCTTTAAATAAAAATTACTTCGACTCCAGTTTTGGGTTGAAATCAATGCATACCGTGTCAAGCATAGATAATAGATATATAATTAGTCTGTGATTTTGTATTGTAAAAATTTTGTAAAACAGTTTTATGTAGGCAATGATTATTTTGAAAATATGAACTATTTACCTTCTTGTCCGCTTAACAGATAAACAGCCTTCCGAGTCGATGATATCTTTAAACAAACTGACTAACCTATTTGAATTGTCAATAGTAAACTGCTAAAAATTTAATTGAAGTATGGGTTATTAGTTCAAGAACAGTATAAGTGTTAAAGAGTTAAACTGTTTCTGTGTTGAATAAACTGATATCATTGTTCATACACTATTATATACAGAGGAAAATTTGATTTTTCATTTGTTATTTATATGCGAATAGACTCTAAAACTAGTGAATCGATTTTTATAATTCTTTTACACAACAACAAACAGATAGAAATCTACAATATTTCCTGTTTTATTCTCTGTCTCTTTACTCTCTTTCTCTCACAATATTTCTCTTTCTCCATCTCTCCTTATTTATCTTATTTCTTTCCTTCTTCCTTTCTGTATTTTTTTCTCTCTCTTTTATAATTTATAATTTTGCTTAAAGTAACCGAAGCGAAGCGAGGGCCGGCCGCTCTTAATATATAAACCAAATAATTATAATGTTTAATAGCACGGGAAGCGAAGAATGGACACCTGGTGTGTTGGGTGGTCGTATTCTCGAGGTTCGGGAACCAACTAATGCCAAAGAAGAAAACTATTTTCTCGCAATCACCATCACTCAAGCTAGGTATACAATCACATAATTATTAAAAATGTTCTGAAAATAATTACATTATTTAATGTTTTAATGTTTTTGAACAGGATATCCAATTTGCCTGTCAGTTGGAAGGAGGAACTTCATCCCAAATTATTGGAGAAAAATTCAGTATGTAATAAATAAAATAAATTTTGACATATTAATACAGATTGACCCTCAAATTAAATCTTAAAATCTGGTAAAAAGAGCCTGAATATTATAACTTTCATTCTAAGGGTCACATGGTAAACATTATTTTAAAAAAATATATATACATGAAATATTCGTAATTTTAGAATACGGACAGTATGTGGGAAGTATATGCAACGTTGGCTCCGTTAGAAGCGATAATACAACCAGACGTACTCGAATACATAATGGCTTGGAAACATGAACTAACTCCACAATCATTCTGTCCGTTCAATACTGAACTCTCCAGGTATAGTCCTCTTAAATTACTAATAATGTCTTTTAGTATCAGAAAAAATTACCTTTGAAACGATATTTTTACAGGCCGAGTTTATGGCAATGGCCATTTTTGTATGTTTCCGCTGGTGGTTTAAGACTCTTACTAACAAATGGAGATGAAAAAGAAAGTAATGCTGATGACACATTAATGCTAGTTGTAAGTAATTTTATATGAATAATCCATTTAATGTCAAAATTAGAAAGAAAACCATTTCTCATACAAAAAATTTCGAAAATTTTCAGATTGGGAAAGTCACTGTGAATCCGCACCCGGAAAATCCTATTTGCAGGTACATTAATATTATGGTTTTTAAATGAGATCAGATGCAGCTTAGCAAATGCATACTACATTAGTGTTGCAATTGAAGCTATGTTTTATTGTTATTAGAGGTAGAATAATACAGTAAATTAAAACCTATTTACAGACAGTCCGTAAATCCGACGACAGACGGCAGTTGGAGTAGTCCAGGTGGACTGGAAGGACGACAATATGAAATATTGATCAAACAGTTGGCCCTCAGATCGGCGCAGTTTACTCAACTAGTTAATCAAGAGGTAATAAAATTAAGTTACATAATATTTTTTATTTTTCGCTCCAATTATTGTGAACAAATAATATAATTGAAGCGTCAGTATGTCGGTGGCTCAGGCGTTGGATTCACGATTGATAAGAGTTCAAATTTTTAATTTTTAGTTAACGATTTATGAAACTATTTTTATTTTGTATACAGAGAAAGTATATCTTATGATTTAGTCCGTTTCTAATCTGTAGATGTATTTAAGGTATTGTGTACTTTTTTTGTTGAGCTGTTTAATATGTAGCTGTATACATACTTTACAGGAAAGTGAATCAGAAATATTAAAAGGAACAGGATCAGAAAACCCAGCATTGAAATGGAGTCAACCAGTAGTGTCACCTGTTATTACGCCAATATTGCATTCGTAAGTGTTCACTTGTATTTGAATTACATTATAAAATCGGGACTGGTCTAAAATTCTAATGTTTTCTCTATTCCAGTGTTGATATAGGTTGTATCATAGCGCCTGCGGTATATAGTTGTGGTGCTGTAGCGTGTGGGCCGGCGTTTGAACTAAACCTACTGTCCGACTGCTCTGTTGAGTTTGCTGTCGAGCGGCTTGAAGTTGTCAATTCTCTCCTACAAGCTTTACTTCACGTGTTTCGCTACAGGTAAGTAATAATGCCAGTTGTTACTCCGTTTTAGATAAAATTTTAATATTGCAAAATTTCTTTTTCTAACAACGTCACGGATTTTAATAAGGTTTTGTTGTTAGTTATAGAATCTGTTAGATGGGTAAGGTTCGCGAACATATCTCTACTTTCACCAGTAGATATTAAATAAAAAAGATATAGATATTAGCTATATTTGTGTTTCAGGGCCGACGGTTCATTTTTTCTGGATGAAGATAGTACATGTCCATACACAACTCTTTTTGCAGATCTAGATACTTTTGCCGAGTTTTCGCAATCTGAGAGCGAAACAACTATAACTGAAGGTGTGTTTTGTCAGTGTAATTTAACAACACTTCCAATGTAAATAGAAATTTTACAATGTCTGTAGTTTGTATTACTTGTTACACATGTTTTACACTTGTTTAAAATATTGTTTATGTCATTTAGAAGCACCAAAAAGTACAATAGAGACCAGTCGGACAGTATTTGACTCCGGAGTAGAAACAACAACATCTCAGTCGAATTATAAATTTCGTCGCGACCCCGTGCCTGTCAAGAAATCTGTCTCCATTATGTGCGTTGATTACACGTGAGTAAAGAACTCTAACACACACTATTGTACTAAAAAATAATTTATGCTACACTACTAATATTTCAGTAAATATCGTTTTCAGAGCAAAGCCGTCAGATTATTTGGAAATATTCATAATGATGGGAGTGATAAATCTATCGCTATATGTAGGTGATAATAACTCTCCAGAAATACAAGAATTGCGACCGCCGCCTGGTACTTTTAAAGTGGCCCCTGAACCTGAAGCCACAACTAAACCTTCAATAAAGGTTAAATTTAAATAATAACAGTTTTAAAAAAGAAAGGTTTTTTATTGATGTGGTTAACCTACCATTAATAAAAATACTGTTTTAGGTTATAATAGAGGATAGCAAGGATACAAAAGCAGATGACGGAAATAATTCCATGACGGGGAGTAGGAGTCTCACGGAAACAGTAAGAAATGTGGACATTGGTAAAACTAAATTAGAACAGATGGTAAGAAAGTCATATTCAAAATTCCTTCTACTTCTATTTTTATGAAAGAAATTGATGTATATTTTTATATTATCTATCTGTTTTGTTTGTTTGAAGCACATATTGCCATTTGCAAGGAAAACTGAAGGCAATGTGCCATTACTTCACGTGACACTTAATCAACCTAATCTGTATTATTGGAAAAGGAAAAAGCAGAGAACATTACAGGTAATTACTAACTTTTAAATCAAGTTATATATTTAGGAGATGAAAGTAAGAAAGGAACATTAAATGGTTTTAGGTGTCACTATTTAACGGTTGGATTGGGCTCGGTGTGGGTCTAGAGGATGGTCAATGGAATGCTCCATTACTGAGTACAACCCAGGGAACTCCAGACCCCGTCACGGACATACCCCCAGCTTTAGCTACATTAAAAATTGATTTATCTACAGGTGAATATATAAAATATATAAATTAGTATACAAATATATTAGTTGTTGTAAAAAAGAAAAGTCAAGTTTGTGTACACAAAAATCTTGCAACAATTACCCTCCGTCTGTTATTTTTCTAACAATTATAAAAACAGTGGCAATTGTTAAAAAATAATAATTCTTTTTTTTTTATTTTGATTTCAGTATTATTACCTTTATATGCTTAATTTATTTTTGGACTTATTTCTTAGGTTATGTGCCTATAAGTGGTTCAAGTAATCAAGGCACCGTTCAACTTGACATAGAGAGGCCAATCTTGTGTGAAGTATCGACTGATAGACTAAGAAGACTTAAAGGCATTATGGCTTTGGTAAATAACATTGTAGTTCATTTGTGCTCATGATTTAGAGTTAATTGTCTTTGTTATATAAAGTTGTAATAACATTTATTTTTTTCAGATTGACAAGAATATTTCTAGGACAAAGGTTATAGTTGACGATTTCGATCCACCGATACCGGTTTTGTACAGAGTCAGACGTTCTATGAGTAAGTATTAATTATTTTATTATATAATTCGATAATAATTGTTGCTGTTTATGTAAATAGTTAATAATAATTTATTAATCGGTTCTATACTTCCATATATTCTCACCGACACATAAAACGTAATATTTAAAATTTTCTGTCTAAGTACTTTTGTGTCATTTAAGTCTGCTTTTCCACCAGTTTCCCAACAAATTCAAAGCATTACCATTCAGACCAGCCAAATAGGTCTTCGTGGGTCAGAAGGTGCAGTTGGTTTTGAATCGGCCAAGGTTCAAATAGCAGCTGGTTCTCGTCCAGAGCGTCTGAATTGTAGATGTCTACTGACAGCCTTCTCTATTTCTGCCGGACCAAACACTGATAGACGACATGTCGTTCTACAACCCACTATGATGGGGTAAGTAGGATAAACTAACATAGCTAATGGTCAAGTATGTATATAGGTCGACCTTCTTACGCCACTAAAACTATATTCCTTAAAATTAAATCACAGTGCGGTTCTTGATGCGTCCTGGGAGGCGTGGCGAAGAGCTGAAGGTGGTCTATCAGCTCGTGAACCAACAGTGAGAGTTGGGTTTGACCTTGACCACGTAGTATTTGACCTTCGACCTTCTGATCTTGCCACAGCCATCAAGATACGGGATATGCTACAGGAAACATTAGTGTTAGAAACAGTAAGATTTTACATTAATAAAATTTTATTATTGTGACATATACACATAATTTACAAAGTTATTATGTTTATGACGGATGTATTTCAGAAAAAACAGCCACCAGATACCACTTCAAGTACAGAACAAGTAAAAATAAATCGAAGCGGATTTACTAAACAGTCTACCATTTTCTCTAAACAGTTTAGTACTTCAGACACCGGCGAATCTAGCAATCATTATTATAAGGACGATCTAAGGTTTGTTTTGCAATATTTTCTTGAATGTTTAAATTTATTTATTAAAATCATAGGACTTTAAATTTGCCTACGATCGAAATAACATGCCATCATAACGAAAATTCCTCATTTATTTTTAAACTTAAGAATCAATTTTCAGTAATACACGGATACTCCAGGGTTTCGCAAACATTTTAAGAAGTACTTATTATAACTTCCTCTAGAAGATATTATTACAGCCTTGGCAACATTGATGATTTAAACGGACTCTAGTTATTTCGTTCGTAGGCCAACTATGTATGAGGAGGGTGGTTATAATTAAATAGAAACGTATATATTGTAAACAGGAGCGGTGCTTTCAAGATAGTATCTGGCGCACAACTACCGATGGTGTATCAAGTGGCGTTGCATGGCAATACTGTGTCGTGGCGGTACCCACATCCGCGCTGTATAACTAGACTCATTGCTTTTCCTATTCCTGGACAAGTTCGTATATTTTATATGTCCTACTTTTTATTATTTAACAATGAATAAAATTGATCATAAAACTAACATTCTTTTGTCGTTTTAAGGAGGAGGAAGTAGAATGTGCTTTGGAACTATACTGCCCAATGCTTGCACGATGGGAACCACATACTTATTTCAAATTACCGCTATCAGATCCTCGAGAGATGCAGCCCAGTATGATGCCAAATGGTATGTAAACGATAAATTTAGTAATAACGTATATATATCGTTTTTTAAATTATTCTGACATCGTTCAACTTATTTTGTCGAAATTTTCAACCCCGTTGCTTAACATTTGAGATTTTAAAAAGGTAATAACTATTATTTTAGTAAAATGTGGAGTTTGAACAATAATTTATTTAACCATAATACGTTGTTTATCCCTAGATGCTGTATTTGCACTAATGTGGCGTGTACGACAATGTTCGAAAGAAGAAGAAATTAATCCCTCTTTTGAATTTGATTCAAGGAAGTTTGTACCTAGGCAGGATCCTTTGGTAAGTTTATTTCAATTAGACTTATTACAAAATATTTAGGAAAACTCAAAATAGGTCAGTCAGTAAGTTTTTCTTATGCCGTCAACTTGTATAGCAGTTATCTGAGAAAAGCCGCCAAAACTAAACGCCGCTAAACTTAATAGTAGCTAATTTCAAAACGCCATTGTTTACATCAATCTGATTTTAAAATATATAATCATTCAACTGAATAACAATCATTAGTCGTTTGAAATCCAAGCTTTGTCATCGTTTAAGTTATCAAGTACAAAAAGTATGCTTTATTTGTATCGATACACAATACTAAAAGTTACAAGGAACCTTAGTGCACAATTACACTCAAAAGACTACAGTACACCCAGACCCAGTTGCAGGATTAAAAGGCCCCTTTCTACTACCAGTAAACACTCCTTCACCGCTCGACCTCCTGACTTTAATATTTAACACTTCTCCAGCAAAATAGCAATTACACGAATTATTTAAATATTCAGCAAAATATCTCTAAATACACAACACTGAAATCACACGAGTTCCGAGAGCAACTAAACTTTATTGCGTAAAAGTCGTCCTTTTTATGATACGAAACCTCATCTATTCCCACTATAATGACAGTTGGGCACGTAGGCCTGTGCTGCAAAGTTAATATTTAAAACCTTCCTTTAAATAATTTAATAACGCTTACTTGATCAAATTATTTTAATTATATTTTATAGTACTAATAATTTAATAAAACCTAAAAATATTATGTTATCTCTTTTACTTTGACACGATATAATAAAATGTATTTCCATAGTCAACAGATCCACCGGCAGCCAGCGACTATTACAAGAAGAATTGCAACGTTACCGCGGAGCAGTTATCGGGAGTATTACGTGTGGATTCTTACTTCGCTCCACGACAAATGCCACGAGCTCGCCTTGCCATACGACTTGCTCTATTGGAAATACACGCCCATAATTCTTTACCCGTACTACCAAAGTAATTATAAATAAATTTTAATATCAATGTCTCGAGTGAAGTACTCAGGTGGTCAGGTGACGCCATTAGGGTCTCTGATCTAATCTTACTATATTTTTGATAATTAACTTAAAGTATTAAATTATTTGTCCACCCGCCCCGGCTTCGTATGGTTGCAATACACTACTTACAAAAAAATCTTTTATAATTTATTAATATATTGTTGCTAAATAAAAATATTCAGTTAATTACGTCAGGAACTATGCATTTTTTCGGGATAAAAAGTTGTATATGTGTTATATATCCGGGTTATAAAGTGATAAATTTCATTGAAACCCGTTCAGCTGTTTTACGTGATTGAGTAACAAACATTCAAAGTCACACTTATATTAGAAGTAAGATTCATGATGTGGTCATAGTGATATATCACACTTGTAGTTGTTTGTAACAGTAGTGTGTAGTTGCAGCGCACTAATATTTTTTTACCTTTTGCAGACAATCAGCAACACTTGAAGGCTATTACGTATCACGTCCACTAATGCGAAGTCACCGTGTGCTTACATTCCGTGTAAGAGACTCGGCTGCTCATTGCCTTATCGCCAATTCTTCCAGACTGTTATTGGATACGCATGTCTCGTACGTGTCGCATTGTGCCACTTATTTTATTGTACAGTCAGAATCAAATCAAAGCATTTATTTAAATTTTACAGGAGCGACATTATAGACAGTGCAACTGGCACAATAGAAAAATTGATTGAAGAGTTTCGTGTCCAGGGCATGTTATCTTTATGCCGCGATCCTCGATTTCGATTACGAACTGGCGATGTACGTGTAGCATTGCATGTACCACGAGTGTGCACAATACGGTCAATGATTGACGACTGGAATAAAGTATATAAGGTGAGTAGGAAAGATAATTTTTTTTTTTTATTTGAGCCAATTTTTGATAACATGTATGTTTTCAGAGCACTCAGTTAAAAGAAAAAATTATACAGAAAGAAAAAGATACAGCAACTGCGTTATGTGGACGCGTTTCTCTATGGGTTCATAATGGGTGTTCAAGTGCATTGCGCGTGGGACAGGAAGGGACAGATGAATTAATTCCTTTCAGTGCCGGAGCTTCACTTGCATACAGGTAAGAAATAAAAAAAGAAGAATCCCTCGAATGGATACGGAAATGGGAAATCAATTATTAAAATAAAGTTTGCTGTCTTAGATGGCGGTCACCAACAGCACCGAAGAAGTTACGCTTCGCATTAGCTAGTCCTTCAGCAGACTGGCACTGGTCTGGCAGTAAGTTTTACACACTTTTCTGAATTTTAATCAAAAATTGTTTCCCATTGTTACAGTCTATCTTACGGATATATCGTTTCAGGTATTCCATTTTCGGAAGGGAAATGCCGAGTGCGATTAGAAGAAAAAGAAATTGGTGCAGTTGGTGGAGTATTTATTCACGTCCGTGTTCGAGATACCGGATCCCGTAGAGATATGTATTTATCTGGGCGACTCATGCTAGCTAACATGCTGCGACATAATTTATTGTATAAGGTATTCTTTTATACTTGTAAATTGTTTACTGATTATAAGGATTAAAATTTTGCTATATTAATTCCTTAATAAATACAGGTTAAAGCTCGCTGCTCAAATAAAGATGTATGGCAGACGATTAGCTCTGGGGAGTTACAAGCAGAAAGTGTTGGATTGAGTGTGATTTGTAATTCCGAGAGTGAGGCAGTGCTTAAGTATGTATAATTATAAATCCGCTAATGTTCGTATACCCTTGAATAAATTTTAATACCCTATTTTTTATCTAGAGTTAAGTTTACATCACATGATTCTGGTTGGTCAGGAGATATACCACTTAAAGAATGTCGAAAAGAAAATGTACCCTGGCTTGTTAAAGGTAAATACTATATATTCAACAAAAACCTTAGATTTTCATTAAATTATTATAAAAATAAACTTGATTATTGAGTAAGCAATATTATTTCAGTTCCGAGTGCAGGCGAAGTGTCGTATACGTCAATATGGTGCCGCGTGATACGAGCACGCAGTGACAATAGTATTTTAGCAACGACGTGGCCTTTTTATATCCTACGCTCTCATTTACCTTTGGATGCTGATGTACGTTGTAGTTTTATCTGTTGCTATGTTTTGATAGACTTGTTTTGACATTATTAATATTTGCAGGTGCTCATATCGTCAGAAGGAAGTAATCAAACAGTTGAAACACAAGCGAGTGATACTCCACCCATAGTTCAAACTGCGATCGGCCGGGGTGCTATTACGCATTTAATTGCGCCTGGCACGACTGCGGCGCATCACACACTTACATTTCAGTATAGGTAATAGTTTAATTCAATAAGGTATGCCTATATTAGTGCTGTTTTGGTTAGTATGAAAAAAATATGGCGTAATAGGTAAAGAAATTAAATTCCTATCATATTGTTTTTCCTTAAGACTAAAATAGGAGTTTCTTCAGATGGAAACAAATATAACAATCTTTCAAAAAACACTTAACCGATTTTGATAAAATTAAATGGGACCGAGGAAGTATACCCTTTGAAAAAAAAATGTACCTTATATACCCTTACTATATATTTTATTCTAGAAACATTGAGTGCCCAGTGACTCGCGAAGCAGTGCCTTTACATTATGGCATGACCGACACATCTGTGTTTGACAAGCCCACGGCAGTAAATAATATTGAAGATATTGTCACTATTATACAAGAATGGTAAGATTCGCTATCAATTAATCCCTCTTGTTATATTCGGATAGATTTTATGATTCATTTATTTGAAATGGATTTACTTGAAAACCGTTTAAAAAAATAATATGTTTTAGGTTGGAGAAGTCAGGTAAAGATTCAAGCTCCCGTTGGCCATATTCCATTGTCTCAAGCCATTGGCCAGGTACTTGGCAACCAGCTCTTTTGCAACCCCGATGTGATGTCACGGTACAGTAAAAAAATCTCACATCATATCGAATCAATAATATACTAGATACGAATGATCTACATGCTCTTACCACGCAGGTCCGATATCGAGCAATCCGAGCCGGGGGTGGGTGTTCATTAGAACTACAACTATCTCCCGTGGTGTTGCTTGCCAACGCGTCGCCCATAACGCTGACATTACGTGGACATGACGCCGCGCCTCTTTGTCGATTGGAACCCGGTGTTGCTATTTCACCGCCGTCTACTGTATTGCAGGTAAACAAATAATTGATTATTTAAAACTTAACGATACTAGAGCTAAGATTACTATTAAAATTGCTTTTTTTTACAGAATCCATTCTTCATATCTATAGAAATGGGAAGAGAAACCTTCGTGAGCGGAATATTACGTGTGTGTGAACGTGAACCGGGCCGGTATGAGAATCCCCCACCAGGACATGTCGCTTTAGAGAGAGGTGCTAACTTCGCTGTGCAGTGCAATCAGAAAGTGAGTTTTGTAATTAATATTTATAGTCCCAAACTATGAAAGCAACAGACTAGAAATTCAAAAGATAATCCGCAACAACTGCCATAAAAATACAATACATAGTTAATCCGAATTCAAAACGCTATTTATACATTATTCTAATACTTCAATATCTTTTTGTCATATAAAGGTAGCGCTACTTACAATGTACTACGAAATAAAAGAAGACATCAACATTCTCGGAATTACTGCAACATATATTTTAATCAATCGACTCGCCACTGATGTTTTGGTAAGAAATATTTTTGTAACATATTCGTTATATACATATAACTGTTTACATTTAAATTATCTTTGTAGGTATCAGCAGTAGCTGTCCCGAAGGAAATGGATAAAAATATATCATTGAATCCTAAAACATTTAAGGTTATTGAGCCTACAAAGGAAGGAAGGTAAAATTATTAAATTTGTGTTTTCGCTAAAAGAGTTTACTTCAATTAATAAGGTACTAACCCGTTGTTCTATTGAAGTGTTCTCACTCACTCCAAAGTAAGTTTCAGTTTTTGGTTGGAAAATCGTGTCCCGCAACGATTTTTATTTAATGGATTGTTTTGGTATTATATTGTTATATGCATGCCACACAAGTAACGGATCGCCTGCGAGGCAACAAAGAGGGTGTAGGGTGGTCATCGACGCACACCGACATTAATAAGTCGTTCTGAAATAATATTGGTATAACGTTTTTACGTGTAATTGACAAAATAAAAGATAAGATGAATATGAACATTTCGATAGTAAGGTGAAAAACAAATTTTCTTTTATTAAAAAAATATATATCGAGTAATAGCGTTGTATACATTTAGAATTTACAGGATTTTCAGTCAATTTTTCTTGCTATCATCCTAATTAAAACAACAACGGTAGTTTAAAAATTAAGATACATTTTATTTTTATAAATTTTCATCCGGCAGTGTCGCTCTCTGTCGCATACCCTCGCACCCTGAAATGCCTGAAATTCATTCGCTTCCTTTTACATCTATGAGGTAGGTCTATAAATATCTACGTATTGTTCATGGATAAAAGGAAGTTAATCTTTTAGATACCTATTATGTTTTAAATTAACTGTAACAATTTTTATACATTTTGTTCCCAGGTATTAAAAAAGGGACATTTATAAATTTTCAAATTAAATAAACAAAACGTCTCAAAAACTCTGCTTTCTATTGAAGAGCTGAACATTGTGGTGACTTTTTTTATTTTTGATACCAAAAAGATTCATTAAGTAATAATAAAATTCGCTGCGGGAACAGATTTTGCTACGAGATCTAGTTATGCCCTTTCTCGACGTTTTAATTAATTCTTATAATAAAATACAAATACAAACTCAGTTGTTTGTAAATTATATTTATAGTCTTGAAGGCTCGCCACTATGTCGGTTTTGGATGAGTGGTCGCTGGAGAGGTGGGGACGCAGACGAGTTGAGAGCTTTCCTGTGTCTTGCTCTGCCTTCCAACTCATACACCACTCCTGTGCCCCTGCGGCTCGGTATGCCTCCTGTGAGGCGAGCTATTGCTTTAACAGATAATGAAGGCCAATCAGTAAGTATTATTTATTATATAAAAATAAAAATTAATTGTCGAACGTACGTAAGCGCATCAAATCAGAACGGTTGGGCCGATTTGTAAAATTATGTTTTGTATAGTTTACAGTTCTAGTATAAAGAAAAAAACATACGTTATAAAATAAACATACTTAATACACTTTGCACATTCCTTTACTTTAGAACCCGGGTAGACCTGGGGCAGTTCCATTCATACTGTTTGTGAGACTTTAAAATTTTAAAGACATGTTTTCTTTTTATTTTATTTTTTTAATGTTTTGATCACTCTTACTCTTACTTTGTAAATAATTTAAGGTAAATGTTATTATTGCATGCTGAAAAGTCGAATGTTTATGGAGACAATATTTTAAATTAAGATTTGTATTTACCAACATTCTAAATATTTCTAAATATTAATTTTACGATAACGAAACACTAAATATTTGTCTTTTTCAGGTACCGGTTGTTGTAACTCAAGTGCGTCATGAAGCTCGATGGGTAGTTACAATCGCTTCCGATCCTTGTCCTCAATTTATAGTACACAACTGTACCACAACCACACTAGCCGTTGCTCAGCCGATTTCTGATGAAACTCCAGTCACTCCTATTCAGGTAGAATACGTACCCTTTTTTAAATATTAACTCACTCTTAACCTTTAATGTATAATTCGAAATAAATCAGGTCGTCCAGGAATGTCCGGGGATAAAATGGTGGTGCGTGGTGGAATCGAATGGTCTAACCCACTATTCGACGCCGGCGTACTGTGCGCGGTATCCGCCTCCTGCGCATGCGGCACGACCTCCCCTGCCTTTCCTGACTGTAGGATATTGTAGAGGTAACATGCAAGAATGAATATTTATAAAATCATTGAAATTAATAAAAGGTAACATAAAGAATTCAGTTGAGATTGACACAAGCATTCTAATTAGTTGTTATCTTATAATTTTTATTCCGCATGTTTTATGTTTAGTTGAAAATTTCTACGAATGGTGCCAGCCCATCGCTATAGCAGATGGAGAGCAATTACTACAGCTGCCAGGAGGTGTAACGATAAAAGTCCGTGTGCGCTCTCATCCACATTCCACATTCATCGAATTGCTCGATGTAGATCAAGTGGGTGTTTCTCTATTAACTTAACCAGTTTTTTTCTTTATGATATAAAAAAGGATTTTTTTTAATAAGATGTTTTAACAAATCCTCAGAATGACATATCTGCGAGTGATATACGACGTCGACTTCTGGGCGCCGTTCTTCCAACTACTTCCAAGCCTTCCAGTCCTATTAGAGAATCAGTAAGTTTGTTAAAACACATATTTACTGCATAATGTCTTTTGTGTCCTACTTTGAATTTTTATTTTTTTTTTATTCTAGAAGCAAATATCTGTTACGGAGGATGTGACTAACAATGAAGGAGATGATACTAATTGTAAGTATAGTAGTTGAGGTATAAAATAAAATAAATGATTGGTTATTGTCTAATTTTATATCTTAAATAGGTCAAAAACAAATTACATAATATTTTCGGCTAAAAATAAAATGTTTTAATTTAACTCAATAAAAAAATCTAGGAATAATTTTAGACAGACAACTAATATGGAAACCTATATATTTCTCGTGGAACTGCGTGGAATTGACATATGTATACCATCTCAGATATAGTATGTAGTCAACTTTAAACTTTAGTATAAGTGTAAACCGTCTTTAAGATATAATATGTATATCTAAAAATGTACGTTCTCAATACAAGTGAATGTATATTCTTTTTTGGAGAATATTTATTTTTAAATATATAAAGTAGCAACTATTGTTAAAATATTTTATCATATTATTTTTTACTGTAGTCAATGTTTCATTTTCAACAGTTGCTGAAGCAAGAGAGAGCCAGATCGAAACAACGATCATCACGGATGACGCAACAGAGGAGTCACAAGACGCACCAATACCATCGAAAGTAAGTACTAAAATCTCTTCGCTAATTAATAAAACTTAAATATTTTAGGTGGTAATTCCTTAACTATTAAACTATTCTAGGAAGTACACGATAAAAGAGAATATGACTTGTCTGGAGAAACGGTGATAATGACAGCAGTTCTACCAAATGATAATAATGATGACTCTTCTCTTATGAAACTCTCCGGCATGGTACGAGCGGATATAGCAGGTACATATTGAATTCACACAAAAAAAAATATTACTTTTATAAGACTTACTGGGCATTTCAATTGAAGCGAATGACAAAAAGGCCATACTCAAGATTTAGTTTTTAATATTCGTATTTAATTAAACTATCTTATACACGAATTTAGAAATAGAAAAATAATGAATGCTCTCAAAGAAACTATTTAGTTGTTTGTTATTTAATACATTAAATATGTTTCTTAAATATGTTAATTCTTTGAAATTGCATAAATTAGTAACCTAGATAAAAACAAGTTATGATGGGCATCTATTTGGTTCCATAAAACTATACTTAACCCAATCATGAATAAAATTTAGAACCTGACTTTTTCGACGATCTCAGTTGGTATTCCACTTATAATATATATTTAATGAGTAATAAATAATTTCACAGAAGCGTTCGAAAAAGAAGAGCCGAGCGCCACGACAGTAGTTTGCAATGATTCTACAGATTTCTCAGAAGCCTCCTACCTCATGGAGACCATGTCTCAGAAAGGTTAATATTTCTATATGTTTGAGTAATTTTGGCTAAAGCTACTTCGTTTTATCTCACACATAAAAACACACCACTGATAATTTGGTTTAGTAGATAAAATATATGTTGCCTTCAATAAAAGTAAACAAACTGATCGAAATATTTCAGACAAAAGCATTTTAAATTTATTATTATTTTGCATTATTCTATGATGTCGAAGATTACTTAATGACGTAAGAAAATGACTGTGTCATTGTTTTAATGAAATAAATTAAATAATATTTGTGATTTGGTCATTTTGGTCATTAGCACAATTTTAGGTTTTTATATTAAAATTTGTTTTTTTAATAATAAATACTTTTTCTCAGATTGGACGGATGGAAGTGAAGTGTGGGCGGAAAAGGAAAGAGTTAGATGTGTGATAGGAAGCATAGCGGTCACGATTGGCGCTTCTGCAGATGTGTTGCCGCTTCTTGCGATACATTTACAGCGTACGGCGTTACTTGTGGTTGATGATGTTAGGGTAAGTATTTCACATTTTTCCATACGAAAAAATAGAGTAGAAACTAATGTGAGTTTTATTTAGAGAATACGAACAACACTATCAATAGCTGATGTACAAATTGACAACGCTCAATACGACACGGAACAGTACGACTTTGCTGTAGTGGCTACGACTCGGGCTGAAATACAGGACTGTGAACGATGGCCACCATTATGGGGCATGTTCAATGAAGTATTCTCTACAAGATCCAAGGAAGCCAGGCTCTTATTGAGGACGTGTCATGATAAGTGGACGGTTGTTAACTATAACTATCAAGGTACAAATTAAAGCATAAACATTATAAATTATTACTGAACATGAATATATATAATAAAAATTAAATATTTCAATAGAGTTAACGGAGGTGGAACTAAGAATTGGTCCGTTGGGCCTGTACGTAGAAGACGCATATGTCGGGGCCGCAATAGATCTGTTTCACCTGGCGATCCCACCAACCACACCATCAATAGAAGACATAGCTGTTATTGAATCCAGAATACTACAAAGTCCGCTGAGATTGAGAAAATTACATTTTCACCCATTAGATCTTACATTGACCCTTCATACCGCGGTAAAAACTTATTATTTTCTTACTTCTATGTATTTTAATGGAATTTATTTTTTAAGTATATGATATTCAGCTAAAAAGTATATTTCAGGTACGAATGTATATAGCGTTGGACGAAAGCCCGTTACGTCTGAGTGCCTTCCAACTACAAGCTGTGATGACATCTACAGAAAGACTTACACATGCTCTCACTGTACACTATCTCTCTGCTGCAATACTTGGTGCAGGTAATAAACAAGGAAATAGTTGTATACTCTATTCTGCCTGAAAAGAGTAGTCTAACGGCCGAAATTAATAACCAATCATAATTAGAAAATAGAATCCAAATTGAAATTTGTGCATATAAAATTCAATTTTTTTAATAATAAGTAAATAATAGATTTTAAATTTGCTTTTGGTATCTGTTTTCAATCCGTAGTCTAAAGATTTCTGTCATCAAGTTCACTCTTATATTCTATTCTTATTGTATACTCTCATGATATTAATATTTTCAGGTTGGGTAGTAGGAGGATTGGAGTTACTTGGGGCGCCTGGTGCTTTGGCGGCTCGGGTGGGTAGTGCTGGAGGAGGTGTTAGGGGAGTTGCAAGCGCTGCAGCGGGCGCACTCCTTCGCTCGCTAAGTGCTGCTGCTGGCTCTCTTGCCAGAAATCTTGACTTACTAGCTGGAGATGATGATCATGCTAGGCGGGCTGCTGCAGCAAGGTTATTTACATTTCTTTATTTACAACGTTTAATAAATGTCACCTAGGAGTCGCCTATTAGATAATGTTTTAATTTGTTTTTAAATATTAAAAAGTTAATTATCAATTCAAAACTGTTCAACTCAAACATATTGTATATCACTGGAAATGGTTATTATTTGTATCTTAATCTTTTTTAATGTTTAATGATAAACATTTAATTAATATTTTAATTTTTCAGGAGACGACCACCGTCAAGTCTGATGGCTGGTCTTGTTGCAGGCATTACTAATTTTGCCATAAACATTCTCGGTTAGTTCTTCTTCTTTATAATTTATAAATACCCATGAAATTGTCTGACTAATGCCTTTTTTCAACAGGAGCAGTAGGAGGATTAGCTCACCACCCACTCGTGGGTGTGGCGGTAGGTGAGAGTGGTAGCGGAGCGGCAGGCCTACGACGAGGGTTAATAGGCGCTATAACTAAACCATTGAGTGCTACTGCTGATCTAGTAGCATATGCTGGTCATGGTCTTCTAACACAGACTGGGTGGGACCCAGTACCACAGGTAACAACTTGATATTCTTCACATATATCAAACACAAACGTCACTATATTTTCTAAAGTTTATCTAATAAAAAACAACACTCCAAAATTGTGCAAATAAGGTGATAAATATTTATTATGGCTGCACTTCTCTTAAGTTTTCTTATTACTTTTACTTAATTTTGTCACGAATTACAGTTTTTAAACTATGTTTTTTGTTTTAAAAACTAGGAAAACTTAACCATTCTTAATAAATAATAATTTATATTAATATTGTTAACAGCGTAGAGCGGGTACTGTGTGGTCGGTACAAAGTACGACAAGTGGTTGGCGGCGTGACTGTGTTCGTTGGGGATTCCGCCTCGCTGATTTACACGCACTTGCAGGATTTCACGTGATGCTTGACCATGCACCATTGCAGCTTCTGCTCACTCATAAGGTACGTGATGTTTTATATAAAACAGTAACTCACATATCAATTAACAGCTCATACTATTTTTGACAATTTAACTCCGTTCTATTTATTGAGAGTTGATTTGAAAAGATTTTTTTTAGATTGTTTACTAAATTAACATAACCAATTAAATGTTCGTTATTTCCAGTTCCTTGTTATTGCTGAGCCTGAAACAGAACGAGTGGTGGAGATGATAGATTTTAAATTTTGCACTCTTGCTCCGTATCAGGGACAAATCGTTGAGGTAACATTTTATTTTCTAATATTATTTTATTTAAGATTTTTTTATATCTCGTCATACATGCTATTTTTTTGAATTTTAAAAATAAATTATTTGTTACAGCTGCACGTGACACAAACTCGTTCATCTAAGTTATCTGAATCACGAATTGCAACGGATGAAGATAACGAATACCAGGTATGTACATATGCTAAATTAGTGTCAAAGTCAAATATTCAAAGGCCATAAAGAGCTACGATAAAAACTAAAGCAGAAATGTAAAAAAAAATTCATATTTTTAAAGTGTATTTTGGAGGTTCGGAAAACCAATAAGATTTTCAAAAGAAGCTTTTAAAATAATAATTCTAGATAAAAAGTTATATCTGATTCTTGAAAAGGCTCGAATGAATAGAAGCTTCTGTATATCAGCTCTGTTGTGTACAGATAAGCGCGGCGGCAATGGCTCGCGTGGCGCGGTACACGGGCGCGGCGGGCTACAGCGCAGGCGCGGGCTCGAGCGCACGCGTGCTGTCGCTGCTGCCCGCTCCCGGCACGGCGCATGCGCTGCACGCCGCTTTGTGTGCTTCTATACACTGTTGCGACGAGGATCACTTCCCTCTACTATGATACCTAAAAGAATAACTAGTCTCACATGTGTTTATTTTTAATGTATTGCGCAAACATATTTTTTATAATTAACATGACATTTTGATGTGTTGCCAAAAAGTACATTTTATGATATTTACTCATTATTAGGATAGATCAGGTGTTCCTAAACTAATTTTTACAGTGACGTCCTTGTACAGTAGGGCAGTATTTGATTTTTCGTAAAAAGAACTCCGAATTAATCGAATCTGCAGCTTATCTAAGCTAAACAGTCCATAAGGATCGCCTCTCTTGCGATAACGTCACTACACCTTGGGCTTCACTACACAGTTAAGGGAAGCTCGGAATGAAATAGATAATTAATTAATAAGTATTGTGCTATCATTAAAGAATGTGATTGTGTATGCTCGTTTGCTTCAACTGATTAGTGAGTGAATTAGTTGAAGCAAACAGATCCGTCGTCGGGACTGTTGTTCCATATTATTGAAAAAGTTTGAATGCTTATAATAGTCAATCAAAATGGAGTTAAAATTCGGCGATCACTTTTTGTGGCGCAATATAATACTGATCATATCAATAGAAGATATTTTTAACTTAACCACTCGGTTGCCTTAAAAATATTCAATGAATTCATACAACGTGAATTAATAAAATAAAATATCTCAATAAATGGCACAATCATCATTCTTTAATTGCATTATGTTGTACTGATTTTAAATTATATGTACGTCTTATTGTAGCTAATTGGTAACTCCATGATCTTGTGGATTATTCCTTTTTGAAATAAAAAAAATGGAATTAGTACCTTCATAATTTGACATCCATATTTTATTGTATTTTAATGATATTCCATAGAATTAAGCTTTATTCCTCAAAATTATTGCAATATTAATTAGTTTTAATGTCACAATCGATTGCTAGATTTTTGTTTGTCTGCCAGTATGTTTGTATTGTTGTCCTTGATGTTTTTAACATTCCAAAGATCCATTTATTTTCTATTTGATGCCAACTCGTGTCGGATGGCAATTGGCCGATGTCATCATTGTATATGTATATTCGGAAATATTATTTTACGACGATGTGTATATAAGTCATTCGGGATTATTTCATTATTTTTTCTTCGATATAACTTTCTCTCTCTCTCTAATTTAATCTTAGTGTCCTCCTGAATGTTGCCTTTTTTATTTTATTTTCAGTATTTTTGTTAATTAATACTCTTGTCTCTAGGTGTAAATTATTTATTTTATTGAAAATTATTAATTTATTTTACTTTAAAATCTATCAAAGTATTAATATAATTTATAATAGTTTAATGTTTATAATATAACTAGCTGACCCGACAGACGTTGTCCTGTCTTAACTATGAGTATTGAATTCGAATTGGCTGTCAAAAGCTTACATTAGAAAAGTTGAAATTTTTTCTTACATAAGAACATACTCCTGACAATAACAAACACAACAAAAAAAGAATTGTCGAAATCAGTCCAGACATTTGCGCGTGATGCCGTGACCAAGGGAAATAGGGATTCATTTTTATATATAAGAAGAAGAAGATAGATAAAATGATAGTGCATGGAAATTATAAGCTATAATCATTTTGGTACATCATATTTGGTTTGGGAAAAAGTCTTTTCGCATTATAGTATGTATGAACTTGTAATAAAATCTCTTCGGCTATACTATTTGTATCTGCCTGGTTTTGGTATCATTCAAAGTTTACATTTTAAAGAAGATAATTCCAAATTCAAATTAGGAAAATGTGTGATTTTTGTTTGTTTTTCGTACTGTGAAGATGAGTGAGTCTAATGAAGAAATTCGATACATTTTAAAATTTTACTACAAAAAACGGAACGTAAACAAGTGTCTGTGAGAGTTGCACAAATTTGGTTTAAGCGTTTTTAGTCCGGAAATTTTGATGTCAAAGATGCACCTCGCTCTGGTCGCCCTATTACAGATAAAATGGATGCTATTTTTGAAAAAGTGGAGCAAGATCTAGACCTCACACATCTTTAGCCACTCAGCAAAAATTAAGAGAATTTGTCTAGGAGGTGTTAGTGCATCCGCCGTATAGTCCTGACCTTGCACCTTCAGATTTCCACCTGCTCCGGTCTCTTCAGAATTCTTTAGGCAGTGTCAGGTTAACATCACGAGAGGATTGCCAAGACTACTTGTCGCGGTTTTTTGATCAGAAGCCCTAAAATTTCTATAGCAATAAGATCATGTCTCTACCTACAAGATGGCAAAAAGTTATCGAACAATGGTACTTACATACTTTAGTTAAATGTTAATAAACTATATTAAAAAATGTATTGAATTTTCTTAAAAAATGCGAAGAAACTTTTTCCCCAACCTATTAATATTATCAGTTTACATTCAGGCTGAGAGCAAACGGACGGAGCAACTAATTTCAAAAAGGGGTAAAAAGGAACAATTTTAAATGAGTAGTTTTCCATATTAATTACAACATTGCACAATTATATGTTTGACATTAATCATGAGATATTAAGGCTGTGTTTCCACAAGAGTTTCTTGTGAGGGGACGGGTTAGAATACAATTCCTCTCTGCCGCTGGGGGAGCATCTCGTTAGAGGTGAGTATCGCAGCACCCCCATTGGTGGTAGGGGATTTGTTCTCAGATTGGCTTGCGACCACCAGCATGCGAAGCCTACCGCCAAGTGTCATAGACGCGTTCCGGCCGAGCGGCATGTGGGCCAGCTATACCCCCTCTCTCTCTCTCGGTTCTTGCTCGAGGTTCATTGAAACCGCATTCTTCTCTTCGCTCTTCCTCCTCACTCTATCTTAGAGGCGGCAACGCATCGGCAAAATAAGAGATACCCTCTAGTTTTGTCGATGTCCATGGGCGACGATGGCCACTTTCCATCATTTAGATCGTCTGCTTGTTTTCCCTTATCTAAAACTAGGTAAATCCTCTCTGATCTCTGGTGGAAACATAGCTTGAGCATATAAAAACCAAGTTTCTGGATTCTCTGGCCTTAAAATTTAACTTGTTTTTCACAGTGTTGGGTAAAGTATTGTATTTAGAACCATGGATATTGAAGTAAAGCTATAATTATTTAATAAACTCATAATCTATAATATTGTTTGTCTGGTCTCAGCTTTATTGACAGATATAACATACAGATAGTATACGGGATACCGATAAGGAATACGATGTTAACTATGTGAGTATGTGAAATAGTAATTTTTGATAATTAATATAATATTGCAATCGAATGGATAATTTAGGTTTGTGCAATTTACAAGAAAATATTATTTTTTAATTTACAAAGATTATTGTTATGTAATAATAAATTGAATAAAGATTATAATCCACCACGTTTATCATTATTTTTTCTACCCACGCAAACGTCCGTAGCTATTCAAGGATATGGTTGCCACTCTTATACCGTGTTCTAGGAAATCGAAAGGACTGATCTTCATTAAAAAAAATATATTCTTTTTTCTTTAAATTGTGTGTGTTGTGTCTGTACAAAATAGATATTAAATAGAGGGGGCTTTATAACACTGATAGAAGTCAAAACAATCATTTAAAAAAATGTGTTTGTCTGTCAAGGGAAAAAATTATTGATAATTAATTCAATCTCAATTCAAAATCTTTCGATCACAGATTAAAAATGGATGAATTTGTATTTTAAATACACACATAAATTGGGTAGGATTTTCACTAGCCAAATACTCAAAAATGTTTTAGTCCATCAAAGTACTATATTTGTTCAATAAAAGAGACAACCTTAAATTGTGATACAATGCAGGTTTTGTATTCTTGTTAGATCCTACGCAAGATATTTCCTGTTAACGCCCTACGTTAAAGTCCTTGGGTTAAATCGGACTGCAACAATGCGAACTGTCAATCTTCATTTCTTGTCGTCTTATTACAGGTTAATTCCAGCTTCCCATAATACAATCTAGGATAGGTATTAGTAAATCCATAGTAATGTATGTCATAGAATGAGAGAGGAATGATACCCAATACTGTACAGCAATACGTATACACGTGCAATTTTGACTGAGGCGAGCCGTGTCTGGGGCTTAAGATCCAGGAGCAGGTTTAAAGAGCTCTTTCATCTATATCTATACTAATATTATAAAGAGGAAAGATTTGTATTTTTGTATGTAACGAATAAACATAAAAACTACTGGACTGATTTCAAAAATTCTCTCACCATTAGAAAGCTACATTATCCCTGAGTAACATAGGCTATATTTATTACAAGAAAAAATTAGAGATCCCCAGAAATTCTCACTAAAACCAACACAAGACAACAGACAAAACTTCGCGAGACCATATGTCCAACTATTGCCGTTATGTCACTATAACTACTCTTATAAGTTGATAGAAATGCCCATTAAAATTAATTTTCCATACCACGTATTAATTCTTATCCAAATAATTTATTTTATATTCAAGAACGTTTCAATACCAGTAGATTACTTTTTGAATTATTGAAATCGGACATTCCTTTCAAAAGATATTACGGAATTAAAAATGTCAATACTAATATATAAAGCTGAACCATTTGTGTGTTTGCTTGAACGCGCTAATCTCAGGAACTACTGGTCCGATTTGAAAAATTCTTTCAGTGTTAGATAGCCCATTTACCGAGGAAGACTATAGGCTATATATCATCACGGTAAAACCAATAGGAGCAGAGTACACGTAATATTAAAAAATGGGATGATACCAAAAACGGAAACATTGATTATCATTATCTAAGCATTTTGTCCACAATCATCTATACTATTATATAAAGAGGAAAGATTTGATTGTTTGTTTGTTTGTTGTGAAAAGGCTCGAAAAGTACTGAACCGATTTTGAAAATTCTTTCACCGATAGGAAGCTACATCCTTTCCGGGTAACATAGGCTATGTGGTGTTGCCATAAATACTCTAATTAAAAAGATATGGCCATTTAAGTGCCATAAGGTGGCCATTTTGTAAATTGAAGAGTTTCTCAGGAACTACTAATCCGATTTAAAAAAAAATTTCACTATTAGGAAACTACACTATTCGTGAGTGACAAAGGTGATTTAGTGTTGCCATATACATTTTTTAAATAATAGAATATGGCCCCTTTGTTGTTTCTAATCTGATTTTAAAAATTCTTTCACTGTTAGAAAACTACACTATTCGTGAGTGCCAAAGGTGATTTAGTGTTGCCATATACATTTTTTAATTAATAGAACATGGCCATTTTGTTGCTACTGATCCGATTTTAAAATTTTTTTCACTGATAGAACTCTATAGTATTTCCGTCTCTCTTTCTTATATATTACTATCATTGTATCTCATCCTCTCTCTTTTTTCTCACTTTAATTTTTATTTTTATCTTTTCAGAATGATTAGCCTCTTTTCACTTTCTTTCGATAATTTCTCTCTTTCCTTTACCCATTGAATTTTAGTTCTGCTCTGTCCTCCCTCTTTTATCATTTTTATAACTTTTTCTTACTTTCTCTAATTTTTCAAATAATTAAAAACTACACAATTACAGAATGACAATTTAAGGACATCAATTATAATATTACTTTAAATACCCGGAGCGAAGCGAGGGCAGCCCTCTAGTAATTAATAAAAATAAAAATATATTTCTTTGTAAATTTAAAGTTTTGGATTTCCTTTTACCTATTATATATGAATATGACATTGTGTCAAAGGGAAGACGTATCTTATTTGGTTTGATTCCCTAGCGAGCGTATTTAGGATGCGTTTCTACCAGAGTTTAGCGAGGGGTGTGTTTGTTAAGAATCAATAGAATCGCTTCTATTGATTCTTAACAAACACATTCCTCTTCTATGCTTGAGTACCTGATATTAATTCCTTTTAATGTGCGTAATCCTGAAAATGGATATTTTTATTATTTTATCACAGAGTTGTGAATCGATGTTTTAATACTTACTAAATATTAATTATGTTTTCCGTCAATACTCCTTATATATAATGTTTTGTTCGTTATCTTTGTATATAGAATCGTAATAGAAAATGTCTATTACAGCACCGAGGACCGACACAGGGAATCTGTTGATTAATCTCATCAAAGTCAATAGAGATGCTTGGATGCCTGTTCTGACAATTACAGGCTTACAGAGAATGTACCGTCATACAAACAGCGTTTATTATGACTATATTTATATACTAACTATATACTAAAGTGCAATATGCTAATCATTTTGTTATGAGAGGTACAGAGAACATAGAAAGAATGTTAGAAATATCAATACGACAAAGAAAATATTTCAAGATTTTTATCAATAAACTTAGTAAAGGTAAAGTAGCCGGCAGCTAACTTTAGGTCTTAGAAGAAATAGTGGGGGGAAGCACGTTGCTGCGTGCAATCCGTGATGTAGCAGACGCGCGGGAACTGAAACGACCCATAAGAACCAATAGTTGTATGACGAAGTATTCTCACTCTGCGCTCGCAACTATAAAGGTCAAACCTATACTTATTAATTACGTAAGACGATTTAGGGGGGAGGGGGGTCGACCATGTCTTACTTTTTCTTACTAGGGGGTGGGAGGGAGTCTCGATAGTTCTTACGTAAGATTACAAAAATGGTCAAAGTTAAAATTATACTTTGAAAAAGCTCGGGCAACATTCATTTTTTTCCTTTAGATTCTTACGTAATAAATATTAAACAGGGGGGTCGGCCTATTCTTATTTTTTCTTATCATACAGGAGGAGAGGGTCAAAAACTAGCGAATATAGTCTTACGTAATAAATGAATGGCCCCTTATGTGCCGGTAGCTATAATCTGTTTCTCTCTCTTAAATGAACACGGATTCGGCCTTTGGTCACTTACCTAAGTTAAATATTTAATACAATTGGTTTTTTGGGACAATGACTTATAATAATTATTTTACGGATTAGGTATACATTAGTCAGTCACGAGTCATTCTTTTACAAATACTCCAAACATTATGTTTTGTTTGCTAGTCAGGTTAATTTTTAACAAAAAAACGACTTCATTTGGATTGTCACTGATTTTGTAGGGTTGCTTGGTGTATCTACGGAATCCAGGGTTCAAGACAATGAAATTAGGGTAGAACCACCCTAGATGTATATATCCTAAGTAGAAATACTAAATTTCGTTGAGAGGTTTCGAAGTTAACGGATAAAAAGACAGAAAGACGAGGAAAGCCAGACTGAAGGACTCGCCCCCAGATCCTAAAGGGTCTAAAATCGATATTTTCTTTCAAAGTTTTATGTATCTTTATTAAAATTCTTTTATTTTTCCACCCAAAATATGGTTTTTTTTCTGGATAATATATTTCACATTAATAAATATTAGTATAGTTTTTATTAAACATTAAATAAATAAAATAAAAAAGCATTTAATTCATTGAAAGTGACTTACAAAATAAAAGTTGAATCTATGAGATTAACAAATAAAGTTTGTTGGAAAATTTTTAGGTAGGTACTATTTCCACTTGCAAGAACCCCTCTTCGGGTAAAGGTCTCCAAAGATAGCTAATCTTCTCTAGTCTGGACTGGGTTATTTTAACTCAGTTTGTAGTTACTACTTTCTTTATATCATCTTCCTATCTAGTATATGGTCTTCCTTTCTTTCTTTTTTCTTGAGGGCCCTTCCACATTGTAACACCTCTGACTTTTCTGAGTTATGTGTGTCTTAAGCTATTAAATATCAGTTGCTTTAACGGTGAAGGAAAACATCGAGAGGAAACCTGCACTCCTGGGAGTTACCTAAATTTCTGAAAGGTGTGTGAAGTCTGCCAACCTACACTAGGCCAGCGTGGTGGACTATGGCCTATCCCCCTCTTCATTCGGAGGAGGAGACCCGGCTAAGCAGTGGGCCATTAATGGGTTGAGATGATGATTAAAGTATAATATTGAAAAAGTAAATATATTAATGAAAGTGTAACTTATCGAATTGCTAGATGTCTAACATATTAACAAAAGCTGAATATTTCAGATTTTTATTCAAAACTGTAAAATTTTGTGTTGTTGAATGTTTTATCTATATGAATATACGCTGTCAGTGTGTCTGTGTGTTTCCTAGTTGGCCTATCACCCGGCTGTAACGAGGAAGGCAGACCAAACCGCCGCGAACCGGCCTGAGCTATTCGTATCGCAGGTGTTGCAATCGCAAACTGACTGTTACTTCTCTTGATGTCGTCGACATTAAGAGTTTGCGGGTTAAGGTCATTTTCGGTAATGGTCATATTAAGGGCTTCGTTTAGGGTTCCGTACTTTAAAGTTCTTATAGGACCACTTCGTTGTGCGTTACTGTCAAATACTCAGCTGAGTAAACATTAAACTTCATATTCAACGTAATCAAAAGATATGGCAATGTATTCATATTGTAATACAAGGGAATCAAAACCTATAGAATACTTCCCATTGTGTTACAGTTACATTACACTTCTTAAAAATGGAATGGGGAGAGAACTGTGAAATCCACTGGAACTGTAGAGAAGGGAAGTCTGAACCACATGCGACGTGACGGGAACGCGCTAAAAATCCCTTCCAATAAAGAAAGGTTAAGCTATTCGTTACAACGTGAATTCTTAGAACGCCAGATCCTCGCTACGTGTACTATACTATGTTTATGCCCTTTTTTGAATTGTGGTAAGGGTAACCTGGGCATGAATTATCTGCAGCAGTCGTCATAATAATACGATATTTTCCAATGAGTAATAACATAATTAATTAGTTCGAAATGACAAGTTATAAAATAATAACGTTTCATTTTATGTATACACATGAAATTGAATTGCATCATCCAATAAAAGTTACCAGCCAAGAGCGAGCTAGATTGCAAAAAAGATTTTAATAATGTATTTTAGTAGTATTATAAAGAAGAAAAGTTTGTGAAGTTGTAGGGTGTAATCTATAGGTAGTTCGGGTTTTTTTCGGTTTGTTTATTTCTGTTCTAGAGTCTGTTTTCAGAAAGCTTAATTGGAAAGACATAGGGATAAACATCAATGGAATGTATCTTTCAAATGACATAATATTATTTTCTGAAAAAACCAGAACAATTACAAGGTATGATAGAATCTCTTAACCGCGAAATAAATAAGGAGAAAATAAAAATAATGACAAATATTAAAAAGAAACCTATATCTATTCACTCGCTACCCAAGATTATGTTGAAGACTACGTATATCTTGAACATGTAGTATCATTTAAATATTTCACAGATAAAGAAATAGAATAAAGAGTACATGGAACAAATATTGGTCTATGAAGGAAATATTGGTCTATGAAGGAAATATTTAAAGGATCCCTACCACTAAGACTGAAAACAAAAGCGCTGAATATTTCTTTAGCTCCTTGCATAACATATGCATGTCAAACATGGTCGCTTAAAAATCTTGTCTAAATAAAAGAAGAACATGTCAAAGAGGAATAGAGAGAAGCTATACAAATACAAAAATAAAAGACAGATATTAAAAGACAAATTTTATCTTTAAAATGGAAATGGGCCGGACATATTCAGAGAGCTACAGATAAAAGATGGTCACAGGTCGTTAATAATTGGTCTCAGATCTACAAAAAAAGGAGACGTGGTAGACCATTTAAGAGGTGGCATGTGGAGCAATTTGGAGGAGGCTTTCACCGCTATATACTAACATATTTATTAAGTCACGAATACTAACAAAACTACTAACAAAGATTTAAACAAAAAATGATATATGTGTATGTAATTTATATAAGGGAGGAAATAAAGCTTTTATTATTATTATTAGGGGGTAATCTCTGGCACGATTATGGAAATTCTTTTACCCATAATAGAGAATCCTATTAATACTACAAACGCAAAAGTTTGTGAGAATGTATATTTGTTACTCTTTCATTTCTTTCACATAAGAATAATACATAGGCTATAATTTATAATGATATTGTGTGAATTATCTAAAACATAGCGGGTTTATAGCGGCGGGAAACCGCGGGGCACAGCTAGTAGGCTATATATTAACCCGAAAAATGAAAAGACTTTTTCGGGGTAGTCGGATTAAAAATGTTTACGGCCCAACGAATTGGGCACGGGTCAGCTATCTATAATGTATGTTAATAAGTGACTTTATTTTAAATTTTTTTAAAACAATAATCAAAGAAAGATGAATCTAAGATTTAACATAGAATACTTGCCTGTCTAGAGGAATCAAATGGACCAAAATTCGGGCGTCATTTTATTATATTCTCAGGACCATCTGCTGTCTCCATCATCAATATTATCATCCGTATGTAGGATTCAGCTGATGGTAGCTTCAGAAAAGTTTAAATGAATCAAACTTTTTTGAATTAGAGTTTAAGCTCAATCAGATTTTTCATTGCGGATGAAAGTAAATAAAACCATTAAAAATCTGGACAGACAAACGAACAGTATAAAAGTAAGGAACCCTAAAAATGAGATCTAATTTTTTAACTTTAAATTCCTGAACTCAGCGTCATTTAAGTTTTAAACCTTGAGTAATATTGAAAATGTAGGACATGTTTTCAAGTATACAATTATCTTTAATGATAAATAATTGTTGTATTACGGGGAAAATACATTGCTCTTGGAAATTTTATGCTCTACAATCCTAATAATTAAAAAAAAGTATTTGCTGTATTTAATAATTTAGGTCCTACTTACTAAATACTTATATTTATCGACGCAAAACGCCGCGCCGATGCGGCTTTGCGTGAAAATCCCTATTTCTAAGAAAGTAATGAAGTAAAAGGTTTGATATTTGAAGAGGGAAGTGTAATGTTACAAAATATATAATAAATATAAGTGTAATGTTAAAAGATACCTAATGGAAATAATACGTAATATCCCTAACAATTGCCAATTGAAGATTGATTGCATGAATGGAACGTCTCATGTTCATACACTTATATATTATGTTATACATAATACGTTTACAAAAGATGATTTCTCCTTATATCCCTTTTTAAGCACATTAAGCTCACTCATTTACTATTACAACTATTACTATATCGGGATATATTTTCAGGAAAGTATTTCATATTTTTTTCTTCAAAAACCTTAAAAAAAGAAAATTTTATCGCTTAAAAGTGTCCGAATCGATCTAATCCAACTTTGGGAATTTCGCGATCGTTTTCATTACCCGGAATACTAAACTGCTCAAGCAAAGTAGGGAAAACTATGGTGTATATTATTGCCCTGAAGGAGATAAGTGGTTTCCATTAATTATGTGAGTTGTTTTTCAACTCCCTCCCCCAACTTCCAATCTCACGTGATGTTTTTCGAGATATGTGTTTTTCAGTGTAAATGCGTTGGATTTATTCAAAACAAAAATCATAATTATTATTGGGTAAGATTTGAATATTTTAGTAAAGAATCATGTTTTACTTATTTTACTATAATAGGTAAACATATTTGCCGACACCCCCTCCCCAAACTGAAATAAGATGCGATTCGACTTGAACACCCCACAAATTTAATGGACATCCCCTCATTGATTTATAGTTTTAAATTATTTTATCAAACATTATAGCTGTATTTGTATTTGTTATTAGAATAATGCTTTTATTTGTGGAAATCAATTTAAAAATAAATAAGTAAATAGAGTTTGAATCAGTTAAAATTTTTACTTAAATATCAAAATATCGACACTTTTTTCGTAATTTTTTAACAGTGACGTCATCATAAAACTCGAACTCAAAAGTTTAATATTCTGTATAATCCTACTAATATTATTCACGCGAAAGTTTGTAAGAATGTATGGGTGAATATTTGTTACTCATTCACGCAAAACCTGCTGAATGGATTATGATGAAACTTTACAATAATATATCTTATATATCAGAATAACACATAGGCTATAATTTATAATGATATAGTGTAAATTATCCAAAATATAGCGGGTGAAACCGCGGGACACAGCTAGTATAGAAATATTTCATTCAACCATTTTTAAAAAGTACTTATGTCAGTCAGTCAGTTGTCAGTTTATCAGAACTCTGTATTTGTTATTGTCAAATTCTAAATAGAATAAGTTTACGAAAATAATTTTAATAGTATAAGATTAGAAACAAATAGTTTGTAATTATCCAGTACTAGTTAAATTGTAGCATGTACTAAACAGAATTGTATACAACTAAATTAGTCATGGATTTCCTTCACATGTAATATATACCGTACACGTGAAACGAGAACATTAAAATACTCTAAATTTGTATTGTTTAATAACTACCATTTCCATTGAAGTAACTTTATATTTTGTTACTCAAGTAAAGTCTACTTATTCAAGTTTAGTCCTTCTACATGGATCCCACCAAGGGTTGCCTGATGGAAAACATAATCCGGGACAATTCTGGGATAACATAATAAAAAGGACAACAAGTACGAGTCGGACTCGGAAACCAAGGGTTCAGAATTTGAATTGACGGACAAAGTTAACCTTACCGTTGATAAACTGTTGTCACTGAAAAAAAAGGTCATCAAAACCTATGCCCGGCTAGTGTCTTGTGTTGTATAGAAAAAATTACTACTACATTTTCAGAATCCGGGACAATAAGGTCTGATTACTGGACAATACCAAAAATTCCGGGACAATCCCTCTGGCAACCCTAATACTTTACCATACTTTGTTTTGTTATATCTCATCTGTACACTTAAACCTTCCTCATGAATCACTCCGCCTTATGGTGAAGACCACATGAAAATCCTTTCAGTGTGTTTTAGTATATTGCGAAAATACAGACGCGTCGAACAACTTGGTTTCATAGGTAGTGATTGATAGTCATCCAGCTAATTTACGTTGAACGTCATTAATTAACAAAACGTATCTCATTATTGAAAGATTGTAAATCATTATTCATCACTGACGATTGGTTATCCGTAGACTAGACTGAAGAAATTTAATATAGAACACAAAGAAAAGATTAAATTGAATTATAATATTAAAAATTTAATGAGAAAAGCAATACACGTGTTATTTAAATTTCGGCACTAATAGATGTTACTTATCTCATCTTGTATTGTTATTTGTGATTTTTTTAGTAATGGGATTGAAAACTGAAAGAACTCGTTCAAATATGTATTGTATAGAAACAAGAACGATTAAGTTTGAATTTTATCAGTCAGTCTGTACGCGCATCATAATATGAACAATGTCATAAATTTTGATTAGAGTATATCTTAAAAGATTATATTGAAATAAATAATATTAATAACCTTCAAGAATTACAGCATTACTATTTATTTTACTATTAGTTGACCCGCCCCGGCTTCGCACTGTTGCAATTTAATACATTTGAATTTTCTGATTTTTTCTGGGATAAAAGTAACCTATCTGTTAATAATAAATTATGTCGGTTTTGCGTGATTGAATAAGAAACACCCAAACATACAAACTTTCACATATACTTAGATATTTTATCTGAGTTTTCCTTTTCTTTAAACAATTAGGTGAAAGGTGTATCTACGACTACGTATGATTGTAGTATAGTAGCTACCTTCTAACTGAAGAGCCTTCTTGATGATACAAGTACTTTAGAATTAAGATAAAACTATTTCTTATTTTTTCTAATAACTATGATTTACGTTTACATTGTGATATTATTTTGCCATATACATATTTTGAAGCCAATTCTACTGTTAAGGGATTAGCTGGAAAATCGGACCCAAGTACGTATTGGTAATTATGATATTGGCAACACTAATTTGAGTGGCAGTCTGTTAATATGATGTCGGAAGCATTATTCTGAGTAACATTTGATTTTAAAAGTACGTAACGTAAAGATAAAAGCTAGTAAAACTCCGGTAGTAATATTATAGTCAAAAACTCACACTGTTAATCAAACTATATATATGACAACTCCTTTTACTTAACAGTACGTTAGGTATACGTATATTTTATAGATACTTAAATGTGTAAAAGGTCATTATATTATAAACAAACACATTAAATATAATAAAACAGACAGACCTGTAATGACGAAGCTTATGAACGAGTCGTGAGAGTAGTGAGTTCTACTTCTGAGTTTTACTTTAAAAAATCAGAGTTGCTTGAAATTAAACCAAAAAAATAGCTTTTTACTAAAAGAGTTTAATTTTTTATTAGTGCTTTTTTGTATGGGTAAGACGGGGCCTATAATTTTTTTAGGGCATGTTGTTATAGTGATGCAGTTTAATTGTAAGGTGCAGGAGCAGGAGGCTGGTGCGGTGACGTCATAACGGTAAGCATTATAAGTGCGCGTGCGCAGCCGCGCGATCATTCGCTAGTTGGCGCGTGAGCCGCGCAACGTGTCGCATCTCTGCAGTACCTACAATATACACTACAGTGCTCCCGCGAATTTTAAACGAGTGAACTTTTGTGCCTCAACATGCCGAAGAATATTTTAGCCGAGATGGGCTCCCAAGTGGGACTGACCCCGGCCCGACAGAATAAGAAGGTATTGTTTTTTTTCTTATGATAATTAAACCAAGCCGATTTTGAAGCGATTTAATATTTTGCTGACATTAAAATCTATTCCTGATTTTTATTTAATAAATCGTTTACCAGGAAAAACATAAATATGTGGGAATTCTGAAATGGAATTGATTAGTAGGATTGATTATGTTAAGATAAAGCGAAATGTATACTATTATATTATGGTAAGTGAGGTAGATCCCGAAATGGTGATAGCGATAGTATTTTCAGCTAGGCGAGTGAATGGCTCGGCTGTTCCGTCTCATGGTCAGACATAAATAAAACATGCGGCCGCCGCACGGTGGAACCAATGTCAATACCACTAAGCGCTTTTGTCGCATTCCCCTACCGACCGGAAAATCCATTATTAAGGGTTGTTTGTCCTTTTCATTTTCACCTTTATCCCTTAAAGTATCACTGAGATAAAGGTTTTTCAATAATTTTTCTTACATTTTCTTACATCTGATTATTATTTAATCGAAAACTGTACTTGAATTTCGTACTTTTATGTATTAAATTCGAATATAACTTCGTGATTCCCTACATCTGTAGGAAGAAACTTTTTTCTAAATTTCTAATTTAAATTTATCATTAGTAGAACGACTGTGTCAAATTAATTACTATCGTGAGTCTCATTACACAGATTTTTATAAACAACAACAGATATACAATATAAAATGTAAACGTTATTTACAGAAGGAGCTAGCTAAATGAGATTAGTTTAAGGGATAAACATAATAGAACATTACTATGAAACAGATTTCAAAAAACACTTGTTTATAGTTATCACAATATGCATGTTAATTAAAAAAAATCAATATAGTTGACGACATCACATTCTTGTGAAATTGTGTCCGATGTTTAAAATAATACCTCATAGCAGCGTCATAATGGAATGAGACGTACACGCAATTTTCTCATTCCACACATTAATGGGCCCGTCTGGAACGAGGCCAACGTATTTTTTAACCATTAACACCTTTATTACATTTTACACATATATAATTCTCAAATTACAGTTGCTGAATTAAATTTAGACGAAAGCTACATCTAATTGCAATCTCCAACTATTAAACTTAACTATCTTATCTTCTTATTTTTGAAAACAAACAACATAATTATCTTGAAACACATATAAAATGCATGCCAGAATAACATGTCATCAACATGTCATCATTCACTTTTATTTTAAAAATTCAAAACATGATTTTAAAGTTTTGTTTTATTATTAGCGAATAATATATTAAAACAAATGTACCCTACACTATTGATGTTTAATTGGATGAATTGAACCTGAAGGTATTTAATGTTTGTCACATTTAAAAGATAAAAACTAAATTAAAAAAACACATTTGATAACCTCTTTTTTTGTTTTCTTAAAAGTAATTTAAATATTTCTTAACTATAAAAATTAAAAACGTTATTGATATGCATAAATTAAATTCAATGAAATTGAATTTATTTATTATTTAAGTCATGTTTTTCCATTGAATGAAAAAAAAATTACGTCAATATTGATATTTTTTTAAGTAGGTAAGGAGGTAATGTGATAGGGGTCATACGTCATTAATTCGATGTGTCAACAAGTCATTCATTAATAGAATTAATCTGTGACGTATACAATAGTTCTAGAAAAATAATTGTATTAAAAACACTACTTTGGACATAATTACAGCGAGGGAATTTTCCCCTATAGGTAAGCAATGAATCTAAAACAAATTATAATATATTGAGGAAAATATATCATTATCATACGTTATTTAGACGTTTATATTCTATCCACGTCTCTGTTATTGGCTAGTTTTATTAAAACTTTTATGCCTTATCCGTGAGCGCCTAAAATTGTCCATCGTAAAATAAAATGTCCAAAACGCAAAAGATATAAATTAAACTTTAAATTTATCCTATTTATTTTCTGCAAGCTAAATTTTTTTTTTTAATTATTATATATATGAATAAATGGATCTTACTATTGATACACCTTTTTTGTTTACATTTACTCTATTTATTTAATATTTCTTTATGGGAAAACTTTCAAAACATTGATCTAATTAAAAAATTAAACTAAATCTACCTTTAGTTAAATGAAGCAAAATATTTATTTATATAAACAACCTTTATACTAGTATCTTCATTCAGGCACTGACTCACTCACTCTCATATAACTCTATGAAATAGAAACTTCTATTTAAATCCATTGAACTATTGGAGAACCTTTTAACCCAGAAGACCTTCATTTTTTAGGAATAAAAAGTCCCTATATTTTTATTTAGGTTATAAAGTAGTCTGCTAATTTTTCCGTGATTGAGTAAAAAACATCCAAACATCGAAATATTTATATTTACAACTACGAGTATATATTCCACATGCGTGACTTTGTCGTCGAATATGTGAAATCTTATATATCAAATTCTCGTGTCGCGGTTTCTTGCCAAACTCCTCCGAAACGGCTTGACCGTCTGACAATAGTTCGTAGGCTTTTATTATACTCCTGGATGATAAGGGTCGCCCTCTCCAGAAATTAATTCATATGGCATAATAAAAATTTCAGCCTCACCTTTTTTATACCACCCTACCCTACCACCATTCTAATGTAATGCTTGAACAAATACGAGTAACGAGAAAGCCGAGTACAGGATGAAATGGAGAAAGCTCATAAAAACCGAGACACAGACGTGGACACGACCTTCAGCAATAAAGCAAACGACCGAGAAGATATAATAGATAGATATAGATTTACAAAATAGGGCAAAACATCATGAAAATATTATTACTAAATATGAATTGGAACATCAAAGCTCCAAAGTTCACTTGCAATATGATGACAAAATAATGGCTATTTTTACCAGAATCTAAACAAGATGTCTGCCAAAAACAAGCAAGGGGCGATCGCTGAAATAACTTCATGTCAAAATGAATGAGAGGCGCACGTGGTGAGAACACTAGTCATTAGTTTTCCGACTTAGTAAATTACATTTATAATTCAACGCTACATAAATTACACTGTGTGACATAAGTTTTACAATGCAAATATCATAAGTTGTCTGCTTGTGATATTGCTGTCATGTCACCATTCATAGTTTTCATAAATTATTAAAAATTGTTAAAACATATTTCAGTAACTACTCGACCCGATACCCGATACTGATACCCGATTAAAATAAAACAAATAATATATTTTATATGAGACCTGCAACAAAACAACTGTGAAAACCGAATCCAATTTCGTGCTATTGTTTTTGTGTGATGATGTAATAAATAAAAAACATAATCAAACAAACAAACCTTTAAAATTTTATAGCTTCAATTGGTGTTTTAAAGACCCGTACAAAGTTTCCTAATTATCTCGTATTGTACAGACATTTGATAATTTACATGAGGGTAGGTATATAGTTATTTAAAATACTAGCTGACCCGACAGACGTTGTCCTGTCTTAACTATGAATATTGAATTCGAATTGGCTGTCAAAAGCTTACATCAGAAAAGTTAATATGGTCGTTAAGTTTTCTTAAATTTTCTAATTTTCCGCACAACTTTTTTAATTTTTTCTTCCATAAGAACCTTCTCCAGACAATAACAAACACAACAAAAAAGAATTAGCGAAATAGGTTGACGCGTGATGCCGTGACCAAGGGAAATAGGGATTCATTTTTATATATATATATATATATATATATATAGATTAGTATTTTTAATATTATTTTTTAAAATGGGTAAACTTTTTGAAATTAGTTACTTTATTTAAAAAGAAAAATTAAATTTGTCTCACAGTGTTATTGTTTTCACCTCGGTTTTATATATTGTTTTCAAATAATTGTTATATTAAAATATTCAAAAGTGTCTGACCGAAACTGGTTTTTACGACCGAAACCGACCTTACAATGATCATGTTTTGAGGGGAAAATGAAGAAACAGGCTTTATAATCAGTCTTTATTTTTTAATCTTTTAATTACATATACAAGTCGTATATATAATTTATGTTTAAGTCACGACATGATTAGACATGTGGACGCGCCAAAATGTCTTCGTCGCGCCTTTTCAATGCGCCGAGAAGTTCCGAATACAGTTTCAATAAATATAAATTATACATTTATATTAATATAAAAACTAGATAGACTTTTATGTCAAGTTATTAAAGTTTGTGCTAAATTTCTGATCGCCTCAGATATTTTTTAATTCAAAACTACCTGTAGCAATACGTTACTAACATTTAGCTCGTACCTACGCAATGCTTGTTTTTAACTAGAATGATGAATGTTTTTACTTTAGAGATAAATCATAGAATTCTTTCAGTGACTCATCAAAACATATTATTCTATTCAATGTGACTTTTTTATTTTAATATTTTAGTTTAATCATCCCGTCTCACAGGGGTTGGGGAATTCCCGACGAATTCCAAAGTCCCGGGACTTCGAGACTTAACAAAATTTTGTTTTGTGTTTTTTTAAGAGGAGTGTAAGCCTTTTTTGAAGAATTTTAATTGAGTAAAGCACCATTGGCTAAGAAACTAACTGAACTTGACGACTGACTGACTGACTCAACTGACACAGACACCATCATAATCCAAACATCACAGAACAACCAATATGTCGGCACGATGGCGGCGCAGCATTGTAATTGTGTTGTGTACTCAGTAGTTTCGTAGTAGACCAAGTAATTTACCCAAAAACCAAAAGATTCGAGAGTCGAGGCGTCCCGGCAATTGTATCCACAAATTTTTAATTATAAAATAAAACCTTACGTAAAATGATTGTTGAATATCGGGTAGTCTACCTAGCTCTTTCGTTGCCACTTATGCGCATACGTACCTTACATTATTATAATAAAAATGTATATCTATACTAATATTATAAAGAAGTAAGATTTGTATTTTTGTATTTTTGTATTTTTGTATGTAACGAATAAACATAAAAACTACTGGACCGATTTCAAAAATTCTTTCACCATTAGAAAGCTACATTATCCCTGAGTAACATAGGCTATATTTATTACAAGAAAAAATTAGAGATCCTTAGGAAATCTCACGAAAACCAACCCAAGGTGCCAAAATATTTGCCATAAAATATCTTTCATCGCATGCGCTGCAAAAAGTATTGATGATAGAACAAAAAAATGTCCTACAATATTATAGAACGTATCAATATCTACAAAAAAGTCCGCGAGACCATATGTCCAACTATTATAGTTACGTCACTATAACTACTTTTTTACATTTTAAAAGTTGATAAAAATGCCTATCAAAATCAGACCATGTTTTCTATAACTTTGTATTAATCCTTATCCAAATAAATTATTTCGTATTCAAGACTATTTCAATATCTGTAAATTACTTTTTGAATTATTAAAATCGGACTTTCCATTGAAAAGATATTACGAAATTAAAAATATCAATATAAACAAAAAATACACGCCGACGCGACGGGCCAGTGTAGCGACGCAGCGCAGCGAGTAAAGCGGCAAGAGAGTGGGCACCGAAATGCGGGAGGGCCAATATATTTTTAAAAATAATATTCCACCCGCGCGAAGCCGGGATGGGCCGCTATATATATATAAAGTAGAAAATTAGCGTTACGAATAATGACATATAAGGGACCATTTATTTATTACGTAAGACGATTTAGGTGTGGTGTGGTGAGTTTCGCTCGGATCGAATATTAGTTACTATACTAGTATATACTACTTAAAAAGTAAAAGAATAATGATTAAAACCAAAATTTATTACTACCAAAAAATACAAATTATTAGTACCTTTGTAAGTACAAATAAAAATGGAAAACAAGCAAAAGAAACAAATGTGCATTGAATTTTTTTACTTTAGATTCTTACGTAATAATTATTAAAAAGGGTGGGAGGGGGTCGGCCTATTCTTATTTTTTCTTATAATAGGGGGAGAGGGGGTCAAAAACCAGCGAAAATAGTCTCACGTAATAAATGAATGGCCTCTAAAAATATGAATCTTCATAATTCTTCTTTCCTCTTCCGATATTTCGTGGATAGTCATAAGCGAATATAAGTCATATACTTGTCTCTTTCTAATAACAATTACAACATCAAGCTTGATGGTGAATTTTATGGTATTGGTAATATGTTAGAAATCTTTTTTCTAAAAATATGATTAAATATAACTTTTCCTATTATATAGAAGTCTGATTTTATTAAAGAGTAAAACAGAATCATATCTCCAATGCCCCTTAGCGTTTTGTAACTATTTCATATTGCAAATCTTTAGTTTGGAAAGTTACAATAATAATATGCACTTTAGATATCCAACACTAACATGAAATATTGATAATGGAGTCTCATAACTCTAATCGTTACCCGGCTAGCACACTTTGACTAAAGTTATCAACGGCGTTGCTAACTGAAAGTAATTATTATGTACTTTTAATGAGAAGCACAAATATAATGAAGCTGGGTAAAAACGGGACCCTATTACTATTATCCGCTGTCCATCCGACCTTCTGTCTGTCACCAAGCTGTATCTCAAGTTGAACTTTTCACAAATGATGTATTTCTGTTGCCCCTATAACACCAAATATTAAACACAGAACAAAATAAATATTTAAGGAGCCAAATATTGGTATGGTGCCCTTCGTGCGCGAGTCCGACTCACACTTAGCCGGTTTTTTAATTTGCAAAGCCTCTGTCTCAACGTACGCTATGCAATCTGTGGGTAGGGGCGGAAATTATGTTTATTATTTATAATATAGTACATAACATTCCACATTACGTCATAAGGATAAATTGATAGTCATAATAATATTTTAATATAAGAATAATTTATGTAGGAATTTCCTTGTAATTCTAATATTAAAATCTTATAAAAAAGTTTTTGATTTCACCTTCAAAAGTAATAAATTATACGTTTTCGTAAAGTTTCGTAGTTTTGCTAAATTTGGTAAAATTACCGAACCTATGAAGCAATTTCACATTAGTATTAAATTAATTGATCATATTTTATAATCCTAGAAAACGTTTCGATTTAAAGGTCATATTTATCTAGATTTAACATATTATTTGAAAAAATAAAGCACTTTTTTTAAATATATAAATTTTAGTATACTTTTGAAAACTTATTTCTATTTTCAGCAATGTTTTTATAGGCTTCTATAGAATTCACAATATATCATTTTATAGATTGTTATACAAAACCACCCTCCAAAATTCACGCCCATTCATACAAACCTTATTCTAAACACTTATAAGCAAATCAAAAAATAACTATAAAGTAGTAGTAGTAGTGTATTTTTGTAATATTTTAACATATTATAAAACAAAGTCGCTTACCGATATATATAATCTTAAATCTTTTAAACTACGCAACGGATTTTAATGCGTTTTGTGTGATCCAAGAGATAGGTTTATCTATAATACATTACGCCGTGAGAAGCCAGAGCTAGTTGCTAGTGCAATATTATAATACGGTGGAAATCGTATATTCATCTGTCCTTATGAGAACATCTTAAGTCATTAATGTTTAGCGCTGTTTGAAATTTGGTTATTAGTGCCAAAAGTGTTGCTATTTCTAGTGGGTTATGGAAGCTCTTTTGTAACTGTATTCAATAGTTCATAAAAATAAGGTTTTGGCGAACGTCTGTGTCTAAAAATTTTATATGTATCAGATTTTTTAAAATTAAAATAACAATGTCTCTTTTTTTTAAAATGCACTATGTAATAATTAAAACTTGAAAATTAACAACATATACTATCCAATTATGTTTTTCGAGTTTATTTAATAATTTACATATACAGACCGCTATAAGAATATTAAGAAATACTATAAAATACTTAATTTTTGAATCTTTTTTACATATCTAAGGGCTTACAGACTGAAGTAACAGGTAATCTTATCTTATTTACTGGCAATTACGTGATTAAAGATATATATATACACATACAACATAATTAATATGTAATATACCTCCCAAAGACATATACGGTCACGCAGCTCGACATGCACTTATTCCCTATTTTAGCCATTTCAGGCTGTTTTTAGGACGCGAAATCATCAAAATCTGTTCAGTGGTTTAAGTGGAAATCAGTCGATACTTTTTTCATACAAAGTAGTCCCCTGTTTCCTCCTAGGATAATGAAGTTACAGAAGAAAAAAAATACCATGCGATATATACGTATCTCTGCCATGACTGTACGTTTTGTTTTTTTTTTATTATTTGATTAATATAACAGAAAAAAAACTTTTAAAATAAAAAACTACTACTTTTTTATTTACATTTACAAACATCCAGCAAACTAATTATTACTAACATAAGCCAAAAAAGCAAAACGTACGGGCATAGCTTAGACTATGTACTGCGTTTTAACGAAATAAATATTAAAATCGGTCCAGATTTCGAGGAGGAAACAGGGGGTTACGAAAGGACGATTTTCTTAATTTTACGTAGAAAAAATCAGTTCGAGTGTAGTTCTCTCTATCACACGGTAAGGGGTAAGCTTGGGGCTCAGCGCGACACCAATATTATTGATAAAAATCTATTTTTCAAGTGTCGTTCGTACGAAGTCCTCTTAAGCGTGAACGCTTCGTATGTTTGGGTTTATTATACTAGTTTTACAATGTTTTAGATCCAATCGAAGTTTTACTGAAGTACATTTTGTATTACGTAGACTGTTAATTAGCTGAGTGGCGAAGCGCTAACAGACAGTAACTATCATGTTAACAAATCACACCCTTGTACTCTATATTACGATTTTATTTTTATGCACACTATTATAAAATGAAGATAGATTTCATTTCCTGTTTTTTGTTTGTTACGAATAAGCTCTAAAGCTACTGAACAGATTTGCATATTTCTTTCACCTATAAAAAGACACATCCTTTCCGGGTAATGTATAAACATTATGATTAGTATGATATTATGTCGATTTAAATGACATCAAAAAGATACTTCGCAAGAAGTTTTTTTTTTTTTGGAATTACAAAAGTAAAAAATAAAAAATGGAGTGGAGTGCCATATTTTTTGCATTTTATAAGACATTTTGTTTATACTGATCCGGTTTTAAAAATTGTTTCATTTTCTTTTCATTTATGAATAATACATAAAGCTAAAGATTTAAGACAGACTACACTATTATCGAGTAACAATTTAGGTAGCTTTATGTAATTTTGCTTTAAATAACCGAAGCGAAGCGAGGACAGGCCGCTCGTTTAAAACATATGAATAACTTTGTCATAACTTTTTTTTTGACATCCAATTTTAAAAAAATAAAAAAAATCCAAGAGAGACCCTTTTTAAGTAAAACTAACTACCTACATATTTATTACTTCACATACTTTACTAGCGTAAAATATTGTTTAATTTTTTTCCATCCAATTTTTAACCGTCTTCAAAAAAGGAGGTTCTCAATATGATTGTAATTTGTAACTATTTTATTTGTATAGGGAAATGAATTAGAATATAAACCAAATATAGGTTTATGACAATTAGAGAAGGTTTCTTATTAAAAAATATTCTTGTATAGTTAATCTATAAACAAAATATTAATTGCTACTTTGATAACTGATAAGGTTGACCGATATCTTGGAGTAGTTTATCACAGGCATTTCGAGCACTAACATCAGTTTGATTATTCTATAAATTATGACTCAGCAATATCAGCAAGGGGTGATAGAAAACGATTCTGATTGAATTTTGCACTCTCTTTATACCTATTGATTTAAAGTTGAACATTGCATATCAGATTTGATAGTAATCAAAAATTATTCAACACTAGTCGACTCATTAAAACATTTATTTTTAAAATATAGTTACTGTATATATTTTATTATTATCCAGAAGGAACTCTAAATTCTGCTATAAAAAGTAGCCTATCTATTAATCGAGGTTATAAAGTATATGTATGCTAAATTTCATTAAAATCGATTCATCCAATTTTGCGTGATTGAGTAACAAACTTTCACATTTATAATATTGGTAAAATTAAAATGAAGTTCATTTATAATTTTAAAACACTGGTCTGTTTTAAAATGTGATGTTGGTGTTGCTAGAAGTTACACAAAGTACGTTTGTCTAAAAATTGTATCGAAAAGGTGTAAAAAATGTTTCTTTTGAAATTTTGGTTATTTTTTTTTAGGTTAACGTTATCTATATTTTTATATATAGGCTTCATCATTTGTAATGTTGATGAGCAATTAAACTAGCCAACAGACAGTTCTTTAGAATTTTGATGAAATTTAATTTTGTTACCGGTGACGGTTCGGAAAGAAGGAAAATTATTAAAAAGGGATGATAATAATAGCAACAGCTATGTTCCATAACCATCCGCCCTCACTCACTCATAAAGTCAAATGAAACACAATAGAAACAAAATATTATATAATTAATAAAAGAACTTGTATTTATGAAAAGACACAAAAACTTCGACACTGATGTGATTGTTTGTTGGGTAATTACCTTACTTTATTGTAAATATTATGGTACGCAGTCAATCTATGGGAAAGTTTCGCGAATTTATTATTTTATCAACTTTGTGTTATGCGTAACGTTTCATATAACCATGTTAACAGCATTAAGTAACAAACTCAAATAGAAAACCACGTCTATTTTGCAATACGGTATTACAATGCCAATGTGTCTCTAAGATCTATCTATTTTCGATAAAAAAAATCCATTAATAAGGTTGTTTTTGTTTACTAGTTATTGGCACTTTAGATTATTTTTTAAGGTTAATGTATAAAATCCGAAATAATCGATATTATAGGATGTATAGGATATTAAGCTAAGCTTTTTTAAATTATTAAGTTTTTTTAACGGCTTTTACTAAATGTCTTTTCTATTATAGTTAGTTTCAAAATCAACTCTTTTTATACCATTCTTTAAATTTATAAATTAATTCGAAAAATAATTGTAGTTTTATTGCTATTTACTCATAAATAATAAATAAAAATGCGTATAAATTTCGGCTTCAATTTTTTTGTACCAACTTACGCTTTATCCCACGAACGTAGCTGTTTTCAATATTTAAAGTACCCTACGTGTTAAACACGCTTCTAAAGTATCCGTAAACAAAATTTTATTCACGTCGATTAGGCCGTTTATGCGATGCGTGCACAAACACGGCAATTATACTTATATATAGATAAATAGAAGATAATAATTCACATCCTCAAGTTTCAGACACTTCGTAATTATTTTTTTATCTATACTAATATTATAGAGGTATACTTTGAGGGTTTTTAGGGGGTAACCTACTTAACCAATTTTGAAAATTATTTTTCCAATAGAAAGCCACATTATTTATGAGTATTATAAATGAAAAGACTTTTTCGTGGTAGTCGGATTTGCAAGTAAGTCGGAGAAAAAACAGCCGAACGAAAACGTTTCTTAAGAACTGCTTTAAACATGATTTTATTTCAATGTTGTATCTGTAACAATATAATTACATTTTTGCCTACATTTTCATGTTAGTTACAAATAAATATGGAACTGATAATTATCTAATTCATATTCAATCTTCGTATAAAAATTTAGCTTTGCGATTTTGTATTTTAATGCATTGCGATTTTTGGCTGTAAATGCGATTTTTATATATATTTGTAAATAAATACACTTTTCTTAATACGTTGAACTTTTATCGAGTTGGTAATTGAGCTTTTCATGGGGTCTCAATACGAAATATTGTATATAATATCATTTCGTTGTAACGCCAATTAATGATACAAAATTATTTACTATTGGCCATTTCACCCAGAGTCGTGTTTTTAGAAAGGAGTCTTTGTTCGAGTATAAAATGGCTTGTCTTATCCTCTCAATGAAAATCTTACTCTAATTTGCATCCCTTGGACAATAAAAGCATATTTTAACTCTTTTATAATAATATAACTCATTTAAGCTCAATGTTGCCGATGCTTTTAATCTTACAACTCTTGGGACATATAAAGTATATTTTTACGCAAAAACTTCATCTCCGAATTGACCTTAAGAAAAATAAAACAGCCGTTACCACGACGAAACAAGTATTGAAGCAGTATGTAATATCTTATCCCATGGATAATGTTGCGTAAAATGTTTATGGGTTTAAAGAGTTGTTCGGAAGGTTAAATTACATCTGCATATAATTTGTATGCAAATTTTGTGATTGTAAACTTACATACTCTCTCAGAAGTTGTGAGAAAAAATTGTCTTAGAAATCCTACTTCCTACTAATATTATAAACACCAAAGTTTGTAAGAATGTATGGATGTCTGGATGTATGTTTGTTGGTCTTTCACGCAAAAACTACTGAATTGATTTTGATGAAACTTTACAATAATATAGCTTATACATCAGAATAACACGTGGGATATAATTTAAAATGATATAGTGTGAATTATTCAAAATATAACGGGTGAAACCGCGGGACGCAGCTAGTCCTACTAATATTATAAACGCGAAAGTTTGTAAGAATGTATGGATGTATGTTTGTTACTCTTTCACGCAAAAACTACTGAATGAATTTTGATGAAACTTTACAATAATATAGCTTACACATCAGAATAACACATAGGCTGTAATTTATATTGATATAGTGTGAATTATTCAAAATATAGCGGGTGAAACCGCTGGGCGCAGCTATCTAAAATAAAGTCAATACTGAGGGTTTTGAGTAACTGGATTAAGGGACAATAACTTTGCTATTGGTGTCAGTCAGTTAAGAAACTAATTTTTACAATTTTTTTGTCATATTATAAAATTAGGATCAATAAAAAAAATGAATTTTAATCTTCTTTATCCCGACACTACAACGACACGTTGTTATAAGTTTATCGTATGTATCTGTGTATCTGTTTGTCTGTCTGTGATATCCCGCCCAAGATAATGGACCGATTCTGATGAAGTTTTATTTGTTTAAAAGGTAATTTAATCGAGATGATTTTAACTATGTATTGTGAAGAGTAACTTGAGAGATGCGTGAAAATAACAATTACACCAGAGTATCAAACTATTCTTCTAAATAGATGTCGTGTGGGTATTGATACTTGGTGGCTATATAAAATTATCAACTTTTATAAACCCTTTTTACCTTTCAAAGTACTGAATATTGATTCACAATGCACAAAAGCAAAGTAAATATGTATAGAATGTTATAAGTGGCGCGGCATTGACGGAACACAATCATTTGAAAGTAAAGACCTTAATGATTACTCAATTGATTTATCAGAAGTATTGTGTTACGGAAAATTAGAAAATATGTTCTAGAACAATTAATTACTACCTATTAGTTTTAGTATGACAGACAGATTTAATTTCAAATCAAATAGACCTATATTAATTAATTTCTAGATTAGGTATTTTCAAATTCGCCATAATAAATTAAATATTTACAAAAATCCTGTGTGTGCGTACCTATCTCTAATCCGTACTAAACGCTTTACATTCATCCTGTATGTTCTAACTAATGTTCATTTTTAATAGGCAACCCCAATATTTATATTATTTTATATTTAAATAAGGGGAATAGGAATACCCACTAGTTCATTGTATTAGTTTCTTTCGACGGCCGAGCCGACATATGTTTGTTTTTAAATAGTTTATAAGAAACACGGTTTTAATTCGAATTGTTTTAAACATGGTTTTTAAAACGAGTTGTTTTAATCATAACAACCCTGTTAGCAACTGTATTAAAACAAGATTACGGTATCGAAAACATAATAATTACTTAAGATATCTATCGAAAATATTAAATTTTCTTAATCCTTAATCTTAGTGTCCTAGAAGTGTTATTTTTTCAATTTTTAAACTTGCACTGCGACGTGTTTACTATTGAAACTCCCGAACGATACTCAAATAAAAGAGCGCCCTCGTACAAAATTGGGCGCTCATTTTGCCTGAAAATTTTATATACTACATTGTGATGATGAGCTTCGTCCATAGGCGTAGCAAGGATATTATCTTTTAGTACATAAAATCATCAGATCAAACTACTACGACATAAATCTTCTTAAAACTGCAAATCGCACAATGTGTTAGGACTTTGAGACTGAATTGAATCGTAAAGCGATCGCTATCTACGAGTATGTCGAGTTCCTGCTGGTCATTTGCCAGCAATAAGAAAACAATTTTATTAACGGAACAGCATTATTAGACCAACAATCTGTCCTTGCTCTTGATTTCATCGTTATTACTCGTACCCTTGTTGCATCTTGCAGTGACGTCGTTGCAATTATTTAAATTGGTCTTATTAATATGTTACGTCATTCCTTTTGATTGAACACACCCATTTCAAAACATTTTATAACGTCAGAGCTTTGGACTTCATACTTGTGCAATAAACAAAACTATTAGTGGTCAGTTTGTTTTGTAACTCAATATTACCATAAATCAAATTCTGGAAATCAAAGTTTTCAAACGCCTTAACAAATTTCTAAAACTACACTTGAATTAAACGGAATCAAACAGTACAGAAATGTTAGCAAATGGGCGCGCGTTTCGAATTATATTAATATCGTAGATTCAGCGATAAATATAGCTTTGTTAGGATTTCATTCATTTCAAGACTGACCTTCGCCCATGCGCAGGCGGACCGTAATAACTACAGTTACACGAATTACATACATAAACTAAATAGTTATATAAATATATAATATAATAACACTTTAGACACAAAAGTACACAAGTCAAAAAAGGGCTTCTTTAAAATTTGTAAACAATTTTTTTTTTCATTATATCAAATTTCCTGTACCTACTAAGAACAAATATTAAAATATCCGCTTAACCTCAAGTTTGTGGGGTCGCCACCCTTGTCCCCCGGCCGCCATCTTAGAAAAAGGGGTAAAAACATCTTTTTCGCGATATCTCGAAAACTATGAGTCTTACAAAAAATACCAATAGACATAATTTGTAGCAAATTATTTTGCCTACAAATATGTTTAAATAAGTTTTTGCCTAGTAAGACCTATCGAATACAGATGAAAATGCCCACTAATGTTCCCGCCCACATTTCGCTGAGACTACAATCAGATATAAATAACTAATTAAATATTTTCTATGTATAGACATCGGCCAGCTACAACCCTATTGCAATATGCTAATAATTTACTCGTACGAGTATAACTGAAGAGTACAAAGGTCTGCTCTGCGCTGCATTGATCTAGAATAGTATCGAAAATCACCAATTAATTCTACATAGGTATTAACCGCTATCTCAGTCTTAACTAACGACAAGAACGATAAATGATTATGCTTTGGAGATATTATTTCACTATGTTTGTTATATCTTCAATGTACAGACTCTTTCTTGGTTTTACTATTTTATTATATTTAGAGATTTATAGGATATGTAGTACCGATCACAAATATACTTAATACGACTATAAAATTATCCTGCTAGTAAAATGTATACTTGTCTAAAATAATTCAGAGTATTTTAATTTACCGTGCGAGTCTTTGTTACGCGTGTCCATTATAAACTAATCAGATACGGCATTACCGCGATTGTTTTTAATGGTAAACAAAACAGTTATAGCATCTCAATTGATTTAAATTATTTAACTTTTAAAAGAGATGAGAAGCTAATGAGAATGCGAAAATTTTCTTTTCCCATTATTCGCGTATTATTAGAGTAATATATTCAAATATTATATCCAAAGTGATAATAAATCACTTGTAAAACAAGAAATTTATTACTAATAAATTTAACCTCAGTACCGTTAACACAATAAATTTTCAAAAATAACGTACGATTCGTGACTTCCAATATGTTATTTTTTTAAGTTTCCTTTAGTTATTTACCTGTAAGTATAATGGTTGTATACTGTGAACGGACTTACACGCTCGTCAAAAGAAAAAGGATAAAAATATTTAAAGGCGTATTTGATGTTACAAAATTTAACATTACTATCACGGATAAAAAAAAAATTTTAGGTTAACAGTACCGTAACATGCAAAAAAATGCAATTATGTGTTTATCGGATATCGTGTTACGTAAGTATGGATACTCGCTTCACAGACGAAGGACATCAAGTTTGTTTCCGCGTTGTATACTGAACTATAATTAATAATATTCTTTGTGCATTTATTACCTCGCTAAGAAATAAATATACAAAACAGCAAATTCAATTTTAGTGACTTTGCAACCGTTTTCATGAGAAGAACGAAACATTCCTCGTGACGTGAGGAAAAATATTATATTTTTAGGAAGTAGAGATTTTAAAGTATTTTACGTTCAGAAAAATGTAAGACTTACAATCGTATAAATTAGTTCATGTACATGGCTACGAAAAACCAGAAAATATTTATTTAGATGTGTGGGTTGTATCTGCCACAATTTCGCAATGTTTGTGTGGAAACCGGGTGTCCTTACTATAATATGTTTATTTTTTATTTATAATATATTACCATACATTAAACAAACTTCTTATCCAAATTAGTTCAGCTACTCTTAAACAACCGTGACAGAGTTTAACAACTGTGAACGAATTATTATAACAAGAAAACACTGTTAGCACAAAAAACTAAATTACAAATCCGGTTCAAAATAAAATAATTCTATTTTAACTGCATTAAGTTATAAAAAACCGGGATTGTGCACAAATTGACTTCAATTGCTCAACTCCAGTTCAATGCAGTGCAAAGTGTTAAGAAAACGATTGACACTTCCTTTGACATCATGAATTGTGCATATGAATGAGCTCAAGTGAATGTTGAATATAGTAGTTACTGAAGAATACTCTTCACCTCCAGGTTCCTTGGTCAGGTCAACTCAAGATACCAAATGGTAGTATTGTCATCCAAACTAGATAATATGCAAAGTTTCATTTCGATACGATAAAATAAATTGAAATTGATTTCCAAGGTTTCATAACATTGTTAAAATAGCCGGCAACTTTAGGTCTGAGCAAAAATATTGTGAGCGTGCTGCGTGCCTGTATTGGCAGTTCCATCCGTGACGTAGCAGACGCGCGGGAACGCCGCTGCTCTCGCCCCGCGCTCTCCGCCAAAAGGCCCTAATAGTGACTTTTGCGCGTTCAAGGTCAAACCTATGCTTACGTGCCGGTAGCTATTACAAGTGTAGCTAATAAAAATGTGTTAAAATATTTACAAATATGTTTTTCACATTTTCATTTTTGTACATGTGATACAATATCTGGATTTTTTTTTAACTTTTACTCTTACAACTATTCTACAGGAAATGTATTTTACGTTGGGATATAAATTGAACTATACTTACCCTAAAGTTTCATCGAAATTCGTACAGTAATATTTGCGTGTAAGTGTTAAGGAATATATTAACAACTTCAGGAATCTTCCATTATTTTCCCTGTGTTGAAAGGTGAAGGCGGGTAGTTTGTATAATAAATAAATATACTTTTTGTATAAAATACAGAATTCAAACGAATACAGCTCAGTGGACACGATCTTAATCTACCCACGCCGCAGTTTGAGTTTGAGTTTAGATATATGATCTTACAGAAGTTTCTGGTGACAAATAATAATTTATATACATACAAGCGATCTTTGCATCCTCTTGAGTCACTATCAATTGATGAAAACTGCATTAAAATTCGTTGCGTAAAATATAAGCGTGCAAATAACTGTGTTAGAAATCTCATTTTTTCAGGAAAGATCACATATAGAATGAGTAGCAAAAGCTAAAATTTGTTCCAAACCGTTACAGCTTTTTTCGATATGCACAAAATATATTTGATTTTCTAGTCAACCCGTTAATGAAGCAAAGCCTATATTTTAACTTAAAAAAAATTGTGGAAGCATTACCCAAATTCGTGTATTACTTTTTGATTGAAATAATTTTCTTAAATATTTTATTTTAAATATAGACTAATTTCAAGTAAAAATAGACATAGCTTTATAAAATATAATTGAAAAACAATTTACGAGCCAGTGTGTTGAAAACACAATAACTTGGAATGCAACGAGTAATTACTTGTCGTCTAGTAAATTACGTCATACATTATTTTGCAAATAAGATCGAAAAAAACTTAATCTTAAATGTTAAATATAATTTTATTATATAGGCAATTTTCATGTCTATTAGTTTAAATAACATACAGAATTTCTATATACTTTCTATGTTTTGCTGTGTTGCCATTTTGGTTCTCCCGCATTTCGGCCCCCTCTCTCGCCGCGTTGCTCGCTGAGGCGCGGGCGTATCGGCGTGTGTTTTTATTCATATTGATATTTTTAATTTCGTAATATCTTTTGAAAGGAATGTCCGATTTCAATAATTCAAAAAGTAATCTACAGGTATTGAAACATTCTTGTATACGAAATAACTCAAATGGATAACAATTAATACAAAGGTATGGATAACATGGTTTGATTTTGATAGGCACTTCTATTAATTTTTAAAATGTAAAAAAGTAGTTATAGTGACATAACTACAATAGTTGGACATTTGGTCTCGCGGAGTTTTTTGTAGATATTGATACGTTCTATAATATTGTAGAACATTTTTTTGTTCTATCATCAATACTTTTTGCAGCGCATACGATTAAAGACATTTTACAGCTAAGTTTTGTACACCTTGGGTTGGTTTTAGTAAGAATTTCTGAGGATCTTTAATTTTTCTATTAATAAATATAGCCTATGTGACTCAGGGATAATGTAGCTTTGTAACGGTAAAAGAATTTTTGAAATCGGTCCAGTAGTTTTTAAGTTTATTCGTTACATACAAAAATATATAGCCGAACTTCTGGGTACTCTCTTTGCCTCAAACTCAACTCTGGATGACCAAGGATGTACACCGCCTACCATCCCACGGTGTCAGAGCTCAATGCCTATTATAAGGTTTACCCAAAAGGCTGTGCGACGAGCTCTCTTTTCCTTGGAAATTCACAAGTCGAGCGGGCCGGATGGCATCTCACCAATTGTGCTCCGTGTATGTGCTCCTGAATTAGCTCCCGTGCTAACGCGTCTATTTCGGCTCTCCTACTCTAGAGGCGTAGTCCCGAACTGCTGGAAGCTGGCCCATGTCCATCCGATCCCAAAAAAGGGCGATGGCTCTGATCCTGCCAACTACAGGCCTATTGCTATCACCTCTCTGCTCTCCAAAGTCATGGAAACGCTCATCAACCGTCAGCTCTTAGGATACCTGGAGGATCGTCAGCTCATTAATGACCGCCAGTATGGCTTTCGTCATGGTCGTTCTGCTGGCGATCTTCTTGTTTACCTTACCCATCGGTGGGCGGCTGCCATTGAGAGCAAAGGAGAGGGCTTGGCAGTTGGTTTGGATATAGCAAAGGCCTTTGATCGCGTTTGGCATAAGGCCCTTCTCTCTAAGCTTCCAGCCTATGGGCTTTCCGAGGATTTATGCAACTGGGTCGCCAGCTTTCTCAGTGGGCGAAGCATACGTGTCGTTGTCGACGGATTTTGCTCTGACCCCAAGCCCATTGATGCTGGCGTACCCCAAGGCTGTGTGCTTTCCCCTACACTGTTTCTCCTGCATATCAATGATTTGTTGGATCATCCTAACATTCACTGCTATGCAGATGACAGTACGGTGGACGCCGTTTATACCGGCCGAGCAGGACTCTCTCGGGAAAGCGTCGATGAGAGCCGAATTAAACTTGTGTCTTCTATTAACATCTCTTTGGGGGAGGTTTCGCAATGAGCTAAATCCAATTTGGTCCAGGTCAACCCCCTGAAGACACAAGTTTGCGCGTTCACTACTAAAAAAACCCCATTCGTCGTATCTCCCTTCTTCGATAACACTGCCCTTAAAGCCTCGCCTAGTATTGCAATATTGGGCCTCGACATTTCGAGTGATTGTCAATTTCGCGATCATTTGGCAAGCAAGGCCAAGCTGGTCTCCAAAAAACTTGGTGTGATCAGCCGAGCCAGACAGTACTTCACGCCCCAGCACCGACTGGAGTACTGTGCTCATCTCTGGGCTGGTGCACCTAAGTATCAGCTTGAACCCTTTGATCGCATTCAAAGAAGGGCTGCTCGGATGGTCGAGGACCCGGTGTTGCATTCACGGCTGGACCCTCTGGCACTGCGTAGAGACGTATCTTCATTGTGCGTCCTCTATCGCATATATCACGGGGAGTGTTCCGAAGAGCTTTTCCATTTGATCCCTGCCGCCGAATTCCACCATCGCACTGCACGTCATAAACTAAAATATCATCCTCATCATCTGGATGCGTGGCGTTCCTCAACAGTGCGTTTTTCTAGAACTTTTATTCCACGCACAATCAACTTATGGAATGATCTACCTTCGGCGGTATATCCAGAACACTACGACATGGGGACCTTCAAAACTCGCGTATATCTCCACCTTAAAGGCCGGCAACGCTTCTGTAACTCCCCAATTGTTGCAGTAGTCCGTGGGCAGCGGTGATTACTTAACACCACGTAACCCGACTGCTCGTTTGCCTTCCTATTCTATAAAAAAAAAAAAAAAAAATATAAAAATACAAGATACAAATTTTTCCTCTAACCCTAAGCCTAAAGGTTTCATTGTGTGTGTCCCTAATAGAGATTATATAAACGATCTCTTACTATAAAGTTTGGATCATGGTAAAAGGCAGTAAAAGTATATAAAATTACACCTCAAATTTGTTTAAGTATAGGTAAAGCTCAGTATTTGTATATCTTATTTGGATTAATAGTAGAAACCATGTCTTTCATTGTACATACACTTATGTTATAGTATAAAAGTTGAATCTTGTATCAAGAGATATCAATTTCTTCTCGAAACAAGATAAAACTACCTGCGAATACTAATTTATAAACGTTGTTGGTAACATATGTAGTTATTTCTTGTAGTTACCAAATAACGTAAGAAGAATGTTATAGTAGTATGAGTCACGATTGTTTGGCCTTGGATTGCGATCGAAGCATCACATGTGATAACCTAGTGACCTCGGTAGATGCGTCTAGGGCATTTCCTCCAGTCTGCCCGCTTAATACACTGGATCGTTGCAAACAAAACTTTTAGATACTTTTAAGATGTCAATTTATTTAATGGTAACAAGTTTATTTCAAAAGAAAGAAAATTTTATTTTTTTATGAAGTACATCTCTTTGGTGAGGGCAGGAGACAACTGATATCTTAAACACAGGGGTCCACCATGTACTGAACTTAGTCCTAAACAACATGAGACAGATTTAATTAAAATGTATAAACATGGAAATGTGTGTGATCAAAGGTGATTTTTGAAGTACATTTTTTTGGGATGGGTTAAAAATGTTAAACTCGCGTCAGACACGAGACCTGATCGACCATTCGTAAGCGTCAGATCTCAGTAATACAGTTCGGTTTTATTATTTTTTTTATTTGGGTTTCCTTAAACCGTAGAATTATATCACGTTCTGGTCTCGCCGTAAATCACAACACTATACTGCGCGACAACACCAGAGAGACTGACTCTAATCTATCGCACTAAAATGTATATATTGTCTAAGTACCCGCGAATACTAATTTATAAACGGTGTTACTAACATAGGAACCTTTGAATCTCGTTGTTACCACTGGGGATCCCGATAACTCAACCTTCTTAAAATTTTGTAAAGAGAAATAAAAATATAGTAAATATAGAAAAAAATATTTTTCAGGTTAAAAAAAAATTAATTTGGTTAAAAAATGTCTATCACATAAACTTTATGAAAGTTTGAGAGATTGGATAATTTTTATCTTCAATAAGTATTAAAAATCTTTTGGTATGTAGGCTGTGTAAACGTTTTCAACATTATTTCTATGTTTTCTCTTACCTGTAATTAAAATACATTTGATAAAATATCACTTTATCCCACAACAACGTAGAAACCAGTTCCAAGGTTAATACTTTAAAATACTTTTTATCTCAACACTGAGTTAAAGACAACGTTTAAGTTCATGACGGTACTTTTGGGCTATCTGATACATGAACCTGTTTTGTACCTCGGCAGACTTCGCCAATTTATACAATTTAAGCAAAATTAAAACTATCCGCCATATAAGATGGACAATTTAAGGTTTTGTTTCGTAAAGCAAGTCGTTACGCGTTTTCCGCTAATTTTCTCATAAAAACGTGTAATGCTATCTGTTGTTCATATCCCGATTTTAATTTCTGTTTATCCTTCTAACCTTCGTCATCATCTTATTTGTTTAGACCTAATCTTTCTAATAATATTTTAAGCCATTTTTTGGAGGGGCCTTATTTTTTCTTACTAGGGAGTGGGAAGGAGCCTCGATAGTTCTTACGTAAGATTACAAAAATGCTCAAAAATAAATTATACTTTGAAGCGCGCGCAACATTCATTTTTTCCTTTAGATTCGTACGTAATAAATATTAAACACAGGAGGAGGGGTTCGGCTTAATCTTATTTTTGCTTATAATAGGGAGGGAGGGGGTCAAAAACTAGCGAAAATACTAACGTACTAAATGAATGGTCCATGTATATAAGGAGAAGCTGCTGGCCTAAACTTTAAGGGTTAGAAACTTGAAATTTTGCACAGGGGTTCCTTTTATAACGTAGGAGAGTACTAAGAAATAATTTTTGAAAATTAACCCCCCTAAGGGGATAAAACGGGGTCCAAAGTTAGTATAAAACTTTGCCGTTTTTGAAGTTATTGAAATGAAATTCAGTATGAAGTTTCTACATTGAAAGTCATGAAATGTATAACAAACACGTCGCATCTTTAGAATTAATGTGACAACTCAAAATTTCAATTTGTGGGAATTGAGCAAAAAAATCTTGAAAAAGCATAATTCTTAGTCACCTTTATAACCCATGATTGTGTCTTTTTCTTTTATTTAAAGCATTTTATAAAAAAATCAAAATGAACAAGAATTTTGTGTTAGATCAGTTTAATTCTAAAGGTGCGATGTGTCCGGGTTCAAATGAAACTTTGTACTCAAAAAATCTCTCAAATATGTGTCTGTTAATATTTGTAGTAAGGTAATTATAAACCACCCAGTAATATTATAATTAAATAAATAAGCTAGTCGTTGACAATAAAAAACCGCTGAAACTATAAACATGATAATATTTACGTAATACACGTTGTTTATAGATTCTATAAGAAATAAGAAATTATTAAAGTTTTTTCAATCCGATTGAAAGAATTTTCGAACTCTAATCAAAAATTTAATAATAATCCCGTTTAACCTAAACGGGGTGGCAAAGATCTTAATACGATAAGTAAAAAATGTAGGAATCATTCACTTTTAAGATATAACATATTTTGTATTAAAATATATTCTTTTGAAAGGATTAATAGAGATTTAATGATATATGAGTATTAATATCGCAATGCAACATCATTTGGTTCAATCAGCCTACAATCAGAGCTGTCTGACCGGTTGCATCTGGATTTTACCAGTTGCAGTTTTACCTGTTGATAGCGGTACTCACTTTGATATATTTTGCTCACTTAATGTTTACATTTCGACATGATGTTGAATCTGGGGTATAAAACTTTAAACTTTAGTTATAGTATTATTTGCCTTTGAATTCTACTTATTTTTTGTAGAATTAAGAGTAAAGGTGAATGGCAATAGAATGTATTTTTGATATTCACTATAATATTTGTATTGCCTAATTAATGTGACAAAATTATGGTACAAACAGGAGGAAAAAAAATTTTTTATAGGAAAATTATAAAATCTGGTATTAAAATTCAATGTTATTGATACAAATAACTAAATCTAATTTATTTAGGTTCCTATAATTATTTCAAATTTTAAATATTAAAATATAAACATTAAATATATCCTACTAGTCCTACTAATATTATAAATGCGAAAGTTTTTAAGAATATATGGATGTATGTTTGTTACTCTTTCACGCAAAAACTACTGAACGGATTTTGATGAAACCTTACAATAATATAGCTTACACATCAGAATAACGTTTAGGCTATAATTTATAATGATATAGTTTGAATTATCCAAAATATAGCGAGTAAAACTGCGCGACACAGCTAGTATTTATTATATAAGATAATAAGGATTGATTACTATATTTTTCAATACAATCAATACATAATGTTTTACATATATACTCGTATATAAATATATACAGTTAAATTTAGATTACTTCCTTTTTTTGGAATCGTTTAAAAGTAATAACACATAAATCGTCATCAATGGAAAAACCTACGATAAAATCTTACTTTGCGCAATAACTTACTGCAGTCCCAAGAATCCTTAAGAGGACGTGCATCTAATACAAAACTAATGTAGATTGTTACGTAATACTTGTTACATGACCACTATTAAGGATCTCACTATATATGGTATTATACTAGTTAATCCGCTCCGGCTTCACACGAGTTCAATACTTAGATTTATCTACAAACATTCATCCAGACGCTTATGACAGTAAACATGTTTTCGTTATCCCGCATAAACTCTGAATTTTTAGGGGATACAAGCAAAGCCTATATGATAATCCAGGTTATAAAGTATCTGTATGCCAAATTTCATTGAAATCCATTTAGCCGTTTTCACGTGAATGAGTAACAAACATCTAAATAATTGATGAAATTAGAGGAAATTTGAAAGGAATACTAATTTTTATTATATAAAAGTAGACGTATACATTGCAAATTATTTTAGCTTTATATATTAGTATAGATATATGAAATAATAGTTGATATATACATCATTTTACAAATTGCTTTTTGCATTCTCTAAATTAAGTAAAAAACTGTTTAATATAAGTGAATAAATCTATTTAATATTACTACATTTATATATTAATTTATTATTTTATTGAAAGGTATTTATAACGAAACTAGGGCAGGATGACTAGTTTAAAAAATAATATGAATATGACGTAATTAGTATTACGTCATTACATATGTATATGTATTCCAAGTGTGTTTTACCTCAATCTTAGTGAAAATAGAAAAATCGGAATATCGCAATCTACAGAATCTTAATAATAGCTGGGCACCGCGGTTTCACCCGCTTTATTTTGGATAATTGACACGATATCATTATAAATTATAGCCTATATGTTATTCTGATGTGTAAGCTATATTATTGTAAAGTATCATCAAAATCCATTTAGTAGTTTTTGTATGAAAGAGTAACAAACACGTTTATAATATTAGTAGGAAGTAGGATCTATCTAATTGTAATTAAAAGTAATTAATTTGTTTATCACTAACAGCCGAAATTAATAACCTCATCCAAAGTCTTTGGATTACAGATTGAAAATAGATTCCATATTTGAATCTCTGATACACAAATAATTTGACATAAATCCTGAAATTATTTATTTTCCGATTGTGACACGGTATTTTTAAAATATTTTATATTTTTAAATAATAATGTATGTTATGACTTTTCATATATTCCGGATAGCATATAGATAAAATAAGGTTAAATTATTGAACATGCGTATGGTCGGTATGGTCGTAAGTCGTAATAAGTTACCACGTGCTATAGAAACGGCAGACCGGTCGGCGACGCCATGTTAAACCGGTCCTAGTGGAAAATTTTTGCTTTCCTCCCTCCTCCATGGAGCAGGAGCGGTGAAAGGAATCAGACGAATGATAATTGCCTCCCAGTTTTTAACCTCAATAGCTATACCTATAATTAAATTAGTATATATGTATTTACTGTAACATATATTTATAACCTTAGAACTTCAGAAGCGTAAGACAGGAGCATGGCACCATGCAGCATCAAGTACATTGATATGCCATACCTATATAATATTTAAAAAAAAACATTATTATTGCAGTTGAACCATTATTGGTTACTTCTTAGTGTTCTCGGACTGTATGTAGAAAATCCATGTAAAATCTTTTTTTTTATCTATGGAAAATCCTGTTTATAATGATGAGGCAAAGTGGAATGGTTGATTAACATATAAAACCTATTATGTAAAGTAATATAAAGTTTGCTTAAAGAACACTGACACGATGGAAACATATCCACAAGCCAGTTTTTATTAACTTTAAAACAAATTATAATAAATTTGAATAATTATACCAACACGGCACGTGGGAGGTGATATATTTTTCCATAGAATTTATAGGAGCAATGAATCCTTAATTTTATTACAACGTAAATATTTTCGAGGTTTCACCACCACCACGCCAATAAATTAAACTACACTATTGGTCTCACTACTTGAATGTGTACTGCGCAATATCACTTGACAGACTGACTCGAATCCTATCGGAACAAAAGTAATATATTATATACTCGAAATGAGATAAAGAGAACTACCCTCGAATACCAATTTATAAACGGAGTTGCCAACACAAATATTCTATTAATTAGATTGGATTAAAAGAAGCCATATACGTGAATAAAACTACCCGAAACTTCGCTCGTCTCACGAAATAACAGATTTTCTGTTAGCAACACTGTTTATAAAGTAGCAGTAGCGGGTAGATCATTTTATATTATGTCAAGTATACCGACGTGAAGACAATATATAACCTTTAGTGCGATAGATGAGTCTCAGTCTCTCTGGTGTTTTCGTGCAGTGAACATGGAAGTTAGTATTATAGTGTCGTGATTAAGGTTACCCTTCTCGAGGTCCACGTGAGTTTACTATCTATTGTCGTTAGCGAGGTCGAGTAGTGGAGGTGAGAGTTAATATGTTATGAAAGAGCTCGCCTCCGTCTAAATTGCATGTGTATACGTTTTGCTGTACAGTAAAGGGTATCATATCTCTCTATATCTATAGCTTTCATGCAGTTTGTCATCTCCAGTAGTGAGGTTGTTTTATATCTCAGTCAGTCAGTTATGAACATAAATATGGCGTATAGGACTTTGGTCATATTTTTAATTAGTCGCTAGATCTGACTCCATTCCAATTAAATTTTCATTAGATACATGATTGAGATGATTCCCGATTGTAATTATAGTTAATGTTTCGTTTGATCATAGATCATCAATGAGAAAATAATTGTAGAAATTCTCAGAACATAGAGATTATTCAGATTTATATCGTAAAGATATTTTATACTTATTTTCTTCTTAATTTCAGTAATATTAATTTTTAAATAAGTTACACTCCTACCTAAAGATAAAAGTCTGCTAAATTTTACATTATTTCGAAGTTCCTTTGGGTTTTTTAAAGGCACAATATCATAAAATGAAATGTATATCCGGTAGCAATACAACATTCATTTAAATCATTCGTTTATAGTCTACGTATAACATTTTAAATCCTACCTTTTTCTATTTAAATATTTTTTAATATAATAATTGAACCATCATAAAGCAGTAATCGTCTAAAAATTCCACTTGGGACTTAGCTTTACCGGATGAATATTTATAAATGTATTTTCCTTAATCGTGACATCAATTAAGTATATTATGGTCCAATTAAACAGTAATATGTCATGTGGGCACCACGCCTTCACCACGTGCCCCAAGCACCATGTACAGTAAATCAGTTACCTACAGCTGTCGAGAGCATAGGCACCTCGCCAACTGCACATTACTTGGATGTATTTACACATTCCCATAAATACTCACTTACAGAAGATTTTCTGTCATTTTAATGATTCATTTTTATCGTTTTGTTCGAATAAGATTAGTTTTTTCCAAAATATGTGAGTAGTTAGAACTAGGGAGGTCTCTACGCCCCGTTTTACAAAGATGCAATTTATTCCGCATATTATATATTTTAAGGATAAAAAATAGCATATATTACTTTCAAGTTCTCATGCTTTATCTATAGAAAAAATTGAGTCGATCCATTGCTCCACACACAGCGTGAAAAAAGAACAAACTCAAAAACCCAAACAAATGCCAAGTATCAATAATAAGATATTTTTTAGTTATGCAGTATCTATGTTTTTTACACTTGACAAACTATAATACTTTTTAGAAATTACAGCAATTTAGTTTGATCATCAAGATTTATTTAAATACATATGTCTATGCAAAAAAAAATACATTTAACTACTTTTTCTTAATAAACACCGAGTATTATAATTATGATAAAAATTGATAATTTTAAATTGGTACCTAAAATAGCTTTTCTATTTAACAATATTTTTAACAATATTTTTAGACTAGTCGATCCGCGCGACTTCGTCCGCATGATGCTTTGCTACTGTTGGTCTTAGCGTGATTATGTATAGCCTATAGCTTTCCTCGATAAATGGTCTATCTAACACTGAAAGAATTTATCAAATCGGTCCAGTAGTTCCTGAGATTAGCGCGTTCAAACAAACAAACTCTTTATATATTATATATTTCGCTTTATATATTAGTATGTATAGTATAAGATTAAAGACTTGTTACCTGCTTTTTTAACATAATGACGATGTAGTATATTTCTTTCTTTATTTTTTTTTTTATATTGTTGACTTAATACCTATTTAAATTAATTTGCGGTCATACCTGTAGTGGAACATAATGATTTTAATCGTATCAACACGTCAACTAAACTAAAACCAGTTCAAGGGGAATACCAGAGGTTGAAATTATATGTATTTTCCAAAAGGACAACGTCCTACGTTTATAGAATAAAATTATAATTAATTTGTTTCCTCTAACAAGTAATCTCGCGTTTGTTTAAATTTTCCTAATCAGATAAAATATATTTTAAGTTTAGTATATGGAGGAAAAAACCATAAAATATGATGCTGTTGTTGCTTGACGAGATTAGCGGATTTTTATAAATATTTCTGTTGAAATGTAAAAATAAACTCTTCTCAAAATAGTCTTCTCGTCTTTACGTCGTTAATCATATTGCGACATTCTTTCTTCTTTTAAAAGTCATCGTCATTCGTAATCTAATTCAGCCATTCTTTTATACATTACTATTGAATCTAAATAAAATAAATACCATTAATAGTTATGTTGGCAACACTAATTTGTGTGGCAGCATGTTAGTTATGATGTCGGCAGTATTAATGTAAATAACATTTGATTTTAGAAGTTGGAACAAATGATCCATGACGGAAATATTTATGACTAGTCGACTCGCGCGACTTTGTTCGCGTGTAGCTCCGCTCCTATTGGTCTCAGCGTGATTATATATAGCCTACAGCCTTTCTCGATAAATGGGCTATCTAACACTGAAAGAACTTTTCAAATTGGAAGAAGTTATTGTAAATTTAAGAATTAAGAAATATTTATTTAGAAATTGTGTGGGCACAAATCAGTTGAAACGGAATGACATTAATCTCGTGAAATGTGACGTCATAGTATATAATGTCAATGTGTGTAGTTTTTAATATTAGTACGTATATAATTATTATTTAGGTTTAGTGTGTTGTTTCATCGTGTAATAATCGTTAAATCTTGGTAATGTGAAGGTATTTGGATATTTGTATTTTGTAATGTTTTGATGTCTGTTACTCAATCACACAAGATACTACTTATATAACTTGAATTAAAACATAGAATATTATATTCTGAAAAAATGAACTATTCCTGTGCGAAAGATTGAATTATTGTGCTCGAGTTCCTGAGTGAGTGAGTGAGTCTGTTATTTACACTTAAACTCTATTTCGTTATGGACTCCAATTATAAAGTTTTAGCATCATATTTTTGATTATTATGGATTCTGACGTCACGCTAAATGCGCCTCAATATGTAAAGCTGAAGAGTTTGTTTGCTTGAACGCGCTAATCTCGGGAACTACTGGTCCGATTTAAAAAATTCTTTCAGTGTTAAATAGCTCATTTACCGAGGAAGGCTATAGGCTATATATCATCACGCTACGACCAATAGGAGTGGAGCATCACGCGGACGAAGCCGCAAGGGTCGACTAGTTATAAATAAAAGTTATTTATAATAGTAAAATTAATTTTAACAACAGAATTTTGTTTACTTTAAAAATATGAAATGAAAATATGAAGTATGATGTTGGCAGGCGCCGGCGTCGCCTATTGACGTCAGTTTGGCACATCTTTGCTAAAGAATAACTACTTTTAGGTCTTGAAAAAAGACTAAATTATCTCTTTGTTATAAATTAACATATATTAAAAATTGACAATTTTGATAGAAAGAAAGAAGAAAGAAAATAACTTTATTGGCAAAAGTTAAAAATAATATATACATAATAGTCAAAAATGATTTTCAATGGTTCTCTGTGCGACAAATAAAATGTAAATATTACTCACATGCTCCTCGAAAACGGAGATTTTGTGACTATAAGTGTGACTACTTAAATATGTACTGTGCGATATCACTTGACAAACGAACTCAATCCTATCGCAACGAAAGTTGTGTATTGTCTTTTCGAAATAAGATAAAAATGAGCTACCCGCGAATACTAATTCATAAACGATGTTGCTAACATTCGGATATATCTATTGTATTGTAAAAAAATGTTTATAGTGTATTTTTTGGCGCCGGCGTTGCGTCGACTCGTTGTTTGATGACGTCACAGTTGGCACACCCGCTGGATAAAAATACTATTAACATCTTTTAAAATATACAAAAAATTTAAAACTTTCTCCACATCATAAATTAGACTGCTTTTTATTCGGTATTTTCTCCAAATACGTCGAAATATCCTCCAAACAACACAAGTAGACATAGAATATCAATTAAAAATCCAAAACTGTATTATTATTTTTAAATTGTTATCATGATTTTTTAATAACTAATTCGCTCTCCCTTCGCCGAGGAAAATAATTGCAAAACATAGATTTTTACATCAACAAATTATGTTCAGTTGCTTTGTGTTATTTTTATTATTTAAGTCTAGTTAGTTATAAAATATCTTAATTTACTATTTTTATACTATAACACTATGTTTAATTATTAGCAAGGTCCCCAGGTTGGGTAAAGGCCTCCAGTGGTGTCCACTTTTCTCTATCCTGTGCTATTTGCCACCATTTTGAACCAGTGAATATTTTTATTTCGTCCTCCCAGCGTGTAGAGGGCCTTCCTGCCTTTCTTTTTCCTTGAGGAGCTCTCCATATGGTGGTGCTGTAGGTCTCATTATTTAAATACCATAACAAATTGTAAACCTAAACCTTTCTCATGAAGCACTGTCTACAAAAACCACATGAAAATCCGTTCAGTAGTGAAGTTTACGCGATCAGAAAGATAACCAGATAATACGTTTTGTTGTGTACAATTGTTTACGATAATGAAATCGTGTTCACCATTATATAAAGAAGTTTAACTTGTGTTTCTTTGTGTCACTTTGTAAATCTGTTAGTACCATATTAGATACTTGTATTATAAGTATTGAAATTCTGCTTCCTCATAAAAAATGGCGAACAGATTAAGCAGGTATTGAACAACTCTTTTTTGTTACAATGTACTTGTGTTTTGTACATATAACATATCCGTGTATAACTAATTATAAGGATTTAATTTATACATACATATATACATAGAATGTCATATTTATTTATATCGAATCAACAACCAAAAAGTAAGTTTTAAGCCTCTAGCTCTAAAGTGACGATACTTCCATACAACTTTTTATCCCCCCATTTCAACCCCTTACAACCCTTATTTCGCATTAAAAAGTAGCCTATGTCCTTTCTCAGACTCTAGACTATGTGTATACTAAATTTCATTTCAATCCGTTCAGTAGTTTTGGTGTGAAAGCGCGACAGACAGACACGAGATTTATAATATTTCGCAATTATAATATTAGTAAGTAAGGATTATACATATATAATATGAAACTTATTGAATGTCTGTATTTAGATATTTCTGAAAACTTAATGTAAGGGGTCTGTATAACGCCAATAGAAGCCAAAACTTTTTACTTCTTATTTTATACCAAGACTGTATATAATCTCTGTTCCGATAGACTTGAGCCACTTGTCAAACGACGCTCGTCTGGTGACTATTATGGCTGTGCAGTGGTGTGGTGTCTTGAGGCTGGGTCTCCATTATGTTACTCGGTGTTCCGTTTTAACTCCATACTAATTATTGTCTTGTGCGGTATTCCGTATTGGTCTAATGTAAATAACGTTATCACAAAATTGGATATGGATTTATTTTCATGTGTTACTTTACCATACTTAATTTTAATTACTCGTTAAACAATTTAAAGATTGCTTTAACTTGCCATTAACCCACTTTAACACATTTTGATAATAAAAACTTCGAATTTAATAAAAAGAAGGTTATCGCGAAAGATGTGTTGAATATACAGACACTGGTTTAGGTAAAGGATCTTATAAAGAACCTACAAAGACAAACCAGTTATAAAGTTGATGTAGATTGCAGTCGGCCATGACATGACCAATTTAGGACAATTACAAAATAACATGTAATCGAAATTATGCATTCAGATACTCATACTATGAAGGTATAATAATAAAAATATATATTACATTTTAAGGGGTGATAGACCACAAATTTCAAATCAGTAAAAATTTCGACAGATTTTTTTAGATTGCTTCCTGACTTTTTATTACAATTTTATTTTTTTGTAATTATTTATTGTATCTTTTTCTGCTCCCATTATTTTTTAAATTTAATAATATAACTTTATTTAATTAAGTTATATTTATAGGAGAATCTGTTTTTCTAAAACGTATTTATCTATATGAGAGTTATATTGCATAGTTATATATAACATACAACAACGTAAAAGACAATAATAATAAACACTAGACGGGAATCAAGAAAATACTGTACAAACACGAAATCCTTCACAATGGAATATTGCCTTGTTATAAATTGTTACGTGGGTATAATTGAAATAAAATAAAGGGAACTACTCGTACATAATGATACGACATTAAGATGATTGAAATTAAAATATAAGCTCGACATTCTTTCTATATCTATTCAATTCTTCAATAGTAAAACTTGTTAAGAAGCTGTCAAAAAACGTCAAAACCTGTTGGCAACTGAACGATTTTCCCACCTTTTCTTAGAAATCTATTTCAGTGATAGTGATCTAATATATAGAACAGTCCATGGCCATATTGAAAATAAACACCAAAAGTATAATAAGTTTGTCACGAAAATTCCCATAAAAACATTATGTTAACCAATTTATATATTACTAGCGACCCATCCCGGCTTCGCGCGGGTGGAATATTATTTTTAAAAATATATTGGCCCTCCCGCATTTCGGTGCCCCCTCTCTTGCCGCTTTACTCGCTGCGCTGCGTCGCTATACTGGCCCGTCGCGTCGTCCTGTATTTTTTATTTATATTGATATTTTTAATTTCGTAATATCTTTTGAATGGAAAGTCCGATTTTAATAATTCAAAAAGTAATTTACAGGTATTGAAATAGTCTTGAATACGAAATAATTTATTTGGATAAGGATTAATACAAAGTTATAGAAAACATGGTCTGATTTTGATTGGCATTTTTATCAACTTTTTAAATGTAAAAAAGTAGTTATAGTGACGTAACTATAATAGTTGGACATATGGTCTCGCGGACTTTTTTGTAGATATTGATACGTTCTATAATATTGTAAAACATTTTTTTGTTCTATAATCAATACTTTTTGCAGCGCATGCGATGAAAGATATTTTATGGCAAATTTTTTGGCACCTTGGGTTGGTTTTCGTGAGATTTCCTAAGGATCTCTAATTTTTTCTTGTAATAAATATAGCCTATGTTACTCAGGGACAATGTAGCTTTCTAATGGTGAAAGAATTTTTGAAATCGGTCCAGTAGTTTTTATGTTTATTCGTTACATACAAAAATACAAATCTTACTTCTTTATAATATTAGTATAGATGTATATAAGCTAGCTACTCTACTAACTACTTCAAGTTAGTCCTACAAGAGTAACTGCGAAATAATTTCTATTAGTACTATGTAGGGACTACACAGTAGCGCAACTATCGGCCCCGAGCCGAAGGGGGCCCCCGGTCAGAGAAGGCTGTGAGCACAGGTGGATCTTAATATTCTCTATTACAATATTTAGTAAAATGTATAACTAAGGTGCAGGTATTTGCCACGCAGGATACTTGTTGGCGAACGACCTTTTTTTTCCAGGCGCATGCCTGGGTTAAGTTTCTTAATATTGGAGGAGGGGGCCCCATCTAATGAATTTACCAGAGGCCCCGAACGGTGTAGTTACGGCACTGGTACTACATACACTCTGTTACAATTTTGTTATATCTATATGATTACTAGTTGACCCGACAAACGTTGTTTTGCCAGATAAATTTTGGGTGGGCCACCCTTATCACTTAGGGGGATGAAAAATAGATAGTAGCCGATTCTCAGACCTACTAAACATGCATATAAAATTTCATAAAAATCGGTTAAGCCGTTTCGGAGGAATATGGTTACTAATATTATGACACGAGAATTTTATAATTAATCCACCTCCTTTAGAAAAAAAAGGTAAAAGTAGTCTAGAAGTAAAAAGTACAGAAGGGAGAAAAGGAAAATTTAAATGTCATCCCTGAGCGAACTATAAATTTATAACTAAGCCCTCCTTTTTGTGATCAAACCTTTCATTTTCTTTTTTGGATTTTATTTCGTTTATTTTGATTGAGAAAACTGCATATATATCAGTTTAGTAATACTTTAGATATGTGCAATCAAGTAGATGTTTATTTTAATTTGTAGTGATTATTTTTTTCCAATTTACTCAATTTATTTTCCGCTCTGTATATGGGAATATTCTCTTCTATAACTTAAAAGGAAAGGTAGGCTTATTTCCTTATGTCTTAATAATTAACCATGAGCCATTAATGTTTTAAAATTAACTAAAACGGTTACTTAGACGTACAGACAATTTGTATCCAGTTTTAGTTATTACGTATGCGTTTAATCGTGGACCATGAGTCATGGTGTTTAGTTTATGTTCTGTAACTTATAAAGTTGCTAATTATATGCCAAGTTCGCAAAAGCTATTACAAATTAAAATTATTTAAAACAATTAAATTTGAAATGGCTGACTTATTAATTTATGAAAAGAGATATGATAACTTACATAAGTACATCCAAAATTTTCCGTTACGAAATGACGTTTTTTCTCACTTACTTTTTAGAGAGGAAGCTAGTTTTGAAAACCATTTTGCTTATGTTACGAAAAAATGTTTTATTCTCCGATCAGTTTAGAAAAAATATTTTATTAAAACGTGGCACGAGGTGAAGTAACCAGTAACACTGACAACTATGACAATATCGAGTCGAGCGCAAAAAGAAATTTCATTCAATATTTCATACTGACCCGTAAGTAATTTTTTTATTTTCTAAATTTCCTAAAGTCTTGCAAAATTGTCCGTATTGCAATTTTGGAGTTATTCCAATACCTTAGGGATTGTATTTTCGGAGATTACTAATGTTGAACAATGTCATTCATAAACGCCAACGTTATGAAGATACTATTTAGGAACTTGTCACAATTATATGACTGACCCGCCTACGTTCGTATTTTCTCAATAATTTAACCTCTTATTTCAGTCATCAATTTATAAAACACTAGTAACAAACGCTAAACAACCTGTGGCGCAATTTACAAGTCATGTTGTAATTATGTTAATTATAATTTATTAAGAAAACTTAGTAGTTCTATATGTTCTATTCAAGACAAGTATTTTTTTACTAATTTATTATAGATATTATGTATTATTTTAAATATAATTGTACGCTAATAAATACACACTTTAGTGTACAATATCCTTTGTTAATTTCAAAAGAATGTTTAAATTGTTGTGTAGAACCAATATCGTTACTTAAAATTAATGTTAACGAAATTTCCAAGAGTAACTGAAATGAAAACTCATGTAAACAGAACCAAGAAATTAATTTTGTATATAATTGAAATTTACTATCAGGATTGGGGGACTGCACCTAATCACATTCTTTTATAATTATATATAGTGTATACATGTACCCTTGTACCTAATTGTCATAGAAGTTTTATGTTTCTGTAAAAGTATCCCGTATATCGATAAAGCTTTTGTTTGTTTAGGATACCAACATGAGTTAATAAATGAAGAGATTCTATATAGCATTATAGTATTTTTTATATATATATAGAGTGTAATAAATAGTATTTTTAAAACGGAAACAACTCGTATTAAATAAAAATATCATATTAAAAAAATCATAATATAATAAAAATACATTTTGAACGGAAATTCCCATTAATTTCACTACTATTTGTTACTAGAAAATTCTGAGAGTAAACAAACAAAACATTTTTTTTAATACATATATCTAGTTATGGTTTAAAACCTTAGATTTACCTTAAAGAGAGTGAATGTTGGTAAAAGTTCCAAATGAACGATGATCACAGAATTTTTTGTATTATATTGTACTAAGATGTAATTATGTATGTATCAGTACATAAATGAGGTAATATTAAGTTTCCTTGTATGTTTGTAATCAGAACACAAATTCCTAGTTATTTTCCACTCCGCCGCCGCGCCGTCCAACTCAATGATCACTGTGTACGGTATTTCGAGTGTTTGTTTAGAATTCATGTAAACACTTGTCTCATGTTTAACCATCGTTTAACTTTAATATCTTGACATATGTTTAAATGAAAATATTTGTTTTTCACAACTTTTCTTTATCTATTTAATTTATTAGTTTGACTCGAACAAATTCTTTATAAAACAGTCATATTTTAAACATAGTATCATTTTTCCACTAACAGCATTTTTTGTGAAAAATATGCAAATGTGAATGAGAGATAAATGTACAACATGTATGCTCATCCAACCTAGATAACAAAATGTTTTGAAGTGTTATGTCAATAAACTCACTTATATCGCCATCTGTTATAAACTTAGTGAATTTAATAAATAATTTGTGTAATATGTAATAAATAATAATTGGATAGAATGACACACAGTGTGTAGTTTCTAAGTTCGTTCATCATGGACAAACAACCTTATTTATACCTCCGAAGACCTTTAATAAATGATTGAACAGACGTACAAAAAACCTCAAGACAATCTCTCACACGTTATTAGCATTGTAAGTACACGTGAACTTTAGAATGTATCAGAGTGGTCGTTGGCACTGTTTTGATGGAGCATAAAACATCGAAATATCGACAAGATTGTGATCTCAATGACGTTAAGTTTCGGTGCGCGTGCGCGTGACGGAATCCTGTATGATTTTATGTGAGAAGTGATTTCTTGTTACCATTCCTTATACATTTAAAGCCCTTGTATACAATTTTTCGAAACCCTTTTTATTATATATACACAAAACAAAGTATCATGCCGCGTCTCTCTGTCAGTTCGTGATTAAATCAAAAACTGAACGGATTTTCATGTGGTTTTCATTAATTGAAAGAGTGATTCATGAAGAAAGTTTAGTCCTATAATTTCTTAGTATTCTGTAAATTGGCAGAAATTTATGGCGATAACAGTTTTTTTTTCAGTTTTTAGAGTAAATTCCACGTGAACAAAGTCGCGCGGATTGGTGCTTAGTATTTTCTAAAGGAAATCAAAAATTATAGGGCCCATCTTAACCATATGATAAAGCACTTCCTCAAATTAACTACTGGTACTGTAACTGTTATTATATTCGAGCTAACATTGTAAACAACACAATTATTTTCAGATCCAAAATCATTAGTTTCAAGCAGCATTAGTGAATGATTTCTGTATTTGAAACTAAAGGAAATATACTATATAACTATCACAATAATCTTCTTATATATAAGAATGTCTGTTTACACAGAAAATATAATATTTTATAAAATGTAATATGTAAATCCAGTGTTGGTAAAAATAACATAAAATAAAACAAGTAAAAATTGGAAAGTAATGTGGCGGAGATTTGGGAATGACAAGGGAGGAGGGGAGGGGATATTGAAGAACACTACAAGGGGTTACAACAATATTGAATGGACTAAAGACTGGTGTAAACGCAACGTAGATAATTAATCAAAGACTTAAAGACGTCTTTTTAAAACTAAGGCCAGGTTAACCCAAGCTATTATAATTTTAAATATTTTATTCGAGTTTTTAACATCTTTAATAAAATGAATAACGATACTAACATACAGGAAAATATACATTATAACACCCAATCATAATATTTAACTTAAATCCTAATTGATTTAGTCAATACCTAATCATAAGTGTTTAGTGTTTGCCTAAATGAATAATCTTGTTTACTTAAACTTTGTTTATGCCTATATCGAGAATTTTCCAAGAACCTACTGTAACGTCTGAAATTAATAATTAATCTTAATCCAACATTTTTGGATTTCAAATAGAAGAATGTACACAACTATGAATATGGAATCTATTTTCAGTCTGTAGTCCAAAACATTTTGGATTGAGAAGTATTTAATGACGTTATACCTAAGTAAATATGCCTACGATTAAAGTTTTTACTAAGGCGTGACGTCATCGCTTTGATTAAACATTAATCAATCAACGCGTGATTGCTGTATTTTATATATGCTTTGATTATTTTTGATTGATTTTCGTCTGTTAATTGAAATGTCGTATCAAAATCGTGTAGTGTAAAAATCACTTGAAAACCATTAACGCATAGGAGATTCATTCTAATTAAAAATAAAATTGACGTGTTAAATGATTCAAATGTGATGACCGATGATTGCCAATTGTTATGGATATTAACAATCGATAAAGTGATTGTAAGGGATAAAACCTATTTATAATAGAAAAACCGTACATTTATATTTCTATTTCAAAATCTTATTGATCCTAGTTGAAAATCATTATGTCTGAGTCTCAGAAACCTACGTAACCTAATGAAAAACGTTTAATTATTATTTTAAAAAATTCAACAAACTTTATACAAGTTAGCCGATAGAGGTGCCTGAATTCACGTATCTATATTTATTACAATATATACATTTATATTAAAGTTCCAAGAGAAACATCGATTCATAAGAATTTTCTTTCATAAAACATAAATAATGGAAAAGTTAATGCTCCCATGTTGCGAATAAAAATAAACATTACACCGAAGCCGCTTACACGAATCACTTCGTTTTTAGATTAGGTCAGAATGAAAAATTATAAATCATAACTATATAATTGTCCTAGAAAGTCGTGGAAACTTTTTGCCTAAAAAGTTTTATTGAAAATGATGTAATTGATCCAAAAATCTTCAGGAACGAGTTTAGTAACATACATGGGTACTAAATAATAAACCTTACTAATATTATACATGCAAAAGTAACTTTGGCAGTTTGTCACACTTTCACGCCAAAACTACTGAACCGCTTTAAATGTAATCTGGTATACAGATAGTCTAAAGTCTGAGAAAGGACATAAGCTATTTTTTAATGCGAAAAAAGGGTTGTAACAGGTTGAAAGGGGGGTATGAAAAGTTGTATGGAAAGCTTGAAACTTATTTTTTAGGCTGCTACTCAAAGCCACTATTCCACTGGAATGGATATGGACAAACTCGCGGGCAAAGCTAGTTAAATACACAAACCTCAGTCAAGCCGTTTTTGAGCAATTCGATAACAAACAATGTGACACGAGATTTTTATAGGAATATAAGAAAATAAAATATTTAATAAATAATATTTAAATATAACCAAAAACCACTTACAGCCTTCACTATGTACAACCTTTATACAAAAGGTCGCTGTTAACATAAATAACAAAATATTTTGACACAAAAATATACATTTATTCAAATTCTGATAGGTTACTTTAGCATCAAGGACTTACTTGTTATAAATTGGAGAAACTTAATAAACCACTTATAAATTATAGCCTATATGTTATTGTGATGTATAAGCTATATTATTGTAAAGTTTCATCAAAATCAATTCATTAGTTTTTGCGTGAAAGAGTAATAAACATTCATCCAGACATCCATACATTCTTACTAATATTAGTAGGATACAGCTGAAGAGTTTGTTTGCTTGAACGCGCTAATCTCAGGAACTACTGGTTCGATTTGAAAAATTCTTTCAGGGTTAGATAGCCCAATTATCGAGGAAGGCTATAGGCTATATATCATCTTGCTAAGATTAATAGGAGCGGATGATCACGCAGACGAAGTCGCGCGGGTCGACTAGTAGTAACTAATATTTACACTCTATGTTATCTTCTAGCTAGTCTAGCTATCGCGGTTCATGACATACAGCCTTGTGAAAGACATACGGATGGAATCTTAGTAATCGGGTCCCGTTTTTACCCTTTGGGTACGAAATACTAAAAACGTTCACCATGAAACCCTCCTAGGCTAGGCTCCGGTCTGTTGCTTTGCTTGGAATTTGATACATCCACTTCTATCTTGAATTGGGTTGGAACTGCAACTGGATTATTGCAAAGGAAGTCCTTTGCAATAATCCAGTTGCATCCAGTCCATCCAGTGCATATAAGCACTGCATAAACGTGTAGACGATAAAGATAAACGGCTAGTTGTAGTGATTGTTGGCGATATCCGATTGCATAATAGACTTTTGCACAGGATGTCTGTTGTTATATAGGGAGTAGGGACTGTGGGACCTTAATCGTGGGGTCTGACTGACCTCTTTCATATCTATTTTTGGTTAAACGAAACCAACTATTATATATTAAGATGATACATGATTATAGGTAAGGATGGGAAAGCATATCTTCTATAGATAAGAATATAAATTGCGAATGAGAAAATAAATATGTTAAAAATTTTCGACCCGTAAACTCAAGCTCGTATCTGTTACTACTGAAAATTGAAGAAAAAGAAAACCGAATTATTTGGTCCCTTTTACCGCCACATTGTATTTAAAATTGTTTATTTTCTTATCATAAATTAAATATCAAACGTAATTAATATCATGCGGTTTGAACAGTTTGTCTTTTATTACATCCGTATGTAAAACGTGAATACAATAAATAACTATGGTTAATAGGTCTGTTTACTCAATTGAACGTATTGTTTTTAAATAATCTATAGTTTTAAACATTGTAAAGAACGAGTAATGATTCCAGTCCATTGCACTTTTGAAGCTAATTTATATTCGAGAGACGTGAGATATCCGTGACAAATTAAAAGAAGCGTTTTAAAATGTACTAATTTTATCATCATAATATAAACATTAAGAAATATATATGATACAATTCAATAATTCAAAAAAATTATCATATCATTATCATTTATAATCTCTAAAAATATAAAACGTTTATTAATAACAGTTCGAAGAAAAATATATGATTGTGAAAAGTATGAATTAATAATTGATATACTTTCTATCCATTACCGAATCGATTTTACAACAGATTTCATACAACGTCGAAAAACTTTAACTTAGCTTGGTTTGCTTGTGAACTAAAGTTGCTATTTTAATAGCTGCATGCTTTTGCAGACTTCACACACCTTTGAGAAGTTTAGGGAAATCTCAGGAGTGCAGGTTTTCTTACGATATTTTCCTTCACCGTTAAAGCAAGCGCTATTTAATTGCTTAAAACACATATAATTCAGAAAAGTCAGAGGTGTGTGCCCAGGATCGAACTCGGACCTCCCATCAGACCTCGGCCATCACTGCTTAAGTGCAGATTAATATTTCAATTAATAAATAAAATAAATAGTTACGAGCTTGATTTTAGGGACCAAAATGAAAAATTAGTTTTTATAATTCATTCATGACAACACTTCTTCTGACGTCTCGTTACCATGTTCTAAGTCTTCGTAATTTTCGGAAGATTCCATATCCTTCCATTTGTTCCACCCCCTTCAATTACATGAGAATTTACTACTATCTGTCCTTGTTTAGCATTGACATCTGATCATAAGTTATTGATTTCTGTATTAATCGACTCGCGAGGCTTCATTTAGGTGTATATTTATATATTACGAGTAATTCCCAAAGCTTCCCTTCGCTATATTTTACATTTAATTTTCAACAGCAACATAGTTTATATATGACTAACTAAACATAAACGGTCACACATCTCGACATGCACTTCGAACTTTTTCAACCCCTTCAAGCCTTTATTCACGATAATACACAGTCTAAGTTCTTTCTCAAGTCCTAGTCTGTCTCTGCAACAAAATTCATCAAAGTTTCACAATCAAACGTAAAAAATATCAAAAGCTTAAAATATATTTGAATGCAAAATTATCAGCCCACACATTTTTTCATTACCATACACCTCCTAATCGATTGAGTCGAGTAAAACTACATAAATATTAATACAAATTACTACATCACGACAGTTATTGTGGTTTTCTTGGAAAATGCCTAATATTTTCGTCTTTCAATTATAGTTGAACAACTGTAAACATATTTACTGTTAAGTTATTCAATTCCTTAATAAATATTATTTAATTTATTTTAATGCTGTGTAATATTTATATAGATAATATAATAATATCTTTGACGTTGATTTAAATAGGATTAATACTTAAATAGGAGATTATTATATTAAGTATAGCATACATTGTTATATATATAAATGTAAAAATTAAAGAAATAATAAATGTTGTATTAACAAAAATGTTTTTTTTAACTAAACAGCAATAGTATATAATAAAGGAAAATGATTTTTACGAAATCTAAGGTATATTCAATTTGTATCTGACAGCAGGAAAAATATTATTTTCATTTAATATTATTAAACAGTACCTTCTAGAAGAATTGTTTTGATAACTGATATTAATATATAAATTAATTAAGTAATTTATAAATATTGTATTAGGAGGAGGACATTGACACAACTTTTGACCTACTGCTCAAGTATTATAGGTGCGGTCCGTGTCGTTGCCATTTCAAAGCGTGGGACTATAGCGGTTATAGTAATAAATCACCAATAGATCGATTTTACTATCTTTACAAGTACAGTAAACGTAATACAGAGGGCTCCTCTAGTTTTGTCGATGTCTATGGGCGACGGTGGACACTTTCCATTAGGTGGACCGTCTGCTCGTTTGTCCCTTATCTATCTTTTAATCCATACAAATAAATACAATTATTTTTTTTTAAAGATTACTAGCAGTATGGATCACATACTACTAGTATTTCCTTTACCCCTCCTAGTAAGCTAACAAATAGCTTGTATCAGGAGTGGGCCACGCCAGTAGTCCAATGTCCGGGATTTGAACCCACGACTTATCGATCGTGAATCCAACGCCCGCACCACTGAGCTACTGACGCTTCAAATTGGACTGTCTGTTTGTAATATTAAAATAACCGGTTTTTACTAAGTGCATATACATCCAGTATACACGCACACGGTACATATACCAAAACAACATTTTTTACAATTTTTGTCTGTCGGTCTGTCTGTTAGTTCCGGCTAATCTCTGAAATGGCTAGACTGATTTTAACGTAACTTTCAATGGCAGAAAGCTGATGTTACAAGGAGTAACTTAGGTTATTTAACATCTCGCTACGACCCATAGGAACGGAGCAACACGCGAACTAAGTCGCGTGGTTCGGCTAGTAATTTATAATAATCGCCATCACTTGGGTAGTAATTTAAAAAATAACTAACTACAAAAAAGTTCTTGTAATAAAACGGCTCTGGGCTCTTGCTTAGGGTCCACTGAAACCGCACCATTTTTCTCTTTACTCCCCCTCCCCCTCTATATCTTCGACGTTACAACACATCACCAAAACAAGAGAGTATCAAATACCAAAACAACATTTTTTACAATTTTTGTCTACAGTCCGTTTGTTCCGGCTAGTCTCTGAAATAGCTGAACCGATTTTGACGGGACTTTCACTGGCAGATAGCTAATGTAACAAGGAGTAACTTAGGCTATTTAACATCTCGCAACACAGAGTCGCGCGGGTCGGCAAGTTCTTAATAAATAGAAGAATTCTTTGTTTGTATATATGCTACAAAGTCCATATTGTGCTTATAATAAATTCTAGTATTTTATATAAATATTCATCTAAGGAATTTGTTATATTGTTTCAGGAAGCGGAAGAATGGGCGCGCAGGCAGAGTGGTCCCATGGTCAACCCTTCTTTCGAACCAGATGACTTTCTGCCACAGAGGTATGTATTATATTCAATACGTAACTCACTAGTGATCAACCCTTACTATACTTCTATTTATTTACATAAACTAATATCTCAGGATCTACTGATTCGATTTGAAATATTCTTTCAGTGTTAGATAGCCCATTTGTTAAGGAAGGCTATAGGCTATATATCATCACGCTACGACCAATAGAAGCGGAGCTAACGCGGACGAAGTCGCGCGGGTTGACTAGTAGGTATATATAGAATTCCACCAGAATATATAGAACTGCGAAACTACTGTGGGACTGTTCAAGTATAACGTAAGGGGGCTGGGGATATGTCCTTGCGTTGCACGCACACCGAAGAGGGAGACAACGCACGTGGTTAGAGGTTAGGGCTTTGCTTATTTTTTCTGTCCTGGGACGGGGAGTTGATAATTGCAAAAAATCAAAATGATAGTTTAACTTGAGAGATAGGATAGTTTTATATCTATGACGACACGTATTCTGATTAGTGTCAAGGTGACCTCAGTGAAGCGCAAGTTTATCACATGTTATGAGGTACATCCTAGTTCTACAGTTTTAATGGACAACTGAACTTTGACGTCAACAGTTAATTGCCCATTGTACTTTATATAACATTGATAAACAATAGTTTTCCAATTGGGCTCTAATTGTATACCTAAATATAAATATAATTGTGTAAAGTGTCTATCTGTCAACTTTTCCTCTACTTATAAAAACGTGTGCTTAGTCATATGTTAATTGATAAACAAATTTGCCAAAACTTTATGAAGAGAAACCTCCATTATTCTACTACTAGGTAAAATCTAATCATAATAGGTATAACTAAGTAACTCTAATAAATAAATAACATTTTATATTAAAGAAATATTTTTGTTCCGAAACCACTGCATGAAGTAGTTATATAAATGAATATATGAAGTAGATAGGTATACAAATATCTATATGAAGTAGGTAAAAAGTATATAAAAAGGAATTTGTCTTTCCGTAAGTCCGTTGTTATCCACACCCCAATAGATGGAAAAAATCAATTTTTGAGAATAGACGTTCTTGCATTTGCTTGCTTTTAGTTAATGGGTTTGATTTATTTGTATTTTGACTTAAATCTATACAAAGATAAAATATTTCAAAAGTAGTCACGTAATCCAAATAGGTCACATTTAACGGATCTTCAATCCCATCTGTTATTTATCAACGTACAGATCACAGCAAGGTTTCAATGTTCGCGTCGTAAATTATTTCCAAAATACACTGCGAGTGGTGACCCAGTTTCTGTTTAAAACTTGATTTTCTTGACCTAGCATCACATTTGTGAATAAATCTATTTTAAGAATACATCATAATATTAATTTTATTAAACTATATAATTTTGTATACATACTCAGATACTAAAAGAATATGGCGTATTATATGTAATTCTTGATTGTAGAAATAATATTCCGTGAGGGGAGGGGTTAGAATACAATTTCCCTCTGCTATGTAGCTCGGAGAGCATCTTGTACGTCGTAAAAGCCCCTTACCTCTCCATCCCATCCCATGAATGCTGTGGCTATAATGGTTTCTAGATCCTTGCTGAAGATTCACTGAAACTAAAAAAAAGCACGTGTAGGTAACGGTGAAGTACGGCGAAGATGCGGCATAGAATAATTTTTAATAATAATAATTATAACATATAAATAAATATCCTTGTCATCCAAATACTAATAAAAAAAAATATTATAATAATATCATCATGGTATGCTTATAGCTTAGATCAATTAGAAAAGTGCAAAGCTCGTTTAAGCTTGTGGTTATCGACCAGCACATTATTTATGGATAAAAACAATTCCGCAATAAAATGCTAAACTGTATAATTTTCCAGTTTTCATTTCCAAGAACGCTGAACCATTTTAAATGCAACCTTGAATAACGACGTACCTAATAACTTTTATAAATCAATAGATGTAAACACGTTTCCTAGCAATCGAAAAGCATGGCAAAGTAAGTCCGGTGCTACTAATAGAATTTTTATTCCCTTTTAAGTTTTTCGCTTAAAATTTCCAAAAAATTGTTGAAATAATTAAATGTTTTAAAGTCTAGTGTTTCGTAGTGAAAATCAAAAATCTGTTTTAGTTGAATTGATTGTGATGCATAATGCAACAAAGTCGAGTAGGTATTTAGTTTTAATCTCAGTGGATATTTAAAGTATGGTAATTGGTGAATTTTAAAATTTGTATCTGAAAACGATAAAACTTGATCATTGTAATATCCAATATGTCCATTATAAAACTTAATGATGTCTTCTATAGTTTTTTTTACTGTTCCAGTTATGGGGATGAAAGAAAAGGAGGGAAAAAAGGAATTAATAACAATATTTTGGAGTTATGAAAAACTAAATTAAATTTAACAAACAAATAAAATCTATAATAAATTATTTTGCTTGTGACACCTAAGAAAAGAAGACAAGCTGTGATTTCGAAATATTGGCTTATATCAATATTTACAAATTATAAAATTTATCTGTTTATTTGTTGCAGTTTATCACCCGTCAAAGATGAAAAGAAAAGGCCGGGGGATAAAGGTATCTTCCTCGTCAACATGAAAGATAAGAACCTTACAGAAGTGGAGGAATATGAACCATATGACAACAGAGTCGTGGACCATCCTACTACGTAAGTTTGTTACGATAAAGGACAACATTATAAGCACCTATCAAAGTTCTCCTAGAGTTGTAAAACCTTCCTCTTAAATCATTCTGTCTATAAAAACCGCATTAAAATCAGTTTCTTAGTTTAAAAGATCTAAGTGAACAAACAGCTATATTTCGGATAATTCACACTATATCATTATAAATTATAGCCTATGTGTTATTCTGATGTATAAGCTATATACAGAATCCATTCAGTAGTTTTTGCGTGAAAGAGTAACAAACATACATCCAGACATCCATACATTCTTACAAACTTTCGCGTTTATAATATTAGTTAGGATTCGGCTTATGAGGCTATTTGAAATATTACAAGTCATAATACCTGAATATCTCAGATCCCCTTGACCGGTCATAACGAGACAGTAATACCTAATGTACAACACGTCCACATCAAATGAATCAGCCAACCTTCTCTATTTCCTCTTCCTAATTTCCTCCATTATACATCATATCTGGACAGCAAGGATTTTCCTATTTGACTCAAACGGTGTAAGGAAATAAAAAAACTATTAAAACAATAAACTTTAATTCATTATTTATTTACGTGAGGGCTATTTCGTAAGGAACCAGTTTTCGGTGTTCTTTTAAAATTTTAACTTGCCTGTGAGGATTTTGTACCAAAAATCTTTTTCTAAGTATTCTATGATGAACCGAGAAATGGAAGTAATTTTTTATATAAATTTTATAAACAATATTTTACACAGCATATCTCTATCGTGTTTTATTAACTGACATCGCAATTCGATAGCGTGGTTCACAATAAATAAATAAATTTTGGGTCAGAAGTTCAGTTTCTCAAAAAGTAATGAAACTAGAAGACTTAAAAAATGTTTCTTGCAATTATAACCTATATTCCCATGGTTAAGGGTATCTGGCGGAGAGCTGCCACAATACTAAATGTCTGGCAATGGATTTTATCATTATTTTTTACAAGCTAACGAATTTTAGCTGTATCACCAGGTGCCGAAACCACTATAGTCCAAATTTCATAGTGAGCCACCATTCTTACTTATGCAGTGAAGATTTCGAATGGAAAGACTGAAAATTCTCGGTTTCAATATCACATAGATTCCAGGCTTATCGCAATTCAAAATAAAGTTTAGAAAAGCCGTCCATAGTTTACATTTATAATTTTTAAGAAACAGGCTAGATAAGTATGAATAAAAAGTTGCAAACAGTAAAGCCATTCTATTAAATTATCTCAAGTTAACTTTGTAATCCAGGAAATATTTGACGCAGATTATTTAATTGACGCAGTTTAATTATTACTAAGATCTTAAATAAAGAGAAGGGTTTAACTTCTAAATTGCTATGCTAATACTAAACTGACTATATTCTATTATATATAAATATTAATAAAACTGTATAAATTACAATTAAGTATAATATTTTTTCTAACTTAGCACATATTTAGTAAGTGTATCAGTGGTTTAATATTTACATAAACTGTTAAGATTTCAGTCCTCTCCGGTGATTCCCTAGCCAATAATGAAAGCCCATTAAAATTGATTCAGCAGTTGCGGAAATTAGAAACATGGAAAGAACATACCTTTATTTACACAAAATATTACTAAAGTGATACTTATGAATAAATATAATTACTAATAATAATAAAGGTTAATGTTAACCCTTTTACTTTCTGGCTCCCATAGGCGTAGCAATGTTTTCCTAGGGTCCATAAAAAGGTCTGCCCTAAACATAACCTTTCATCGTATTGTTTCTTCTGCATATTTTCTGGACTGAACATTGACGGGAGACACGGGTGGCAATAGATTAAAATATACCGATATTCTTCTAGCGTTTGTTGATTATCCAATATGTATATGATATTAGTTTGTAATAATATTATTATTATTTGTTACAGAAACACGGAAACGCTTCTCCATTTACTGAAAGGAAGTCTCGGCACCGGTATACTGGCGATGCCTCACGCTTTTTCAAAGTCAGGCTACGTTGTAGGCTCCATTGGCACAATAATTATAGGTGTGCTGTGTACGTACTGCATACACGTTCTGCTAGACTCCTGCTACGTTCTCTGCAAGCGGCGGAAAGTGCCTTCCATGTCGTATACAGCAGCAGCAGAAGCGGCTCTCAATGAAGGCCCTGACTGGTGCAAAGCGTGTGCTCCATATGCGGCGTAAGTTTCCACTAGACTCAAAGAATAAATAATACAAAAGTAGTGATTTTAAAATTATTTACTCCATCTGTTAATCTGCAAGTCCCAAATATGTATAACTTATTCAAAGTGTATTTTTCATCATTTTGTTATATTAGCGCATTACCCGGGCATCGTTCAGCTCAAAATCTTGCTAAAATGCAGGGGCGTATCTCCTAGTAGTAATAGCGCCCGCGTGCAATCATCACCCTAGCACCCTTTTTGAGGAAATAAATAGTTTTCACCATCAAAAATCTATGAGGGATGAATGAATTATTTTATTTAAATTCACACAAAATGGCCATATTCTATTAATTAAAAATGTATATGGCAACACTAAATCATCTTTGTCACTCACGAAAAGTGTAATTTTCTCTCAGTGAAAGAATTTTTGAAATAGAATTAGTAACAACAAAATGGCCATATTCTATTAATTAAAAATGTATATGGCAACACTAAATCACTTTTGTCACTCAAGAATTGTGTAGTTTTCAATCAGTGAAAAAAAATTTTTAATCGGATTTCTTAAAAACTCCTCAATTTACAAAATGACCACCTCAGGCCACTTAAATGGCCATATCTTTTTAATTAGAGTATTAACGGCAACATCACAGAGCCTATGTTACCCGGACAGGATGTAGCTTTCTATCGGTGAAAGAATTTTCGAAATCGGTTCAGCAGTAAACATACAAACAATCAAATCTTTCCTCTTTATATCATTACACTTATGGCCCCGCCCTAACATTGTTGGAATGGAATGGAAAATAGATTTTATCTACTGCATTAAATTTTGTATGATTGTTACAGGCATGTTGTGAACACGTTTCTCCTCATCTATCAGATCGGTACCTGCTGTGTATACGTGATGTTTGTATCAGACAACATAAAAAGTTTCCTTTTTGAGCAGTTCAATATTGAAATGTCACAGAATGATATCATGTTGTACATCCTGATACCACTGATCCTCATTAACTGTGTCCGAGATCTGAAGTACTTGGCTCCGTTTTCTGCCTTAGCCAACGCGGTGACAATCATCAGTTTCGCCGTGATCTTGTATTACATATTCAAGGTAACACCGACGTTAGAAGGGAAACGTGCAGCGGGGATGATTACTGAATTTCCTCTCTTTTTTGGAACAGTCTTATTCGCCCTGGAGGCTATTGGTGTGGTGAGTTACTATGTTTTAAAATTGAGGTTTTTACCTCATTTATTTTTATCAACGTGAAATTGTCGTATATATAAAAATCTGGTGTCACAGTGTTATCAAACTTCTGCGAAATGGCTTAACCGATTTTTATGAAATTTTAGTGTATATTGATAGAGCGGAGAATAGGTAATAAAAATGGCCCTCTCCTAATATTAATTTATATGGCAAAACGTCTGCCGAGTCAGTTTTGTATGATTAATAAATAACAAAGATAGTTAAGTACTGTTGTAATGTAATAGGTATACTCGTCACTTATGACAGATGTGCCCCTTGCACATTGTCCTGTCTTAACTATGAATATTGAATTCTAATTGGTTGTCAAAAGCTTACATTAAAAAAGTTACTTTTTTAATTTTTTCTGCCATAAGAACCTTCTCCTGACAAAATAACAAATACAACAAAAAAAGAATTAGCGAAATCGGTCTATCCGTTTGCGCGTGATGCCGTGACCAAGGGAAATAGTGATTCATTTTAGTTTTATTTAAACAACTACGTATTCCTATTTAATAATGGTCTTTACACATTTTATTCCCAGATCCTTCCCCTGGAGAATGAGATGAAGACACCCAAGGATTTCGTGGGCAAATTTGGAGTTTTAAACCGTGCAATGATCAGCATCATCATACTGTACGTGGGGATGGGTCTCTTCGGTTACCTGCAGTATGGAAACGAAGCAAAGGGCAGCATAACGCTTAACCTGCCTAATGAAGTGTAAGAACCACTATTTCATACTAAGCCATGAAGTTATATATTGTGGGTTTATAAATTAGAATTTTTTTTAAATCAAATTATTTAAAAAAACTGAATAATTTGTCAATAAGATACTCAATATTATCATTGCTTCGCCGAAACATTAAATAATAACAAGTCATGAAGGCTTTATATGGCAACTTTTTTTGTATTCGAGTTGCCAAATGTAAAAATTAAAATGAAAGACCATAGATTACTTCGATTATTATTTCTTATTTTAAACTTAAACCGGAAAGAATACTTACACAGTCCTTATTACATTTGTTTGTTTTTATAATATTTTGTAAAATAAAATTAAAACAAACTTTAATTTCCAGGCTTGCCGGTGTAGTCCAGTGTCTCCTGGCCTTCGCAATCTTTATCACACATGCTCTGGCTTGCTACGTGGCTATAGACATACTCTGGAATGAATATATTGGTATTCGTCTACTAAACAGCAACCACAGAATCATCTGGGAGTACGTTCTTCGAATTGTTATCGTCATTGTTACTTGTAAGTTACATTTTTATTAGGAGAATATTTTTTTAAATGGCAAATTCTTTAAAAAATAAAGATATAAATTTAACATGTAAACATACATGTATAAAATTTCATTTTAACATATATTTTTTTAATTAGTTTTAGAACTTTAAATAGAAAAAATAGTAAAATATATATTATGGGATAATTATAATTAAAAAAAAAAATTAAATTTCAAAATCTATAACCTAATTATCTCGGTTTAATTTTTGTCGAGGTTAGAATCTATGGTTTAAATTCCATCATAAAAATAATAAAAAAAATTATATAGCCTATGTCACCCGCGCAATTATTGCGAATCTATTGACCCCTCATTCATGAAAATTGGTTCAGTAGTTTAGGCGCTAGGGTGGAACATACAAACATAGATTCCTTCCTTTTGGCTTCGCCGTAGTCGGGTTCATAAAAAAGTTATTATTTTTGCTTGCAGTCGGAGTCGCAGCTGCCGTTCCCCAGTTGGACCTTTTTATCTCGTTATTCGGTGCTCTCTGCCTGTCAGCGCTGGGGTTGGCGTTCCCTGCCCTCATACAGAGTTGTACCTACTGGTACTACGTGTCAGACTCGGAACGCATACGAATGATCATTAAAAACGCAATTGTTGTCATTTTCGGGGTGCTTGGACTAATAGTTGGTACCTCGACTGCACTGGATGGAATCATCAGACACTTTGGCCAACATAATAGCGCGAATGTACCCATGGTCAATGTAACCATGGTCAATTTAACCATGGTCAATGGTACCAGCCTAGAGCATTGATGAAAACTTTAGCTGTAGTGTCAGTGCCATTATAGAACCGTCCGTGGCATGCGAAGTACATTAGGATATGCTAAGCTCGGACTTCACTATTAGTTCTAGGTTTAGGTTAAGATGTGTTTTTGTTATATAATATAATATGTAAAATATGTAATATATAATGTAAATATTAAGGCACCTATTTACATTTTTGTTGACATTTACATCACGCTTTGACAATATAGGGGGTCCATAAGATAATATAGTTTATAGTAATTTAATACAAAATACAGAATATAAAATACAGCTTTAAGTAGCTTAATGGCGAAATCTTTAAAAAAATGTTTTAAAGCTGAGATTAAATAAAAAAATGGTTTTAAATTATTTTTTTGCAACTTTTAAGTTTAATTAACGATGTTTTTCCTATTGAAAAACATTTGAGTTAATTGGAATAGGGGTCAAATTATTTTGTTTTATTCCTTTAGGTTTTATGTAACTTCTTTATTAAGGAAATAATTATTAAAAATGCAAAAATTGCGGAGGTAATCAAAGTATTAGAAAATGTAGGACATCGGTGTTGTGGATTGTGACGTCACAGTATACAATATCAGTGAAGTTTTAGTGTTTGGTAACGACAGTATTTGTAATTTTTTATGTTTCATGATTAGACCATGGAGTTTTAAAACACATAATATTTATATAAAGTACAATTTTTATCACTTAATTGTTATAGAACGTGACGTCATATGAAGCGCGTCAAATTAAAATAAAAATACACGCAAATATCCTATTCTGTATGACAGCTGGATTTTGACATTGAAAATGTAAGTGTTGAAATATAAATAAGATTTTTCATCATATTCCCTATGTAAATATTTTATCTATGTGTGTATAAAAAGGAGGTGCATTATAATTATTGTATTGTTTTAAAAAACTTATATTTTATTGTAAAAGTATATACATATATATATATCTTCCTATTTCAATATCTGATAATAATAATAATGAGATATACACAAGTCAATTATTATATTAAAGTATAGTATTATTGTATATATATAATATGAAACATAATCCGGACATATTATTAATAATGAATCTGTGATGTTATATTAGAGTATTTATTAGATGTTTTTGTTGTACGATTTGTTGCATCAGATTTTGTGCTCAGATGTATGTTTGGGGTCCTAGCCCACAATAAATAAATATATTAACTATTTATTATTTTATTTCATTTTTCTAGACATTTTTAAAAAAAGTATAATACGGTTTATAAGAAATAAATACTACCAAAATATTCGAACTACTTTATTAAACAACTCAAAAGTAAATAGAAACTGCCATGGTATACAGTATTATATAATAAACTAACAAAAATCTTAAAACTCTAACTACTCAAAAATGGAAAAACTATTCATAAACTGAAAAAAAAACGGAAATGTTCATAATTTTGATTTAAACATGCAAGAAACCAAATATCGACTTTACTTCCTTTACAGTACTAATACACTAAAAATGATCAACACTTAATTAAACCCGGAAAAATGGGATTTGTACTACTCAATGGAATTTGTACTATAACTTATAAAAAAACGAGGTAATGGAAATTGCTTACACTAATGTAAACTACAACTACTACTACTACAATAGTTAGGAATGATTTGAATGATCACTAGCAACTTTAAAAGTAGTCGATGAAAGAGAAAGGAGATCTTTTAATATGGGCCAGGCCTTGTATAAATTATTTTTATCGATTTTCAAAATTCCTCATTGATTTAGTTACTTTAACGACCAAAATATTGTAATTATGATTTCGGCCATATGCCGTCATACAGTGAGTTTCACTAAGCGATCTCAACGCCCACAACGCTCATTTAGCCGTTCTACTTGTCGATCACTGGCGTTGGTGGCTATGCTTGGGTTCAAAATATCGATATTTAAAAAAATAATCGATATGTATCGTCGATATGTTAAATCTCAAAATTTCGATAATTGATGTTTATTTCGAAGTATCAAATTCAAAATTTATTGAGAGCTAAATACATATATAAAGCAGTACTACTAAATCATTTCCTTTTTTCTCTCTCAGCTCCACTATCGTCGCATGAAATCGCGTACTGCACCAATATCGCGGCGAAAACGTCATTAATGACGTCATGATTTGTGCTCACTCGAGGCTCACGACGACCCATGTCAAATCGTGTGTCATGGCATTTTTAAAACAACAAAAATGGCGACGATATAAATAAATTTATTTGATACGGAGAGATATTTATTAGTGGACGTGAATGTTTCTGTAGCGCATATTTATTTAAGCAATAATTATTGAAGTTTATTCTTAAGGCTTACAAATTATAAACTTAACCTCTTGAAACTATTGTTTTTTAACTCGAAAAACATTTGAATTATTTACGTTAAAGCTCAAAACGCTCAATTATCCGTTGCACTTGTATTAACGATCGTAACGCACGCGGACAAGTGGAACGGGAAAAACCGCGGTCGTGATCGTGGGCGTTGAGATCGCTTAGTGGAACGCACTGTCCGTGATCATTCAATGGTGTCAGCTGTCACTTTTGGCGTTTACCGCCATATGAAGATGGTTAGGTTTCAAAGATTAATAAAATCATTGTCATTGGATAAATTAAAATACCTCCTCCATCCTTCACATACGTAAACATGTCATAGCCAAACGTCATTTATCAATCAATTAATAATAAAGAGTTCAGGTACCAGGCTGCATACATTTTAAAACATTAAGTACTAATGTCGACATTAACCTTGCACCTCCCCAGAAAACCCTTATGAATAAACCCCGTTATGTTTAAGAGGTCCCTCTACATAAAAAGGCAAACGTATTTTAGAAAATATTTAAATGAACTTAAACTTTTGTATAAGCTTGCCAACCGACAATTTCATGAAGTATAACGGGGTTTATTTATGGCACTTAACATTTTAGCTTCTTCGCTTGAACATCATTTTTTTCCAGCATCATAACCTGGAAGGATACTACGTAATGCAGCTTTTAAGTTTTCATTTGGCAGCAACTCCACGTTTTCCACACTCTGTCTGCAGCATGGGCATGCTTTTGATTCCGTCGATTTGAACGCCAGTTTGATACAGGCCTGTAATCAATATTGGTATTACATATATCGTCCTTAACCTAAACTATGTATGGGGCACTCCACGCCAAGCTATACATATTATTGATACGTGTAAAAAAAATTTTCTTAATATAATGACTAGTTAAAGAGTTATGGGACTTTGAAATTTCGACAACCGGTTGGCATGCAGCACTTCAAAACCGATTATGCAGTCATAAAATTATTAAAATAATTAAACCAATGGATTTATTACTTCATTTACTAAGCTTTTTAATTGTATTTTTGGAAACGAAAAAAAATGCGAATTAATTTTATTTCCTTGATTATCCCAAAGTTAGACCATTTAAATTTTTTAATTTTTTAATGTAAATAGCTAATATTGTATTGGCTTGGAAGTGAATTAGGAGCTAGACTGAAGATATTGCCGAAGGGTGGCGTTCTGCGCCACGCCGCGATGCCGCGCCTGATGCCCGCCACTTGTGCGAGTAAGCAGATTCAATTTTTCTTTAGTAGTTTAATATTTAAAATAAAACGAATTATCTTTTGTGATTAATTACAAATTTTTACAATATTAAATACTTTTGAATGCTATATTACATATTCTCTTTTTAAGCTCACCTTGTATCTTGTCCCGTCATCGCTGCATTGTAAAATATAATAATTTTAAATAAAATAAATTTTTGAATAATAAATAAGATAGAAGATGTTTCAAAATGGATGGTATCAAAGAAATCAAAAATTAATTATATCATTGATCAATTCAATTTTAGGTATCCAATTTAACTTTTTTTTTTCCAAACTTTAGGAATAAATGGATTTTTTATTGAATTAAATTAAATTATTAAGAAACAAAAATAACTATACATGCATGGTATTGTTAACACCAACTAACATTATAATGCAAAAATAACTCTGTCTGTTACGCTTTGATGCTTAATTAACTAAATCGACTTTAAATTAAATTTGGTATAGAGATAAACTAGAGCTTGGAAAATGGGCTACGTTTATCTTAAAAAAAAAGCTATAAGGGTTGGAAATAGGGGATGAAGTGCATGTCTAGCTGTATGACCGTTTATGTCTTTGGGAATTATTATGTTGATGTTGAAAATGAAACAAAATACACGACGAGGTCGGGCGGCTCGACTTGTATTAATATATTGTTTTGCTCTGGGTGGATTTCAATGGTTCTCGATGTTCGTACCACAATCTGTCCAAATGAGATTGTAATAATTATTAATTTTTACCAAATGATTTTATCGATTTTATTGGCATATCGCAGATTTAGATTTTGGCAGATGACTCAACTCCACCTGATGGTAAGTGGCAGTAGAGTTCAAACACGAGGGCGGCCAATAAAGTTGCAGAATGCAAACTGCACTAGCCGCCCCCGCCTTGCCTACCAAAAAGATGTCTCTTCACGCCTCGTTTGAGGGACCCCAGGTTATAGGAAGGAGGGAACACGTGAACCGGTAGTGAATTCCACTTTTTCGATGTGCGACAGAGTTCGAAGTAAAGAGTTCGCAAACTTCTTAGTTCGCGAAGGAATCGATACCACTGCCCAAAAATGCACACATTTTGAAACATCTCAATTATTTCGTTAATATTGATTTATTAATAGTACTTACCATGCAAAAGTTGTGTAGACAAGGAGTTGTAAATGGATTCACAACAAGATCCTGACATATAATGCACAGAAAAACCTGAGTCACGTGTTCTATGAACTCCTGTAAAAAATGTAAAACATATAAGATTATTTCCGACGAGCGGCCCGCCCTCGCTTCTATTTGGGTGCTTAAACTGCAACAGGAAATTTATTATTGAAGATTGAAAAATTCAGCATAAGTTAATATAGAGACAACGCCATCTAGGATAGGAACGAATGATCTAGACGACAAGGAAATCAATGATCATTCAGTGAACGAAATGAAGCTAAACGGATCGAGGTTAAGAGTTGGTAACTTAATGTTATTTTTTTAACCAAGATGTATAAAATACCTTTTTGCCCTGTTTTTCAATGACTTCTAGACACTCCGCCCATAGTTTAGTATTTACTGTATCAGATTCTATAGCTATCTTTTCATCCACATTTAGAACTGTATCTTTCTTTTCATTTTTCTTATTCCTTGTAAACATACTCTGTACCGCCTTTTCAGAATTTTCAGTCTTTTTTGATGTTCCTGTAAACACAAAGATCAAATTGAATAAGTTTAAAAATACTATCAATATACAAATAATTCAAAATTTAATCTGGCGAACCTGGTTTGTCATTCTTTAACTTCCGTTTCTTGCTTGGTGGAGGAGTAGTGTCTGAATTGGACGAACTCTGCTCACTATCAGCTGCAACTCTTTTTTTACTTCCTTTCCCTTTTTTGTTTTTTTGGGCATTTTTCTCAGCTTCTGCTTCTAAATAGCCGTCTGGATACTGATAAATAAAAATTTTATTTTAATTATAGTGTTAGAATTTGTCACAGCTAGTTTTTAAGGAAGAGTCAAGAAACCTTATATAAATATATGTGTGAAAAAAATAATTACACCTTTTAGATATTATTATTTAAGTATACCTCCAACATGAACTGTCTCATCTCAGAATGAATTCCATACTGGACTTTCTGACTTAAAAACTAACATTCTATGGACACCCTGTCTGATTCAAAATTAAATAAATAAATAAATAAAATAAAACAACTTCTAGATATAACAACTGTCATGCATGCTTGTGTGGGATAAATCAGGCAGTGGTAGGAATGCGGTTACCTGGTTCGATCGTAATCGGCGTATGCAGCAAGATGTTGTGGCTGCTATTGTCTATCACTTGGTTCAACCCAGTACATCAGGTACTTTAGTTGATATCACACTAACGACCGCACTTTAGATGATGTTTCGGGGCGCAATACAGGAGCATCGACCGGCATGCTTGTGTGGGATAAATCAGGCAGTGGTAGGAATGCGGTTACCTGGTTCGATCGTAATCGGCGTATGCAGCAAGATGTTGTGGCTGCTATTGTCTATCACTTGGTTCAACCCAGTACATCAGGTACTTTAGTTGATATCACACTAACGACCGCACTTTAAATGATGTTTCGGGGCGCAATACAGGAGCATCGACCGGCATGCTTGTGTGGGATAAATCAGGCAGTGGTAGGAATGCGGTTACCTGGTTCGATCGTAATCGGCGTATGCAGCAAGATGTTGTGGCTGCTATTGTCTATCACTTGGTTCAACCCAGTACATCAGGTACTTTAGTTGATATCACACTAACGACCGCACTTTAGATGATGTTTCGGGGCGCAATACAGGAGCATCGACCGGCATGCTTGTGTGGGATAAATCAGGCAGTGGTAGGAATGCGGTTACCTGGTTCGATCGTAATCGGCGTATGCAGCAAGATGTTGTGGCTGCTATTGTCTATCACTTGGTTCAACCCAGTACATCAGGTACTTTAGTTGATATCACACTAACGACCGCACTTTAGATGATGTTTCGGGGCGCAATACAGGAGCATCGACCGGCATGCTTGTGTGGGATAAATCAGGCAGTGGTAGGAATGCGGTTACCTGGTTCGATCGTAATCGGCGTATGCAGCAAGATGTTGTGGCTGCTATTGTCTATCACTTGGTTCAACCCAGTACATCAGGTACTTTAGTTGATATCACACTAACGACCGCACTTTAGATGATGTTTCGGGGCGCAATACAGGAGCATCGACCGGCATGCTTGTGTGGGATAAATCAGGCAGTGGTAGGAATGCGGTTACCTGGTTCGATCGTAATCGGCGTATGCAGCAAGATGTTGTGGCTGCTATTGTCTATCACTTGGTTCAACCCAGTACATCAGGTACTTTAGTTGATATCACACTAACGACCGCACTTTAGATGATGTTTCGGGGCGCAATACAGGAGCATCGACCGGCATGCTTGTGTGGGATAAATCAGGCAGTGGTAGGAATGCGGTTACCTGGTTCGATCGTAATCGGCGTATGCAGCAAGATGTTGTGGCTGCTATTGTCTATCACTTGGTTCAACCCAGTACATCAGGTACTTTAGTTGATATCACACTAACGACCGCACTTTAGATGATGTTTCGGGGCGCAATACAGGAGCATCGACCGGCATGCTTGTGTGGGATAAATCAGGAAGTGGTAGGAATGCGGTTACCTGGTTCGATCGTAATCGGCGTATGCAGCAAGATGTTGTGGCTGCTATTGTCTATCACTTGGTTCAACCCAGTACATCAGGTACTTTAGTTGATATCACACTAACGACCGCACTTTAGATGATGTTTCGGGGCGCAATACAGGAGCATCGACCGGCATGCTTGTGTGGGATAAATTAGGCAGTGGTAGGAATGCGGTTACCTGGTTCGATCGTAATCGGCGTATGCAGCAAGATGTTGTGGCTGCTATTGTCTATCACTTGGTTCAACCCAGTACATCAGGTACTTTAGTTGATATCACACTAACGACCGCACTTTAGATGATGTTTCGGGGCGCAATACAGGAGCATCGACCGGCATGCTTGTGTGGGATAAATCAGGCAGTGGTAGGAATGCGGTTACCTGGTTCGATCGTAATCGGCGTATGCAGCAAGATGTTGTGGCTGCTATTGTCTATCACTTGGTTCAACCCAGTACATCAGGTACTTTAGTTGATATCACACTAACGACCGCACTTTAGATGATGTTTCGGGGCGCAATACAGGAGCATCGACCGGCATGCTTGTGTGGGATAAATCAGGCAGTGGTAGGAATGCGGTTACCTGGTTCGATCGTAATCGGCGTATGCAGCAAGATGTTGTGGCTGCTATTGTCTATCACTTGGTTCAACCCAGTACATCAGGTACTTTAGTTGATATCACACTAACGACCGCACTTTAGATGATGTTTCGGGGCGCAATACAGGAGCATCGACCGACAGTGTTCGTGGCGGGATCGAGAGAGCATTGTGCGTAGTGTGAGCGACAGTTGCCACTTTTTTATTTTCCCGCATATTTTATAGGAAAATATAAATGGGATGACGGTAGGTGCATCAATGTGAAGGATATTATGAAATGGTAACATTTGTTATGCCTAACACCAAAGAATGCTTTATCATTATTCCGTCACGTAATACATATAACTCCGAAAAGTCAGACATGTTTATACCTCACGAATATGAGACTGAAGTCACTATGATATATTTTATTAATAAATGTTTACTTACCACAATAGGAAAATGTTTTGCGCCTTTTTCCCAAGGAGCAGGATTCGGGTCATCTCTACGGAGAAGATATTTCCATACACGATATCCTGATAAGCCTTTCTCGGGATAGTACTTCACGACCTTATAGATACCATCGTAGCTGGTGGCAACAAATTATAATTAACATACGTCTTAAGTAAAAAGACCAAAAGGCTAATTTTAAGTTATAGTTACCGTATTCCCTCCTTAGGTGCGAATTTAGGGAAATGTTTCAACATTTTGTATGATCTGACAACTCGGACAGGTTTCCCTTGTTTCCAGTCTTTTCCAGCATCTCCACCATCTTCAGACACTTCTTTGACAGCGCAGTTACGTGCAAGTGCCCTATTAATGTAAGAAAAATATTGATTGTATATAAATTTATTTATTACTATTATATTAAATTTATAAATTTTATCTTATACTTATAAGTTTGGGGTTGATTTGTTGAATAATTATTTTTTAAATAAAACTAGCATAGTATATGTTCAGAACGATGTTCCAAAATGGCTCAATGGATAGAAATCCAAAAATGGTTAAGCTATAAATATGTAGCAAAGACTCAAGTAGAAGTTTGTTCCACCTTAGGAAAAATGTAAGTATACATTATAAAGGAGAAGTGAGAAAATGCACTAACTTGTTCTCCCTAGTGAGTTTTTGGTCACAGGACTGTTCTGCTGTACGTCTGTTGCCGGAGAGATCTCGTCCACCACTGCCCGTGTAAGTAAACTCATTGCCGTGGTCAACATCGTCTTCATACCCACCTATATTAAAGGTTTTTCAATAATTTACTTCATCAATTTATGTATAGATTTCAAATAAAAATAGAAATTTTTATTTACCAGATAAAACAATACTATAAGCGCCTTCACAATCTCGACCATGGATTCCGGATACAGGAGGTCTGTGCACTCCAGATTCTGACAGCTAGAAATTAAAATAAAATTATTTGATTGTATGAGTCTAGTCCCAATATTTAAAATTAGATTTTTTTAAAGTATCGTGTATCATATGTTGTAAGAGTATAAATTTTGCACAGATACCTAAAAAAATAGTTCCAAAAGAAACACATACACACAAAACGAGATTTAATAAACCTAAAATACATAGAATTTGGAAAAACTTCAAGTTGGCAATAGATGCTCATATATTACACCAAGGCCCTAAGGACCAAGACTATCCTAAAACAAATATCCAATGCTCCATGATTCATAAAGATCATCACACTTCATCAACATCTTGAGATGGCAACTGTTGGGCATAAATAAGATCCTACTGTTGCATAAATAAAATTAGCTGTACAGTTAATGCTGGAAGAAACCAAGAAAAAACATTTTGGACATATGCTATATTTAGTTGTAAAATTATATTCATGAGTTTTATACCTGGATGCGAAATCTCCAGCACATCCCGACTTCAATTCCTGGAATTGGTCCAAAATGATTTGCAGGCATTGCACAGGTCTTGGTTTTACCTAAAAAATGAAAACAAATTTCATGTAAGAAGTTTAATCATGCAATCATATCAGGGACTTTTTATATTTTTTAAAGATATCAATGATTATACAACTTCTCTCCTCTTTCATAAAAAAATTCTGAACTTAAAAAAAAGATTAAGTAAGTACCAGACTCGATAAAATTTCAATTTTATTCTGAACCTTCAGACTGGCTTACACATTTATTTATAATACTTATAGCTGTAAATAAGTATTTTACATTTTGATTGTTACTCCAATACAATATACTGTTCTCTTACCTGCACACGCCATTCCTCTACCCCAATCTCTGTTAGTCTTTGATATATTAGTTTTCTTAGTTTGTTTAGCACCACCAGGTGCTACGACTTCATTTGGATCCCGTTTACATAATGGACAATACCAGTCCTCTTCAGGAATTTCAGTCAAAGGTGGTGACAGACAACTTATGTGATAACCTCTATTGCATTCGTCACAGAGTATAATCTAAAAAAAAACCTAAATTCGTCAATAACTATGTTTAATCAAAACTTATTATATATAACTTAAAGACCTTGTTTAGTATAATTCTTATATTTCCTCTTCCTTAAAACTAAAAATATGTTCCTCTAACATATTTTTAGTTTTAAGATATATGAGATAATAATTTTCCTTTAAAATTATCAATATTCCTTCTCTAGTCTGAGGAATCTCAAGTGTAGTGTTTATTGATTTATACACGATAGATATTAAATAACGCTAATAATCAAAAGCTAGAATGGATTGCTTCGAATAAGTATATATTAAGAAGGGAAAAGTTCTTCATCATAAACAAACATGCTTACCTTTTCTGGAGAAGTTTTTAGAGAACACTGATAACAACCACATTCTCTACAAGTAGACTCTGGATCATCATAACACTGATAACATGTTGGTGGCTTGGTACCTGAGAAAAACAAAAAAGTTATGCCTTGTAACCGTCAAACTTTTATCCCATTTTTACCACCTTAAAAGTTAAAATTTAAAATAAACCAACACATTTCCAAAGGTAACCTTACTAAGTACTTCAGGGTGTATGTTGATATTTCAGTCAGTTACACACTAAATCACTGAAAAATATTACTGATAATTAGGCTGCATTGCCACCAGGGATGAGTGATCTCATGCAGCGACGGATGTGTTTGTTAAGAACCAATAGAAACGCTTCATTAACCCTAGCCCCGCTCAATGTCCAGCAATTCTATTGGTTTGTAGTGTCCAGCACCGGCGACGCGCCGACGCATACTGGCACATTCCACGCGCTTGCAAATTTTATGCACATAATTTGGCACGCTTTATCCGAGTTTAGTTGTAAGTTATGTAAGTTTCCTCACGATGTTTTCCTTCATTGTTAAAACAAGTGATATTAAAAGTCGTTGGTGTGTGCCCAGGATAGAACTCGGACATCCCAAGTAAGTAATCAATGTCTTAACCACTAGGCCATCACAGCTTCACCAAATCAAGCTTATTAATATATTTTTAAACAGATTTAACTTACGTTTTGTTGGGTTTAATTTCATAAGTTTTTTATATTCTTTGCTCCTCTCTGCTAATGGTACTGGCTTTTCAATAGCAAATATTTTATCATGCACATCAACTTTGGTGTTCAATTGAGGCGCTGAATCAAGTGCTACATACAATGTGCCTATGAGTTCATAATTATGTCTTGAGGACTTTTTTATTTTATCAATTTTTAAATCGTACCTATTGAGGAAAATAAGATATAAGAAAACATCAGAACAGAGAATCAGACGCTTTAGTCACTTCAATGTGAAAGTGCATTATAGAATATTTTTATGTTCAGAAGGACAATATTTTATTTATAATTGAATTAAATAGCACAAAAACAAAACATTATACCTTAGTTGTCCTTTTCATTACGCTTAATAACACAGTGTTTAGACAGAGACAAAAAATTTGCATGATTGTTAGTTACAGTTTGATTGTTAGTTGTTATTTACACTTTTAATTAATGTTTTATCTATTGCCAGCATAATTAAAACATAAGTCAATAGGTTTAGGGTTAAAATTAGCTAAAAACATTTATTTACATTGTATATAGATGTATATTTATGTGTATAGGCCTCAAAAGTTTTTTTGTAATATTTAAACAAATATAATTTATAATCTAAAATTAATATTAGAAAATTTCCTCAACTCACCAAAATCCTTTGTCTGAAGGGCTCTCAATATCATAGTTGACCATAACCGTTTGCCCCACTTTCAGGTCTTTGGCATCAATTACAGTCCTGGCCCGTGGTCTTATTGCTTTGAGATTGCAATACATTACCATATTCTCAATTCCACTGTGAAACGATACAATATATTATATCATCTGTTTGAGTCTAAAATTAATGTAAATTTTAGTGCAATGAAATATTGTACCTTTTTGATTATTGAAAGTCAAATAAATCGGCACAAGGAGCAACAACGCCGAGCAACAGGCTGTATATAAATAACCTGTCCCTAGGGAACTCACAAACCTTGAGGAACTAAATCTTTCAACACGTGACGCTGGGACCTTAGGAAAGAGCCAGTTGTCCCAACCCCCCTTATTTATATTATTCATATAAAAAAGGGGCCGAATAATGAAAATGATTTGTCATGCAGTCCGGCTAAGAACCGGCGTTCTCTGGTACCCTGGCCAGGGGGCGAAAATTTGGCTACCAAAGACTCCGTAAAAGTGGGCAACCAGGCATCCTATGGTATCTTATGGTAGTAAATGCGACTAGAAAATGTAAACTTACGCCTATTTTTACGTAGCCCAAGAAGCCTATTGGGAACATGTTAACTACAGATGAACTCAACACTGCTAGTTCCTAGTTATTTTACCTTAAAATAACCCCAACCATCAAAACCCCTAGATTGTCAGAGGGTCCCAACAAAACAAAATAAGAAGTCTCTAACTTGTCTAACCCCATCTCCAGAAAGATTGCAAACCTCAAGGCATTTTACAATAGTAATTAAAAATATCCACCCTTTTACTCTACTTGAAAATGTTATGAGGGACATAGGATAAACTGGAAATATTGTCTTTGGAGAAATAATAAACGACAAATATGGATCTGAAAAAACCAACAACCACATTTTTTTGTTAACCTGTTACAAAGCAAGTACAAAAAGGTAAGGAGTTAGACCATAATATAGTGTCTAATGTGTCAACAGTATGGCCACACAAAAAATTACTGCATGATACCATGCTGATGCGTTAAGTGTGTACAACCTCATAAAACAGTTGACTATCCTAAACATGATCAGAACACACCAGCCAAATGTGCTCTTTGTCAAGATAAACGACGAATGCCCAACCAAAAGTGGATGAAGAAATGGCCTGGAGGCCAGGGGATTAAAAATACTTTGAAGCCATTAAAAGGCGGGAAAAATACCTCATGATAACGCTTGTTAGTAAATTAACAAAATAGGTCTAAGGCTAGCCACATTAACGGGTTTACCCCGAACAAAGATGAGCTTGAAATTCTGATGACAGAACAAAAACTAGTGTATTGGCACACTCTGCACCAGGAAGAGTAATATTAATGTTACAGAATGTTGTATTAACCTGACTAACAGCTTGTCCGATCACATACCAGTAATATTAACTCTAAGTAGCACTGTAATAGAATGCAAGAGACTGTATTAATATGTACTTCAAGCAAACAACAACTGTGTTTTTAACGCCACATACATAGATCAGTAACTTTTATAAAAATTGCAAATAGTGTCTTCATTTGGTATTTTTAACACTTTGCAGTCCACAGACAGACTAGATTGACTACAGACCTATCAGTCTGCTACTAGTCATGTCAAAAGTTTTCGAAAAAATCATACTAAGGAGAATGGCCCCAATTTTGAAAGAAAGTAAAATACCAGATCACCAATTTAGATTTACGAGACAGCATGCAATGACAGAGCAATCTCACAGAGTATGTGAATACGAAAAACATTAGAGAACAAAGAATATTACTCATCTGCATTCCTTTATATCCTGCACTCCTTCGATAAAGTGTGACATAAAGGCTTACTGTGTGCACTATACTTGAATCATATATTTTGGATAGGATGGTATACATTATGCAAGCTAGAGAAACCTCTATTTTCCATGTCATCCAGGCATGAGTTCCTCAAGGATCAGTATTGGGACCTGCACTATATATGTTATACACAGCTGATAGATACCATACAAAAATTAGTCATAATTGAGTTCCTCAAGGATCAGTATTGGGACCTGCACTATATATGTTATACACAGCTGATAGATACCATACAAAAATTAGTCATAATTCAACAAAGGCATAATTCAAAACTTTATTCTAGTGAGTAACTGTGGGGAAGAAGAGTTAGTAAACAAAGCTAGTTGCATGGTCATTAACAGCACTGCCAGAAAAGACTACCTCTATCCGAAACTATTTTGATAAAAAATCTATTTTAGATTAGTGCCTCAAAATTATTTAGACAATCTTCTGCAAAAAGCATTTGAAAAATATTTTTTATAGTCATACTTACTCATAATCCACTTGAACTTTATACAAAATATTGTCGTCTTGGATTTTTAAACTTTCTTTTTTAAGAAAATCTTTTTCTACCTTAGGGAAATATTGTTTAATGCTATTATTGTTAGATATATTTTCCTCATTTGAGGGTCTAGTCTGGAGAACATCACACTTATCCCTGGTGTTTATGTCTTCTTCTGTTTCATAATTGAGTTTGGGATCTAAGACAATGCGGACTATCTCTCCTTCAAACCAAGCACCATAATCTGCATCTTTCACATCTATTAGATCGCCAACTTCATATAATGTACTGGATGCATCTTAAAAAAATTATATTATTATTTTTCTAAACAGTATTTATACGCTAATTTCAGGTTTTTGAAATTTTGCATAAAATGTTTATACAGTACAAATACAAATTATGTTTCTTGCTTTACAATATATTAAATATATATTACATTGATGAGTTTGTCAACCAGCATATTTGCACAAAACTGACACCACAAAACATTGAAAATTACACAGAAAAAAAATCAACAGTACATCCCGACTGTTGTATGAATCTTATTACTTAAAATAAAATAAATACTATATAGTGTACATATAATGTGTTGGAATTATTGTGAAAAATGGGCAATAGACAATATCTATAGATTTTGTAGAGAAATGATCTAACACAGTTTAAAAATGATAATACAAATCAGAAGACTAATTGAAAGAAGAAAATTCAAAAATTCAACCCCACAGTTTAACCCAGACATAGCATTTTTATAATCATTAAATAAATATTTACCTTTATAAATTATTTCGTTTTCATTGAAACTGAGTATAATTTCTTTAGTATCTTCTTTTTCAGGTGTTTTTTTATTGTTTGTTGTATTCTGCTTTGGTAATGATTTAACTGTAAGTTGTATCACATCATTAAGTTTTATGTTGTAGTCATGGAAATTATAGCCATCTTCCAGCTGAAAATTTAAAAATACGAACAGCATAATATAAAATATTATTTAAAAAGTAATTGCATACTCAAAAAGAATAAATAAAACTGCAACACACTTGGTATGTGCATTTGCATTGTGCATTTACATTAACAATTAATGAGCGAATACACTACTAAAAGAAATCAATAAGGTTATCTTGCTATAATCCTCAGAAAATCTCAACAACAAGACTTGCACACCACTCATATAAAAGTGAGGCCCCTAACCAGAACACACCACACAAGTATGTTGCTTGACAATAGAACAACCAGAAGAGCACACCGTCCACAGAAAAGGAGACGAGTGAACCCGGACCATGACACACCACACAAGTAGATTGCAATCAACAATAGACATATGTTTCGCTCCTTAACTGAAGCTTCTTAAGGAGTCGTTGACTCTACAAGCCTCATTGCGAAGTATTTCAGATTTTCAGTGGATTATAGCAAGGTAACTTTTTTGATTCCTTTTAAATCATGAATTTCTGCAAGGTAATGCCTAATTCAATTTAATATCTAATACACTACCTTATCAAAGCAATTGGCGGTAACTCAAAAAAATAACTACTGAGATATTTTTTATACTATTATCCAGCTTTAGACATTCTAAGAACTAAATAAATTAGCCTTATTTCGCCTATAAGATGACCAAAACCCCTAAAGAAAATTCAACTCTCAAAGTAACTTGACATCAATATTCACATTTTCTCAATTTACACAAAATATCAAAAAAAAATAGTTACCGCCTTTTGCATGCTGCAATTAAAAAAATGGTTAATAAACAAAATTAAGGGTATTTAAGAAATGTAAGTAATCCCATTACAAATATATTTCTTAATCTTTGAGTACCCTCAATACTTGCTGCATAATATGTGTAAAATAATAAAGATTAATATCATAACATCCAATGAATTCAATCAAAAGTTATTTTCCCAATATGGCCAGAATACTTACTCTAATTTAACAATTTAAAAGAATGCAACTTACCAGCTTTCCTCCATAAAACAATCTCTGCAAGTTAGGATGTACATCAAACTTGTCCCTAATGATTTCTCTGAAACGCTCAATTTTTGTCAGTTTAGAATCTACGACTATTATGGTTTCAGGCTTACCAAACATTCGTACTCGGACATGCATTTTGAATCTTCTAGGGAACCAAGTTCAAAAGATATAGCCGGTATAATGAAACTAACTTCGAAATCCGTAACAAAACGTCCCGATGTCACTTACTACAAATGACGATTACTTTGACAACTAAAATAGCGCGAAAGTATTTAGGTACGCACAGGAGTTTGAGATTTTAGCATTAAGTGTGGCAACACCAAATGCTAATTTTTTTTTAAAAAGGAGGATGTTCTCAATTCTATTGGTATATTTTTTTTATGTATGGATATTAATTACAGCTTGGCCAAAATGAGTATGATGCGGTGACAGCGTGAACTAAAAATTTATACATGTAGCAACACTAATATACTTGTTAAATTCTGTTAAATGTCACTTATCAAATCGCATATACTTCAACACGAATAAGATTAATACTTGAAGATATTATACAAGAAAATTTCAAAATTACTTAAATAAGCGTGTAAAACGTGTTATCGGATTTTCCGTTTAATTACACATACATAGCTCACACCTGTTTCGCAGAGGAGTAGGCTGAGACAACAGATTTCCATAATAATTAATAATATACCCCAATCTGATTTCAATAAATAATAAAAATTAATAATCTCAAGTAACTATTAGGTAGTATATTCGAATATCCTCATAATGGTATAAATTACAAGTATCAAACAGTGTCAAGACTTAATATTTCGGGTTGAAAATGATAAGATATAGGCGACGCCGACCCATTTATTCCACACTCTTTTTTGCCAAGCTGTACGCTGAGATTTATGATCCGATTAACGTGATTATATTCGACGTATATTCTTTTGTTTGATGCAGAATCGTTGCCATTTGGTCCCATAAAAATTTAATATAGTTTGGCCCAGTAGTTTTTATTTTATGAACATTGTTGAAAAAAAATTCCGTTCTTATTTCTAACAAGAAGAATTGTTTTTTCGTACAAAATAATAAAATTACCAAGTCAATAATAACTAAAACAACAATCTGTTGGTTTTAAAACTTAAAAACAAATACGTGTTTTATTCAACTTAAATAATGAGAAAACTGAATAAAATTATTGCTACTAATTTTTAGTAAACAATAAAATTAATACAAAAGAATGAAACAACTCTCAATTAGTCTCATATCTAGTATACTACATAAAAGACAGTTTGATCTCTGCGACATATGTTTAACTGACATTCCTAGGGTTGCCATACCGACCTAATCAGTGATGAGCGATGAATCATCGTGACCACAGACTATTGTCGATATTTTAAATAAGACTTAATTTAAAATTAATTTATCTTTTAATTATATTGTATATTTTAATATCATGACATTATTTACATGTATACCTACTCGATCTAAAATAATAGTGAGCTGAGTAAAATAAGAGAGAAAAACAGCTGTGTTACTGTCATCTTGTTTGATATACCTTCATTATCCTCAGTACGGGTGCCGACGCCTTGTATACGCTACGTGTTTTCCATTCTCATTACTATGTTTTTGTTACTATTGCTGTTAATTTGTTGAGTTTTGGTATTATTGTTAATTTCTTGTTAACATAAATGTTGTAATTAAATAGCAACTAATATATATATCTATATATAACTCTTTGTCATGTATCCTCTATGGTTTGTAATGTTTAAATTATTAAAAATAAAACAATTGTTCGATTTATGTCATCTGAAGAAAAAAGTGGTTTTATTCTACGTCATGGGCTCCAGACACGATGACACGGCTTTTGTCATACTATATAATGAATAAAGAATTAATTTAATAAAGACAAGGCTGACATCTACTACCCAGTGGCGTAACTACACCGTTTGGGGCTCCCTCCTCCAATATTATGAAACTTAACTAATTTGAACTAAAATGATCATTTTTAGTTAGTAGTTTAGAAGAAAAATATTAAAAAAGGAATCACCTTATTTTACAATCTAGAATTCAACAAAAATCATTGTTCAATAAGGAAAAAATTGAGATTATATATAAAAAATATTTAAATATTATCAAAACAGTCAATTTAAAAAAAAAGGCTAAAAAATTTAAACATAAGAATAGATCACGAAATTTATATGCTTGATAATTTATCAGTTTTGACACCTGTGTCCGTTATTCTTTCTAAAGTCCACGGTACGTTGGATTGGATTTCCCTTTGGATGGTGGAACCAAACTGTGATGGAGACCTCGAAGTTGTCCCCCCATTGTCTGGAGGGAACTGGATGTGGCATTTGAGTGATTGGTACATGTCTACGTGAAGCAGGGTTGAAGATGGCTGGATTTTGTGTCGGTCTTTCCACGAGTGTATTTTAACCGGAAGATGGCAAGTGATCTTAGACGTATCCCTGGACAGGACAGGAATGCCTTCGAAAACTTTCTCCTCAAAATCATAATGAGCTTTACTTGGGGTTGGTTCGTAGTATGGCTTTATACGAGGCCCCAATCTGGGCAAGTTTTATTTCTGTGGATACTTAACGGCTACTTGAACGACAACTGACGGAGCATGGTGGTAGAGAGACTCGTGTCTAGCGTACAATCTTTCGGTTGGTGGCTACGCTCCTGGCTGGAGATCCTCCATGGGAGATGCAGGCTGAGTTACTCCGCGACGGGCTGAAGCGGTTTTCTGCTCAGACAAATCCATTTCTGTCTGAACAACACGGTCGAATGTGTATTAGCGATTCAGTGGTGCCTAGTGTCCACATAAAGACGGCGTCAGTTTCGATGGTTTTTAGTGGGTATTTAGTGCTTTTCGCTGGGAGCCCTACATACCTCACTCCCTCAGTGAGGATGCAGAAAGCATTTTCCATCGTTAAACAATATCGGTGTCCACGTTGCCAACTGCGTTTACTGCAATATTCTATAGACATCATTAAGAAAAGTTTAGTCTATTATATACGTCCAGGTGTTTAATGATATGCCCAGGTATAATTATAAATCAGCCGACGACATCGAAATCATTTCTAGCTTTTGCTTTATCATTTATTGTTCAACTTAGGGATTTACAACTCTTACGAAATTTTGAGCGATGAATTGTTCATCATGTTAACACTTGGACTCGGGATAAGTCTTACTTACAATACATAAAGCAGGGGTTTCTCTAGTATCAGTATTATTACCTCAATAAATTAAGAATAAAACTAATAAATATTACTAAATAATGTAATAATAAATGTTAAGATCCATATGTGCGCACAGCCGTCCCTGACCAGGGGCTCCTTTCGGCTCGGTGATCCTGGCATTTTGCCGAAATGCTACAATTACGACACTGTTACTACCACAAGGAATTTTACAACTACAAGGATTTAGATAATTGTAACGGATGACATGGCTTTGATTATTCTGTAAAATGAATAAAGAATTCACCTACTAAAGACAAGGTTGTAAGGTGTAATACCTTTGCCTTTTCAACTAAGGAGTAAAAACAGGAAAAAAAAAATTAAGAATTGACACTGACAACTTGACAAGTATCAAGTTTGTATTGATTACCTACCTATTGGGAATTGTGATAGGAAAGGTCGGTAGGTCAATAAAAATGTTTTTGTAGAATTTTGGTGTTTGTCATGGTTTTTGCTCTTTGTATATTAAAATTGTAAGTTATGGCTCTTTTTACATGCATGTAAGTTATCTTTGTTTGTAGGTAATCGTTACTTTGTTTTGTATATTACGTGTATTAAATGTTAACATATGCTATTGCTTTTAAATTTGTTTTTCTTTATGTAGAAGGACAAACAAAGTAATTATGTAACTCTAGATTAAAAGACAACATTAGAATGAGTTTGAATTAAACTAAACAGAAATTATTATTTTTTAGTTAGGTTATTATCAGACCTTCATTATTCTTGTACCTAGGTTTTAATACACATAAACAAACTTTACAATTGCTGAAATAGCTTTCTTTTACGATAAACTTTTAATGTGCCTGACAAGGTGCAAGAACCATCGAAACTGCCTGATTACTGAAAAATTATGTGTTTTGTAGTTCTTCAAGTACTTTTAATACAAGTATAAATAAAATTAATTATTATGTAAGGATGTCCAACAGAGTTTTTACTGTACTATGTGGTTGATAATACCCAACACATGGTTCTTAATGTCCAAATAAAGCTACCTTGAGGTGTAATTTTTTGCTACCTGTTACCTTTCACAGCAATTATGATCCAAACTTCATTGTTGGAGACTGTTCTACCTGTAGTAAGGACATACACAGGTACACACTTCCAGGTTTTATAAAATAACAAAGGTCACATACTTTCCTGGTCTGAGCAAATAAAGGAAATTAGTAGAAAAACTTGAGCACAGGGACATTGAGTTACTTGTACCCTCTCCTAAATGTTCTTCGGATTCCTACCAAAAAGAAGTTAGTAAACTCTCTCTTACTAACTATTCTCATTTACGTTACGGATGCAAGTTATATTAATCTGACCGAGGAACTAGTTAATAAGTTTAAGCAAATACAAAATCTTGCTATTCATTTTATTTTCGGTCTCAGTAAATATGATCACATATCAGAATATCATTCTCAGCTCAATTGGCTCCCAATACATCGTCGCCGGGATATGCATATTCTTTCTTTTCTGTACTGTGTGTTAAAAAACCCTTAAAGGCCGTAAGACTATGGAACTCCTTACCACAAAGCATAAGGCTATTAAAATCTGTCCCGATTTCCAAAAACTCAGTAAAACTTTTTTATTTGCTCTCGGACAGAAACTGATGACATGAAATTTATTATTATGTATCCCCATTCAATACAAATGGTTGTCTGTTAGAATTGGCCATTAGCCCACCTTTAGTTTTGCCACTTTTTAGTTTTTTTGTATTTTTTTTATTATTACAATACAGACAGTATTGTAATCTTATGCTTATGGTGTGCAAAAAAGCAATAAATAAAGATCTGATCATTCGGGTTCATGCTCTATAACTACTGAAAGTCCAAATTTGAGATTTAGTAAGCTAGTTAAGCAGTAACTTCCTTTTTTTATATATATAGGCTAATTAAAAGCAATTTTGAAATAAACTCCTTAAGGGGTAAACAAAGGTAACAAGTATTGTTTGAACAACCTAAAATCTTCAACTAAATACATGAAAATTACAAATACTTTTAAATAAAAGTAAATAAATACCTATCTCAAATAATAAAAATAAGTTTTCATTGTTGTTAAACCGATATTTATCAGTAGATAAATTTAGCCGCTAGAAGAATAGTTTGAGTTGTTTCCTTTTAAACCGTGTCAAAAAAGTTATCTTCATAGTAAAATCTTTTTCCTATGAAAGGATGGGTCGCTGGGGTGAGGTTTGAAGATCTTGCACAACTGATATAAAGCCTATGCAAATATTTAGCTTAGCAAAATATCCAGGTTTTTAACAGAAACAAATATATATAAAAATACGTTATCTAACTATAGGTGTAGGACTATATAACAATGAAACAAACTGGAACATATTTAGAGAAATAGTTGATGACATGCTACAGATAAACATCTCACTAAATACCGAGGATGATATAGATGATGCCGTATTTATATTCACAAGCACGGTGCAAAAAGCTTGCTGGAAGAGTATGCCTGACATAATACTGAAAATGCCCAAGCACAATTATGTACCAACAGACATTAGAGAGTTGATTCTTGAGAAGAGGAGGCTACGAAGAGTGTGGCATATTAGTCGTGGCCAATACGACAAAAGACCTTTCAATAATAGCATAAAACATCTAAAACAGGCTATAAGAGATTCTGAAGATGCAAAGGTTGAAGCAAACTTATTGTCACTATCGGCTACCTCAAGCATAGACTACTCACTTTGGAAAGAAACTTTGCAGAAATCTTAATCAACCAACAAATCATAAGCCGCCTCTTCGACTAGACGGTAACAGATGGGCTAGATCCAAACAAGAAAAGGCAGATGCATTTGCTGAACATCTTTCTAAAGTATTCGTACCCCATGAGGCCAAACCTAACACGGAGGAAACTGACATAGATGAAATACTCCAACAAGATTTCCAACTTGACCTGCCTTTAAAGTAGTATCAGTTAGAGAAGTATGGAGAACTATCAACAAATTGGAAAATAGAAAGGCACCTGTCTTTGACTTGATAAACAAGAAGATTTTAACTGAGCTACCTCGAAAAGCCGTAGTGTACCTAACAACCCTCTTTAACTGTATCATCCGAATCGGATACTTCCCTGCATCATGAAAAGTCTCGCAAGTAATCATGATACATAAAACTGGGAAATCATCAAATGAAGTAACATCGTATAGGCCAATAAGCCTGCTACCCATCATCTCCAAGCTTCTCGAGAAGATACTACTACGACGACTCTCAAAGGCCATGACTGAGAAATCTATAACTCCAAATCATCGATTTGGATTTAGATCAAAACACGGTAAAACTGAACAAGTACATAGAGTGTGTAGATATATCAGCGACAGCTTTGAGCGTAAGGAGTACTGCTGCTCAGCGTTTCTGGACATGCAACAGGCTTTCGATCGTGTATGACACAGAGGTCTGCTTAGTAAGATTAAAAAACTGCTACCTCACACATTTTATCCAATTCTGGAATCCTATCTCACTGACAGGATATTTCAGGTCAAGGAACGAAACAGTAGATCAGGCTTTCGTGATATAGCTGCTGGAGTACCTCAAGGTTCTGTGCTTGGCCCAGTATTGTATACTATTTTTACTGCTGACTTGCCACAAACACCAGAAGCCACTATCGCAACCTACGCTGACGACACTGCGATATTGGTCTCGGATAAGACAGTAGAGGTGAGCTTGGCCGCACTTCAGAGAAATCTCGACAAAATCTGCACATGGTTTGACAAGTGGAGGATCAAAGCAAATGCTAGCAAATCAGTCCAAGTTACCTTTACACTTCGAAGGGGACATGTTCTCCAGTGAATTTGAACGGAAAAGACCTTCCTCAAAGCGATTATGTAAAATATTTAGGAATGCACTTAGACCATAGACTCACATGGCGCAAACTCATCGAGACCAAACGCAACAAAATTAACTTCAAATATACTGGCTACTGGGTAGAAACTCCAAATTGTCTATTGACAACAAACTTCTCATATACAAGTCCATCATAAAACCAGTCTGGACCTATGGAATACAACTATGGGGAGCCACTTGTGAGTCCAATAGAAATAAGATTCAAAGAACCCAGAACTATATATTGAAGCAAATTAGCAACGCGCCCTGGTTCATACAGAACAGTGAAATTCACCATCACCTAAACATACCGACGATGAATGAAGAAATAAAAGGCTATGCAAAGAAGTATAAAGTTAGACTGGAAAACCATCCAAACCAGCTAACCTTCCAACATAGATTGCCAGACTCCATAAACGTCGCAGAACCCTTGCACTGAATAGCAATTCAGAAAAATAGTATTATTCCTGATGAGGAATAAACCGCGAACTGCCAAATGACCGAAACGCATTTGCTCATAGTCAACAGACTGATTGGAAGATGATTATAAATTTAAAAAAAAAAAACTATGGGTGTAACAAATATTAATGAAAACTTAAAAACCAGCTGATGTGTTGTCGTTGTGCAATTATTGCTGCTTTATTTATAAACTAAAAATAACATAGCTTACTGTTAGGTTTTATTAGGTACTGCTCTGCTTCTATCTAGATTGTGTATTATTGTAGTCTTTTGAGTGTAAGTGTGCAGTAAAGCTTTTATTATATATTTTAGATCAAAGCTTAATATTTTGAAAGTGTGCTAACCAGTGTTTTCTATTCTTTCCAGTTCACAAAATTAGGTGACACAGAGCAAATTCCATGCCACCAGTCGCATTTAAAATTGTATTAATTTTCTATTAATATAAAGCTGTAGCTGTAATTTTGCATCATGTTTACTTACTATTGATAGCTATGCTGAAATTGACTCACAGTTTTTGCAGATATTCAAGACTCACATGTGAGAATATAAATTATAATACAATAGTAAGACAGATAACACAATTGAGCTTTAGAAGAAAGATATGTATCACTTGGAACAATCAACAATCACTGCTCAGTCTGGCAGCATCCTCGTGTATACAGTGGAGACATCTTGCCTATATAAAGAAGAGTTATCGCTTCAAAAAGTCACATTTAAACTCCAATGCAGTAAAGACACACAAACAAATGAGTGAGCCAATGCATCCGTCTTTAGTCCATGTTAGCCATGGAGGGCAATTTAATATGTAAGTTGTTTTTTTTAAATAATCAAATATAAATATTTTTTTCAATTCTTTGATATTTTCAAAATTTCATAGAAACATTTTTTTCATTCTAGTAATATTAAAAATTTCTCTATTTTTTTTCATATCTGATTTGAATTTTATACTGAATTCAAAAAAATGTATTTTTTCTTAGTGTAAAACTATTACTAGGTTTTGAAATTGAATATAAGGTGAGAAGTCCTTTTTTTATTTAACTTTTTTTTATACTATTATTATTTTAACAACTTTAAGCCCAGTCTGGTCGTAAATCCTTTCATAGTTATTTTAGTCTAGTCAACAAGTCCCTTTTAGGTGGAAACTTTTTCTAATTCTCCGAAAATTATGATTGAGTTGTTATTCGATTCGTAATGGCATGTATATATTTTTGGGATTTTTTCTTCATTTTTTAAATCTTTCGTCAAATTTTAAAAATCTCATATAGTTTTTTAGCAATTGTTCCGAGCGGCTCTTGAATTTTCTCAAAAAATATCTACATTCCATTCCGAATCAAATGACACCTCAATAATAATTTTAGGAGAATTATAAAAAAATTCCACTTAAAAGACACTTGTTGACTAGACTATTTAGTGACTAAGAGTTCTAAATAAATTTTTTGTTACGGTAAAATTTTTATGTATTGTTTTTTTAAATTTATTATGGTAAAATTTTTACACATGTAATGAACTTTTTATATATCGTCACTTTCTAGTAAAATATCTGAGATTATCATCTGTTAAGAGCCATATCAAGAGATTAGCTTGTTTAAAATTGTTTCAAATCATCAAATTTAATTTGTTATTGTCAAAATATAGATTTCTTTTTCTTTTTTGGCAATTGGAAATTTTGAATTTGGAGATTTTTTTGGAATTGGATTTACTATGATTAATGTCTAATTTGTTGTTGTATCTGCCTGTAATCTGAAATGTGAAATTAAATTATTATGATTTCTATAGTAATGATCCAGGATGTTCTACTAGTCAATGGCAGAATCAAACAGATACACATACAGAGACACCGCCTCAGGAGATACCCCATAACTTCCGGATTTGGGAGTCAGTGGATAACGGAAAGAAGAATAAGAAGTTAAATAATGGTAAATAACTTGTTTGTTTTTATACTTTATTATCCTCTGCTTGATTGATGAATTGAATTTCTATTTTTTTTTACAGAATATTTCAGTTTCAAAGTGATGTCTTACAATGTGCTGGCACAATATCTGTTGGAGTGTCATCCTTACCTATATACGGAGTGTGCTCCAATAAATCTTAACTGGAAAGTGAGAGGTGCAAGAATATTTGATGAAATACTAACCTTATCTCCTGATGTAAGTTAAAATTATTAAAATGTCCTAAATTTATCTATGTAATTTATTCATTCATACTTTGTATTCTATAATGTGTAGTATGTCACTAATGTTCAATGGAGACCATCATCTCACTGACTGTCTTCCGTCGCACTCACTATTTCTTTTATACAAACCTTGACCTGACAAACACAATAAAAAAAGAATTTTGCAATTTGGTGCAGTTATTCTTTAGTTATGTGCTTACATATAATCAAATTACTTTTATTTATATAGATTAATATGTTTTTGTTTTAGATTTTATGTCTCCAAGAGGTACAAGTATCCCATTTGAACAGTTTCTATTATAAGTTTGAGCAAATGGGCTACTTTGGTATTTATAAACAAAAAACTGGAGACAGACAAGATGGTTGTGCTATTTATTTTAAACCGTCAGTATTTGACCTGCAGGACCATTTAACAGTAAGTTTTTAATGATAATCTAGATTTATTGCAGTTATTTGTTGTGACAGCAAGTAAGTTATTTAGAGCCAACATGAACTTATATATTACTCAAAAAGCCGGTTAAAAATTCCACGTTTTATATTAAAACACACTAGCCGACCCGTCTTCGCTTCGCTGAGGTGACTATATGCGGGTAAAGTCTTTTGTTTTAAACACTTGAGACAATAAGTTTATTTATATTGATAAGAATTCATAACAGTTTATAATATGACTAATAAACGTGACCTAATGATTTAAATAATTTTTTTAACACCAAACCCTATTTTTATGATCAAATATAAAAGTTAGACATATGCTGCCCCTGACTTTATCAAGATCTTTAACGCAGCGTCCAGACTACCATGAAAAAGTCTTTTCACTCACTCACAAATAATGTGGGTTTCTATTGGTAAAAAAATTTCAAAATTGGTTCAGTAGATCCATAAATAGCCCCCTACAACCTCTCAAGCTTTACCTCTTTGTCATATTAGTATAGATATATATATGTCTACAATGTAGACATACTTATTATTGCACTCATTTTCTAACACTCCGCTATTGAGGTCAACTGATTAGCGATTAATCAATAGTTAATGGCGACATGTTTTTCTATTTATATTCATCGTCCTATATTTTTTAAATATATAAAATAAAAAAAGATTGATATTATCTCTTTGAGAGATATGAGATATAAATTACTAACGACATACCCCAGCTTTGCTCAGGTACGATTTCCACTCCCGCTTACCGTTAAACAAAAGATATTGCAAAAAAATTATTTGTTCAAATCCAAAGTTCTTACTAATATTATAAATACGAAAGTTACTCTGTCTGTCAGTCTGTCGCGCTTTTACCACAAAATTACTCAACCGATTTAAATGAAATTTTGTATACAGATAGTCTAGAGCCTGAAAAAGGATATATTGACAAATTTTTAATGAAATGGTTCTAAGGGTTTGAAAGGGGGGCGGAAAAGTTGTATGGGCTTGAAACTTATTTTACTTATAAATAAATATGACATTCAAAGTTTGTAAAAGTTTTACCCTCAAGGGTGTAAAATAACAATATGGAGAGACACTATTCCACGCGTACGAAGTCGCGGACACAGCTAGTGTTTAATATATTTTATTGCTATATAAAAACAGCTTCCTACTTTGCTTATATTTTGGGTAATAAAATCATTTTCGCGGGCTTTTGACCAAACGAAAATGAAATATGAATAGAGCATGTATGTATTTATTCGCTTCCTACCCGCTTATTTACGATATTATTATCCAGCAGTATCTATAATTTCTTGGGCTATAATTTAGTTTATAAAATTAATAAATATACGGTCTGGATATATATATATATATATATACACATAGCATGGAACACAATGCATTTTAGCATATATGTAAATAATTTAGTATTTAATACCTCGTGTAACTTTGTCCTTAAACTGTTTTGCATACACGAGCTGATCTTGATCCCATCGATTCAAATGCAAACACTTTATTTTTTGCTGATGATCTGTATCATTGTATCATTACCATCGAGATCAATAGAAAATATTTTCATAATGTATTTTCCATTAGTTGCTATTATTGTATTTTTCTTTCTGCCCATTTACATTAGTCTTTATGTGTATACATCTCAAACTTGAATGAGGGACAAAGGAACAAACACCCTTTTGTATTTTGTATATAGAACAAGTACTAGTATGAATAACATAGAAAAGCTTATTAACTTTAGCTTTATAACTTGGAATATTTCTAAGATTTATATTAAATTCTACATTTACTATTTAAATATTTTCATTATTTTAATAAATGGCAGCTTAACTTTTAGATTTTGGTGACTTTGACAGAATATGTCCATAAAAATTCAAATTTGATTTACTAAAATTTTATTTTTATAGCTCGGTTAACATAGCTCGTTTTGTCGATGCATTGCTGCCTCGAAGATAGAGTGAGGAGGGGGAGCGAACAGAAGACTGCTGCGGTTTCAAAGGACCCCGAGCAAGAAATCGGTGTCCATTGGAACCGCAGCAGCAATGGGATGGGAGAGGGATGGGCAGATATGGCCCACATGCGGCTCGCAAGCCAGTCGGGAACTGATCCCCTACCACCAAGGGGGTGCTGGTGCTGGGTTACTCGCCTCTTACGAGATCTTTCCCAACGGCAGAGGGGAATTGTATTCTAACCCGTCCCCTCACGGGTAGAAAATAACAATACCATGGAGCTGTAATATAAGTATTAAATGACGACAACTGTAGAGGACAACACTACTGTAATGGCGAGAGAGGAGTGGCGCGCGGATTTCAGGGGGAGGTGCTCCCGTTCTTTATCTCATGTTCCGACTGCAATCAACTGGCGCGCTTACTATATAATGCTTCGCATGCTTGCGAATGTATAATAATTATATATTATGCATATAAAAGCGAACGAACTGGATGCGAACTTAAAAATTATCCCAACTCTCAAGTTTGAAAATACCCACAGTGTGTAAACAATCCTCCCGTTCAAACATCGTTACATGGGATTGTTAAATAGTATATGATATGAAAACCCTTATTAAAATGTTTTATTTTCAGGTGGAATTCTATCAACCTGAGATGCCCATATTGAACCGCGACAATATAGGTTTGATGGTCAAATTAGCACCAAGAGACTCACCAGAAACACCATTGGTTGTGGCCACCACTCATTTGCTATATAACCCTAAGCGAACCGACGTCAGACTAGCGCAGATACAAGTGCTGTTGGCGGAACTTGACAGATTTGCTTTCAATTCCAACGAGACAGGGTAAGAACCCATATCTACTCATGCTACTATATATTTTTTGATTCCCTTCTCGACATTTGTGACCCAACTCTCCCAACTTTCGCCAACCCCTCCCCCTCCTTAGTATTGACATAATTTATGGATGGCCCCTAAAGTAAAATTATAAACTAATTGCATAATTTTTTAGGAATATAATCCAATGAGTCTCATAATATATGTGAGCTTTGGTTGGTAATATAGTTTCTTTGGCGACTCAACATAATTTGTGGGGTTTTAAAGTATAAGTTGAGAAAAAAAAGAGTTTAAAATTTTTGTTGAAAGTTACTCTTTGTTATATTTTGGTCACTTGAGTTAAGGTTTAACAAATTGTATCAAGTCGTTCCAAAAGCTAACTATTTAATATATCTTTGGTCATTTCATTACCATTTGATATATTATATTACATTTTTTTTCTAGACCGGGTTATCTACCAATAATACTGACAGGGGATTTAAATTCTACACCAGACAGTGCTGTTATACAATTATTGGACAATGGACATATTTGGTAGGACAACATATAACTTGGGATATACTAGTACTGTTGTGAACTTGAAGATAGCAGTATATCGCTTATTTTTTTCCAGTGCCGGTCAATTTAGAGATCATTCAGATTGGAAGAAGATTGGTGTGATGGACAACTGCCAGCACCTATCTGTATATTTGAACAGGGAGAAAGGCGTTAACACCGACTTTAGTATGCTAAAGGTTTTATTTTATTATATTTTAATTTCCAATATGAAAGTTTATAGACATATTAATATATTAATTGCTTTCCTTGTAGATACACAATACAGAATACAGGTCTAATACACCAAAAATGCAAATAGATTTACCGGCGGGGTACAACGAGTGGTTTAATAGTGATGGTATAGGTCACCCCTTTAAGCTAGCCAGCGTGTACCATAAGATAAAAAATGATGGTAGCTTAGAGGCAACTACCTTCCAAGATTACTGGGTCACTGTTGATTATATTTATTTTAGGTAAATTATTTTAATTTTGAAACTAAAGTTCAACACAGTAACTCTCTGTTTGTCTGTTACGCTTCCAAGCTTGAACCGATATTCATGAAATTTGGCATAGAGATATACTAAAGCTTATTAAAACTTTCGACCCCCTGGTCTCTCATGTCAGCAAAAGTAAGCAAAACCTTTCCCCCCATGCTTACGTAAGCATTAATGCAAACATTTTTCTCCCTCCTCATTCTGATCAGGGATATTCACGTTTCAATGTGCTTGTTTACTTTTTATTGCTGATGTAATCACCATACAACAAAGTAAAGTAAGGAGCTCCCGCCCCCTCTTTAATTCTTACGTAATACTCGACCGGCCCCAATATTAAAAATACATATTTAGTTGTGAAAAATAAGCAGTTATATTTTTTTTTAGTTTTATTTTGCTAAATGCTATATGTGATGTAAAATATATAAAAGATGTTTTTAGAATTTCTTTCTTCTAAACTAAAATATTACGTGAAAGTTTGGATGTTTATTACTCAGTCATGCAAAAATGGATGAATAGATTTCAATGAGATTTGGCACACAGATACTTTATAACCTGGATTAACATATAAGCTATTTTTTATCCCGAAAAAAATTAGAGTTACTGCGGGATGATAATTAAATATGTTTACCGTCAAAAAGGTCTGATTCTTTTTAATAAGCAACAATATATTGAAAGTTAAATGCTCCTGAAAGCTGATTATTTTTATGTTTTACAATTTCAGTGTGTGTAATTCTTTGAAGTTGGTGGAACGTCTTCGTCTGCCGACAGAACATGAGTGTTCCGTATTAGGGAAGCTGCCCAACAACCGGTACGGTTCAGATCACCTAGCGCTCGCAGCTACTTTCCAGTTGAGGCTCACAATGTCTTACTCGTAAATGTTTTTATTAAACGGTTAAATATATTTAAATATATTTAATGTTTGATATAGACGGTTTGGGAAGTCTCATTATAATACTATCTGGAGGTTCAGTGTTTAATGTAAATTAAAGTGAAATGTAATACGTGTTCGTATCGTTTATCATAAGTAGTGACGTATAATCGATGTAACTTGTCCACAAGTAATTGATGTCTCCTCTTACACTTTCTACTATCGATTTAGTGAAAGCTATTTAAAAAATAAAGTAATTTATGAGTAATTAGGTAATGTGTGTGTAACTTTGTGAAGTGACTTTTCGGTTGTAAAATTTTACATGTTTCGATTCTAATTTTTTAAATATTTAGTACCTAAAATGTATAATTTTGTTTAAATGTCAGGGATGAGAATACACTCTACATTGACATTTTTGATTTTAAAGCATACTGTCATGTTTTAAAATTATTTGTTTTTTATGTATTATGTAAATGGGAATGTATATTATATGTAATAAATATGATGATTTTGCTGTTTTTATTTTCTTTCCTAATTATAATTCTGTTCTAGCTGCACTAAGAGATGAATATATTTTTCGGTAGAGATACAAACATACAATGAACATTTACTTAATTTTAGGCATACAAATTTATAAACTTATTTAGAACAATTCATCAAAGTTTCATCATAATGATAACTAATAGTCCAGTCATTGACATTGATATTTAAGTTTGGATGATAATACTATAATTTGGTATCTTGGAGCCGATGTGATAATGGAGCAAAGAAGTTGATAGTGGAGATCTTCAGTGGATAGCTTTGATTTCAGATATTATTAAATAAATAATTCATAATATTTTAATAATACTAATCTTTTTTTTAAAGCAGTGATGGCCTAGTGGTTAAGACTTAAATCTCTTACTCAGGAGGTCCGAGTTCTCCTAAACACACACCTCTTACTTTCCTGAGTTGTGTTTTAAGCAATTAAATATCACTTGCATTAACGGTAAATCAAAACATTGTGAGGAAACCTGCACTCCTCAGAGTTTCTTAAAGTTCTCTGTCTGTGAGTGAAGTCCGCCACTCTCGTCTCGCACTGAGTCAGCGTGTTGGACTATGGTTATGTACTCATCATTCTGAGAAGGACACCCGGCTCAGCAGTGGGCCATTAACGGGTTGTGGTCATGATGAATCTTTATTTATATCGATAACAGTCATTCTTTAGAAAAATATAATATCAAACACTTCGATCGTTTTAATAATTCTAGGGTTTATTGGGAATATAAATTAAACGAGCAGTTCATTTTATTGAATCATTTATACATGTCTCATTTACAACTCAGAAGGATAGAAAGTAAAGAAAGACAGTTTAGCACTGTTAACTTAGACATACGTTTTGGAAAAGCCACAGTCACACTATTTTAAATATAATCTTTAGAAAATTTGCGATAGTGAGAAATACGAAAGACCAACTTATTACATGGATCTTGTAAAAACTGTTTTAGATTAACAGTATTTTTAAGGTGTTATGTGAGCTGGGATACACAACAGGAATTTTTCTAATTTAAAATGCATTTAGTCTTTCGTAATTAGGTACAATTGATAAGAAAAATGGTACTTTTGACAGTAAAACCTTAGTAACGAGTACATTAATTAAATAAAAACAATTGTATGATCAATTAATAATATTAAGAAATTTTGAATACCAGGTATGATTTTTTGGCATTAAAAGATTTCGTTACTAAGTTTATACGAATACAAGAAAGGGTTTATAGCGAAGTGATAGCGGTATCATTTATACGTAGCCATTCACACTTGGCGCAAACACGTAATAACCGTTAAAAGGATCGCCGATGGTTGCCATGGTAACTCACGAGTTAATTGCATATTTGACTAAAGGAAATTAAATAACTGGATAATCTTAACTTAATATAACACAAGTCATAACTTTGTAAATGGAAATCGAATAAACATAAAAATAGGTAGCGATACTCTATTAAGTTCGGTTAGAGACAAAATTTTAATAAAACATAAAAAAATATTTATTACTTTACCTACGGAAAATAATTCAAATAAAATATATGAAAATTGTTTAACTTCAGATTTTCAAGTTGAATCATATACATGAACAATTTGTATATTATGTTAAAGTGTGATATTTTTGTTGTTAGTAGAATTATAACCGCCATAGATTTCGTTGTTTACATTTTGTCTCACACCAATCCGAATAGAGTATAACAAACAGTCCGATATCAAATATAGAATTATCTTAGCAAGTTTCTAGGCTTCTGATTATTTTATATCTATTGCTTAGGTAGCCGGGACCTTGACACCTATGTCGTAAAATTTTATAGATCAACAAAAAATATGGCGTGGGTCACCCTTATCACTTAAGATTCAGATTCTCAGACCCACCCAATATGCACACAAAATTTCATTAGAATCGGTCATGCCGTTTCGGAGGAGTTTGGTAACAAACACCGCCTCAAGAATTTTGTAATTTATGATTTAATATGCCTCTTGTAGTTTTAATTTTGTTGTAAGTTGAAATAAAGTTTTACCACATAGGTGTCTACACAGAAGCTGGCACAATTTTTGATGAATAAAAATATCATTCAGATGACCTTATGCAGATTGTGACCTTAGGTAACAAAAGTGCAGACTCACGTTGTTTCGCTTGTTCTATATCGTTATGTATTCAGTGTTACGTTAACTTTAATTCCTACTTGCATATTTTAAGTGCTCTATGACAGATTACTGGTTCCTGCATAAAGTCATCAGCACACGGGTTATAAATAAATTGCTCGAATGTAATCAAAGTTAAGATCTAAAAATGGTTTCTAGGTCGCACGTTTATATGAATTCCAAAACCCTTTTATAGTGAAAATTCGATGTTAATGCTATCAAAGTTGACGGTGAAAACGCATTTTATTTTAACTAGAAAAAATCTAAAATTATATCATAGCTGAGCTACAGAAACCGTACTGGATAAATTCTATTTAACAGATTAGGTAAAATTTTAGTTAATATTTTTTTAACTATAGGATCTAAATTGGCGTTAACCATATACCTATAATACTGGATGGACGTTAAATATTAAATAATTGCGAAAAATTCTGATTTATTCATAAGATCTCATCTTTTGGAGGTATACTAATCGAAAAGCTCTTAATATTATAAATCCTTATTTAATTTTTATGTACTAGAGATTTTGCTTGAATTGATGTTTTTATCATAAGTGAATTAGCAAATAACGCGTTGTGTTTAAATCTCAAACTATATATAAGCCCTTAGCAACTTTTAGCATATTATAATACCGTTTTTTTGAATTTCTTTTGTTCAAATAAAGTCAGGCACCCATGCCGGTAAATAAGCCAGTCAAGCAATTTACCATCACTAAATTATCATAGAGCTTACAAAAAATTTAATATATCTTCAAAAATATATAAAAAGTCATAAAACAATTATGAATTAAAATATTCATCTTTAACGCTAAGTAAATTTATGCAATATTTTTGACAATATCCGATATAATATGAACACGCTTCAATCTGGACGGAGAGGGGTAAGTGAGAGTAGTAAATTATATCTACGGATTTGGTAAACGTACGTTTAATATTGTTTGTTATAATCTGGTTTAGATGTTTATCTGTAATATTGAAAACAGTGTAACGTACTAAAATAATCGCGCAAAACCCTCTGCGTTGCATCAACTACTGTAATATTCCGGCGGCAAGCTGACGTGACCATCAGAGTTTTAGAATTCATGCAATCGTCGACCGCAAATGTTTCTTAGTCAAAATATATATCTAAAATAAATTAAGACCACACATCGCTAAAAAGTTTGCCCTACCTAAAAATCTTAAATCAAAAATAATATTGTAATTACCGATTGCAATGTTCCGTGTCCGAACTCAGTGTTCGGTTGATTCGGACTCGAAAATTTAAAATTTTGCCAACTGCTTTCCTAACTACAAAATTTGATATATCTCAAGTGAGGAAAATTATTCCTTCAGCGAAATCTATGTGGTTCATCTAACTAGGATTTAATTTCCATTGAATATATTATTAGTAACGTAAACAACTATGTACTCGTAGCGCTTAGTAGTCTTTATACTGAAATAGATTATATATAGGTGAGTGTGTATATGTCTTTAGGTTACTGCCGTAATAAATACTTGAGATCATTGCACTCCAAATAGCCCCAAAGATGAGGGAACAAAATTGAAAGTAATTATACATATTCATTATAAATAAATACGTTTTGCAGTTTTACGTAAATAAAGTTACGTATAATTGAAATACAATTTAGAATTTCGTAGTTCAATCGAATATAAACGAATAGTACATCAGTGAAGTAATATCTACTAAAACTTAATTTTACTATGGTTACATATAATATTTTTTTTGGTCGCACCGGGCCCATGTTTAATCACGCCTGTTCAAAATTAATGTATTATTTCTATACCGTATCATCTAATAACATTAAATAATAATTTTAAAACTTCCAATCAGGGAATGGATTTTGGCCAACACGAGTAATTCACACTTTTATCCTTTCACGGCAAATTCCAAATTTTAATATGAAACGAACATAATATAAAATATATACAGAATTTTGAAAATGAATCGAGGCAAAAAGATTTTACGATATATGAAATCGGCGATTATGAAACGTGCGATTAAAAAGAAACTTCAAAAAATTTATAATAATAATAAAATGTTAAAGACCTGGACCCTCGCCGCACTTCGTTAGTCTCATGGACTCATGGACCCGATTGCTGGTTTTAGTTTAGTACACAACATGAATGTTCTACTCTTAAACAGTAATAACATCGACACATCTAACTTTAACTAACATACACGTAGCTAGTGTTATATTAGAGTAGACCGGCTGTGACACTTTCGATTTAGTTCGAATGGCATAATAAAGGGCGAGTCCATCCAACTCTTAGCTACGTTTATGTTGAGAGGGTTGTAACAGCCTCGGTCGCTTTGATCAACTACTCAGATCGACTAGTTGAGTAGATCTTAGTTTGTTTATCGAAACGAGTATTCGGAATTATCAAAGATAATAAAGTATTCAAGAAAACTCATGGATTAAGTGGATGTGAGTCACTTCTATTATAATAACTTTTTAGATTAAAATTTAAACGAAATACACCGAAATAAAATTTGTATATAGCTTAAGTAAGAGTTACTTAACTATCCAAATAGAATAAATTGAAGGATATTTTAAGTAGTAAATATAACATAAGGAGAAATTGACAGATTCGAGTTCGCAATTCACTCTATATTGCTCCAAGATATGTATGATAACATTCCTTTGAGATCTTAATACAGTCACCGTAAATGTCGATGATGTAAAATAACACGCGTACATCCAGATTCACCGGATCGAACTTATTAGTTAAAACACAATTTAATACTATGTATTATATTAAAGCTACGAATCTACACGGCAGAATTGTGAAATAATGCGCATTGCTCTCCAGTAGACTTATCTTTCCGGCTATTGAAATATTTAATCCTTCGTTATTTCATTCTTGAAAGCGTTAAAGTGACTTTAAGCATCTATTACAAAATGTTACCTATTATAATCGTTATATATTGCTTAATTCCTAACACCGACTAAACATAAATTTTATATAGCTTTCGTTCCTGGTGTACTATTTCCTTGGCAGCGTTTTGTTGTTATAATTGTTCATTTCAATTTTCGATTTCAAACAGCCACTTCGCGGTGATCACTGAGTTTTTATCACTAAATATTCTGTTAGCACTAGTAAGAAGTTTTGCAGTGGTTTATGATACAAGTTGTCTATAGGCGCCTCGGTTTAAGTAAAGAATTGTTAAAGGAAAGAGATGCAGAAGTTGCAGCTGAACTTACTTATGTAAATGCTATATCTACTCTAATCTAGGACACAATAATATCATGTCTTTCCTTTAGACCTTTAACGCTATGAAATGTTTAATGATATGATAAAAAATATTATATGATTAGTAATAATTCTGATTTACCATACAATAATAAATAACCAGGGAATGTTGTTCGGTATATAATAAACCGAATAGCAATTTTTATTATTCGTATGGTAGATTATAATTTTTACTCTCAAACTTTTGTGAATACACGGAGAATCGTAGAAGTATGAAATTGACAAGAATACAAGACTTCCGTAGGTTCATAAAAGCTGAGCAAAATAAATTATGAGTCTATATATATATCTTATCAAATATTCCACCAACAAACACATATATCAATAAAATCACGACTTATTAGATATGTCATACATTATAAGCTAATAACGATTAACCCAACCTCTTCATTAGCGACAGTTTAATGAATTTCGATAGGCAAGCGAGACAATCAATTGTTGTAAATCTGTGTATAAATAAATCGTATACAGAATAAAAAATGTAAATAAACTTTAATTAAGAATATAGAAATTTCGTTTGCCTGTCGAAATTTCCTAAAACGGATGTTACAACAATGCTCTGTCGCTAACTTTATACGGTTCACCGTTCACAACCGCTGTATCATATACTTAATGAATAAAACATTTAAATATTAACATATAAAACACATTTCACTAACTATGACGGTGTAGATCGAGTGTAGCGTGCTGGCGGCCGAGGCTGTGGCAACCGATCGGGCGAGCGGGGTCTGGATCACGTGGGATCACGGATACTCTTCACAATATACAACATAAACTTACGACTACGTCCTGTCCACACGAGGTTGATATATTTTGTCACAACCTCGTTCTAAATCTTCGTAGCGCTCTGTCGGACTTTAGGGACCAACTACAAACGCTAAATTAGTCTGAATCAAGTATAAGTAATGTAACCGAGCTTGAGAAAAGAATCTACTGCGTTACGGTACCGATTCGGTGTACGTAAACTTATAGAGAAATTGTTCGTACCTATTGGTAATTAAAATCTCCTCTAAACAGTATCGGCGACTCAGTCGGAACATTTAACATGTCTACATGGATTCCAGTAAAAGCTTTATGATGTATAGTCCATTAATGTCGATGTAAAAAACGGTTTCTCTTTTCATCACTCTAAGAGGCCACGTAGGCTTTGTGACGTCACAGATACGTCGAGTTTGTCGTGTATTTTTCATTTCTTATGTAATTACGATATCATATCTCGTCGTACGAAATTCAACGGCGATATCGGAATTTTATAGGCCTATTACAAAAATGTATATTCCTCGTCTCTTAAAATTACGTGTATTGAATTGTATAAAGTGTACGAAGCGGTAGGTAAGCCTGGATTTATTTACAAAAGGGCCGAGGCGACGTCGTAGGTACAAGCGCATAAGATTTAGACGATAAAAGTGGCTAATGTTCGGTATCGACTAAGGATCGACAAGCACCTAGTAGTTCATAGTGCGGCACCGCGGTGTATGGCGTGGCTGCGGACAGGTAAGACATCATAAGGGCGCGGGGCACTAGGCGGCGGAGCGACGGCGCGGCGACGCAGCGACGCGGCGTCTCACACGTGGCAGGCTGGCGGCGAGCGCGCGGACAAGCGGCCGCGCCACACCTGCGCCTGAGCATATCCGTCGTCTTTTACCCCGCACGCCTTACCTGGAATACAGGATTACAAGTTTTAGTTCCAGTATTACGAGAGCAAGGTGAACAACATTCTGACAATTTGACAAAAAAGTCAATTAATATAATATTATATTAAAGTGACATTTAGAGGGACATTTATATTACGTGAAGATACAACACTTTATTTTATTGTTTGCTGTGAAGACAATTACACATTCTAATGAGTTGTATTTTTGTAAATTTAAGTGGTTTACCGGCGTTGTTTAAACTAAGAGTTAGAACAGTGAAAACAACATTATCTATGGAAGGGGTCTCTCAAAGCCATGCCATTTTGACAGGACTGCACAACACAATGTAACGATTATGCCAATTATAGAATCGTCTCGATCTGCATTGAGTAGCTAGTTTACACTTTACTGGATATTACTGATGAAATTTTTATAAGAAATATTTTGACTATAAAAGTAGCAACGTAATTTAAAATAAATTTGTACTGTTATAATTTAATCACGAAATTTTTAAAATCTTTTTAAATACTTGATGTGTAAACTGACAAACTCGGGCAAGTAACGAGATCTCATGCGAATTTTGTTACCCAGTGGGACAGAGAAGAAAATCTAAGAAGACAAGGTAAAAGTATAATTTTTGAGTCTCAGTCAGCTTTGAGAAATTGAAAACTGATTGGAATTTGCTTGATGCAAATGCCAATCGGTTGAAATGAAGTTAATATTTATATTGAGTATATAATTGTTAATTTTGTGCCAAGATTTCAGGAATACAGTATTAACTGTATCAACATTCAACATTAATTACATTGACAATAACAAAACGGAAAAAATAAAGTAAAACAACTTTCTATGTTAACCCCCGACGATATGTGATTCGGCGATGGATGAGTCAATCAAATATGAATAGCGTTGTCGATCATTTGAATGCTTACCTCGTCGAGGGTTTGTGCTCACTGCTTACGTAAAAACCTCTATTCACCACCATATATTACTCATAACACCTATTCAAGGATACAGCACTAACTTTATAAATAAGTAAAGTTTTAGCATCTCAGATGTTATGATGTTTAGAGAGGTTTTAGTATCAGAGTGAATAGAAAATCCTACGTGGCATTGATTAGAATTTTTCATTAACAAACTAAAGCCAGGGGAGGTAATGTATGGATGAGGTACAGACACCGCATGCCTGCGAGCGCACAAATATAACAACAACGGCTAGCGGGGTCCCATGGCCAATCTTTCTATTTAAAAGTTACTATCTCAATCGTAAATCTTTGTCAACAATACAATTTTAATTTTTATTATGAGCATTTCATAACATTTAGATAGAGCGTTGGCCTGATGTACATGCTTATACTGTTTGTGATATCTAACTTACAATTTAAGAACTTCCTGTCCAATGTATGTCTACGGTGACTGAAGAAACGAAAAATGCATTAATGTTTTAATAATATTATGATGTCCATAAGCAGGATAGCTAAGTGGTTGAGACATCGGTGTTTTACTCGGGAGGTCCGGGTTCAATCCTCCACACAGGCTCACCTCAGACTTTTCTGAGTTATGTGTGTTTTAAGCAATTAAATATCACTTGCTTTAACGGTGAAGAAAACATCGTGAGGAAAACTGCACTCCTAAGAGTTTCTTAAAGTGCTCTCAAAGATGTGTGAAGACTGCCAACCCGCACTGGGCCAGCTTGGTGGACTATGACCTAACCCCTCTCCTCATTCTGAGGAGGAGACTCGGCTCAGTAGTGGGCCATTAATGGGTTGTGATTATGAATATTATGAACTGAAATTTAAAAAATGTGCTGCAATTTTTATTCGTTACCTATATAACCTTGTAGCTATTCTAATGACTGTTTTGATGTAATTAACGACTGACATGATATCGATTTTAAACAAATGCAAATAGAATGTAAAACGATAAAAGGTAAATAATGTAATGAATAAATTTAATATTAATTCTTTTGTATCCACAATTTGAATGTACCCTTCTATAAGATGTAGTTTGATATAATCTTTCATGTACCAAAATAATCGAAGATGATAAGGCGTCTATTTATTACATGAGGCGTTTGGGGGTCAATAATCCAACACAATTCACAGCCAAAACATACATTTTGAAGAACCTCGCGTGAGATTAGGGGAGAGGGGAGAGAGTTGAGGAAAATCTTACATAATCTCATCAAAGGGGGGTCGAAAAATTCTCAAAAAAACCTCACGTAATTAATAGAGGCCCTCTATGTGCTCCTTTTGATAATCTCGTAGTGATAACAAAGCGTGTGTTCTCAATAAAATTTTAAAAGACCAGGGATTCCTTCTAATATGCATAACTATTCATACAAGACATTATGTCGCGTCGGTGATAGTGACCAGACATATATGACATAATAGGCGCACTGGAGACGCGAGACTGTTTGACGCTCGAGCTCACACTCTTTCCTCTGTTCGGGTTCTGTATGTATATGTTACTGTAAAAGCGAAAACCATCGAAAATCCTAAGATTTTCTAGTATCTTGTGAGCATCAATTCCGTTAACCTTAGAATTTGCCCAGCGATGCAATAAATTAAATACAGTTTACACAGAAAAGTTCCTCGTAACAAATAGTAATTTAAAAAAGAATGTCTGTTGCTAGGTGAGGACTGTTTAAACTGCGGTTTCAACAGTCCTCACCTAACCTATCATTTTCTTTTTTAATCTGATAACTTTCTCATAACAAACAGTAATTCATCGCTGTTTTTTCATAATGAAAATTAAATATTATATATGGAAAGTTTGATAATAATTGATCATTGTTTTATTTTCAAAACCATTTTGCCAACTCATGTAGGTAAATTTTAATACTTATAAGCTAAACCTAAGTTTTAACATTATAGGATCTTTTACAGTAACATTTATAAATATTTTTGTTTTATGACTTTAAAAGACGAGGGGTGCAGCAAGGTGATGAAAATAGTTACCCTTAAGTTATAAGGGCGATTAAGGTAAACAAAAGTGTTATGGCTCAATCGAGATGAGCCATATGTAGGACGGGTGAAGTGGGATCGATTTGAACATGTGTCTGGGGAATAGCTGGGTGATGTCACGGGCTGCAGCTATTGATCACCGTCTTCCCCTCATCCACGTCACGCGATTCAAAAGACATGTGCCACTCACGCTTGTCTTAATTATTGTTTTAAAAAATTATTTTTGCATACCTCATTAATGCCATTCAATTTTTCTTTGTTGCAATAAATAATAGGCATGTCATATTGCTTATCTAGTTGCAAAACTTTTCGGTGCTTCTATAAATGTCCAATTTATGGTAAATTTTTTGCAGGTTTTGAAATGGTAATATTTGTTTTGAAATTACATAACGATAAATATTTTGAATCATTAAAATAAGATTAGATGTATTTTATAGAAAGTTAACGGAAATCTTGATTTTATGTCAAAATTATCCTGAAATAAATATATATACACGTCTGAAAACATTTTTTCCCTATTTTAATTTACACATCCTGATTATTATCTATACTATTATATAAAGAGGAAAGATTTGATTGTTTGTATGTTTGTATGTTTGTTTGTTTGTTGCGAATAGGCTCTAAAAGTACTGAACCGATTTTGAAAATTCTTTCACCGATAGGAAGCTACATCCTTTCCGGGTAACATAAGCTATGTGGTGTTGCCATAAATATTGCCATAAATACACTATTTGTGTGTGACAAAGGTGATTTAGTGTTGCCATATACACTTTTCGTTCGATTATCTATCTCTCGCGCTCTCTCTCTCTCTGTCTCTTTCTGTCTCTCCTTTACCTATTCAATTTTATTTTTGCTCTGTCCTCCCTCTCTTAGCATCTGTCGCTTTACTTTTCTTTTTGTTTCTATTATTTTTCTTTTTATAACTTTTTCTTACTCTCTCTCATTTTTCAAATAATGAAAAACTACACAATTACAGAATAAAAAATTAAGGACATCAATTATAATATTGTTTTAAATACCCGGAGCGAAGAGAGGGCAGCCCTCTAGTATGATATATATTAATAGATTCACATCACATAATATTAAATATAGTTCAGTATCTAATTTGTAATAATAATTTTAACCATCGATCTTAGAATAAAACATTCATTATAGTTCCGATTTTATGTTGATAAAATTGAGTCGTGTTGTATGAAATTTAAATTCAATATTCAAAATGATGCTTCTTTTATTTTTGATAATATCTTTTATAGAAGCTCAAAACTTTTATTTCAGTCTTACTCAAGGATATATAAAATTGATAGAGACTTTCGATAAATCAATTTAGAGATAAATTTCTAATGAGCTTACCCGTTGGTCAGACATCCGTCTCTAATGCTTCTGCACCAGAAGCCGCGTGCAACTGGTTGACGCGCACATTACAGGTGCGTCGGCGCAATTCTCCACGGCGCGAGTCTGCTGTTCCGGCGCTTGCGACTGCGGCAATGGCTGCCACTGCTGCTGCGCCTGCACCCGCGCCCATGCCTGCACCTGACCCAGCTGCGCCCGCGCCGAAGAGGCGCTCCCGTCGTGCCTGTTGCTTTTGCAGCTCATGCTGTTTCAGCTAGGTCGAGTGGATTTATATTGAAAGTTTGGTATGACAATACAAATATCAAAAATAACAGTTTAAAATATGCTTTTAAAAGTTTTAAAAAAGTTCTAACGCTGCTTTTGCTAGTTAGTATAACATTTTCTTTCCTTAAAAATAATCGCAAAATAACAAATAAGTGTAATCGCAACCATCGTATAAGCGTACAGAATTAATTGATTTATTTAATATAACGTACTTGGTTAAGTCGCATCAAGTCTTGATGTTCGAGCGCGGCGATGTCGTCCACGTTCCCCGCGGCTTCCATGGCAGCCTGTTGTTCGAGCAACAGACGTTCTTCTTCGCGCAGGCGGCGCATATTGCTCTCCAAGTGCGGATCGGTTAACAGAGCAGAATCTTCAAGTTCCATCATATCCGAAGACGAGTCGTCACTGACCGAGGATTTTTTAATAGGTCCTGAAACTGATTTTTACATATTGTTATCGATTTCTTTAAAATCATTACTAACAAGCTTACATTACTCGACTTTTTAGCGTTAATACTTTTGAATAATGTTTTAGTTCCTATTCAAGCCTGAAAACAACAAAAGGTGCAAGGAAGATTTTACAAATATGATTAAGCTTCTACTTTATTGTCTACTTAATAATGACCTGTTATTGTTTCTCTAGTTAATAGCTACTTTTGTTTTGTATTTTCAAAATAACGTTAATGTAAAATCTATTATTGGTTATTTAAAAATGCACATATTAGTAGCAACAATCAATGTAATTAAATGATATCAGATTTATGTTATATATTAATAAACCCACTATTAATCATAGTACAGTTAAAAACGAAATTACACTATGTAAGCACATTTTAATATTGCACAAAACCATTGAGAAGCAAACAAAACTAGAAGACGCAAGCAACACTAGACTACATAAATTATAAATGAAGGGTGGGTAGTACAACAGTTTTCATTATCAGCTTCCCCGATACTTTCACTGCAATACATAGATACTCGTACAATACATACGTGACGTAGACGGATGCTTACACTACGAGGATCAATGAACGTCCTTAGTCTGAGAATGTACATCTATGGCAGTCAAAATAACAGCCTTTAAACTTAAAATTTTTAAATTAATTTACAAAGATTTAAATTGAAGAAGCTAATTTAAATTGAAACTAGATTACCATTAAATCAAAATAGACACAGGCCATAATACAATGCAACAAAGTGATATAATAAAATGTTAAAATAATATAAATTATAAATTAAAAAAGATTATCAATTCACAAATACTTTTCCATCGTATTCATTATTAGTGCATACTTATTTGATTATTTATGAGCAAAACGTATCTGCCTTGTTCTCCTTATTTCTAGCTTGGGTCCTTCAAAATAGGTCATCGGTATATCGCAAATCTTAAGGATTTAACCCAAATTTTAGTGGAATATAAAAGCCGGACTGCGAGGGTTGTGTACGAATTTTCTTAGACGCCGGAGTTGTGTTTATCCAGAGTAATTCAATTTTTACGGTGCCTATCATACCAAAGAAAAACGAAAGCGCACAAGACCATTTTCAGGATCTTCGTTTTTCCCTTATGTACCTATTTTTTTTTATCTCTTGATAACGTTTACTTATAATGATTTATATCTACAAAAGACCACAGATATGATTGTTTAATATCAAGTTCAACCTCAAAGCGCTGACAAAAATGATATACTGACAGTCAATAGTTTTTTTTTATTTTTTCGCTCAAGAGACATACTTATATTTAATATGAATTTCAACTTGATTATTTCACTGACCTTGATTTAGGCCAACAATTATGTTCCTAGGTCAACGGAAATCACCTTGGAAATTTTAATTCCAGTGCGAATTTAAAAATACATGATCACAGTCACACTCAGCTCGAGTATTTAAAACTAATTTCAACTTTATACCTTCACTGTTTTTATGAAACAGACAGATGTACGGATAACGAAGTGATCCTATAATGGTTCCATTTTTTCTTTTAAGGTATGGAACCTTAATGAATGAGTCATTATTTTTATTGGTCGTTTCATTGTTACTGGAATCTTAGTTGATGATTTAGGATTTAGTGAAACGTTTTATTAATTTCCTGTAGTTACTTGACAGTATCAGTCGAAAAAATAATCATCAACTATATTGTATGAATCCTTATTAACAATTTAATCAATATGAAGGATTTTAATCTTCTCTTAACTAGGTAAGCACAAAAGCAATTTCAATCGGCTCCAATTACAACTACTAGTTAATTAAAATAATATTTTTCTCACTTTTATGTGTTTACTCGATTTTATGGGCTCGCGCTACTCCTGTACTTAAATATTAATTCATAAATACTTCTTCAATTTTAACTATAATACGATAAATATCATCAGCAACTAATATTTTTTTAAATAAATTTTCTTTAACAACTAGAAAGTATTTATTTCATTTTACAAAGATTTTAATAAACCCGGTTTATAAAATGAAACGTTTATCTTAGTGTTCATAAAAATAAAATTGTTGGTAAAAGGTATTCTTTAAGAAGTTTATGATTGTGATTAAAAGAAAAACTCGTGTAGTGCCCCGCGGGAGGTGCCGTCGTCCACGGTCCACGGGCGGCGACAATCGACCATTTGAAGGCATTAAGAGTATATAAGCCGCACTAAAGCTTTATTGTACTATCGTCTTTTTAATATCAGATAAGCGGTATCGATATAAATAATGAAGAAGCTTCAATATAAATTATATTTATATTATATTTGTCTTTTACTAACATTTCCTTTATTAATAAACGTGAACTATAAATGCATTTGAATTGTGTACCTAAGCAAAATATCTAGAGTTAGGTGTAGGTGAAAGAGCGAAACAAAAAGTTAAGCATTATAGAATGCGATTAATATTCTATTATTTTCTAATAAAATAACATCGCAAACATAACTATAAAGAAAATAAACAACAATTGTCAATATGGCATCTTCACATAACTTAAACTAATATTTACATAAACACTGCACTTATTGCCTTAGGATAATATCACAAAGATCGTCAATTTCGATAAAACTAATTCTCACTAAACAAACAAACGCACAACACTATGGTATAGTCAATGATCACTGCAGAGCTCGTCTCTCTCATCGTCCTTTCCACCTGAAAGTATTGAAAATAAAAATAAAAGAAATAAAATTATACAAAGAAGCAAATCGTGCGATTTCGTATTCAGTGTCGGCTTTTGCATGCAAAAATAAAATTAAAGATAAGATAATGAAATTATAAAATAATTAACGTTTGGCCTTTTCCTAACTAAATTCAAAATAATGGAGTGGAAGTGCAAACATGCGAGACAGGCGGAAACTTACTCAAGTAGGGTTCACCCATAGTCCCGGGCAAGTAGGGGCAGCTGGTGACGTGATTAAAGTTTTGCGACTGCATCTCCTCCTGATCGGTCTCGCGGTGGTAGAAGTAGTTGAAGTTGGACACGATGACAGGCACCGGCAGAGCGATGGTAAGCACACCAGCGATCGCACAGAGCGACCCCACGATTTTACCCCAAACTCCAACAGGCCTAACGGACAAAATATGTTAGACATCTCTCATTTTACTTACACGTTAATTTCATCATGATGCACATGCTTTGATTAGATATTTGGTGTCGCGAACTTAAAAAACTGGATGCACTAAAAACTAATAAAATAAATAAACATCGATGTGTCGCTGAGGTACCAAGATGTAAATTAATTAAGTTAAATCTTTCGCCTCAGTAAACTTACATAATTGAGGTACAATTTCATTCATCTCCATTCATTCTCGCCAGCATTAAACAAAGGACCTAACGTTTTTAGCGCACAGCACTAGTTTAACGCTCAGCATCATGTCCAAAATAACCAAAACTCCAGTCTTAAACGTATTAACAGATAATTAATTCGCTTGCTAATGTGAGTTAAAAACACTATTAATACATTTAATGCGCCAGGTCTTGAACCTATTTTGGACATCATGGAATGAATAAATATTAATTATGAAATACTTATTGACTTCAAATAAAATCAGAATAAAACTACCTATACATTAACCAAAAATGAAAATGATATACATTGCAGACATGCGTATGCCTATATCGAAAATGGTGTGATCACATCCACAGGCGATATCAAAAAAGCAATGAATAATTTGAACAACAATTTTACATAGGAGCAGAACGTGTAAAGTTTACCAGACTTTTAAAACAACCTGAGTTTTAAAGAAAATGATGTGTGATATCGAAACTTTAGCATTGGGTGAAATTGCAAAATAATTGAAATACGGAATGAAATCGATTGGCTTTGGTGAACACAGTAAGCGTCTTAATGATAACAACATAAGTGATAACAACACAACTTCTTTTTATCACCATTTTCGATAAGCTTTGATTTGATAATTAATAACATTTAACAATTATAACATAGGACATGTAGACATAGACATTTTAGCGTAAGCATTACAAAAGGAGCACATTTAACAGTAGGAGGTGGACATCGAAACATCGAGGAGATCACTTCAACTTGATATTGTTTCCGTTCTAATTTGTGTATCACAGTTGAAGTGACTAATTATGCGTTTTCATTTGATTACGGTTTGGGAAGGGCGGTTGTCACACCGACGACATGTCTACGTTTACGTACACGCTTTGTCTGACATCGCTGTAAATATACTTTAGTGGAAGGAAGATTTTACAGCTATGCTTCCATGTAAAATTGTGAGAGTTCAGGGAAAATAGAAACCTACACGAATGTAAATAAATAAATGACTACTATCAAATGTTTGGCACGTGCATTTGTTTGTATAGAAGTGAAAAGTAAAGTGTGATCGGTTATCTAGGCGAGTCGTCGACGAAATCAAACTGAAAGCGTATGTAGTTACATGATATGGCGAAAGTAAATCACAACCGTGTTAAGATGTCAATGTATACTTGTAGGAAAAAAATGAGAAATGACGAAAGGCATAGATGATATTTAGGGTGAAGTCGGTGTATCATACGTCATGTCGCCATATCCTACGGTCGTCATAGTCACCACCGCCCACCAAAACGCATCAGGTATGGACTTGAAGAAGCTGTTCTCACTTCCAGCTTCAGCGAAGTACACCGCAGATGAAAACAGCACCACACCTTTAAGCACATACGAATGCAGATACAGTGGGAAAGACAGTGCGAGCGAGGGAACGACTGCAGGCAGGTGCCGGGTGGGTTCGCGAGTCGCGACCACCACGGTTACCTCATATCTCCGTAGCCGACAGTGGTCATTGTTATGACAGCCCACCAAAATGCATCGGGGATAGAGGAAAAGTTGGAGTCGGGTTGATCTTTTTCGGCAAAGTATATTGCGCTTGAAAAAACCACCACTCCTGCGAACACAAAATATTCGGTGCAAGAGCGTGCGCAGTCGGACCACACCTTGCCCGAAGCCTACCAGCACCAGCCTTTTTGTCCGCCGTGGTTTGTATCGCGAGCTCGTTGAATTAGCCTGTTCCACTCGCTAATGCGTAAACCACTCAGCTTAACTTAATATTTTTCAAATCTTATCTACTTTTATACTTATTATTTGTTTTTGAATGACCCAAACTATTATACTTAATATTTGATTTGTAAAGACGTATTTTCTATGCCCTGGAGTTTTGATTATGATAAAATATGTAAAACATCTCTTGAAGTTGATTAAAATATCATAAGTTAATTTTACAAAGAATAACGAATTTTATTTTATTTATAAAACAAAAACGGAGTTTATAAAAAGATGATGACTTACCGATGAAAAGGAAAAATATCAATAATCCGAGTTCTCTCATAGATGCTTTAAGAGTTCGTCCCAGGATCTGTAGGCCTTTGGAGTGACGGGATAGTTTGAATATACGGAAAACTCGCACTAGACGTATCACACGGAGTATAGCGAGACTCATAGCTTGATTCGTTGATTTGTCTTGGGGAGAAACGGGAGCTTTCGGAAGATTCAAAGTATCCTCTTCTTCTGCCACAACTGTGGCCAGAGTGATGAAGTAAGGTATTATAGCTATTATGTCTATAATATTCATTACGTCCCGGAAAAAGTTGAATTTATTCGGACAAGCAAGGAACCGCACTATCAATTCGAAGGTGAACCAGATGATACACAGCGTTTCAATAAGGAAGAACGGATCTGTTATATCAGGCACTTCATCTTCTTCGATCTTCGTTCCGTTGGTGGTAGTGTTGAAGACTTTATAGTGCTTGAACTCTGGTAGAGTTTCTAGGCAGAAGATGACGATAGACAGCAAGATGACGAATACAGATATGATAGCTACAACGCGGGCGGCCTGGGAGCTTTCAGGGTATTCGAACAGGAGCCAGATTTTACGTTGACGTTCGTTTGAGGGTAGGGGCTTCTCTTCCTCTTTAATAAAACCTTCATCCTCGCTGAAAATTGGTTAATACATGTTAAGAGCCGGTAATTACCAGAATACTACTACCATTTAATTTAGGACATCAATACATTAAGATTTTGTTTATTTTTTTTTGTAAACCAAAATTAATTTTCAACGTTTAAAATTTATTTTATTAACCGAAATTTGTTAGTGGCCTGTTCTCCCAGCTCGTAGAACTTGATTTCCTCCGAAAAGACGTCCAGCGGGACATTGACGGGGCGGCGCAGGCGGCCGCCGCTCTGATAATAATAGAGGATAGCGTCGAAGGACGGCCTATTTCTATCGAAGAAGTACTCATTCCTGAAACAAAAAATAAGTCATGAATTATAACTTCAACACCACATCCACATCACCACATGGATTAAAGTTTCAATTTGTAAATAACCTAATATATAAATGGATTTGGTAAATGCAATTCATGAACGGTTTAGTGATTTTATTAGCTTTACCTTAGAGGGTCGAAGTATCTGATCCTTCTCGACGGATCCCCTAATAGGGTTTCAGGAAATTGATTGAGAGTTCGTAGCTGCGTCTCGAACTTCAAGCCACTCACCTGTCGATGAAAAATAATGATTAGTCAATTAAAATAATAAAACTCTATAAATAACATAATATTTTTTTTACATTGTTTTAATTGAACTTTATTAAACAAAATAACATTACATTCTGCAAAATACTCTGCTCATTCTATAAAACATGCTACGTCGTAGCATAGGTGTAGCTCTATGTTATTCGTTTTATTTTAAGCTTAGCTATATAAATTTCTAACAATAAACCACCAACCATGTTAATCGATTAATTGCTTCCTTTAAAATGTAGATACATGTTATAGTCATCCATCAAGACTCTTAGCGTTGTTAAACAAACCTCAGGTTTGACGAGAATTAATAAAAGATAAAACCGGCCTTTGACAAACGAAGTTATGTCTTTTTGGTCACACGACATGACCGGGATGTTTTTTGGTCTATTATATCTAATTGTAGGAGTTATAATGTCACTGAAAACCTCATCTCAACAGGTTTAGCCTCTATAAGTACACTAGCTAAGAGCTCAAGTCAATGGCCACGGCATCGATTAGGCAAATAAGTGTTCAAAATCTAAATTCAAATCATGTTTTCTATAAATCACTGCACAGTTGAATACCGCCACTGATCTCGTTCAAGACAACCAATATAAAGTATAACAAGAGATACTTTGACCCAGTTACTACGCGAATCATGTCTTTCTTACGATCTTATTCCACATTGATTAACTGTTCTTCTCTTTTACTTTACATAGTATTCTTTTGATAATAAAATTTAAATTGCCTTTGAACCATGACATGACTGGATTTGTTTGCAGATAAAACCTTATGATTATAGTTAAGGTCAAGGTTTTTAACATATTTATCACTGTAATAATGTGCTAGCAACTCTTGATAAAATCTGGTTGTTTATTGGTTTATTTTAAAAACTAGATAGAGAATAAGACAGAAAATGAAAATAGAAAGAACGAAGAAGAGAAAAATGAAAGCGAGAAAAGAGAGAGAATAAGAGGGTAAAATAAATAAAAAAAGAAAGACAGCAATATTTTAGATTTCTATTAATGAAAGATTTTTTGAAATAATACAGTACAAGTTAAATGGCGATGATCAAATTAATTACAGAACATGGTAACATTTTTATTATAGAAACTAAAGTTGTAATTAGTCATTTTTAAAACTATGTCAAACGGTAACACTCACGTATTATTGTGGTAACTTGGATCGAAACTGTAGTACCAAGTTACCACTATAATACGTGAGTGTCACCGTTTGACATGGTAACATTATTTAAACTATGGACTACTATATAATAAAGTAGATTTCAAGTGATTTTTTTTAAATCGAATCAGTACAAAATAAAGTTAAATAATGACTGAAATGTGTACATTAATTAATGTCATTTCCATACGATAGTAATGCACACTTATTAGTGTCGTTATGTAATGGGACGAGAAAGTATCCTTTTCCAAATCAAAATCGAATTCATAATGTTACTTTTTATTCAAGGCAGTAGAAAACCCAATTTTTACATATTCTGTTAAACAAATCATTTAGCTTGAGAGTTATGGTTACTTAGATTCCAAGCATTCTTCTCATTGAAATCCTTTACTGAACAATATGCTTTGTTTATCAACGATTTTTTGATCCGAGTTTTAAATTGTTGAAGTGGCAAGTATAAAGGCTGTGGCATCAAAGGTGCGAATACAAGAAAATTATTCACTTTGTAGAGACGAAAGTACGGCATAAGAAGTTTATTTCTGTTTCTAGTATTAACATTATTAGCTCTGTTTCAACGTAAATGCAACAGTCTAAGGAGTAGTTTGATAGACTAAATATTTGACTTGTTTGTTAAATTTGATTGAAGATCATATTGTCGTGGTTAACTTAGTTGAATGTTGGGTAGTGTCGGTTCTTAAATCTGCGTTTATGCGTACTTTAAAATACAAATTAAAATTACATATTTTAAAGTTTATACCTGGTTATTCTTATATCAGTAACGTAGTAAAAAAATTGCTATTTAAATACTGTAATTAACGAAGCAGCAAAGTTATTCAAAAAGGTGTCTTTTTTATAAAAACACTTTCATTTAATTAAGGATAGACTTCACTTACAGTTTCAGAATAACAGCGAGTTATTTACTTAGCGGAAGAATTCTAATTATTTGAAATAAAATTTCAGGAATGTCGATAATTTGGCTTTCGTATTATAAAAATATTCGTAGTCTTCGTTAAGAGTAAAAAAAAAATACTTGTTATTAGAACCTACGTTACTATGAAAGGTATTAACATTACAAATGTCATGGTGGTAGCTTTTTAGTTAATGCTATACGTGTATAAGTCAATCAACAAGCTTTTTTTATATATTTCAATACATTATCCAAAATATATATATATATATAAATAATTTTCTAATTCTATTTATTGAATATCCTTAGCCTTTGACCAGTAGAGCGGGGCAAGGTCAACAAGTAATGCACTTTGTATAACATAAAGGCGTGCCGGTCATGTCGTGTGACCAAGTGAGGGTCAAATGGATTAAATTATCGTGTCATCTACTAGGTTACTTTGTTAAATTACAAACATGTCTATCTACATTTACTAGCTAATAATAGTTTGATGAATAAATCTATATTAACAAATTATTATTAATCTACACCCTCACTTGTGTAATAATTGTGTTTTATTTACTATGACAACTGTTACTATGACGAGAGGTATTACAAAATTTATTTAAAAAAAAATATACAAACTTTTATCCACCTTTTCACAACCTTTGATTTCTAATAATCCTACCTAATAGTGTTAAAGAAACCCACTAAGTTAGCCTTAGTATCCTAGCTAAGCTTTGTTAAATTAGTCAGTCAGATGTTTATATAGATTCTTTTGTATATATAGATTTACACATCATTAAAATCCCTTAACATCAAATTAGTCCCGTAAATCCCGTAACGTCTAAGTTATAGCGGTGTTTAAGAGGCTTGTATTTCCAAACTTTTTGATATGTTTACATAAATTTGTCTTACTGATAATCTGTAAACCTGCAAGTTTTATTTTATTACAAAGATATTCTAGAATTAAGAGATTATTCACAGTGAACATTGCATCTGCAGACTTTTTTATACATCTTCCTAATCCCTTATAATGAGAAGGGGGCTAGCTTCACACTGCGACAGAGAACATTATGGAGAACTCTTCCAGAGGTTTCCTAAGGGCGATGTTTTCCATTTCCGTTAAAGCAAGTAATATTTAATGCTTAAAACATGGAAAAGTCAAATTAAAATTTTTCTTCGTCTGTATATTTTTACACGATCACGCAAAAACTGCTGCAAGGAATTAGATAGGATTTTTACAAATGTATTCCTGCATGTGTGACTTAAATATAGGCTCTGTTTCATTTAGAATGGATTCCAGGAAAGAAGTTATTCATCATTAAAACACTTAGTAAGACTATACTCGTGCAAAAGGTCAGTTCCGATATCAATCAATGTAACATAAAGTACATTCTTATAATACACAAATGTGTCACACGATTCCAGCTAACCCCGTGTAAAGAGGCCAAGGTCGAGAAGCAATGCACTTTGCCTAACGAGGTGCGGACTGCGGGTGTGCCATTCATGTCACATGACCGAGCGGGGGTCGAGATCACGAACGTGACAGAAAGTAATGTTTATGTCCCATGCTCTATGCCCTTACATACACATGTCGTTTCATGTTGAACATGCATATTCCTCTAATATTACTAAGTAAGGTGTCACACATTTTTCTAACTCACTAAAAGGTATTCAAATTGTACCTTACCTTCCTTTATTACAAAAACACATTACAACCTAATAACTTCTTGCAATTGTTAAAAGTTTTAGTGACAAGTATGAATTTATGTTTCGATAGAAATAAGTTTTAGTATAAAATAAAATCCTCTACATTAATATAAAGCTAATATATTATAATATAACGAAGAAAGTACCTAACATTCTTTTGAATGTATATGTGCAAAACACACAATATCCAAGAAATATATGCATTTTCAAATTTAAAATAAATAACTTAAAATAAAATTTCTACAAATATTATATATGTAAAAGTTTGCATGTTTGAATACTTGAATCACTCGAAAATGACGGAACGGGTATGTCATATTCCGAAAAAAGAACATAAGTTCTGTAAGATACAATTAAATTCAACGTATTTCAATAAAATATTGAATAAAGATATTTTATAAGCTTGAAAAACATTCTATGACGGAATATTTCGGCCAAGTGCGAGTTATACATTCGCGCACTGAGAGTTCCGTACAATCAATAAAGCGTCTAACACTATCAAGTTGAGATTTTCGGGTGCGGATCAAAATATGATCAAAAGTAGTATTGTGGGGCGTTTACTTTCTGCGTATTACAATCGTAATATTTATAATCACTTACAAAAATAATATAAGAACGCAAAACATTATTTACAAAAAAAAAAATAACTGACCTAAAACTCTGAAAATTGCAATAAAAAGTAAAGATTAATTAAAATTATTTTGATGTCGGTGAATTTCTATATATGTCTACTATAGAACCTTCTTTTTTTGGAGTCGATTAAAATATTTTACAACTTATCATTTAACAACATGTCATGTCGATGTCGTCAACAATCGTTGCCAGGATATTCGCTAAAATGGCTTTAGATTCATTTTATACGATATGACAATTTTATTGTCATATCGTATGAAATGAACGTCTATGTTCCCGATTTTACTAACATTCGAATATGTTATACAAATACATATCTTCGGTACAGATTTAATCCCTGATAAACGTTAAGCTAGAAGGCTTTGAAAATTTGAGGAACTGGAAGAGGTACTTAACTTTAAACCTCATTGACCGGTCTAAAAATTAACTATGCTATGAGACCTTACCTCATGCTAAATTTAACGATTCTAGGTCATAGGGAAGTCCCTATACTTTTGTGAGTGACCACATTAACGGTCATATCTTTTCAATGCGTGGACTTAGAAGTTTGATTGTTTTGCCAACCGCAAGGGACAGCAGGCTTGAGTATTTGTTATTAATTTCAACTTGATACCTCGACGCGAGCCTGATAGAGGGACAGACAGAGGGACAACGAAGTGATCCTATAAGGGTTTCTTTTTTCCTTTTAAGGCACCTAACCCTAAAAAAGAGTTAAAGAGTGGTGTAAAAGACTTTATGGAATAAAATAAATTTCCTGTGAAAAAGGTTAATAGATAGTTTTCTTAAAATTTTATAGATATTTTGAAGGAAAATGATAGGATAATTTTTGAGTGAATGCTTTTGTTAGTGGGAGTCTGGGAAAATAAATGAGAATCTCACACTTTTATTCACTCTGGACCCAATTTTTAAGGCGGTCCCGTAGACATTATATTAAATATAAAATTTAAGATATTACAAAATTAACTCCTCGGAAGAAAATAAAATAAAAGCGCATTATAATGTAACTATACCAGAGCCATTTTAAATAAACGAAGGTAAGACAAAGAAAATCGCTTAGTATTCATAAGTTCCGTTTGTATAGAATTGTCTATTCCCTGGCTAGTAAGATTGCGCCAGTCAAGTTCCTTTTAAGTCAGCCCCTTTGAGAAACGAAACCAGCGGCGTTTCTTCTTTTAGTGCATAAATTATTCTTTCAAGAAGTTGCTAGCTGCGGTCACCTGAGAGATAAGCTGAAGGCTCTTTTGCTTAAGACTTTAACATCCCTCGAGACAAAGCTACTGAATAATTCGTAACATATTTCAATTTTGTCGATTAAAAGTTTCAAAAATGTTTTAGACCTTCGCTTAACGAAGGAATAAACTTAATTTACTGTCTGATTTTACAAAGCTTAGATTTTAAATTAGACCTGCAATACAACTGTGAAAACCGTATTAAATTTCGTGTAGTAATTTCTGCGTGATGCTTATATAACATAAGTATATACAGACAGACAATGATTGTTTTGGCTTTTATCGGTATCATAAAGACTCCTTACGTTAATTATTCTTAAATAACTACTCAGAATTTAAACTCAAAGAGTACGGAGAGTATGCATTTTAAGTAATACTGTCTAGTCTCTAGTTCTGTCTGTGAGCTAGTCTAAAATAGTCTACTCTAAATTTTCTTCCAATAGTGTAATGCTGAATATTCACGCAAGTTTTCGGCAATAATTTCGACATAGCATATTGCGGCTACACTGCGGATACTGCACGCTTGATAAATCGATCTCTCCGTGATCTCACTTACAAGTCCGGTACGAACGTTTTATTTGTTCTCCTTTGTAAATTTCGTTTATATGATAAAATTAGCTGACTCGGGCCTACCTAAGAGAGAATGGGTCATATGGTTGTTTTACCTATGTCTTCGAGCGCATACAACGGATGCTCTTAGAAGGTATAATTGTTTTTGCACAATTGTTCTATAATGCTCCCCTACTATTAGTCGTAACGTGATTTCATATAGTTCATATAATATCCTTCCTCGATAAATCTAACATATATAGAATCAAACCAAATAATTTTTCAATTCGAACCAGTAGTTTCTGAGATTAACGCGTTCAATCAAACAAAGAAACCCATCAGCTTTATAGTATAGATATTTATATGTTAAAATTGCCACTTTACAATTAAAATCCTAATAGTTTTTGTACATATTTAAGTTAGTAACGCTGCTGATAACTCTGTTTTGGCACGTATCTGTTTCTCTCTCTCTGCCTATTGATGAAAACCACATTATTATCCGCTGCACCGTTTAAAGTTGCCTCTACACAATCGGCGATTACAGACTATTACGCGCGAGCACGATTGTGTAGAGGGCATACTTGCCTGTACTCGCCGACCATCGTCTGTGATCCCCTGCGATCCGTGAGTTGTGGGTTTTTCGGACACATCAAAGGGAATCGTCGGTTGGTTCGTTGACGTGTCCACACATGTGGCGATTATTCATCGTCGGACAGTGAAGGTATCAACGTATTATTTTATTTTCATCGAATTATATTGATTCATTAGTTTGTTAGTTTATAATTATCTAATAAGTGCTGAGTAATTATTATTGACATAATGGTGGTCTACCGCAATTAAATAAATGCTTGCAGCATCAACATATTTCACGTCCATTTCGACGCTTGCCGATCGGCAAACTATTACAGACGATTATGTCGATGCTAGCACGATGATCGTGCCGATTGACGATCACACGATCGACGATCATCATCGCAGATTGTGTAGAGGTACCATAAGAAATATAGTAGGTCTAAGCGTACAGACAGGTGCGATTTCGAGGAAAAAACTTAAACTAAAAAACGTCGAGGATTAACCGTAACAAGAGAAAAATTCTACTACTATTAAAAAAAGTTATATAATTCAAATTTATTCTTACTTCAATAAAATAGTAGTAGTCAAAGGGAAGAAAGTTTGCAAATATAAATAAAATAGCACTGTGGAGTGTTGCAATTAGACATGATTTATACGGAGCGTAAACAACGTCGATTACTGGATAGAATGGCAGGTTGATTTGTTGTGGAACTAAACGAGCATTTTAATCATGATTAGGATTTTACTGAAATACAATATGTCTCTACACATTCTAAAAAGCAGTGATGGGCCAGTGGTTGAGACTTCAAGTCGTACTCGGGAGGTCCGAGTTCGATCCCGGGCACACACATCTGACTCTGAGTTATGTGTGTTTTAAGCAATTAATATCACTTGCTTTAAAGGTGAAGGAAAACATCGTGAGGAAACCTGCACTCCTGAGAGTTCCCTAAAAGTCCTCAAAGGTGTGTGAAGTCTGCCAACCCGCACTGGGCCAGCGTGGTGGACTATGGCCTAATTCTGAGGAGGAGACCCGGCTCAGCAGTGGGCCATTGACGGGTCCTGATGATTACACATTCTTATAGATATAACTAAAAAGATTTATATCTATTCTTGTGTTATCGTTATTGCAGCTGCAACATTGTTTTATCGAATTGTCGGATATAAAGAGGACACAGACGTCGCGTCGTCTAATTGAAGTGTGTTGATATCCTAACAAAATTTTAAGATTCAGTAGGATTATTTGACTATAGAAATAAAATAAACATAACAAGTGTTAAACATTGCAAATTTAAAGAATACTTTATTTATGAAAGAACCTTAATTTATCATTGAATTGTATAACGTGAATAATTCAAGAAAGTTTAAGTCACGGGATATTTGACTTAAATATAAGGATGAGTGTTCAAGGTTGTAATTTTATGTATTTCAGGAATATTACAAACAAGTCCTCTAGTCGTGAAAGCAGTAAAGTATCCACTTCAACTGCTACTAAAAAGCATGTTATTACCCCATTTAGACAAATTAACTGTATATTATAATTATGGTGAAACAGCTCATGTAGTGGCAAATTGCTTTAAAGAAATACTTAGATGCAAATAATGTCGACGGTATGGACATTAAGAAGGAAATTGTGGTACAATTCATAATATGTTTAAAGATCAAAATATTTGTTCAATAGAAATAAAAGCACAAAGTTGCATCCTCAAAATTACCACCGGCGGTAATGGGAATGAAAAATATTTTAAACGAGTCCTGACCAGTGATCAGCAAAATTTCCGCGTATATAGGTAGTCAATGGACTTTAAATAAACCAGAAGTTTAAATGTACCAATTATAAAAAGCAACTCGCCAAAATTAAAAGGTTTCGAAAATAAAATCGTGTTTCAATCCGGTAAAGTTTATTAAAGAATATATAAGAAATATTAGAATAAAATGAGACGCGCTAGATGTTTATTTAAAAAAAAAGGAACTCTTCTAGCAATTAATTCCCGGAAATTCAGCAGAATGTATTTAACAAATAAACACAATTAACTCTGAAATCACGACTACTATGTTAACACCTGACCAAATTGACAGCGAAGCAGATTATTTTATTTTTTATTTATTGGTGATGAAAGGTAGATTTTGTGATGTACAACTTGTAATAAATATATACTTCTTTAACAGTTAAAAACATTGAATTGGAATGAAAATGAAAAGGATATAATTCCTGTTACCTACAGACCGTATAAACTGTTCTTTTCAGAATGTGATAAAGTAAACACAATCATTAACAATATGCTCGCGACTGGCATCATAAGAGAATCTAAGTCAGAATACGCAAGTCCTATCATTACCGTCGCTAAAAAGAATATCATACCTCTTTGTGTGCACTACAAAGCCTTAAGTCGGAAGAAATAAAAAGATAAATATCATATGCCGTTAATCAGGTACCCGAGTCGGAAAAATCAAGACATCTAACTGCATTTGTGACTCCGGATTGACACTATGAATACTATCTCATGCCTTTCGAATTAGTACATGCTCCAGCGCCATTCCAGCGATTGATATTAAATTAATGAAGCTTAAGAGGAAAAATATCCCTGAAGTAGTAGCATACATAGATGATACAATTATTGCCTTAAAAACAGTATAAGAACGTATTCCGTAACGACAAATTAAAATCTTTGCTTCAATTAATCCGTAAACCGGTACTGACTCTAAATCTAAATGCATTTTTTTCAAAAAGTGAATCGGATATCTCGGATTTTATTTTTTTTCAAAAAATAGAGGCTATGAAATTTTTTGAAACCTCGCAAAATGTGCATGAAGTTAGACAATTTACATTTTTATTATTTCTTTAAGCGGTTTGTAGTTAATTTTGCTTCGATAGCTAGGTCCTTGACTAGTCTTATTAAGAGTAAAATTGGGTGAACTACAATCAAAGACAATCGACTTGCTGAACAAAACCTTTAGTTTCCCGATCCATATAGGCAATTTGCAATCCAAGTCGTCTCATTTGAATGAATTGCAAACGGATGCAAGTTTTCTAGGGTTAGGTAGAAATATATATGAATTCGACAATTTTTAAACCTTTAATATTTATTAAATATCAAGATAATTTTTTAAAAATCTTTTTAGTGTTTTTACTGAGTTAGTATGAAAACGGATAAACACACTTGAAAGAAATTTTTTTTGCGCATCATTCTCAGAATTGTATGTTTTTTTGATAGTATAAACTTTGGATGGTATTTTCGAAAGAAAATGTCAATAAAATTCCTATGATTTTCAATTTAATCACTTTATTTTTTATTAATAAATTGCATCCTTGTGTATCTGGTGCAGTTCTATAGTTGTTTGAATTAAAATATTCATTAAAAGTATTTTGATCATTATAGTGTGTAGATAGCATCACTTTCAAATCATTTTGTTTTAGGAATAATGCAAACATTCTCAAAGATTGGACAAGCTGATATACTGTTTACAGAGAGGAAGCGCAAATAAACGGTAGTACGTAACGTCAAGATTAATCAAACGCACAAGTTCTCGGCCTGAGCTTGTTGACGATCGTCTTACTCATTATATTGATTGGAAGGTGGAGCATTTTAAGTCTCAAGTTTATAATTTATAAGTGAAATTGGATATCACTATACTAGAAACTAGGAACGAAGTGATCAAAGTGATTTTTCACAGCAAATAAGCAACTAAAGAGACACACTTTTTACAAAAAAAATGGAGAATGCTATCTCAAAGATTTTTTCAGTCTAATTCGCATTTGAAAATATTCAAATAAGTAACTAAATTCGTACTAAATAATTAAAGCTTATTTTTCGACGTTTCCTTCTTAGAAACTTATTACCTTTGCTTAAAAACGCGTTAACGAGTAAGTTTTAACGAAGTACACTCAAGACGTCTATGTGAATTGCTTCTGACTCAATTATCGAAAAGTGGTCTGAGAGCACTAAAGCCTACAGTAATTTAAGAGCGCATTTATAGCAAAATTTTTTAATTTAAACTTAAAATATATTAAATTATTTTAACCTTTTTCTGTCGGGCCCAATATGTGATGATTTTATTGTTCTATTAGTAAGAATAAGTACTTAATACATATATTTTAATTTAAAAACATAATATCTTATACAAGAAACTACAACAACAACAAACAAAATAAAATTGAGGTCAAATATGCAGAAGGAAAATCCTTAAGAATGTATTTAAACTATACTTACTTCTGCATTGTAAGTATTTTACAAGATACATCCTTTTAACGTTTATTTCACTAACAATTTTGCAAATATTTCCTCTAGCATGTAATATACGATAAAGTCATAATAAAAGGAATTCAATAAAGCCGAGCTTTAACGTTCACAACACTGATAAATACGATAGAAATGCAATGAATTTAAAGATTTATTGTCAGACGACTTCTCGACTCTAGGAGACATGGATTACGTATAATATTACAAAGAACATATAACACTGCATTCTAACAGAGATATTTATTAAAGACTAGCTATGCCCCGCGGTTTTACTCGCTATATTTTGGATAATTTACACTATATCATTAAAAATTATAGCCTATGTGTTATTCTGATGTGTCTATATTATTGTAAAGTTTCATCAAAATCCATTCAGGAGTTTTTACGTGAAAGAGTAACAAACATACATCCATACATTCTTACAAACTTTCGCGTTTATAATATTAGTAGGATTTTTTTAGTTTGCCTATTTATCAAATAAGTTCACATAGTAAATGAATATGACGATGATTTTGTAGTATTTATGTCAAAAGTATGTAGTTAATTACATATGTAGGTTAATTAACTATAACTCGAAATAAGTTATTACAATTGTAACAGTCATGTGACTGTCACAATTATGTGTTTATTTTGAACACACAAATAAGTGTTATTAACCTTTGAATATCTATTTGCATTTCCAACTTCGCATTTCTATTTTTAAGTTATTTCTAAACTTTTCATTGAGAAGTTCTGTGTTGATAAGATTCTACTACTACTATTTTAGACAAATCGTATGTAAGTATAAAATATTCAAATTGACATTGTTAATGCTCGGAAGTAAACAATATGAATAATTCTGTAAACACCCGTATTTATAGAATATGGCGTATAAGAGTTGGAGAGTAGGAGACTCGGGTGACGGGTGTTTCTCGCATTACTTTGTCGGAGGGTTACGCTAAGCATTAAGCAAATGTTTACTAGCGTCACGAATGCACGTTCTCGACGCATAAATTACAATTTACGAGGCGAACCCAGCGGTGCTTCGCGGGCCGCGGTATTTCTTTCGCCGCGGCCGTTGCGTTGCGGTTGGCAATGGACCGGGCCAAAAATACATTTTATTGTGTGTTTCACCAAGGGCGCGTGTGCCTACTGCAACCGATAGTCCGGCTACGGTTTTATGAAGAGATTTTATAATTAATACCCCGACGGCAGCGTTGTAAACTAAACCGCGAATTGTTCCTGCCTTTATATTTTGTTATCCGCCTCGCCGTGACGTACGATCCCACCACGATTCCGATGTACTTTTTCTATTTCACATCCACTGGAGTTATATTTAGATTCCTGTCGTCGTATACGATAATATATTGAAGCCACTTTTGTGAACGCTAGAGGCGAGTGTTTACAGAATATAAATAATAATAAACAAAAAACTTTAAATACTTCAGATAATAGTTTAACTAGTATAGGGCTAGCGGCGCGTAATTATTTGTCACGCAAAATTGTGCACTTCCAACGGCCTAGTTTGAAGTGTTTACATATCTATTAAAATAAATTTGTAATATCATAACGGTTCCACTTAGTCATTCGACAAAATATATTAATAAAATGTTCCAATTTTGTATTAATGTTACTGATGTAAAACTATGTGTGATACTCTCATGCAAATATTCCGTCATATATTACTTTGACATACCCTTAAACTAATAACAAACCGTAAAATGGAAAATTACGCTATAACGCGATTATGAAAGACTAATTATATTGCGCACTTAAAAGCTCATCCGCATAATTGTAATGAAAATAAAAATGAACAATGTTCTATAACATCTGACATATGTGTAATCATCGATGTTCGGCACTGATTTTAGAGTGGGCCTAATGTTTTGGCAGTGGCAGACAACGCGATACCGTCACTGAATTCCCACATCACAGAAACACAAGTTCAACTATTTATAAAGCGGTATTTTAAGCCGGCTATATTAGGCTCTTTTAAATATTTCGCTCCCTGAGGATGACATGGATCTTACCACGACCTGGTTTTTACGACACATTAATTAAATGTTTACAATTTCTTTTGCGATGTTGACTTACTTTTTATATAAAATGTTTGGCAGAAATGTTATAATTCCGTCAAATTTTAAACGTGTTTACAAATGATCAAAAAAGTAGTTCCTAATCATAACTTTTTGATTGTTTATCGAGATGTATGAGATAGAAAGGTCAACCGATTCAGGTTTAGTAATTGGTATGTAATTGTAAACTAATTATATAGAGGATTTAAAAAAAACTTTCAACAGTCTTTAGAATTTATTTTACTCCGCTACTCGGAAAGTGACTTAAAATAATATACTCATCTGGTCCAGATGTGTGTGATCGAAAGGATGTGAACCAGTTGAATATTTTAGGTATGGGATGTTAGTATGATAATTTTATAAAAACTTATATTTAATAACACAATTAAATATCTAATTAAAATTATAAACATTAGAGACATTATTTTTCTGTTAGACAACAACAATTAATAAACGATGTAAAGTGGATAAAGACAAGGTCGATTAATTGGCACACCCTAGAAAAGGCTATTATTATTACTATGGGGTTGTTATGATGATGATCTAAGTTTTGTTGTCACTTCTGTCCGCCCCTTGTCTTTGTCGACCATCACTCATTTTTATTAAAATAAATGACTTAGGGACTGATGCAGATATTTCATACAAATGTATAGTTAGCTTTTCTTTATGCCAATATTTATTGGATACCGTTGATAGACAATAAACAAAATTAAATAAGTGTATTATACAAACTTTTGTTTAATTCGAGAATCAAATGTTTCAACTGAATTTCAAATCATACTGACAATGTAGTCAAAACTCTGACGTCAATTCCTATAGGGAAAAATAACCTACATGGTACTTCTCCTTGACATAGAATCAGGCAACTATGTAAGGAACGAGGTGCGATTCACTTAGCTGAAGCTTTTCGTGCTTACTTAGTAAATTTTCCGTGATTCGTAATTTCGTGATCTTAGAATTGTGTTCAGATGTATTTATTATTTTGTCAGTATGAGTAAATGTTAAAATTATATTTATCTTATTCTTATATTATTGTCCGCGCATATATACATAATAAATTATGAGATTATATGAGAAATTTTAGTTATAAAACTTGTACAATTTCCTGGAAATGTGTTTGACGTTTGAAAATACCATCTGTTGTGCTCAAAATTGCAGAATTTAGAAAAAAAATCTAGACATGAACGTTAAAATCTTTACAACCTATCTCCATTATGAGATAAGCTTTAGTACCAGGTTATTACATTATTTTACATATACGTATATAAAATTACTCAGAAGACATAAGGAAGTGGTTGAAAAATAGTTTAGAAATTTTTGGCTGAGAACACTGTAAATTAATAAAAAGCTTGTAACACAAGATACACGTTAAACTGTTTAGTCAGAAAACATGTTTTGTTATTATTCCGTAGAAATTATGATTTTGCCAGGATGACAAGTAGACTATGTGTTAATCCAGATTATAAAGTATTTGTGTGCCAAATTTCATTGGTATTCGTTCAGACGTTTTTGCATGATTAATAAACAAACATACAAACTTCACCTTTATAATATTAGTAAGATTCTAGTTAAGAAAAACCTTTAATATGTAAATGTAATCTATTTCATCCTATAAAGGAAAAGAAAGACGACAAGGTCATATTGAGTTTATTATTTCATGCAAAGTATAGTCTGTAGCATCAAAGGCTATCTCGTGGCGTGCATTATGCATTATCCTTGATGTTAAATGTCAGCCTTTGGTATGTTAATATTGTTGTTCAGGAGAGGGTAGTTTGTAACAAAGCGGCCAATTTGTTTAGAACACAATTCCTTGGAATCTACACTAGTAGAGTTATCTATCTCCAGCTAAGCCTGAGGTAAGCGATAAGATTTTACAATGAATTAAAACTTGCTAGTCTTAAGGATGAATATTCTTAAGGATGATCTTGATGTTTTAGTTAATTGGCAAGTAAATTATGGAACGATTTACTGATTTCAGAAGAGTATTAAAAATACTTAAATTTACTATCATTAGACAAAACAAAAAAGTAAAATTAATTATAAAATAAAAGCAAATACAAAGATGAACAAAACAGAAAAGCCCTATCAAATATAATGAAAAATGTAGAACAGCATTTGAAGCAAGCCGGAAAAGGAAAGCAAGCAAAAATAAAAGAAAAACAAAATATTAATTAAACTAAGCAAAGCAACACAAGAAAGAATTAAATTAAAACTAGAAAAAGAAACCGTCATTTAAATTTTATTATCTTTGACTAAATTTAGGTGTTGAAATATTTAAAAAAAATTAAAAGGAATGGTGACTGTAAGCAGCGACACAAACAACACCCCAGCGAGCCAAAATGATGGCAAGTGGTTTACGGGTCAATTAAATTTGGGAATCTCTAATATAAGTAATATGAAATTAATCGGTATTTACTTGCACTCACTATTAAAATGCTCCTAAAGGTAATAAAAACATTTGGTTAGTTATTCAGTTCATGGTCTTGTGTGAAAAAAATACTTTGCTATAAGTTATTTAGTAAGTGTGATCTTTTTATAGACCCATTAATATGTTTTATTGTTACGTTGGTATTTTATTATACTTATAGTTGTTAAGTTCAACGTTTGTCTATTTTTGTATACTGGTTAAATAAATATTTGTACAGATCTGAATAATATTATTCAAACGATGCACATAACAAAACTGTTGATGTTTTTACAAATAATTATTTTTTATATTTGTTATAATATCTTGATAAGTATGTTGATTGTCGAGAAATACAATGTAGTTTTATAAAAAAATAACCGTACTAATTAATATTCATACATTGTTCATAATAATATTTGTAACTGTACAATATCCAAGGAGGTTTTCTCAGTTTTTCTGTTTTAACAAGTCACTGTAAGTGATGCCTTTCTTTAATTTAAACCTTATTGACCAGTCTAAAAATTAAAAATTTAATGTTTTAATGGAATTTATATTTTACGAAATAATCTTTTTACTGGGTAGGTACTGGTACTAGTACTGGGTAATTTTGTTTCATGTCGAAATCAAAATTGCAAAATTACATGAGATAAAAGCGGCTGTATCATTCTATTAAATTGATTTAGCAGTTTGATGTTTTTTACAAATCCGAGAGACTAGAGACATAAATATTTGATATAAATTTCAACTTTATATCTTCACGTTATTCTGAGAAAAAGGATCTTGCGTGACAGTAATACAAAGTTAATTTTCTAGTGATGTAGAAAGAAATTTACAGTTTTTAATTTTATCCTTTACTTTTGCTACGAGACCTTACTTAATGCCAAATTTGATGATGATTCTAAGTCATCGGGAAGTACCCTAAAATTTTGTGAGTGACCACAATAACGGTCATATCTTTTCAAGCGTGGATTTGAAGTTTGATTTTTTGACAGCCGCAAAGGACCGCAGGCTTGAGTATTTGTTAATAATTTTAATCTGGTACCTCCACATGATCCTGAGAAAAATTTGACTTGACAGAAAACAGACAGACGCACAACGAAGTGATGCTATAAGGGTTTTTTCCTGCTCTATATAAGCTAACACCAGTGGGAGTGACAACATACTACACCGTTAAACTGAATAACTAAGAAGCACACCCGTATAACGGAGAATCGTAAACTGAATTGCACAAAGCGATTGCACAGTTCGTCAAATTAGTGAAGTCGTAACACATGCCCGTCCGTCCTATTGCGCTAACTTTTCAACGCTACTCTACTCTTCTAAAATTTAGATTACAAAAATGTGTGTTTAAGTTTCATGACTACTTTACTGCGTGGAATTTAGTATTCTATAACAAGAGCATTACCAACGATTTCCAAGTAGGGGGGCCAGTTGCCAAAAACGGAAGATGGGATAAGTATGAATAGTAGAATTTAAATTTAGAGCAGACTAAAGATTTTTACAGAGATTTTTTTTTGTCATTTCAGGGTTAGTCTCATAGTAAAACTTCGTAAATGTTTCTAGTGGGAGGAGGGCAGCATCCCCTACCGGCGCTCCCTTACTGACTTTTCTATTAAAGCTCCCAGGAAGCCTTGACTTTTTCCAACAAAATATACACCCCAACATTTCTTTATAAATCACTCACTGTTGGTGATAAGCGCATTAACATCCATTTGGTTTACCGCGAACACAGAAAGTCGCGGCGGTACTTTATTTTATAATATTAATAAAGACATTTTAAAAATGAGCGTAATATTATCGATTAGCTTTACAAAGAGTACCGTAAAAGAATTCAGTGGAATAATTTAAAAAATATAAATAGAGTCTGATAGAGCGCAATGGTGCGTAATAATTCCCGTGGAAAACGTACACGTTGCGAATCGTACACATAGGCCTGCACACAGTATTATTTATACTTTTATATATGTATATAAAGGTTATTATTTATTTTACTAACATACAATTTGCCAGTCACAATTAAATTAGAGTAGTGAATAATTTCCTCAAACCGAGGTAAAATAAACTGTACTTTAACATAATATTTTGATTATTCTCAATTTATTGCTACTTAAAAGCAATGAGATGCTTCTGAAGTTATAATTATCATTTTTTCTTAATTATCCTCCACGAATAATGAACAGTTCTACGATAAATAGTAGCCTATGTTAGGTACTTTGTGACCCATAAAATATAATCCCATAGAAAAATAACGTTGATCTAATTAACGTAACAAACCAACAAAACAACTTTGAATTTGAATTTTCATTCACAATTGCTACTGATTTTTTTGCATATCAATTAAAATAAGTTAAAAGTTCTGTCAAGTATCTCTATTTGGTAAAAATCTTTCGAAAAGTCATTAGAAAGAGGTAACGTGGGTTTGAAGGTTTGAACTTGGAAGCTTATATAATATTAAAATTTACTTAAAATTTAAAGCGAACCAGTACAAAATAAATTTCCAGTACAAAAAGCCGGAGAAAGTTGTCGAAGATCCTCAAAGTGCTACAAGTTTAATGAAAATTCGTTTCTTCTTCCAACTCCGTAGAGTCTGGACAATAGCCGACAGTGACGATAGAAGTTTTTAATTACTTTCAGTGATGATATCCAATACCAGGTGAAATAAAATAATAATGAAGCAAGAGCAACAAAGACAATCTCAAAGGAATTAAATTGTAGCTATAAAATATTAAAGGTCATGAACAACGTAAAAGCAGAAGTAAATGTTCGATTCAAAGACTGGAAATTAAAACAGAATATTCTAGTGCCTTAGGGTATAAAATGAGAAATGTTTATCCATTCTAAAAATATGTGTTTGAATTTAAAACAAATTAAAGATCTAAGAATAATATAAAGGAATTTTCTAAGATATCCGGTTAAAAATGCTAGGACAGTAATAATATAAAACCTGATTTTTTGATATTATAATCCACGGGAGACTATTATAATTCACGTCTACCAATGTCAATACATAGTTCTAACCTTTTGCCAAATTTAGATGCTAAGAACTTTGAAGGCTTCAAGACGTTGTAAACGTTAAATAAATAAACTTGTATGATTTTGTGATTTTTAAGCCTCATATTACAGATTCTCGTTGAGCAATAATACCAAAAGTAGCTTGGTGAGTGCCTAAATCTTCCCTATATTCATTCATATAGGATATATGGAAGCTTGGACTATTAAAGCGAAGAAAAGATAAGTGGGTTCAAAATTTGATGTTGGTGGAGCATGCTATACTTTAACAATTGGGGATGAGGAACCGACTTTTCAATCAGGATCAGAAAACCAGGAACACTATCTTAAGAAAAGAAGAAATAATCACAGACAGATGACAGAGACCAGAGACAGACAGATTCTCGTACTATTATAGTTATAGTACAGATGTAGTAGTGGTTGTAAAAGTGAGGCGTAACGGGCGTATCCAATATTAACGCTCGCTATCCGCCCAACTCAAAACCCACGTGCGTCTCACGTTGACAATAAATTAATAATAAAAAAACATTAAAAGGATACCATGTACAACAATTTCTTAGGAAAGAATTAAAGCGAGAAAATTACGCCTCAAGTATATAAGAGTATTATTATATTTTTGTCATTGTTAACGCATTTACTTAAAATAATATGACAAATCTATATCTATACTAATATATACAGCTACGCTCTAATCTCAGAAACCACTGGACCGGTTTGAAAAGTTCTTTCACTGTTAGATTGCACATTTATCGAGGAAGGCTATAGGCTATATATAATGACGCTGCGACCCATAGCAGCGGAGCTACACGCGGACGAAGAAGTAAGGGTCGGCTAGTAGAATATAATTTGTTTATTTATATGTCTCTCTAACTTTAACAATTTAATAGATCATAAAATTGACACGTGGAGGTTCTAGTTGAGGATAGGTACATTATTTCGATAGCATATAATAAACACGACCATAACAGGAGCTTGTGACTTAGATGTAGGTTTATGGAGTTCCCTCATCATTATTATCTTTATAACCCGAGGGTGGCCCACTACTGAGCCTCCTCATCCTCGGGTTAGGTCACACTCCATAACGCTGACTCAGTAAGGGAGAGCAGGTTTACTTATGATGATTTAAAACCCACATAACTCGGAAAATTCAAAGGTTTAATATAAATCCATAGGAAGTATCTGCTAATCAAAGGCTATCTAAACTTTTGCTAATATATGTTATGCCTGTTAATTGGCCTTTTGAATGCCACATTAACATGTGTTCGTCACAATGTAGAAGTATGAAACCTACCTAGTTTTAAAACTTGTGCTAACGGTGATTAATTGAGATGGTGTTTAAATAAGGTAATCAAATAGCAATGCTTTTATTCCCCAATGTTTCCCAATACAATTGCGCGATAGAATCAATACAATCAGAGTATGATTAATATCGCTACGATATTGATTCTCATGTGATTGCTTTAGTTGTGCTTTGGGAATGTTAAAATCTACAAGAGTTACTCACATTAATTTCAAAATGTCGCCATGAACAAAGGTATAGTCATAAACCTCGTGGGCAATAAACAGTTCACGATTGATGACTTTAACTGCACACACGCACTAGGTGGTGAGTTAATAATTTAAATCCAGAAAAGCACTATGGAGTTACAATTTCAAAACATAGACGTGGTAAGTATAATTACGAGTTATGTTTACAAATTGGCTTTGTTTACTGTTTTTAGAATTCTGGAAATAGATGTTAGAGCCAATATAAATGTGGTCATATGAAAGTCTCGTTATTTCGATCCCTTCGATAAAATATTGGTATCTGTGTCTCGGATAATCATGTTTATGTGTTTCATACTAACAATACTCGACTGGTAAGTGAGTCGTTAACTTTCATTTCTTACACTTTAAAATTTAAAAACTATTTTTTTTTTGATTTGACGACGAGATGACTATAATTGTCTTTAGGGTTTTGTTAATTTAAACAAGAGTATTATTGTCGTAATTTTCGTCTTACTTGTTATAGTATGTTCAAAAACCAAGATTTTAAAGCAAAGAGTAAGGAGATTGCGCTGAATTATTCAAAAAAGTAGTTATAATTATGATAGTTATGAGTTATTGCTAATACATTTACATACATAAATGTTTAGTGAATAAAACTAAAATATAAGATATTCCATGCAAAGGATTTTAATATGAAAGCAGGGACTGGGTGAAGCCGCGATTAACCTACTTTACAATAATGATGACATAAGCTGACGCTGTAATGGTTTTAATGTCACTTCATCTTTAATTCTTCATATAATTACTTAGATATTTAAAAATAATTATTGACCCGTCCTGGTAGTACTGGTAGTAGAGCCTACATATTTTGAACCTTAACTTTCCATTCCTCATATACAGACGCGATTTGGGATTTTGTTTTATAATATGTAGAGATCTTATGTCACAAATAACATTAATTATGTAGCAAATTAGAGGTAGGGAATATTTTCCTCAACCTCAAAAAATTTTTTTATTCAAATAGACTTTTTACAAAGTACTTTTGACACGTCAAAATTGGTCAGTCAGTCAGTTTGTCTGAAGCTACCGCCAGTTCGGAAAGCAGTTTCCTGATGAGAAGAACAACAGTTGCTCTTTTCATAACGCCATTGTTTACATCAGTCTGTTTTACAAAGGTATAATCATTCAGCTGAGCATCAACGTCATTTTGAATCCAAGCTTTGTCATCATTCAAGTAATCTTGTACAGAGTAGGCTTTATTTATTAAACACTTACTAGAGTTTTAAATTGCTGAAGTGGCAAATCTAATATAGGCTGTGGAATCTTATTATAGATGCGAACACCAAGCTCCATGAAACAATTACTCACTTTGTGGAGACGATACTATGGCGTTACAAGTTTATTTTTATTTCTAGTATTCGTACTGTGAGTGTCACTATGTCTAACAAGTACCTCGACTAATAAGCACTATTAGTAGTGATTTTAGTGGACAAATAATAACTTAGAAAGTTTTATGATGCAACCATTATAAAGACGAAATACACTATGGGATTGTCCGTAGACAAAGGGTTTACGTCCGATATCTACTCTTCATCAAACTCTAGAGATCAACATAGACCTCTTTGGAAATCACAGTCGTATATAAACGAGTGTTAGCAACAACGTTGACAATTGTATATGTATAGATATTCGCAGGTAGTCCTTTTTATTTTATTCCAAGACTGTATATATAACCTCTGTTATCAAACGAATCTCGCCTGGTGACCTTTATGGCTAGTATATTTTTGCTCTGTTTCCATCTAAATCACATATATTGTTGTCTTTTACGTAATACTGTGCAGTATAGCTCTTGGACGGACACGTACGTAGTACAGGAGTGTTGTGAATTAAGGGAAGTAATCATCATTTATTACTCTAAACGAAATAATCTAGTAAATGGTTTCATTATGCAATAAAGGATTATACCCTTGAACATAACTTAGTAGTTAGAAACCAAGATCCCCACAAGTATGGAATACTTTACTGAAACAATTAATCGGTTGGCTAAACTATAGACTGTGGGCGATGTCTAAACTATTGAGGGAATGCAGTCTGAGATGAAGCAACTTAGCTCTTCAGTATCAACTACACGTAGGTATTCCTAAGTTAATATCTTTAAGCTGTATTATATGCAAATTTATATGAAATAAACTATTAGTAATTAGTGTGTCAAATGAAGCGATTCTATTGGTTCACACACATACATCGCAACACGTACTCGCTCATCTTTTTTGAAAACGCAACGTTAGGGAACATCATTTTTGACCTTCTCTTGATAACTAAAATCGCATGCAAATTAGTCCTCATCCTATCATCACAATGATCAAAACACATTAATGGCTGAGAGTCTGGAGGGGTTTAGGTAATAACATACATAATGATAAATATTTCCTTTATAAAATAGTAAAACATAAAAGAAAATTTAAAACTAAAGAATGTAAAAACGTACGAGCTTTTAAAATCAAATAAAGGGAAGTGCTTAATTATAAAGTGTATACAGAGAAATAAAAATGTCTCCTTTCTTTATATTTTTATTCTGCTGGTACTGCAAATGTTACAAGCTCGTAGTTTTGTCCAGTTCTATTGTATCGCGCAAAATGTTGGTCCATTAAGAAATACCGTACTATAAAAATGCACGACTGAAATGAAAATGTTGAGATAGGATGGAAATATTAATATTGTAAGTGCAAGTATAAAAATATTTCAGATATTGCAAATAATACATTAAATGTAATATTATAGCTAAAAATCTATGCTCCCTGGTTCGATATGAGTCATTCGTGATTTTGTATTGTCCGAGTCACAAGTAAAATATTTTTAATAGTTTGAATTTGGTTCTATAATAAAAATATCGATCTGATAATGAACAAAAGTGATATAGTCAACAATGATATAAAACTAGTGAGAAGGCGTAAGTGAATTCCATCATCATATAATAGTGATGAGCCGATATTATCTTAACTTTGTACATCATGATTCGTGATATAATGTGCAGAAGTGTCCTATCTTAATCTAGCTAGTTATCTTTTAGAACCCCAAGGTAAAATTAATTCATCTAAATTATGAAGGTAATGTTACGGGAGCCAGTGATAGATTTTCATGATTTATGCATTTCACGTAACATATAAGGGGTTAATATTATGATTACTCGTGACCTTCAGCTGCGTGCCTACCAAACATGTAGAAAATAATTTTTTTTTCAGTCATTTCCTTCCATTTGAAATTTTGTCGAATTATAGTTTACCTAGTATCTTGAAGGAAAAATAAAGTCAGCTGATCATAACGTGGTGGATTATACGTCAACTGGCTGCTTGACCATGTGACATTTTGATTTTTTATAGCAAAATCACAGTTACTGTTTAAGTAGCTTTTTACAAACAGAAGTTTAGTTTAGTAAAAAAGTCAAATCTCATTGGAAAAAAATACTCTTTTTTTTTTAATTTTTAATGTATTTTTTTTCTTTACGCTTGTATCTTTAAAGTGCAATATATACTTACATATCATATGTGGGTTCAAAGTGTTATGCAATTTATACAATAATTGTGATATACCGACGTAAATCGTATGTGGATGGAACGTACGCTTGTACCATACCATTCGACTTAAACATTTCTTTTTTTCTTTTTCGTGTTTAATGTTTATATATTGTAAATTAATTACATAAATCAGAATATTTGCGAAAACTTATTTGTTTACTTACTAAATCATTAATGTATTGTTTAATGAATAATAGCTCTTTACCTATGAAATGGCCGTTCTGCCATACTGGCTATTTCAAGTCCAGTTTTTTCTTTTTTCGCTAAGAATTCTAACTTCGAATTGTTTTTGTTTTTGAAATTTAGAATTCTTTTTTGAAAATTAGAAAATTCATTTGTTAAATAGTTAGCGTTCTGTTTTCATCGCATTTGTACATTTTTCGTCAGCATGGGTACGTTAAAAATTCAAGTGATTATGGAGTATGAGTACCGTCGTGGCAGCGAAGCGGCAGAAGTGGCACGCAACATCAACGACGTATACGGGCGAACATTACTAACGATCGCCCCACCCGTTATTAGTTTGCCCGATTCCGTTCTGGAAATTTCGACCTAAGAAATGAACCCCGTGGTCGACCGAAAAATTTAGTCGACAATAACGAATTAAAGGCGATCGTGGAAGCATTAGCTTTTGATGTTAGCATCAAAACAATATTAGTCCATTTGCGTCGAATTGTCAAGGTAAAAGATGAGTGCCCAACGAATTGAATGTACGCCAGCGTGAAGCACGCGTCGAGTCGGGCCTTGCACTGCTCAGCAGGCACACAAACGAAGGCATGTTGAATCGAATTGTTTCTTGCAACGAAAAATTGATTCTGTTCGACAATCGCAAGCGCTCAGTAAGTTGGCTAAATCCTGATTCAGCACCGACACAATGCCCCTAACGAAAAATGACGCCTAAAAAAGTGATAGTCACTGTTTGATGGTCTAGAGCCGGTGTCATTCATCACAGATTCTTACCAAACGGGATGAGAATAACTGCAGATGTGCACTGTGAAGAACTGAACACAATGATGGAGAAGCTCGCACATCCCCAACCAGCTTTGGTCAATTGTTCGGCTCCGCTGCTCCTGCGTGTCAATGCGTGACCTCACAGCAGACGGTCTGCATAGCAGGCGGTCTTCAAATTTCAGGAGCTGGGGTTCGAAGTTTTCCGTCATCCACCCTACTCACCAGACCGTGCCACTACACACTTCTACTTTTTCCAGATTTTTTGTACTATTCTACTTTATCCAGATTTGGATAACTTCTTGGCGGGAAAAAAAAATCAATAATCGAGAGGCAGCAGACTTTTTAAAAAAAGGCATTAATAAGCTACTACTACGTTGGGAAAAATGCATTGATTGCTTTGATTAATAAAAATAGAAAATACATATACACGCACGCCACGCACCATAATATCTGCCGTCACCGAGAGATAAAGAAGACAACACGTTCGCAGAGAAAGTATTCAAAACAAATTCATATTATTGACTTCGAAGGCCCCTCATCACAAGTACATAACAATAATGTACCTGCAGCCGGTAAGCTCCACAAATTCTTAATTCTTAACAAGAAGTGACCAGTATATCAAGTCCATACATTCACAAACAGTGTTAAGAATTCTCAGGAAGATTCCTTGAGAAAATCGGCTATTTATTAGCCAATATATTAATACAACGTTTTAATGTATAAATATAATACTAATTGTATCTATTGAAGTTGTCGGATGAATCATTTAAAATATTTTTTTATTGCGAAATATTTAAAATAATAGCAAACTTTTTGATTGAATTTTTTGAACAAAAAAAAGGTTTATATAATCAAATCATAGATTTATGTATTGTGAGCTTATTATAAATCAAACTAAAACTTGTTTGTTTAAATTGTATTTTTTTTGCAAAATTGTTCTGAACGTATACTGTCGCCAGATCGTCAGTATGTTCAAGTACTACTAATGACCTAATTGTAGGTACTTAATATTATGACGCAGTATGTCAAACAATTTTACCGTATTCAGTGTAACTGGATAGCATGAGTGTATTTTGAATGTTGAAATATTAAATTAATTATTGTTGTCAACCAATCAATACTATTAAAAATCTTTTACGTAATCAAAACTTTTACAACATGCGTACTTCCTAGTCCCAAAATAATCATTTAGATTCTATAAGATTATTAATTTTTTATCAACAAGTTATCAACAACTATTGATTAGCTTATTATTATAATTAATTGTTACTCTGTTTCACACTAACATTGCTTTAATAATTATTCTAAATACGCATTTTTCGATAAAATTAATTGGGAATTGTGCAAGTACAAACAAAATCTCTTATCTATTATGAGAGCTTACAAACTTATGTAATTTGAATTTATTTCAGCCTAATTTTCTTATCAAATTAAACATAGCTTGTTATGCTGTATTACTGTATTACAAATAGAAAAAAAACTTTTTTTATTAAACCATTCATAATCCGTATCTTTACTGTATATTTATTACTTGTCAAAAACATAAAAAATATATATACTACTAGCTGACCTAAATTTGGGGTGGGCCACCTTTATCACTTAGAAGGATGAAAAATAGATAGTAGCCGATTAAAAATCATTAGATAAGGTACAAAACCAGACAATGAGAGTCATTGGAAGTTTTATTAGGACTATACCAATACATGTCATGGAGAGTGATTTGTGTATTCAACCTTTACGATTTCGGAGAAAATATCTTGCAGGCAAATTGTTTTCTTAAATCTAGGTCGTTTAAACAGTAGATGTTATAACAAATATTGGATCAATAAGATACTAACTCTGCTCATTATAGTTTAAAGGGAATTAAACAATTACGTCATTAAGTCAAACAAACAAAAAATTACACATTTATTCACTTCATACATGGGTCAGTAGTTTTGATGTATCAAAAAATATTATATCAATGATTGATGGCGGCGTTACTACGTCCAAAAAATTATATAATAGATTAAATATTTTAAACTGTTGTGAAAACTTATTGAGTACTAAATATGAATCATTTTATAAGTTATTTACTGATGGATCCAAGAATGGCCCTGTTTCGGGAACCGCAGTCTTCGACCCTCAAGCAGATATAAAGATTAAATTTAAAATCGAAGAGAACATATCGGTAATGCAATGCTTTTCTAAATTTCATCTTGTGCAATCAGTTTGTTGTATTAACAGACTCAAAAACTGAACTATTACATTTGGCTTGGTTAACCTCGATTATTCGAGGACATCCATCCATAGCCTATGACACTGGAAAAAATCGAAACTTGAAAGTTTCCTTCGCATATTGATATCAGAGGCAATGAGGAAGTAGATAGTTTAGCAAAAGAGGCAATGAGTGATGGAACTCCTTACGAAAGTTCTCCATAATATCCTCCTCCGTACTGAGCCAGCCTGGTGGACTATACCCTAACACTCTTCAAACTCTGAGGAAGAAACCCAACTTAGCACTAGTCTATACATGGGTTATAATGATGATGATTATGTGTTTATGATTAATTTTTTCAATTGCTTATTTTATACCCAAAAGAAACGAAATCGAATTAATATAAATGACGCACTAACTTACATAAAGCTAATAAAATGTTTTAACCAAACATATAAATTACCACAATAAAGTTATAAAAGTATATTTTATTTATATCAATATAGATTTTAGTTATAAACCAAATAAATAACAGACACAGACAGACATCTCTACCATCACTGCCTATTTTCGGATTATTTCAAAAGTGTTGCTTTCAACTTCGTGGTTATTGATGATGTCATTAGATTTTATAACTAAACTACAAATAAACTATGGTCTGCGCACGAGTTTGAGGTACACGAAATCTTGATATAAGCCTAGATTTACACTAGAAACTCGTACATTACAGATATTTATAGGATTTACGTAGCTATGACATAAAAAATACACGTAGTAAAAATATTATCTCGCACTAAATTAACACAATTCCTGTTTAACAGAATTAATTGGTTAATATTGCATGTTTTGTTGTTTGTTTGTGTAACAGCATTAGAGAGATGAAATATTAAAATTTGAACAGTTTAGTATACCGAAGCATGGTTAGAGAAATATCTAATAACGGAAAAATTGTATTGTTTAGGTAGTTTGTGAGCACTGTATATTATAATTATGTATACACGTCTCGTTGTAGATGTCGTTTAAATTATTAATTGATAATATTGAAATAACTACGACGACTAAAATATTAGTAAAGATAGTTAAAGTTTATCATATAATAGCTGACCCGGCGAACTTCGTACCGCCTAACAGTCAATAAATGTCGTGTTACTGATTAGTTGAACTTCATTTATGATTCACATTTGACATGTTTGAAATGGAAATGTTTGACAGTTACGAAACCCTTGAACATGGTTTTACTTATCTTTGATTTTTTCGTCAATTTTACAATATTTTTTAATAGTTATTCTGCTATTCGGAGCGGAGAAAATACAATTAATCAAAAATCGGTCCGGCCGTTCTCGAGTTATAAGTGTTCAAACAAAACCGACTTTGTTTTATATATATACTAGCTGACCCGGCAAACGTTGTTTTGCCATATATATTTGGGGTGGTCCGCCCTTATCACTTAGGGGGATGAAAAATAGATAGTAGCCGATTCTCAGACCTACTGAATGACACGAGAATTTTATATATAAGATGTAACGGTATGATCCCATACACATTTTTATAATTTGGACTAAAATTATAAAAATGTGTATGGGAGTGAGTGTAAACATGTGTATATAAATATTTTCAAAAATGAAAACTTACATTTATGACGACCCGCTCGCAGAAGTCGTGGTCGTGTTGGATCGGCTCGAAGGTCACTACGCCGCCTTGAGGCGGCCGGCCCTGTTCTTCTTCTTGACTGCACAATTTTGGCAGCGACCTTTAAAAAAAAAAATCACAATTAGCACAAAGAAGGGTTTAATGAGAATGTATTGTTTGAAGTTTCACCTGCTGCTCATCCTTAAATCGCGGTTTATTAAGCTAAAACGCAGACTACAAAATATTATTTATGCGTCATATTTAAAACTATATTTAGGGAGGTGGTGTTTGCCAATTAAAAAAAGATTCCACTAAAAATATAATAATCATTATGTGGTAACGTATTGGTAACAAACCCAAACAACCTGCTCTCCATTAAAAACATAACTTCAGAACTGCACATTTTTTAAAGTAATAAACTTCCTATATTTGGTTTTTTTTTCTGTGAATGAGCAATGTTTACTCTCTAATATTTTGATCTACTGCCAGATCGCTAATGAGTAGATACTACTATGAGCAGCTATATAAATCACGGGCCATTAGATTATCAGAGACTGAGCGCATAATTATACCGCAATAGCTCAATAGTTCAGCTATTTATTATGGAAACTGCGTCGATGCGGTAATTGTTCTAATTCAACAATTGTTCCGTATATTCTGCATGCCGGCTGCGTTCCAAGTGCAGCTCAGTGCACACTGCTCGTACAAATCGCACAGGTAAATTGAATAATGATCTACGATATCAAAATACAAATTGTGTATCATAATATATCAAATAACATACACAAATTGACATAAACATATTAATTACCCACTAATACCTAGTTATGTTAACAGTATACGGATAATACGACGGATAAATAACATAAAATAGATTGTCTCTTTTTAAAGTAATTCTTGGTATAACTCTCTTATATTAGACATTTATAGAACAAAAGCTTGTTCATATTAAAGTTAAAACATAACAGTGAAGAGCTTACATAAATGCACTCGTAATACATTTTACCCTCCACTGCGTACGAGTATTAACAAAAAGCTTATAAGTTTCATATAATGTACGCGACCTATTTTCCTAGTTTCGTTGTATTGGAGGATTATCCTTCATAAAATTAAATCTTATGTTTATCTAAGAAACCCATATTCAGTATATATTTTAGCTTCAAAATAGGGCTGTGTCACCGTTTTATATCGTACTCGTCAAATAAAATATATTTTGTCAAATTGCCATTTTTTACTTTAGTATATTTAGAATATTGTACCAAATTGGTACAATATTCTGATAGGAACTAAAGTAATTTGTTACTTTTTAGTTGCTTTTAGTAGTTTCATTCTAAATTGATTTACAAGTGATATTTAATTACTGAAAACATTTACATATTATTTTTGGCGTACTTTCGGCTCGTGTAAGTTCGTATTTTGACGCACGAATGTGTTTACGTGAGTATTTCCTTACAATTGAACACATTTGTAATTGCCAGTGTCAGTTTTCAGTGTCGAAGTCGATATATAAAATATACGAATATATATGTTCCTTCCTACCTTCGCTTCTCTGAGTAGGTACACATATCTATAATCATTAAATTTTATTGAATGAAATACACAAATGCGTACGCGTTATCATACATGAGAAAATAAGCGCTGTATGGTAATATTCTTATTCAAAATGCTATACATTATTGGTTAGATATAGTTTTGTAATAGAATTTACTTATATATATATATATATATATTTATACAATACTAAAGCAAAATGGCACGGGGCCACTAATATTTGGTAAACTAGGTTGTAGCCTATAATTTCAGTAAAAAAATAACAAAAATCGTCAATTACTTCAAATTATTTTGATAATAATCATCGTTCCGAATCTTGTTTTAAAACCAATTCACAGCGCGCTATCGTAACTATTTTATGGTGAACATTGATTTTTAATCGCCGATTAAATCACGTAGTCAACAGAAGTTAATGTGTTATACGAGTCGATTGATCATAAGTATTTCATTTTGAATAAACTAACTTTTGGTAAAAACAGCTAAACCGATTAATTTACATAAACAAATAAGATAAGAAGATATGTGTAAAAAATTATGTGAAATGTGCGTCTGGGGCTTGTAACCTTAGTGCAGCGTTACGGAGCTTTATGTTAACAACACTATGCTACCCAACCTCTGACTACAGTAGATAATAAATTAACTCTCTCGGGATTACTCAAGACCACACCACTTAGACTACTTCAAACTATGTAAATTGTATAAAATCACTTGAACGGCTGCCTCAAATCGATTGCGACAAAGGTTATATATTAGGTCTACCTATGAAATTGCCGTTTTCCATGAAATAAGTTAACGCGCTTTTTTCTCTATATTTCTCTATATTATTGTTTTCATTTTTATTAATCAAAGTAATTATCCATGCAATCAATGTATTTTTGCCAACGTAGTGATAGATTATTGATGCCCTTTTTGAAAAAGTCTGCTGGATTTTGAACTGCCTCTCGGTTATTCAATTTTTTCACTGCCAAAGTGTGGTGAGTAAAGTGACGGAGAACTTCCAACCCCAGCTCTTGTAACCTGGAGACTGTCTGCTGTGCAAGTTGCGCATTGTCGTGCAGAGCCGAACAATTGACCGAAGCTGGTTGGAGATGTGCGAGCTTCTCCATAATTATGTTCAGTTATTCACTGTACACATCTGCAGTAATCCCCCCCATCCCGTTTGGTAAGAAGCTGTGATGAATGACACCGGCGCTAGACAAACAAACAGTGACCATCACTATACAGAACAGAATCTAACCAACTTGCTGACCGCCTGCGATTGTCGAACAAAGTCCGTGCTAACATCGAAAAATGCTAAATCATCAGCTTCCACAATCATCTTTAATTCGTCATTATCTACGGAAGGTTTCGGTCGACCACGGGGTTTGTTTCTTAGGTCGAAATTTCCAAAACGGAAGTGGGCAAACCAATAACGGGTGGTGTGATCGTTAATAGCCTTCGCTCCGTATAGGTAGTTGATGTTGCTTTGCTTCCACTCACACATTCATACTCCAAAATGTATGGAATTTTTAATGTAACCATGATGACAAAAAACGTGAAAATGCGATGAAAACAGAATGAATACAAAACAATATTCCATATTTAATAAATAACAATAATTTGAACTTATAATTCTAAAAAAGAAAAAAATTAACTTGAAATGAATAGCCAGTACGGGAGAGCGGCAATTTTATGGGACCTTATAAATACCTATTATTAACGAGCGAATGGATTCTCAATATAAATCTATAGGAACTACTTACAATTAAATTATCGCTAACTTATATTTTTCAGATAAATATTCCCGTGATGATTGATTTTAGAATTTAATATTTCAAGAGGATGTCCTTATGTTGTTTTGTATGAATTCCATATTTAATAAATAAAAATAATTTGAACTTATAATTCTAAAAAAAGAAAAAAATTAACTTGAAATGAATAGCCAGTACGGGAGAGCGGCAATTTTATAGGACCTAATAAATACCTATTATTAACGAGCGAATGGATTCTCAATATAAATCTTTAGGAACTACTTACAATTAAATTATCGCTAACTTATATTTTTCAGATAAATATTCCCGTGATGCTTGATTTTAGAATTTAATATTTCAAGAGGATGTCCTTATGTTGTTTTGTATGAATTTTCGTGGAAAGTCTAGTCGAGTGCGGCTGAAGTGCCTACAATATGCTGACTCGCACTCAAAGTCTCGAACCGAGCTACTCTTAACACAACGTATCGAGTATTTCCATCTTATGGGATTATGAGAGATAAACTGTTGCACGATGTTATCTAGAGATTGTGCACTAATGACCGTTATAATTTTTTGAAAGTATTCCTAAAATATTTACCTAAACTCTACTTTGATTAACATAATGACAAAAATGTTATTAAAGTTAAAGCTGCCCGCCATTGTTTAATTTCGGAATCACGTGTATATTTTTAAATAGCAATCTATTGTAAATGCACAAAATAAATTAAAACCTCATACTTTTGTTATATTAGAACTAAGTGCACCCTTACAGAGTCGGGGCGGACATCTTGTATGCAAATAATGATAGTATTTGGCGCTACATTCGCTTTCAATGAAATATTCCTCCGAGTTAGTTATTAGATTTTTTGAGTGCATTTGAGTGGATTTAGGCCAAGTCCGAGCCACAATGTTCAGAACAACATACACCAATACGAACGAACATATGTGAAAACGTTTACGATCAACTTTTATCTCGTAGAGATCCAATCTGTTTTATACCTAATATGAATGAAATTCTCGCTTGTTCGACCTACTCATCAACGCTTAGTCAAAACTCGTCATTAGCTTAGTGGTTCAAGCGTTGGATTCACGATAGATAAATCGAGAGGTCAAATCCCAGTCATTGCACTACTGACGTGCCCACTCCTAACACAACAATTTAGCTTAGTTGAAGGGGTTACGGAAAACTAGTTGTATATAATCTACACTGCTAGCACTCTTATTAAAAAAAAAAAACTTCTGCAGCTATAAAACATGAAATTTGTGCCATAAATCGCATTTTCGAAAATCTATAATGATGAAAACGTGGATGGGAATAATTATATGATTGACAAATTTTCTTTAACAATCTACTTTAAAATATTTCCTTTCCAAATTATATAATAACGGTAAGAAAAAGTTCACTTTACCGAACCGAGGAGAGAAATAGTTCTGCTATATAAATTAAATAAAAGTCGCATGATTCGTCTAGTATAAAATAAATTTTCAGTACATTTGGTGCACTGGTAATGATGCGAGGAGTATTTTAGGCCCTCCTTACTACATTAACACGAACATTGTTGATTTTAGAGATTGCTATCGGCTGCACGGATTATACGTCCAAATATAAATCCACACAACAACCCAGAGTTTGTAATTCATTTATTATTATAGTAAAGTTGTGTGTTCGTTAGTATAATATTACGAAGTGTTAAAAGTCAATCTGCATACAAAAATTTGAAAATTAAACATCTTGGCCGAAAGTTGAAAGATTGTGCTATGAACCTTAAAAAAATATTTACATTCTTTTAAATATACAGGCGTTTTATAGAATTGTAGACTATATTGAGCCCTTATAGGATAAAAATAAGAATATGATCAATTTCTTTGGATTAATATTAGAAATAAAAGTTTCTTACAATTACATGTTGACAGGAGTTAAAAATTAAAAAATTATCAAAGCAATCGTAGAAAGTATTTTATAAGTAAACCCAGTCTATTCTATTATAACTCTATGGCACAGTCGTCGAATGTTCATTGTTCAGTGTTTGGATTTAATGTGTTGACAGTGTGTGAATCTTTAGCGAGTTAAATTTTTAATCTTATTGCTCGCTTTGAAGCATAACTTTGGTTTCACAGATTTTAAACAATAAATTGCAATACAAACATTAGCGCTAACAATATGGGCTCATATCTACTGACCTTCCGTCAAATAGGTTTTGAAATGGAGCATGACCCCTCTTAATTTTCAATATTATTTTATTTTTCATTCCAGTGATTAAAAACTTAAGTTAATAAAAATAATGATTGATTTGTTACAAATTCTGAAACGAAGGGAAATATAGTCACGTAGTTTTTAGTATTTATAGGAATGTCAGAAATAAAATTCATTCAATATTAATAGTAGTTCTTTGAAGATATAGGCCAAGAATGTAAAAATGACAGCGGAATTTATGTTTGTTTACTCTCATATCGCAAATGTCAAACATTTTTAATGTTGGTGAGAGAAGTGTACGAGCTTTAGAATTCAAAACTACGTCCAACTGTGTTACTTTTGTTTCAAAAGTATAGATTTGTACTGCGTTTTAGGTTTAAGTTACTTAACATTTTAATACAGCTTAAAAATTGCTTTTAATAAAACTCCGCTGTGGTAGTGATCATTATTATTTCGATCTAAAATAATCCAAATAATATCTTTGTTTAATATTGTAATAAAGATTATTTTATTCTCTAAAACCCAGGCTATCAATGGTAGTAAGAGGATTGTATCGTCAAAAAAACTGGGTTAAGTGCAAAAGTATAGTCTATCCAAAATTCTTCAGCAAGTTGGAACATAGAGCATTCAAACCGAACCTATCGACCTCTTTTCTACATCATTTGTGCTCTACGGAAACCTACATTCCCTATTTGATACTAAAAACTGGCACGTTTTACAACACTCAAAAGATTTTGCATTAAATGTCGAATTGTTCAAAGTACCCAAAATAATTATATGTATAAAAATCCCTTGTGACGGTGTTTATCCGAAACTACTAAAAGTGGTCTTAATATAATTTAGAACACAATGTAATTTGGTCCATCTCGAAATTTTTTACTAGATTGGGTAAGCCGTGCAATAGATGCGCCTTATTAAAATTTCAAACCTTTGTAACATTCTTGGGTTGTCCTCTAATTTCAATATGATTCGTAAATTCCACTTGTGCAAAGCTAGCCTGTCACTAGTTGCTGGACGTGTCACTAGTTACTGTATATTTATTGCTTTTACGTATTTTGGACCTATTACTCACGTTTCATGCAATTGCTACATATCTGGCATGGGAATTATATAAATGAAGATAAATCATACATGTGTAATTGGGGAGGAGCTGCTAGTAACATTAGTGTCAAACCAAATAGATTGCTAGTGGAACATAATATAATGCATCGTTAAACAGCAGACTATTATATCATCATACTATTCACTACACGCACGAGCATGTGGATCATATTATCGTACACAACAGATGTCTCGAAAATTTAGTAAGATAACTAATTAACTAACATTGTTGTTAAAAAATAATTGAAACCGGTTTATTCTTTATAGAATGAAAAGTGTTAAAGTGCAGAATTTAGATATGAATGAGAAAACTCTGTGATATATTAATCACCATAGTTCTAATTCATTTTAACTTCGAAAAATCTAATAGCGAAAGTACATTTTATTCTAATTTCCATTTAATCGTAACACTTATAATAATAAGCCTACGTGTTGTTTTTACTGACATGTTACATTTCTACTGCAGTCAGTCATACAGATCTGATGATGATGACACTGATCTGAGTGTTTCCAGTGGAAGGTTCTGTTAATCATTCCGACCATGCTTTTATTGTCTGGTTGTAATGGACACCGATGAGGAAAAGACCCCTTACCACTGGTTGCCTTTACCAGCCGATTAAAGTAGAGTTGCAAAAACTTTAGGGATTAAGAACGAATGTGTCACGAAGGTGACCTCCGAGAGCAGTTTAGCAAATATTGCCGTTTAGTTGCACCGTATAAGCTTCTTTTTCCAGGAGGCTATTAACGAGTTGGTGAGCAATATCTCAATGCATTAAATCCTCGGCGAGAAGTCATAGTTTCATCCATGGATGTCGTGGTGGTTCGGAGGCTATAAACTTCAAATTAATAAATCATCTAGAGGAAAAAAGGAAAAGAAAACTGTGAGTGTGACTCTTTATAAAAATAAGCACATAATTCATTAACATGTCGGCAACAAGTTAAAGTTTAATTAGTTTCTTTATTTTATAAATGCTTTACGTTAAAGTTTCAAATATGTAAGTAATATTAGATGTACATAAATGTTATATATAAGTCAAAGTAGGTAGATGTCATATAGGTAACACACAATACACCGCAGATGCCTTATTGATCAATATCCGTCACCGACATAGTCGGAACATCAATCTCCTTGCAAGGAAATGTGGCCCCCATATTATTCATGGGCATAGGATGTATTTTATAAACTGAGCCAGCTTATTTAAGTGAGCTTTAGTTGAACATAATTTTAGGAAAAATTGTAAGAAAGCTTGTTGTTTTTAAGATAAATTATTATTTTTAACTCCTTCAGATTGCAGACTAAGTGATTAAATTTACAATCGTAGTATTATCTTATCCTTATGTTATTTGACCAAACTTAGGACGAAAATATTTGTGAGGTTTTTTCCACAATTTATGTTTACTCTATTGTCTCCAATTATTTTTGTTGTTAGGTATTTCTTTGTTGTTTTATATGAAATTTCATCTTTTATTTGAAACCATAACTGAATAATCATCAAAAATCTTTTCTCACTTTCTTAGTTCTACAAATCTATCTTATCAGGATACATAACTTTTTAAACATAGTTAGTTTTATATGTTCAGTTTACGTCAATACTACATAGCTTTTTTTAATATAGTATGTTCCGATTCTGTCTGAAAGCGGGATTAATTTGGATTATGAATTGCTTTAATAATTTGAATATTATAACGTAAATGTTTTTGTTTAAATATATTGGTACCAGACAACTCGGTTTCCGATGGATGCATAATATAAATACATAATAAAAGAGACTACATGTAAGATTTTTAATACATATATTTACAGGCGTTATTAATAAAACATTTTATTCTAGAACTATTAACTATTAACTAATTTATCCGGGATAAACTGTAGCCTATTTTATTAAAGTTTATAAATAATCTGTGTGCCAAATTTCATTGTAATCCATTCAGTCGTTTTTGCGTGATTGAAATACAAACATACAAGATAAATTTTTAGATTTATAATATTAGTAAGTTATTTAAATATTTTTGAAAATGCACACATTGTTGATAAAATTGCTCACGAAAACTTACCAAAGGAAAAAAATGGTTTATAAAATAATTACAATTGCAATAATATATTGTACACCAAAAATATAACCACAACCATAAAACAGCAGATAATAATTGAAGTATCTTAATTAGTGAATGCGGCAGTGAGTTGCTACATGATGAAGTATGCTTCAATAACTTATTTGTATTTACTGTTTTATAGTAACGCAGTTGTGGTGCGCAATTAATTACACATGATTAAGTGGTCTTGATGGCGGTCTGTTCTAGCGGTTTTGGCTAACCGCTGAAATGCGTCAAAGGGAAATAAAACTGTTAATATTTTAATGTAACATTTATTTTCAAAATTCAGAAAGGAAAATTCAGGATAGTTTAGTAATGATAATACTTGCCTTCTTTTTCCTGAAAAATACTCAGTCTCGAATTAATATGAATGCTTAAAATTCCTTCGTAATATTTATCCTTTTACGTAACTTGAACATGAAGAAAGACCGCAAAATATTTGAACTATTTTCGTTAACTGAAATTAACTTATTCATTTGAATAAATGTCACGAACTGCTGTAAAACTTAAAATTTAGTGTCACTGCGAATGTTTGACTTTATGTTCTGAATTCTAGCCATGTACTTTAAAGTTAATAGTTGACTCTACAGTTGTATGTATGTACGGCAAATTACAAATGGTAATACAAAGCATGCATATTAACGGTACATGGATGGCGCATGACATGGCATTAACAGTCAGGAACAAGGCAGTTCGTTATGCACTCGGATGTCAAAGTAGGAGCTAGATAGCATGTAACTCATCCGCTGTGACCTTTACCTGCTTCAAAGTGACCTACAAGAAATGTCCGCAGAGGTATTTTTATAGATACCTTATAAGTATTATTTCACTTTGGTGGTTATATAAATGCCTATATTCACAAGAAAAATGGATTCTTTTTAAATATAATGCAGTTTCCAATACGGCAGTTACATTTTCATTCTTACCACTTTATATCCACCGGAGAGAAAGGTGATATGTTAGTGCTGGGGTATACGTGGCTTAATCAGGTTATTTGAATTATTCACGAGCGGCCTGCCCTCGCTTCGCTACGGGTGTTTGAAGCAATATTATAATTGATATCCTTTAATTGTCACATGTTATTGTATAGCTCTTCATTATTTGAAAATACTGAGATTTGGTGATAAAAAAGAGAAAATATAGACAAAAAAAAAGATGTTAAGAGTGAGAACGGAGAGAGCAAAGATAAAAATGAAAGAAACAAAGGAGAGAGAGATATATATATATTAGAGAGAAAGAAAGTGAAAAAGAAGACAGAATGAACAGAGATAAGATAAAAATGTAAGAGACAGAGAGAGAATGAAAGCATAAAACTGGAAGAGACAGGAATACGATAAGACTTCTCTCAGTGACATAATTTCTAAAAATCAGATCATTAGCAAAAAAATGGCCACATTATTTTAATAAAAGATAAATATTTGCAATACCACATATATATGGCAATACTACATAACCTATGTCACATAGGAATAGTGTAGCATTCCATCAGTGAAAGAATTTTTAAAATCTGATCAGTAGTACTAGAGATACCCTAAACTTTACAAAATGTCCACGTTATGACACCTAAATAGCTTTTGTTTTTTAATTTGAATATTTATGGCATCAACATATAGCCTATGTTACCTTTAATATCCTATACATAGCTTTATATCGGTGAAAGAATTTTCAAAATCGGTTCGACTCCTACTTGCGACAAACAAACATGCAAAAATACAAGAAATCAAATCTTTCCTCTTTATATAATAGTATAGATCATACATATTAGATGGTGAAAGTAGTCAAATAGTTTCCTTTGCTGACAAAACTTTACCTATACGCTAGACAGGTTTTATACCAATAATTCTATCCCAATAAACTTATCCCAAAAGGTCCGTATAAATCGGAAATCTAATCCAATACAAGACAACTTCACCCAGTTTTAAATTCGTCCAAGTTCGGAAAATAGACACAATATGTAATTAAAATCTACTTGTCTGTCTAACATTCTCTATTAATACTGCGCTACAGCCAAATATAGTCTATCTTTGAAATTTAGACACTTGAAGGTTAGGCTATGCAGCTTTAAAGAGAATGCCTAATTTGATGGATAAAGTCAAGGTTAGACTTGCTGGCCGTGGAAAGGTGAAACATTCGAGGCGCAATCAGCATTCTTAATAATACATTTGTATTTAAATTATTATTTTGTTTGTTGTTAAAAGTTTTTAAGGACTATCATTGCCAACTTAACTTTGTTGTTATCCAACATATGCAGGTTTAATGCGGTTATGGCTTTTAAATTCTATGTTCTTCATTATAAACTACAGACTTAATATGTTACATAATTACAAACGGTTATAAAATTTTCAAAAAAAATAGAGTTTGTCAGAATAATACAAGACGTTAAAGATGTCTCATTCTAAGTGTTCTCGTAATAAGTGGCTAGACTTTTACAACCATTGAATTGTAACTAAACTTCAGCTGGGTTTGTATAAAGCATTTGTTTCCGAAGGAATTTTTTTATAAAGTTAGTGACACTGAAACGACAAAGTAAAACTGCGTTATATAACGATAGTTAACATTATTTAAGAAATCGGACGGAACGTACTCTCTATCTAATACGACGGTACGTGTTTTACCCATGAAGGGAGGGGTTAGAATACTACTCTCCTCTGCAGTAGGTAGAGAATCTCGTAAGAGGAGAGTTACCACGTGGTGGTAGGGACATTATTTCCCGATTAGTTTGCGACCACCAGCATGCGAATTCGACCTCTAAGTATTTTTGATGCGTTTCGGTCGAGCAGTTTGTAGGTCAAACTAACCCTCTCTCTCTCCCACCCCATTAGTGCTGCGGTTTCAGTGGACTCTAGATTCTTGCTCAGGATTCACTCATACTGCAGAATTCTTCCTTTCGGCAACGCATCGGCAATACAAGAGAAACTCTCCACCTTCATGGGCGACAGGGGCCACTTTCCATCAGTTGGACTGTATGCTGCTCGTTTGTCCCTTATGTACCTATCATAAAAAACCTACTATCCAAAACAGCAGTAGTTATTTGTTGTATAGAAAGATGTTTCCGAGTTAATGTTTTAATTCTGTTGCTTTTTTAGATTAGTGGTTAAACTTTTATCAAATTTATCAAATAACTGTCCATTAAAGGATTAGCTATAAGCTTTCGGATGCATTCAGGCATTAAAATGCAGCGCTAGGGGGAAAAGGAGGGCACTTTAGAGTGGGGTAACTGGTGTAACTTCTGATTGCGATCACGATAGCTCTAATCCGGGCATGGTAATTGGAGCGCTTATCCTTTGTTATTATTATTGGAATCGAGTGGAAAATACTTCTCTCTTTACTAAGAAAAGTTGCAACTATTTGCGAAGCTGGAAGTACGGAAACACGTAGTCTGTGAAGATTATGTGTGATTAAAACTTTTGAAACAAATAGGTACTATAAGCTATGAAAATTGAACAGTAAGTTTAATTATGAATTTAAAATTATTACTTTGAGTTAATGAAATATTGAGGCGTCAAACAAAGAAAGGTTTTTAAAAATAATTCAGATACGACTTTGTAAGACATAAAATAGTGTAGATATGGAAGTATTTAAAAGACATAATTGTCAAATTATATAACATCTGCAATATGCTTTGTGCAATCTATTTTAATAAGGTGATTTTATACATTAGGTACAGTTCTGACGGAAGGGTAATGAATTCGACATAATTATAGACAAATAAAGAAAATATTTTTTTAATAATCTTTTTAAGATTTTAATAAAACTACATATAAACAAAAACGAGTTCGAGTTGAATTTTCAATGTTTCATAATAAAGTTCAAGAAATGTTACATAATGTAATTTAAATTTATTTTAAGCTCAGGTATACATTAAACTATAACGTGACATGAGTCAAGCATGTTATTCTAACAACTTTTATATTTATATTATTATTAATCGTAAAAATACATATTACTGAGAGTTGCGATGTAAGCGTAATTACCTACAAATGCGCCCATCATAATATGTTACTATTATTTTTGGATGGAAAGAAGAAGTTTCTAAAATAGATAAATCATAACCAGCATTAATTCTCCAGAGATAAACAAGAGTAAAAAGCGGAGAAAAGCAAGGTAAATTAGAACTGCGACGCCAGCGTCCTCAATACTGACGCTATGGCAGAACTGAACGGCTCGCTGAGTTGATACTACTCATACTGCACGCGGGTGAATAATGCTGAAACAACGGATATAGGTCGACTTGAAACTGAATGTGAAGATTGGAGGCGACACTCACCAGAGCCCGGCGTAAGAAGTGGTTAGTGTTGTTAGTTGCCGCCACCGCGCGTCTCACTCACCAACACATGTCGAAATATTCCATAACAAAGTCGATATACATTTGTCACCGGACAAGAAACAAGCGCGTGCAGTGGTCGCACTACGCACTGTGTGTGTCGCTACCGGTGACTTACGAAGCGCGAGTCCCGTGACGCAATCGTCACATCCTGACCGCAACTACGAACGTCTCGGAAATCTGTCGTTCTAGATCCTACTGTATTAGTAAATCTACCGATTGGTTACATACCTTTGGTCTTCGCTTTGCTCCTGGGCGCGGGGGCATTCCTGCCTCGGCCTGAGGACAGGCGTCAGCCCCCATTTCTCAACCAACTCTATGCGAGCAATGGTGGCTGCTCAATGTCTATGTGTCATCGGGTCGGAGCAGGCACGAAGAGGCAGTGGATAAGCAGCTGATAGGCCGGCTGGCCCGCGGCGCCCCCCGGCCGGCTGGTGGCGCTCGCGGCCGCCGCCACCTTACTCGTGCGCCATGCCGCGGCCGCGCGCGTCTCGCGTCGTCCGCAGTTCGCTGCCACTACGCCCGCTCGTCAGCCTCCCGCGCGCTCGTGCTTCCTCGCATAATGGGCTCAAAGATCGCGGTATGGCGGGCGCATCGCCCTAACTGCGGCTGTGGTACGCCCGCTCGCAGCTTAAATCGCGCACGCCGTCTTCCGTCACCTACGCGCTCTGCTTATCCTCGCACCCGTATTCACGGTCGCCTAGTTACTATTAAATATGATATATGCTTATATGAGACTGATATGTATTATTCGCGACCGTCGGGCGGAGTTCTTACGTAACAGACGAGGGGCGCGTGCGGCGGCGCCTCACCGAGTGCGGCGAGACATCGTCGTCGTATAGAGTCGCGTGTGTGCCGAGGCTCAGATGAGCACGTGTATAACCTTTGCGCGACGGCGTTGGACTGGCGGTCTGGCGCTGGCACGGTCGCGCGTGCGTCCCGCCTCTCACCTCTCCGCATCCCCCGCAGGCGGCCCGTACTCGCCCGCTGTCCGCACGCGTATCGACACCGCGTGCCAACCACTGCACCACGGTACGACCGCCCCCCGCAATTCGCCGTGCGCCTTACGCTCCTGATGTTGCTCTCAACCCTTACAGACCCGCTTTTCTCCGGGCAAAACATCGCCTTCCTTCCTCTTGCTTGTACTTGCGGGAACTTAAATCACTTACTACACATTTCGATGTGGACTATCCCGAAGTTCAACAACCAAGAAAATGATCTCGTACACTAGACGAATAAAAAATTTGACACATTTAATAAAAATAAAATTGCAAATGATTAAAAGCTTTGTAACTTAATAAACTTATTTAGCTTAATAATATATAATAAGTTGAGATGCTGAAAAGTGCGAGTATGTTAAAGAATTATAAAAATTTACATGGCTGTTGGAGGAGAAGTTCGGGTGTCTGGTTCAGAGGCTGCGTCTCTGTACTGGACAACGGTGACGGTATCACATCAGGTGGCTGATGCGCGTGGCCGGCATGGAAGCATGGCGAGTGGCGAGTGGCGCCTGCAACGCGACGCGATGCACCGCGGTGCCAAGCCGACACAACCTCAAGAAAGAAATCTAGAGCCAAATGTTTGATCTGATAATGTGTTAACAACCTTCGACTTATCGATGGTTATCACTAACACAAAATGAAAGCTATAAATTACATAACCATCTTCTAATACATTCAAATATTTAGATTTACGAATATATTAATCTTGCAATTACTTTTTCAATTAACTAAGCCTTTAAGCATTTAAGAAAAATATTTGGTCACAAATTTAAAAGAGAGTGCTATCTTCCACAAGGTTGGTCAACTGATGCGGGTGGCGATGTAATACCGCATTCACAATGCAGCCGATGCAAGCCTTGTAATTTTCATTCTGTTTGTGGGTCCTATTTAAACCGGTCTCTCTTTAATACTTTATGAGTTTCGAGGCTTAATGTACATGTAATTGTTTATTCTCAAGGTTAAGGTGGTTGTGGTAACAATGCTTAGGTACTTGTAAGTGAGACATTTCAAACCTTTAAAAAATTTTTACATATTAAATGTGAATCGGTTTTGGGGTGGACACACTCTTAGCGAGGCTAGATTAGGCGGTTTTATTGGTACTTAAAAGAGAAATTCTTTGCTACACATCCTCGCTCAACACTGAAGGAAACGAAGCCGAATGTCTATGTCGATTCAGCTGATTCAATATTGATCGAGATTAGCTATGAATAATGTAAAATGTAATCCCAATGATGAACACGTAAACTATAAGAGATATAAAAGCTTGCAATGAAGTCTTTTGAGTGTAAAAGTTGAGAGATTTCATGTAAGATCAAGTTGATTATTTTAGATAGAATAGGCAACTATTCAACAACCTTGACCGTATCTTTTTTTACCCCCGATACCAAAAAGAATCTAAAGACTCCGTATCCTAGCAAGATATAAGAGTAAATAATTTAATGCTAGCACTTTTAATATCGTGTTTCAAGGTAAGAAGGCCAAGAAAGGATTTTATCTCACCTTGCAGTGAACGTATGTTCTAATTTACACAATTACCTTCTATACGAGACGTAACATTTTAATCTCATAACATAAATTTCTATTACACTCCTTATACTCATTAAATTCAGTATATTGTGCAAAATTGTTAAAAAAAATGGGTCTATCAATAAGTTTGTCTGGAGTAAGCAATTTGAAGATTGCTTGCTAGGAGTTGGCCAGTAAATTAAAAGAAAAAAAAAAATATGAATGAACTATTTCCTATACTAGTTCCGGTCATAAGGCATGTCGGTAAGGCAAGGATCTCTTTCTCATCCCTCCCAGGTTCTTGTCGTTTAATTCTTCTTTTTTTTATGGTAGATAAGGTGCAAACAAGCAGATGGTCCACCTGATGGTAAGTGGCCACCATCGCCCATGGACATCGGCAAAACAATAGATATCCTCTTGTTTTGCCGATGCGTTGCATCCTCGAAGATAGCGTCGGGAGGGGGAGTGACGAAAAAATGCTGCGGTTTCAGCGAACCCTGAGCAATAGTCAAGACCACTAGATCCGCAGCATTAATGGGATTGGAGAGGGAGAGGGCAAGTCTGGCCCACATGCGGCTCGACCGGAACGCGTCTATGACACTTGCCACTTGTGGTCGCAAGCCAGTCGGGGAACAGATCCCCTACGTTTGTATGTTTGTTGCGAATAAGCTCGGAAAGTACTGAACCGATTTTGAAAATTCTTTCACCGATAGAAAGCTACATCCTTCCCGGGTGACATAGGCTATGTGGTGTTGCCATAAATATTCTAATTAAAAAGATATGGCCATTTAAGTGCCATAACCTGGTTGTTACGCGTATCACGCAAAACGGTTTTGTTTCATTTAAATCAGGCGTTAGCAAAAAAAGATATTATCATTTAATGTTTTAACAGTTTTAGCACAGCGAAGCTAGGGAGGGTCGATTAGTAGTGGATAGGTCATAAAAGTACGGAAAACATGTAACGTCTGGTTACCTTAAACTTACAATAGGAAACCTAATAGCAGGTAATTATAGAAATGAAGTTCCTAATAAAATATTCTTTGTCTTTAAAAGTTAAGTGGTTTTTACATTTACAGTGTACATTTTTTTCCTTTCTCATGAGTCATATGGAAAAAAATCAACATTAAGTAGAAAATACACCACACTACATAAATAGTGGTCTATACGGGCCCTCAGAATGTGCAGTGATTTCGAAGTACCTATGAAACGAAGGAGGTCTATGTAACTTTATGTGAGCACTGTAAAAAGTATGTATATGAAAATTTATATTAATAACAATTAGGTTCAATGGTAAAATCTATAAATATTATCAACATTAAGGTCATAACCGGTCTATAGTCCATTGCTGAGACGAGTCTCCTTCTCAGGGTTAGGCCATAGTCCATCACGCTGACACAGGTCGGGTTGGCAGACTACACACACTGACGAGAACTTTAGTGAACTCTCAGGAATGTAGGTTTCCTTTCAATGTTTTAACGTTTAAAAAAGGTTAGTCCTAAGATCGAACACGGATTTCGCGACTAAAACATCAAAGTCTTAACCACTAGGTTGCTTTTTAAAATATTGTAGATCAATTTTTTTATTTAGATTAGCAGGGATAAAACTATTGACAATAGCTCTTCAAAGCAAAGAGATTTTAAGTTATACTAATTGAGGCAGCAATACAACTTGGCAGCCGTATTCAATATGATAGAGTTTGAAGTTATTGCATATTTATAAGTATATATAATAATTTTCCTTAAATGTGTTATATTTATAGATTCTATAAGTTTTTTATTTTCTGTTTAGAGTATAGAAGTCATTCATATAGTGAGTTGAACCAGCATAGAGCTGAAACGGAACTCACTTAATTCACATTAAATGCAAACAGGAAGACTAGACAAATGCTATTACGTCGCTCTAAATATTTTCTACGCGAGAAAATAAGAAACTAAACCGATATTTATCTTAGTTGAACTCTCTTAACTCGATAATCAAAAGTGATTACACATACCTAATACTTTGAACTTTTCTTACATGAAGATTAAATTCTGATACACAAATATGGTAGAATTGAGAGATCGAGAGTTAGCCTATACTATAAAATAATAAATTAAATATCAAATTATTATCTGGGGAATCCAAATACCTACAAATGGAAATTATGTGGACAAACGCCGTCCTACCCACTAAACCCCAGCGTTTTCCATGTAAATCGCGCGAAGAGTCGCATATTGCATACTACTGTGACACCCCGACGGTTGTCCTCAAGAATAGACAGGAAAGAGATTGGCAACATCAAAACTTTTATGTCTGGTGCATAAAGAGAGCGTAACGACTTCTCCTAAGTTCGGGGAACTTTTTCGCTCCGCGGCCTCCTTTACCTTCATCACATCTTCACAAAAGGAAGGCATCGCTCTTCAATACCCCTCGCTATTAAGTATGGCACCGAATACACTTGACAACGATATGTCTTTTCTTAAGATAGATATTATTAAATAGCGCTAAGGCTCTCACGCGCCAATATCTGAGACAGTGTGGTGAGCTGTATCGGTTGATGCACCGCAGGTTGACTCCTCCTCTATTCCTAAAATCTGACACAGATACTTGCCGAAGCACCCGTGCCCGGTAAGTATCTGTGTCATTCTGAACTTGGGAACGTTATGCTTTCTTTCAAGTCAACATCAAGGTGACGCCGGGTAGTCTCTAATGTCATCGACCCAGCGGAAGGAAACTCCAGACTTGCTTCACATCGTTGGATTAAAGCGTCAGGACCAAGAGCCGCAATCCTAGCAGTTTTTACTTCTATAAGTCGCCACTTATGAGCAGTTCCGCCCAAGTTCCCAGGATGAGTATGCTGCGAGAAATATGGCAACCGTCCATGAGATTGTACGGTAGCCATGAATAGCTCTCACCGCTATGAACCGAGAATTCGCAGAAGAGTTTCATTACGAGTAGAGAGAGCAGTTACCCTTTCAGGTACAGATATAAATACAGGATACTTGAAGCGAGAAGGGCAAAACGTTGTCGAAAAACCATCGTCGGTTCAAGGTCAAGCTCCCTGTATTTTGACAATACTCCCTGTATTTTGACAAATAGAAGGCGCGTGGGAACAGAGCCGTCACTTGAGAACTAATCACGTTTAGCACGCTACTCTCATCCCGCGCTTCTCGCTAAAAGATTGTACCTTAATTAACTAAACAAAAACGTATTATTAGTTAAAAATATTAAATTATGCCGCCGGTTGTGCGTCATTTCTTGTATATTTGTATTCCTTGTATGTTCGTATTTCATGGTGTACAATAAAGTGTATATATTGTTGTTGTTGTAAATTAAGAAAATGTAGTACTGACATTATAAAAACACTTTGTGTATGTTCCTTTATTGACTAAAGCAAATAAATAGTCTGTATGTATATATCTATTTATTTTTTATATTATGGATAATAGAGCTATTATACAAAATGATATTCTTTTTGAAAATAAAAGGTATTTTACATCATTTATCATATCTTAATTTGCACTAATAATGGTAGTCAAGACGTGTTTTCCAATATTGATTTAAAATATGGTAAAACCACCATTGTGAAATATCTTTTCATTCAATTTTTTTATAGTAAATTTTATATGAAGAAAGTATCGAAACCTATTTATGTACTAGCATATGTTTTAGAGAAGCAATGACGTCATGAGTGATGAATGTAACAGTCACTGACCTTTACAATGTCTACCTTTAGCCCTATACCACAACAAGTTTAAACTTAAATATTTTAGTTTGATTGTTGATTCCCATCTCCCATTCCCATTCCCTCATCTCACGTTGATTCATTTTTGTTTTCGTAAAAACCGACTAATTTTTTGTCCAAATTATATATATGTATGATTCTCAAAATATATAATACTGTTTAGAATGTAGTTAATATACCATTTTATTTGGACTAATGGACTGAGGTAAGGTAAATGTTCTATGAAAAATTTCTTGATATTCTTGTAATCAAATCTTAAACAATTATACTTGTTTTTAAACCAACATAATATATTGTTTTCTGAGGAAAAATTTAGTCATTTCTGCTGGATCATCTAGTAGCAATTACAAAATAAATGTAATCTAAGGTACTTTATATAAAGTTTATTTATTATATTATATATTTAATTAATATAATACCAAAAAATCTTATTCGCGTCATTACGTAATCTTGCACCTATACATTCCCTGGGTACATTTTGTAGGCGTTTCCTTATTTCATGTATTTTATAGACTAGACTAAACCGTGGACTTCTTAGTACCGTCATTGGAACCAACGTCTAAATATCGACCACAGATTAATACAAAAATCACGCGATCATTCACTCGACATTCTATTACAACGTTCCGTATGCTCAGAGAAAAAAATGTTTATACAATACGCTAATGATTAAATAACGTTTGGGAGTGTTTAAAATATTGAGATTTTATTATTTTGCATTACTTAAATTTTTAATTGCATTTAAGTTGTATTTGCAAGTAATGACACATTTAATTTCATGAAATGAAACGCAATATTCCCGTTATATGAAACCCTAACAACAAATAAAACTATTGCTAAGTTGTAGAAACTTCATTTAGCTTTGGAATTTATAAGTGACCTAAGTTTCAAATAGAAAATTCTATTCAAAATTTCTATGTAACGACTCTCTTTAAAATTATGAACCTACAAAAAAATACCATCTGAGAATTGGAGTCCCAAGAAAAGTTTGTGTTGGGTCGGCGTGGCCTTTCCAATAACTCAATGGTTTCATTATCCTCAATATCAATCATATCGACTACGTTGATATCCATTTTCGAGTACAAATAAAGCAACACAACAAAATAGACGCTCACCTCACCTATAATGGGAAATTTGACAGATACGACTTAAACCATCGATAAACTAGGGACAGCCTAGGTTTAATGTTAGACTATGATTTAGTCCTTGGTTTTAAGCTAAACCGCGTTTTGTAATAACATTTTTGTATAGACCATGGTTTATACAGAGTTTAAAACTGGGTTTTAAGCTAAACCGCGTTTTGTAATAAGTTCGGCAAAACAATTTTAAATAACAAAATACCCTTCTCCTTGACATCCGGTTCAAATGAAACAAAGCTGATATTTTAAGTGAAATCCATCTCAAATTTTGTACGCTATCCTTTGTCTCATGTTCGTACAAATATATAGAAAAATAGGAGAACATGAATGAAAATAATAATTTCAAATTAAAACAAAGACAGTGCCAAAGAAGTAAGTATAATATTAAAATTTGAAAAATGTTTGCACTAGTTTTCAACAATACAAAAAGTTGTTGCAAATACAACTTGAAACTTTTTATAAACCTCTGAAAATTAAATTAGGTTAAAAAGGTACAAATATTATTATTTTATATAAGTTTCGAAAGTTTGTAATATACTTGTTTCGTTTATTTAATATATAGATAATATGATTAACACCAAAATAAAAACAAAAGTCGGCCAAGTGCGAGTGTGGAACTCATGCACTACTCCCGATATTAGTAATGGGTGTTTAAATATATATAGCCTTTATTTGTACATACGTTTACAATTAATTGACATTTTTATAACATATTGATTAAATTGAATGAATTTAAATTTAAATTCCACTAAAATAATTTTGACATCTGTGAAAATTAATAAAAAAAAAATAGATACAGCCGAACAAAGAACGTCGTTAATTTTTTGAAGTTATTTAAAAATAGTTTACATGCTGTCATTTTAGACATTTCAAGTCAAATTCAAGTCCGATGAAGTTATAGGTCTCATTCCACATGAAACAGACGAACAAAATTACGATGTTTTCAATTTTACTAATATTTAAAAATAAATAAACGACGCGTACAGATTTAAAACCTAGTCAATGAGCTAAAGGACTTTGAAAATTTTAGAAACCGGGAGAGATGCCTAACGAATACTTCAAACCTATCAGTTTATGAAATTAAAAATTTAATATTTTTAAACACATTTTTGCATATCAAATTATTTCTTCCTTTCATGGGATAAGCTTATTTAATTTTTTTTAAGATTTAATATTATAAATTTAAACTGTTTAAATTTTTTCTACAAGTATCTAATAGTGATATATAAATAAGAGAACAAAGCCTAAAAATTCAAATAAAAATTTTTTTTAAAAAATGCCAATAATTAAAAAAATAATTAAGACCAAATATAGAATTACTAAATGATTGTTATTTTTTGAGTACCTAATCTTAGCTAGGTATCCTATACCTAGTTACGATATGTAGCTTGCAACCCCGACGCGAAATATTAGTTTATTTCTTACAACTACTCGTAAATATTATAGGATTCAAAGTATTGACCTTAGGCAAAATATATTATATCCCATAAAAACAAGGGACAGGCATGAACTGCTAACAAAAGGCCGGGTTTCATAAATCTTGTAGTCAAGTAAAATTCATCTGCAATGAAAATGCTGTTGCAAATAAATTTTGCGCTACCTCGGTATACTTCAGTTTCAGCTATTCTGTAACTTATATGCTAATTAATAACCCTTTTGTGTTTGTAACCTGCGTAAATAACAAAGAATGTGTAAGTCCTCTTTGCATCCTTTAACATTTATTGTAGTAGAGGATCCCAAGTAAAACCGATTTTAACCGATTAGCTAACTATCATATTTTATCAATCTTATCTTCATCTTACTTGGGATCTGAGACCATGAGACTGTAATAATTACTTAACGTTTTTGGTCACAAATGGACACGAATTCTGAACAATGTTATAGGCAACTGTTATATCGAAATTATACAACAAATTAGTTATTTCAAGCTCTGGTGTAGTTTCAGCGGGAAATGCAAATTCGGTTAGGTTACACAACTGTCTGTCAATACATCACTGACATAGAACGGAAACAGTACACGACATATCAATTCTATCTAAACACAAAATTTTAAAGTAAAACCTAGGAATATTTTAAACAAAGCAATACCTAAAATATTTCTATCTGATAAAGTTTGATAAGTAGAAAAAAGAAATCGATATTTAGCATTAATATTCATGTCCCAATTGTCTACAAGACCGCTTTTAAAAGAAACTGTTATTGTAATATTTTATGAATAAATTTAATGTTAAATTATAATTTTTTTTCTATATAAATTTGACCAATTTTAGGGGTTTTATCTTCACTTATTAATTATTGGAGTACTAGAAACTTAATACTGAAGAGACGTAATCAAGTTACTCATTCTTATCGTATCTAATTGGCTTCCATTTTAAACACGAGGTAAATGTAAAGAGCGAATAACACTTGAGTAGAAATCGTAAAGTTAAGTATCCAGCTATAAATTGAAAACACTTTATTACCTTGTTCTGTAAATAAAATTACAGATCTTATATATAGAAACCAATTTATTAAACTAATGATAAGCAGTTAAAATGACAATTTCGTTAGTTTTTCTAATTTGTAAAGAAATGAATTACCGGCTGATTTGCTCTATCTTTTCATATCTTTTGATTCTCAAATCATTGAATAAAACTTCTTTACGTATTAAGTTTTTTTGAATAATAAATAAAAAGATACTATCGTGATACAAATGTCTTTTTTATTTAAAAAAGGACAGAAAATACCTTCATTTCTAAGATAAAAAAGCACGGGACCGAATATTTCATAAAAATTGTAGTATTTTAGTCCAGTTAAAATCCAGGAATTATGCTATATGTTGGTGTATTAAGAAAATAAAAAATTGTTAGCCTAGTCACTCATTTTGCTAATGGAAAATAGGGTTTGTTATGTTTTTATTGATTATAAGAAATTACGATTTTCAACTTATTAGTAGTTTTAATGACAAGTTTGTTGACGAAAGGAGGCCCTTGCCGATAAAAGGAAAAGTGAATTATGTAGGCGATTTAACACATTTAAGGCACTTAGACAATAAACGTATTTTTATATTATCCCGAAGGAACTATAATTTTTTAGGATTACAAAGTACCGTATGTGTTAATCGCGGTCATAAAGTATCTCCCAAACATTATTGAAATCCATTAATTCATTTTTGTATGATTGAGTAACAAATATCTAAATATCCAACATAAAACTTTCAAATGTATAATATTAATTATATAATCTCTAGGAAGGAAGTAGGTAAAAGTTTTATACTTAATGTTTCGAACGAGAAGAGGTCCGGGCAAATTGTTCTTTTTATAAGATGGCACTCATAATATTCGTTGGAGCGGAATGGCACACTTAACAAGTAACGTTGTAAAACAGGAAACGGTTCCTTCCACGGTGAGTGAGGGAGAGGGAAAATTTGGCACTATCGATCCACTCCATAACCTCTGTACTTGAGACCAGGTATTATAATTGCATATTGTCATTCTTCATCTTAATTATTGCTGTGTCTATAAAGTGATCCAAGATAGGTACGAAGGTGGTAGCCCCCGCGGAGCTTATTTACGTTATTTCACGAGGTAGCTTAGTGTCTAACATCCGAAATTAATAATCAGTCTCGATCCAACGATTTTAAATTGAGATTTATTAATAATTTCGCTTTAAGAGAATTTTTAGAACGTATTAATACCATATTATTAAACTTGATAATAATTTTGATTTTATAACAATCTTCCGAACTGAATATTAGATAGAGATAGAGTTTTTCCCTTTTAGGATCACTTCGTTATCTATCTGTCCATCTCTTTTAGTGAGGAGCACATTGAGGTGTCAACTCGAAATTAATATCTAAAATCAGGTCTAGAGTCCCTTGGAAGTGGAACACTTAAACTTCTAAATCAGCACAATCAAATAGTCTGATTATAACTTTAATCGTAAAGAAGTTAAAACCCAACAGTAAACTTTTATTAAACTAGATTTATAAAATTGGCATTTTTTTACGGAAATCAGCAAACAAAAGTGAACAGCTAGACGGAAATATTAAGGTTTAAAAATAACTAATAGTAACAATTTCAATAATAAGTAAATTTTTTATCAATATATTTGCTTACAAACTTTTATTATATAAAGTAAAATATTATGACGAGAGGCGGCTTGAAGAGAAAGAACGAAGTAGAACATAATAATAGTTGCACAATTGCTTTGAAGATAAAAAAGCGAAATGAAATTTCAAAACCGTTTTCATGTAATTAACTCACTCGTCAGCCATTGTAGACGAAGCAAGAAAGTATTAAAAGAGCTTTGACAGAAAGGCACTGAGACAACAAACGGCTATTCAGGTCTGAACTGAATGCATCTTTTATTTTGGTTATGTGGACAAAGCGGGGCCACCGTACCGGCTCACCGGAAACTTTTTGTGTGGACTATCTTTTTCTCAAAAGCTTTTTTCTTACTGAATTGAACTCAGTTGAAAACCTTAACCGAAAAATTATCAAAGGCTGCACTTTAATTTAATTTTAAAATTCTATTTTAAATAGAATGGATGTTTTAGATCACGAATTTTTTACTAGAGTGGAATTTAAGTGGCACAGAATTTATAAAAATGGGATACAATAATGGAGACAGAATACTACCTTAAGGTAATCCTTGATCTAAAGACTTCTCCTACTGAAATTCTTTCAACGATTAGGTAAATAAGCCGTTAATAGCATTTTTAGATAATCGTATCAATATCATCATGATAACCCGAGTGGCTCACTTTTGATCCGGTTCTTTTCCTCAGAATGAGGAGGGGGCTAGACAATAGTCCACCACGTTAGCCCAAGTAAGGTTTCGTAGACTTCACACACCTTTGAGAACTTTATGGAGAACTCTCACGATGTTTACCTTGTAACTATACTGAGCTAACTCTATAAAATATATACATAGAATACATGAAAATATTAATAAATACCGCAAGAGGAAGACGGCAGGTCTGTAACGGTTAAAGCATTTATAAAATAATTCATCAGGCTTGTGATAGTCTAGTTATGACCCTTAATACGTTGTGTAAATAATAACCATCAAAGTTCTTTTTGAGTATCAGAGGCATGAGTTCAATAGGTCATCGAAGAAGATAAATTAAACTAAATAAGGATGTTAGTGATAAAGAAGATAGCTGAAGGAGTCTCTCCCTTCCTCTTATAATATTTAAATATAAAAGAGAAAAGAGGTCGGCAGCCCCACACCCGCCACCGACTATGGGTCAACCAAAGGGTAAACCCTCTTGAACAGAAGGAGGGAGCTATTTATAGTGCGCCTACACTGTTGGTGCTACATTAGCAAGGACCGAAGTCCGGGTAATACAGTCAAGACTGCAGTGTTGAAAGCCGAAGCCTTAGTAAATCAGCCGAAGCTGTAATAATAAAAAGGCGTAAGCCTTGTGATGGAAATGAATCCAATAAAACAGCAAAGCTGCAAGGTCCGAAGACAAAGGGACAAGCCCTGGTTATAAATAAAGTGATAAATAAATCACTGGTTGAAACATCAGCTCGTAAGAACTCACAGCACTTAGGCGGCTGATTGCAAGGAATGCACATATTCATATTCACATAAATGTGTTATCGTTGCCACCGGAGTGGATATCGTTGCAGCCGTAGCTGATAAAATGTTGCCACCGAAGTGGATATCGTTGCAGCCGGAGCTGATAAAATGTTGCCGCCGAAGTGTATATTGTTGCAGCCGGAGCTGATATAAATATGTGTTATGGTCCACCTTAGTGGAATGTGAAATATGAGATATGTACAACTCGGTTACAAAAAGCAACACTCCCATCGAGCATATGAGTCAAACAAAGAGACGTAATACGCCAGATCATTATTTTACGTGGCAAGCCACGGAAGTAAGGAGACAAAGTAGGCCACACTGTCCTATATGCTAGTAAACATCCCATAAGGATAATTCACCAGACGCCTTAGCACTATGACATGCTACAATGTCTATTTAAAAGCACTAAGCTAAGGGGTAGTCCTGACAAGGACTATTGATGCCACTCACAATGTCCATAAACAAAGTCCACGGACAATGCTCGTGGTTGTACCCAACATCGCTAGAACGTACCACTTCAGCCTCCGCACCGCTCAGCAGCTGGATACGATGGTGTGATAGACATAAAGATATCAACTGAGACGCCAGGACGTTGAAGTATCAAATCACAATGGTAGACACAAACAACATCGCCTGAGTCACCAGAGACCTCGGAGTATCAAATCACTAAATATTTAAGACAACTTGTCATGGGGGTAGTCTGCTAGTAGCTGATGTAGCCACAAAGTCTACAAACCAGTCCACAGCGCATCGTCAAGAATAAAGCATATCCGGCACCGAACACAAGAATTCTCAAAATAGAACTTAATCAACCTAAGAGGCATCTCGCGTCCGTACCACCAAGATACGCAAGGCTCCAGCAACAGACAGATGGACTTCTCAAAGACAATCAAAATCATCTAAGAATCACCTTCCGTCCGTATGCCAAAGCTCGTTCGAAATAAAGCGGTCCTGCAAGACTACTCTCGCAGAACACTTTTGTAAGGAGGCTGATCTAAACATATGCATCACATAAGATATTATTATTAAAACATATTTATATTCATTATTTAAGAGGTTCATTATTATTACATGCATCGCCTCTATATATGTTTTTATATTGTTATAATTCTTTAGATGGTCACCCACAAACCATCTATGAGTATCATACGTAGTACATGAATGTGAGATGCCGTGCCGACCGGTCTCACATCGGCAGTTTCCATACTTTCGCATACTTCCCCCATACTAATACACGAACCGTCTTCATAATACACGAACCGTCATCATAATACACGAACCGTCTGCATTCTTTTTAATATATTTATTATTGAAAATTATGATCGATTATTATTTCTAATGTATTAAAGGACGTTTTAAATATAAAATAAATTACTTTTTATATATAATATGAGTGTTGAATATTTTCACTGCTAACTTATGTTAATAGAATTTAGTTAATAGAATAAAGGTGTATTAAATAAAAAAAACATATCAGAAAAATACGTGGGAGTAAAACGTTTTAGGATGAATATGTGAGTGAAAAAGGTATTTAGAGTAATATGATGGGTAAAAAAAAAATGACATGCGAATGAAAGTATATGATTGGTCAAATGGAAAAAGAAAAGATGGCGACATAACTGAAAAGGTGTTTGCGTAAGCTATGATCCTCAAAGGGAAGTAAATTGTTTCAAAATGAAATGACTAACACGAACTCTTATACAAACTTTCATCCCCTATTACAAACCTTTCAAGCCCTTTTTTAAATAATAGATAGTCTATGTCATCTCCAAGCTATAGAGTATCTCTCCTGGTGTTTTATTAAACTAAAACTCGGCATGTTTATGTAAAGATCGTGATAATGCAATATTATAGTAGTAACAAGCTGATTTGCTGATTGCGAAGACCAGTCGATGGTAAGACAATATGTTTTGTTATCATGAGTAATAACTAAATGTTAGTAATGTCTTAGTAAGTAATTTAAGGAAATTGTATATAAAATGTAGTGTAAACTCGTAATACATTGTTATTGTAAAGCAAAATAGTTTACACGTCGTGACAGTCGTAGCACGGAGCCGCTACGCTATCCCCTGTATTGCATTGCGGAACGTTGCGGCGTGACGTCACACTAGGGGAGGAGAATGGCCTATTTATTCCCGGAAAACTGGGCCTCGTCCCGGATTTTCGGACAGCCTCATAATTAGAAGATACGTGATGTAACATATTTTTTGTGTACTACTCGCTCCGTGGTCGAAATTCGTTTCATTTTTATGTTTGAACATTGACATATTATTGTGTCATTTAGTAGTACCATGGAGAAATAATCTTTTACTTTATTTATCTAAATAAATGTTATTCTAAATTTATTAATTACGTTTCATACGGTTGCAATTTAAAATGTGTATCTATTTACATTTAACATAAAAACCTTTAACTTTCTACATATTGCTGTATAAAAATTATTAGGTGTTCAATAAATAAATTATTATTATAAACTACATATTTTTCGGGATTAAAATAGCCTATGACTTAATCCAGATTATAAAGTACCTCTGCGTCAAATTTCATCGAAATCCGTTTAGCCGTTTTTGCGTAATTGAGTAACAAACATCCAAACATCTAAACATGCAAGTATACTAACTTCCACATTTATAATATTAGTAAGATTAATACTTATTTTTTATCATGTGTTTACTAATTCAAATTATATAGCATATATAAAAGTTATACAATATAGTAGGTATGTTTGTTATGTATATAATGTATTATTTATAAAATGTTAAAATCGCGATCTGTTTCCTTTAAACAGAAGTTTTATATACACTTCTTACTCAATTTACCTTCTTAGGGATGAATACATAAACACTGAATAAAAGTTATTGCATAATAGAAGAAGTTAGAGAGGAAGTATTTGTATAGTTTATAAATTACATATAGTTTTAAAAGGTTCTTTAGATTTTCCTTCTTGCCTCACTTTTCCTTTCTAGGTCAAGAGGAAGTATATTATGAGATAAATATTTTGAAGACTTAAGGCGAATTGATAGTAAAATACTAATGTTTATATATCGAGGCTGTTTATTTTTATTTAATGCTTCATTTAACAGAATAATGTATTTTATTACATATATCATTTCTTTTTATTATTTTATGCAGTGAAAGAACTTATGTAACATATATTTAAAGGTATAAGAAATAAGTTGAGTCCATCACAATAGCCGCTAGAGCTAACAAAAATCCGTCATGTAAATATACTTGTGGTTAGTTTTCCATCACATTGTTAATACAGAAATAGCAAGCTCTTAACCCTCAGTTCGCAATAAGTTCTTTTCAATTTCACTTTCCAGTTTCTACATAAAGGGGGCACGAGGACATTCTTCTCTCATTCATAAATCCAGCTCAAATAACTCAATGAAAGTAAAACTCTGTTTATTAAATATTATCATAAAAGAGTAAATATGGATACAATATTTAATATTTGTTACGCAATAACTAGTAAATTGCCCTCGCTTCTCTGGGTTATGTATAATACTTTTCAGCACTAATTGTTCGAGCTAAATACTTAACATTAAACAGTTAATCTATTAATGTTGTTATATTATTTATTATCTTTCATCACACATATTTATATCATTTATTTATTATTATTTTTTCTTTTGGAGCGATTTATGGACAATAAAATCAAAACCTTTTCCATCAAATTACAAATACATAAACATAAATACTGTTTATAATAATATTTGTAGGGTGCTCAAAAATAGGAAGCTGGTATAGTTATCTCTATATTTTAATACTTTTTATGTAGAAATCAAAGTGAAAACATTTTTCTAATGTAATATCTATGTACAGCGGCAGCTGATGATTATGTATGGGACTGAATCTTAGTATTATCTAGTGATTTAAACGGAAACATCATGAGTAGTGACGTCACAGTGCATACGCCACGAATAGTGTGGTACCAGCCTAATTGGCGGATTCGGTCGTGACCTAGAAAAGACAGGCGTCGCGGCGTCTACTTTAGCTCAAGCGTCGCACTGCCGTATCGTTCCCGGGGCTCCCGGCGCGGGGGGCGCCCTCCGCCCCCTGCGGCAAGGATTCGCGAAGACGTGCAAATTATGGATTGCTTTCAGCTATCCCGGCCTTTTGGTGATATACGAGTACCTATATATGAACCAAATTCATAAGGCGAGTTCAACATGACAAAACAAACAACCATAATTGCCCTTTTTTCTGCTGTATTGGTGAGATTTATATTTTTATTTTATTAATATGAAAGGGAAATTTGTAATTAAATACAAAGCAACCATCTTTCGAAACTATAAATTAATATTAAAAATAAAAAGCTTACTTACCAAAAGTGTCTGCTTATACCGAAACATAATTTCAGACAAATCTTATTTTCTCAGAATCAACATTTAGGCAATTACGACGGCAGATTAGCAGCCAGTCTGTAATCGAGAGATTTTGCATTAAGACTGGCTATCAATTTCAGCCTTAGGCCCACAATTTCAATCCAAAGTAAGTGGATTACGGATTGAAAATAGATATATTCAAATATAAAATTCAAATTAAACAAATTAAATTGAGTCACATTCTCATCTGCCATCATAATTAAAAACAGCGTAAGTGCTTAAAGTTAGTCAGTGAAAATAAAAAGTCTGATATGAAGTTTCGGGTGATTAGCACACAAAACTTTCTATTATTAATATTCATTGTTATTTTCGAAAGACGCTTGACTTGTATTTATTTACTTTCTTCTTCCCTTCATCTTAGTAAAATACAATAAGGTAGAAAAAGGATAATTATGGCCTTTTGTCTTGTGATATCTCTGGATTTTAAATAAATACAGCCTTCTTTCAAAATGTAGTTTTTTCAGCTAATTCTGAATTTAAAAAAATCATTAACTTAGAATCAATTTTATAAAAATAATAAATTTATCATCATCATAACAACCTGTTAACTCTATATAAACTGCTGAGCCGAGTCTCCTCTTTTACTATGACCTTCTCATTTTTAGGTTTAGGCAAAAGTTCCATAATATCTAGAAGAGATTAATTCTTCTCCGTTAAATCAAATGATATTTAATTGCATAAAACACACATAACTCAAAAAAGTCAGAAGTGATCGAACCTGCTATGTAAAAAATTCAAGTCTTAACCATTGGACGATCGCTGCTAAGTAAATAAATGTTGTTATAACATATAACTGTTAAGAAACTATGAATTGATTTAAAGTTCTCACTGCACGCACTGTTTAGCTACTACAATTGAAAGCAATATCGAATAATAGACATTAAAATCAAGTAATTATTTACAAAAATAATGGCAAAATTAGCTATGCATTATTTAAGAGGAACTGCATGTGCTACGGTGCTACGAAGCTACGTAGCGCGTAGTTGTCTTGCTACGAGCAGTCGATGATAGTAATCGAAGTTATTATCAGTTCTCTACGAATTAATTTGTTGTTTGAAATTCGTACATGAAATGATAGAACAAGTTCGTCTTAACTTTAATTCAGATTTATTAAACAACTTTTGCGCCCTTGCCTCGCTAAGGTATATTCTAATGATTTATTCACTCACTTTCTTAATTAAATAAAACAATCACTGTCCGATTTCATGCTAATGATGATTGGGCGTCAATCATTAAATAATCTATAAATTTCGTTATCAAATCAGATCTTAAAATCGGTCCAGCCTAAAATTTAGTCTAAAGTTTAAATAGTATAACATAACAAACTAATAATTTAAATATTAGTTTTATTATAAAAAACATTATTTTTCTAGTTTAAATTATATTCTGTTGAGAATTATTTACTCACTATAAAATCGATTGTGGAGATAATATTTTATTTATAATAAATTCAAATTACTCCTCTACGATTAGAGCTACGAGGGTACTCATCGTAGCTCTTGTCGTAGCCTGTACGTAGCACAATTTTAAATAGATTTGTCATGTTGGAATCGCATAATATTGAATCTGTTAAACGAAATTATATTTTTAAGTATTTAATAAATTTTCATACCTTCAATTTTAACTATTTCTTCATCATAGTTAAGACAGGACAACGTCTGTAGGGTAGCTGACCCTATTAAATAATACATAATTTTTGCCTGTTGATATAAAATAAACCTAAAACAATCTATTTTTAGATTTGAACTCTTTTTAATTCCTTATGAAAAACAAGAATAGAGTAATTCGCTTACGTAATATTCGAAACTTTAATTTAAATTCGAATGTTTCATTATCAAACGTTTATTATAATTTTTAATATTAAAATATAACATACAGATGTATGTATATTCTATATTAACTTAATTAAGCACCGACTTCTTTTGTTCTCGTGAATACACATTTAGAAAGCATAGTGAAAATTTGCGGTAAGAGCATGCTCGTGCCTCGTTGTTAATTAAAAAAATTGTGTCGCTTCCCTCTCAAGTGTTCGACTTTCCACATTTAATTGATAATATATATATATTTATCACATGATCTTTTTATACGTATTCTATATTTTTTGGTTTTTATCTCTATTATTTCAAGCTTAATTTAAAAAAAAGTCAAAATCCATTTCGCTCTACGTAAATTCGGCGCTCAAAGACCGCAATGTGGAGAAATATTACAGACCTTACTACTAGCGCCATCTATATACAAACATCGGAACTAAAAAGCGACATCTAGTGTCGAAAGCACAAACAAATAAAATAAAAAAATAAAAAATTGTATTAATAATTAAATAGATTCTAATAATATTGTTATTCTGTTAAAATAATTGGTTCAAAAAATTAAATACTAATGTGCTTTAACTGTCTACTAGCGCTGCTGGTTTCAGTTGTAGTACGGTATGACGTAGTTCAGCTACTGGCCGTTAGGTGGCGCAAAGCTACAAAGACCTGTTTTTCACAAGACACGTAAAACAACAGACCAAAACATAAAAAAAACATTATGTACATATTTTATTGCACATTAAAAATTGGGTCAAAATTTACTATAAAAACTGTAAAACCATTTTTGGATAGTTAAACCTCTGTTTTCCTATAAAGATTTAATTAAAAAAACGATGACAATTTGGAAGTAGGTTTAATAAAAATCACAGAAAATAAAATTCACCTGAAGTTTACGTATTGATTTAATAAAAAATAGAGGAATGTTAACCCACGTGTTTAGTATGAATTGCCCGTTTTCTCAACGAAATTACTCAATTTCACCCGCCATCGGATTTCGAAAGTCCAGTGAACCTATTATAATACATTACCCTATAACTTTGTTTAGAGAACATTAAAAACAACATTAGTAAATTATGTTTCACGGTTTTTACGTATATCAATTTTATTTGGATTTAAGTTTTATAAAATTGTGTTGCCCAAATTAGTTCTTGCTCATTGTCAACACAACAATATTTGTTTATTGCTTTTCATTTATTCTTATATGAAAAATCAAATATTTTATTAATAAATACAATAACTGACCTTATCCCCAAATATCTAATTAGACGTAAGCTCTTAAAAATACTTCATTTATAAAGATAAAAAATAAATGTTTACATTGACTTTTCATATTTTGATAAACAATATTGCTCTACGTAAAGTACTCTATGACAACGGAAAGTAGTCTATAGGTTATATATATATATTTTTCTGAGGACCAAAATATTTTTTTAGATTATTTCATAGCTTAGAGTTTGCAAATATATTGTACTTGATATTAATATCAACTTGATACTACAATGCATTCCTGAGTAAAAGGTTTTGACAGGCAGATAGACGGATGACTAATGGATTACTGTTTGAAAATAAGTTACAAATTTAAATATTCCATTCAAAAATTTCAATTTGGGAAGTATTTTCAATCCATAATACCAACATCTTTAAATAATTTTCAATCTGAAGTACAGAATACCAAAATACAATGCGTCAAATATGCAATTATATTGTAAATGAAAATGATGTAGCTTTCTTTTAAGAACAAATAGAATATTTGTTACTTTTGGAATGGACTTTTTAAATCCATGCGATCATTAAAATAAAACGGCTCCATTATACAAAGTGCCCACTAAGGCCTACTCACAAAGATTTCACTCTATTGCTCCCCGATTTCCTTCTTTCTATGTCGCAATCCTAATGACTTGACTGAAAAACGAGTGTTATGCTTTCACCACATTTACGTATAATTTGACATTTCGATCGTATCGTGTCTATACATCTTCTACCTATCTATATATCTATAATATAATATCTATGTATATAAACAAAGTTGGGTTTGTTCTAACACTTATAAATCGAGAATGGCTCGACCGATTTTCACGGTTTTTGATTAGTTGTTTTTGTCTCCGTTTCGAATATCAGAATAACTGTTCAACTCATTGGAAAATTGACGAAAAGATAAAATAAATAATTTTCCCTTACAAAATGTTGATGGGGTCATAAATGTCAAACATCCCGTCGATACGGTGAACTCTCTCCCTCAAATTAAATGTTTCGAATCGACAAGATATATCCACAACATTTGGATAATGGCGTAATTTAGATTTAAAACATGTAGAATAATGTCTATCATGAAAAAGAATTGGCATGTCAACAGTTCAGCTAATCTGTATCATAACATTAATTGCCTGTTAGGCGGTACGAAGTTCCCTGGGTCAGCTAATAGAAGATATTTAAGAAAACTTAATGTTAGAAGTCTTTATAGCATACAAATAAAGTCGAGCTTATTGTCTTCGTAGTTTGTGCATTGTATCTAAAATGAAAAGGATTTTCCTTTTCCGTTAACAGATTACAAGCCATTCTCTAAATTTTAGCCTGGTCTCGCCTGCATTTTAGAATTATCAAAATTACTCAATGTAAATAAAAACTAATGAAATCATCTTACTATATAATATAAATGTGAAAGTTTGTATGTTTGGATATCTGTAACTTAATCACACATAGATAGTTTATAACCTGGAAACACACATGTTATTTTTTTTATGAAAAATTTATAGTTCTTGCGAGATTAAAAAAAATAAAATAATTTAACGTTTAAATATATTTATATAGCAATGTATAAATAATTAAATGGTTTTTGTTAAATTTAAAAACGTAAATAGTATCAGTGCGAAGTCGAGGAAGGGCGATTATTTCTATAGTAATACTAATTATCATCATCATGATCACATCCCATTTATGGCCCACGGCTGAGCCAAGTCTCCTTTTCAGATTCAGGAGTGAATTAGATCTTGTCCACCACTCTGACCCAGTGCAGATTGGTAGACTAGACAGACCTTTGAGGACTTTAGGGAACTCTCAGGAGTGCAGGGCAGGTTTCTTCTCGATGTTTTCCTTCACCGTTAAAGCAAGTTATATTTAAGTGCTTAAAACACACATAACTCAGAAAAGACAGAGTAAGACACCTATGAGTATTTCTGAACAACTAGGCTATAATACTAATGTAGTTATTTTGATAAAATTTAAAAGTAGAGGGGATATGTACAGAAAGTTTGATTTTAATTTTTCCTTAATGCAAAAAATTTATAAAGTAGCAAAAAACTTTTAACAAAATTTTCATTCTACTTCAAAAATAAAAAAACGATTCTGTTCGATCGATTGTATTTCTTATTTTCTAATTATTGTCATGAATAAAGTATATAATGTACAAATGTACTAAAAATAACGCTACAAGTATTATGTTATATATTTAAATTTTCCTTTCAAGAAGGTAACAGTAGATCTGAGAATAAAAATCAATCGAATAGACAAAGTATTTGAACAATGTTCAATTTCCAAGTAGTGCAGTAGAAGTATTCCGCAACAAATAGCGGAACTTCCACGTTGATATCACTTTACAGATTGCTTTCTGAAGACCTCCACATTCATTTCTCGTATAAAGTTAATCGTCCACTTGTAAAATTATGTTAGCTTTGTATAGAATTTACGTCGATATTCCCTAAATAATAAAAACTATGTAAAGCGACAAATAACGTAGTAACACTTATGCGTACAGACAGCAGGAACAAACTTCGTTGTATACTACGTAGAGATAAACTCTAACCTGCACTGCTCGACCACGTTACTCTGATATAAAGACCTAGCACTACAAAACTATGGGTTTCACGACATTAATGTTCACCGCATAAATTAGAGGTTATACAGTGTCTACACGAGGGTATACTTGAAATAAAATAAAAGGAACTTGCAAATATAAATTTATCAATAGTGTTGCTAACTATATGTCGGAGATTAGTAAAAGATTGTCGAATCGAAATCGAATAATAGAATCATTATCGCCATCTATGGCGTTGGGGTGGGCTGTAGTCACTTCCGTCGTTTTGACAGTCTCGACTCTTTATATGTCATCGACAGTCTGACTGAAGTCTTAGTCGTGCGCGATCTCTCAAGGAGTGTAATTGTCCCTGGATAGTGTTAGTGTTGTGCAGTTCAGTGTTAGTGCTGTAAGTCCCGTCCAATTAAGGTCACGTGAGTACCTTACGATTAGTAATTGCCACGTCTCGTGTTAGGTTAGATTTAAGTGAGTTTAACCTTAGGTTTAAACAGAGTGCCTGAGCAGTGGAGGCGAGTTGTGATCACTTAAAGAAGCTCCTTATGCCTACACCTTGGTCACAAGTCCAAGGCGCAGTGCCTTTAGGTTTCTCTCGTAATTGTTAGAGATCATATTTGATTATTTATCGGTTCAGTAGAGGTATCTATGTTGCGTTTACCGTTTTGCGTATCAAATAGTCCATTCAATATCATCACCCCTTTTAGTGTCCTCAAATATTCTCCCTCTCCTCCTTCCTTCCCATTCTTAAACCAATTCGAATGAATTGTAATTAAAATGTAAATATTCTTGAGGTATCATTTTCTTTTCAAAAAAGTAAATGCAACACCGTTTATAAATTAGTCTTCGCGGGTAGTTCATTTTATCTTATTTGGAGTAGACAATATACAACTTTCGTTCCGATAGGATTTAGTTCGTAAAGTGATATCGCGCAGTACATATGACTAATAGTGTAGTGTTATTCGGTGGCGTGGTGCTGGCCTCCGATATCAAGAAACAAATGAGTAATTTACTTTATGAATATTTGGTAGCGTGAGAGTGAGAGTTTAGTGTTATAAAACACGTCTTTAAGAGTCTCAAGCCCCAGGCACTGCTCGCCTTCCATATTCTCTATAATATGTGCAGAGAAGATATTGAAGAAAACGTAAATTGAGAAGACTTTGTAATATCAATAGAAGCCAAAAAAAAACCTTTTAATTGCGCATAGCGCAAAAATTACTGCACCTAATTGGATACGGTTTTTACATTTGTATTGATGCAGGTGTAACTTAAAATATAGGATGTTTCATTTTGATCGGATATCACGAAAAAAGATACTGTTTGTTGTATAAATTTCATACATAACGGAGAATTCATTTAAATTGATATTTGAATTTGGTTTCGTCGTGTTTTATATTTGATGTTGAGTTCCCTGGTGTTTATTCAAAGTCCGAGGTCCAATTAAAATGGGACTAGCTTTAAGGTATCCTACAATTTTTCACATACTTCCTGGTATTAGAATAAGTTCAGCTTGAAGTCAAACTCAAACTCAAAATAGCTTCTTTCAAGTCAGTCAGTTTGTCTGATGCTGTCACCAGTTAGGAAAGCGGTTTCCTGATGTGAAAACTGGCAAGAAACTCAATAGTCGCTCTTACATTTTAAAACACCATTGTTTATCTGATGATGATGATAATGAAGCCACGATATAGGGACTGGAACTGCTTAACGGCAAATATCTTATCACAAATAAAAGCTTGTGTTAAGATTTCTGTATCAATCTCAAAGGTTAATACAATGCTATATAGCGCTACTTTTTCAATGGATATTCACTATTACAGATTGCTTTTTAAGAATGCTGTCCACACGCCGCAGTGTGGATATAACTGCATCATGAGTATAGATTACACTTCTAGCGTACAATAAATACCTTGGCTTTGTTTTAATAAAGTTTTCTTTTACGAGCATTTATTTAGCTTTACTTGCGGCGTCTTTTTTATGTTTGCATTATTATATATATTTGGATTCGTTTGTCTTCACAAGAACTTTGTGATAAGTATTTGGGTTTCCTTTTAGCAACATGTAATAAAAGCATTTAAATAAGAATGAAAATAAGTAGGCTAAGATTTGCGTTCAATGGCTTTAATTTAGAACAAATATATGTCGGGGATTTTAAACGATGTGAAAGGAAATGGCAGGAGGAAGATGGGGAATATTGGGGAACATTAAAAGGGGGTGATGGTAATGAGTGGAATATTGGGTAAACACAATGTAGATACTTCTACTGAACCCATAAATGATCAAATATGATCTCTAACAATTAAGAGAGAAACCTAAGCATTGCCTTGGACTTGTGACCAAGGTGTAGGCTTAAGGATATCCTTTAAGTGATCACGACACTCGCCTCCACTGCTCAGGCTCTCTGTTTAAACCCAAGGTTAAACGCACATAAACCGAATCTAATACAAAGCTAACCTAACCTAAGGCTAACCTAATCTAACATTGTGTTTACTTAACCACGTGGCAATTACATTGTAAGGACTTACGTGACCTTAGTTGGACTGCACTTCCACACTACACTGCACTTGACACTATCACTATCACTATCACTATCACTATCACTATCACTATCACTATCACTATCACTATCACTATCACTATCACTATCACTATCACTATCACTATCACTATCACTATCACTATCACTATCACTATCACTATCACTATCACTATCACTATCACTATCACTATCACTATCACTATCACTATCACTATCACTATCACTATCACTATCACTATCACTATCACTATCACTATCACTATCACTATCACTACTTAGATGATGTTCACTTCTTGAGAGACCGCGCACGACTAAGACTTCAGTTAGACTGTCGATCGCATATAAAGGGTCGAGGGTAGAGACTGTCAAAACAACGGAAGTGACTACTACCCCACTCCAACGCCATAGACAACGATAACGATTCGATTAATCGATAATCTTTTACTATGCTCCGACATATAAAATAAAATATAGGCCAAAATATTGACTGAATGAGAGACAAAAAGATGAGTATTTGTAATACTAATATATCATTACTAGCTGAACTGATAAACGTTGTTTTGCCATACAAATTAATTTCTGTAGTGGGCCATCCCTAACACCGAGGGGTTTAAAAAATTGCCTACGATCCATTCACAAATATTACCTAACCTAACAATCATAAAAATCAGAGAAGTTCGATAACAAATACTGTGACACAAGATTTTTATATATAAGGTGTGATGTGTGTGGGATAAAGGAACTGACTCACTTGTAAGGTGAACGGGGACGAATTCTCTACCCACGAGGCGCTGGTTCAGGAAACGGGGAGCGAGCTCTGAACTTGATTTACTCCGGGGGGGTTAAGCTTCTCAATTTGTAAGGTGCGTACGCGTCACAGGCGAGAGTTCGATTTAGACTGACGTCGTCGATAGGAGCGGGGCGGGGGGAGGAGATAGGTGCGTTCCGTGTCAACGTGTTTGTGTTAAATTAAAAAATAAATAAATATATGAAATTAATATTAGCGTTATTTCTTTAACAATGTAATTATTTTTAATATTATAAATGTCAAAGTTTGTCGGTCTGAGTGAAAGAGATGTCCCTACCAAACAAAGCTAGTAATATCCAAAATCATCAGTCATATGTTAAATTCTACTATACATAATAATATAGAGTTAGGTATAGCGATCTCTATTAAGAAAAAGTTCTTTTTATTCTAAACACAATAAAACCCATAAAGGTATGCCATAATGGTTTCTAAAGACACAATCGCTATTCTTAAGCTTCTTGTAGTTTATCTTAAGCTTTATTTGTCCAACTAAGTAACTGTGCTTTCCATCACAATAACAAAGTTTTGTAGCAAGTAGAAAGTGTACAAGCTTTCAATTGCCGTCTTACTTTGTCTAGATTTGGTATGTGGCCTGAAACTTTGTGCAGTTTAGAAGGATTTTTACATCCAATATTCAATAAAACAATTTAAAATATACATATTATAAAGTTCTTAGAAGTTAACCTCGTTAAAGAAGTAAAAGGGTCTTAAAATATTCATGATAATTAAATTAATTTTCTTCCGACAACTTCAAAGTTTCAAAGTCAACAGTTTGCTAAGATTGGAGATGTTTAAAAACTTAAAAATAACTTGATAATGAAACATGTTCTGTACGGCGGTTTTATTATCTTTATCCAATTTTAATTTATTTATAAATCCATTTTTTTATATTTATATAAAAAAAATACTTGTGATGTATTATGTACTTATGTTAATCATATTTTATTTATTATATTTATCTATTAAGCATCGATTATTAAACGAAAACTTTACTTTGAAAATTCCTAAGAAAAATAAAATTTCATAATAATTTTTAAAAACAATTGGTTATTATTTAGATTTTTACCATCAATCATGTATTTAGCATAAAAATACCAAAAAATATGTAGTTCGAGAGTTCGAGGCTTCACTTTTCGACGAAAGATTAGTAAGAAAGCTCCATTGTTATATTAATTACTTTGGTACATACAACTATAATATATATTATATTATTCTATTAAAGTAATCCACAGATATTTTCAAGATAAAACGAAATAAATGAATGAAGTTTGAGTACAAGGAATTCTGCATTCTGCATCAATGGGTTAAGGAGATAACAGAGTTTAAATTTAAACGCTTTATTTGTTTTAACTTGTAACATTTGTAAATAACAATATTACAATGAGGTGAAATTATTTATTTTCATACATTTCTATTTAAAAAATTGTGCAATCGTAGCCAATGCCATTTCAGTATAAATATTTATTATTCTTTGTCTGACTTAAATAAGGTAACAGTTGATACAGACATGAATAATGTATTTTATTCATATTTATTACAAGAACAGTTTTGGCAGGTTAATTATTGTAGTTTCCAAATTCTAAGATATTTTACGTAGAGATTTTGGTGGCCTTAGTTGTTACTCGCTTACACAATTAACTTATTACATAGCGAAAATTAATCAACTACTAGCCTTGACCTAATTGCCAAAATTTAGGCGCATAATAAAAATAAATAGATTATTATATTTAAGTTTTAATTTCTTTCTATGGCTATATTCATTACAAGTTCCAAACAAATATATATAAGCAAAAGTAATTCTAAGTACTATCACGTTATGAAAACTAAACTAAACTGTAGAACAACCTCCTTAAACCTCCTCCTTTAGTCTTCGAAAACTCTACTATTTCAAATCAATTAAATCAAAATGAAAATTTGTTTCAATATACTCGTCACGTAAATCATCATATATAAAATATCTGAAATGTAAGATATAAAAAGGGTATATGAAAAATATGTAAGTGACTTACGCCTCTGTATTGTCATCCCTGGACTCCGAGCGCTCAGCAGCGGCGGCCTGGCCGCGCCGGTGTCGCCCGCGCTGCTCGTCGCCCAACCCGTAGAGACCGGCAACGGCCGCCATGCTGCCCTCCTGCCGTCCTTACACCGTTCCACAATCACATAGTCATCACCACCCCATGGTACCACCCCACTACGTCCATCTCTACACTAGTCCCATGGGTCCTATATATACTAACTTAAATTTTTATCTAATTCGAAAAATTTGGACGCCTTCATTGGTACAGTACATTCTAAACATCACAATTGAATTATTGTATTTCGTTTTTTATTACTAAGCTTTGGTTTTAAGGTTTTGTTGGCCACGTTTTATTCATAACGGCTGGGGTTGCTTCGCTTCGCTCGCTAGCCTCTGTTAATAAGATCATTTATATTACATATTTTAATTTAATTTCGATCTGATCGGTATCAATTATGCTAAGTGACTCCCGGGCTTGTTCACGTGCACTTTTGGAGTTTCTCACATTGAATTATATACTACTGACGTAACTACCTGCCTACCGAACGCAGAAAGAGTCTCCATTAAAAAAGCCTTAAAATGGAAATTTAAGGTCAACGAGTCGCATTCTGACAGATAGTGCTAATATTGTTATACTTAAAAATACTTATTCCTTATTTTAAAATCGTTGGTTTGCCTGTTTAAATACTTCTTATTTAAAGTGATTTTTAAATAACCGTGCCGCATAAGTAAGCGATGTTCCGCGAAAGTCAGTTTAAATAGGAAAATTAATTACAAGTCAGTCTGGAGCGACGCGTCAGCGCAAAATATTTTACTCCAGCGGGTGCAGAGTAATTAAGTTTTTTTAAAACGTCCTCAATAATTGATCTTTAAAACCTTCCGATATTAAAATTTTCATTTAGTTGGTAATGGATATAAATTGGGACCGAATGTTGTTTTTCTGAGCTGCTACTGAGAATAAAAATATTATTATAATTTATATAGGAGCTTTTTATTTTAAACTTGATAAGTTTAAAATACCTATCAAATATTTTTGTACTTTACATATTAGTTTGGATTTCCTGAATCCAACAAAATTTTAGTTTCTACCTAACATGATCTAGCATCTATACAAAACTGGAAAATCTTGTCATTGTAATTTATTTAGAACCTATAGATATTATTCAGTGAATTTCTATGTATTTGAAAAGTTAATAACAACTTTCTAAAAACCTATAGATTCTGATAATAGGCAAGGCAAGAAATATTCGCCGTCGTTTAGTATTTAAAAGATCGTTACGAATATTGAATACAACAGTAGTACGATAAGTAAATCGAAATAAAACGCAATTGATATGAAACGTAATAAATAATTTACCTCTCAATATAAGTTAAACGTGAATGAAATTGAATGCGGCATAACGTAGCCATTTTATTAAAGCAAGTGAAATAAATGGTGTCCAATCGACGCTGTGGTCGACGGTTGAAAATCGTGATTTATTTACATCCTATAGAAAACGATTGCGGTGCTTTATTGCACTGCCTACGACATGACTTTGCTTTGCTGATATCACTATAATTTTGTCTACGACATTCCCACCTCGATTCAATAGAGCGAATGTTCTCAATCCATAGTTCCATACTAATTATACTTACATGCGAAAGTATGTTTGTGGGTTTATCCTTTTTTTACACGCAATAACAGAGCGTCGGACATCTTATTTTTACTGAATACTATATATAGAAATAGGTTAAAGTTTTTGCAGGATCCTAATAAAATATTTCTATTAACTCGAATTGTTTTCAAGCATCTAGTTAACATCATCATCATCACTAAAGATGAAGTATTAAAAGTTTTTCGTATCAGAAGACACAGGTGTTTAAAACAAATTTTAATTATTATTAAAATTCTGAATTAAATGTCAAAAAGTTTTCGGTCTTTCTGTTGTCGGTAGCAAATACCTTTTGAAAAGAGCCGGATATAAAGTTACTCTTAGGTAGAGAGAAAAAAAGTAATAATCACAATTGTAATGTTTTCATCTGCTTACAAATTTAACATAGTTTGACATGTAAATTAATAGTCATAGTTTACAAGAAAGACAATCTGTTACAGAATTACATACGAAATAAGTATCTAGATTACGCAACTAACTTTAACACTTAGAAACTATTATAATAATAAATAATTCGGCCAATTGCGAGTGCGGAACTCGCGCACTAAGGGTTCCGTACAATTTAAATAACTAACATTATCAAATTTTAGTTTGATATTTATTATTTGATTTTCGCGTGTGGTTATGATCAAAAGTGGTATTGTGGGCCATTTACTCCCGATATTAGTGTGTGTTTTAACAAAGTAAAAAATAATAACATTAAAATTTAATTTCATAAAATATTTTTTTATTACATTAAAATAATTTTGAAGTTGGTGAACATATTTTTTTGGAGTTGATTAAAATATTTACAAGTTTATCATTTAACAACATGTCATGTCGTCAACAGTCGTTGCTAGGATATTCGATAAAATAGCTTTTGATTCATTTTACACGATACGACGACAAAAACCTCAATGTTTGTGATTTTACTAACATTCGAATATGTTATGTAGAATGCCCTATAGAAAAAGTACTTGTGACCACTTCAGTATTAATGGCCATATTTATTGATTGCTTACACTTAAAAGTTTGATTTTTTGACATTTTCATGGGACTATAGACTTACATGTTTAGTATTAACTTCAATTCGATAATTTTGCGTATTCTTCAAATAATGCGTTAAAACTTAAATATATAAAAAACTTTTTTTTTGTGATGTAAGGACCAATTGTCATTTAACAGATTTTTATCCATACTAGTGCTGTGCCTAATTATGTTCTTAGGTCAAAGGACCAAGCCTGGGAATTATGATTCTTGTCGAAAATCGAAATTACTATACATGAGATAAAAGCGGCTGTATCTTTTCTTTAAATTGACTTAGCAGTTTGTTTTTTTTATATATTCGACAGATTAGAGACTTAAATATTTGATGTAAATTTCAATTTGATATCTTCACATTTTTCTGAGAAAAAGGATCTTGCGTGACAGTCAAACAAAGTAAATTTTCTAGTGATGTAAAAAGAAATTTACAATTTCTCAATTTTATCTTATACTTTAGCAATGAGACCTTGCTTCATGCTAAATTTTATGATTCTATGTCATCGGGAAGAACCATAAAATTATGTGATAGACCACATTAAGAGAGCCGCAAGGTACCGCAGGCTTGAGTATTTATTAATAATTTCAAGTTGATACCTCTACGCGATCCTGAGAAAAAGTGTCTTAAACCCTAAAAATAAACAAGGCACGTTTATAGTCGTAAAATAAATCAAAAGTATATTCTACAGAATTGCCAATATAATGTTTATAGCGTTATGTATTGTGGCATCATAAAATAATAGCTTGTTCGCATAAAGTTTCAATGTAGATAAAAATTGAATTAATCATAACAGGGTGGTCATCCTTTAAGCTGCAGTTGCCGTTGCGAACGAGATTTATTACTGAAACGTCACTTCTGTAGGCGAAATATCTTGCTTTGTATTTAAATAAGCTTTTGACAGTATTATAAAGTATATAAGTAATTTAAGGAACATTTCAGCTTTTATTAAGTATTTAAATAATTATATCTTGTGATATATCTATGGGCAAAAGCAGATCACAATCAGAAATTCATCAGAAAATCAAAGTAACGTTTTATTATGCAATATTCACAATATGTATAAATGATGTATAACTAAATTTAAAAAGAAAGAAATTCTAAATCATTACTTTTAACATTAAAAACTGTTTTTGTGTTTATTCTATTACTTATTTCTCACCTTTACACATCTTTTTTTAAAGATTTCTATGGCATGCCTGCGATTTTATTATAAGAATAGATAGATTACTTATTCGTGTACCTACAAAGTGTTATTTACATCGGATCAGCCTCCTCTTTAACGTGATGCGTTTACTAAAATACATACAGACAAACCGCCAAAAGATTTAAAAACTGTTTTAATATTTTTTATAACTTATTTTAGCCTTTTTCGCTACTATACAAATACGGCATGTTTACAATTGTATTATAAGTATAGATTTGAAATAATATAACAAACGTTCAAAATAATGAAAATAAAACAGAGAGATCCATGATTTGATAAACAATTTTCAAAGTTTAATTCAATTTTCAGCGTTTAAATCAATAGGAGAGTTGAAAACTCATCTTCAAACGGATACCAGTTAATTGTTGGAGTACAAGCAATCCTGTTAAAACATGAATGTGAAAATGGGAACTAAGTTCAATATTCAGAATATTCGACTTCACCAACGAAAGAATTGACAAGAAATGGGGTGGGTAGATAATCAAGTTTTTTTTATGAATACATATAATATTCTATAAAAAAAAATACATTTCTGCAACATCATGTTTTATTTCATTCATCATTTCTGGTCGCTCTTTTAAATATAACTTATTAAATTTAAATATTTGAATTATTTATACAAAGTAACAATTTAGGAATAATTGAAGTTCAAAATTTAACTTGACTAATTTTTTCCAGCGAACTAACTTTTTAGAAGTATAAGATAAAATATATTTGACTTTCCAATTTTTGCTTTAGTTAACAATGTTTATTTTAATAAAGTTAATAAGTGAAAACTAAGCAAAACAAATATTGCTTTAAATTTGAGGCTCTGTGAAATCTGAGAAGTTTTAATAAATAAACAGAATTTCATGTGTTTATGTTTAACAGATTTATAGTTGTTAAGGGATGGAAAGGGCCTCCAGATGGATTGTGTAGTACGCCGCGTAGTCAATTTATTTTTCTTGGTTTGACGCGTTACCGCGCGTCTGATTCAATTTCTTAAAATTCTTCCAAAGAAATCAAATATAAAGCGAGTATTTTTTTTATTTCATCGTCATTTTAATTAATAGTATTTAATTTGATAAAAATTGTATATATAAGTTAGGTAGCAATAGCTTAGTGAAAACATGATTTCAATATTTTAAAAGCACATAAATGTGTATATTACATTTAATCTGCAAAACGACATGTTGCCGTTCTAAAAGCTTTTAATGTTTTGTCTATACTTTTATAATTGGAATGTCTGCGAGTGACACTCTGTACGTGTAAAGGCAAAAATACTGTTTTAAAGCTTTTTTGAAACGGAACTTTCAAAAGCGCGTTGGTATTGCAAACGAGTTCTAGGCTGAAAAAACCGCGATGACAATGTTTAAAAAAATTAATCTTTCAAATACATTACAACACTAAAATCATGGTAGATGTGAATAATTGTAGAGATAGATTATGTGCCGAAATGTGATATAAAGCTACATTTTAACCTCAAAATGAAAGTTATTTCTCTTACAATGAACCTAATATGTCTACGGTTTTCATATTTTTTCTTTACTTGCGCCTTTCACGTGTTTCTCAATTAATTGACCTAGAAATTTGATTTTAATTTGAATAAACAGTGTTAGCAGAGAGACAGACGGCCAATGAAGTGATAGGTACTATAAGTGTCTCTTTTTTATTTGAGATTGAGATATTTCCTCATCAAAACGAGCGCAAGTTACTATATAAATATCATCTATAAGTCATTTACTGAAACTCCATCTCTAAATAAATAAATAAAAATAAGTAGTGAAAATAATATATGAATATTATAAATTAATGGTGAGGTTAATTGTATAGTTTTCTAAGGGTCACGAAGGTACGGTCAGTGAGCTTGTACTATTACACACCACCACACTACAGTCATGTTTAAAAATACCAAAGTAACGTATTAACAAACGTAAGAGGTTTATGCAGTTGTAGAGCCTTCACACCTCTAAGATACGGCCCACATCGAGGTGTTAATCCAATAAACATAAACCCTTTGAGCATGGCCTAGTTGTTAAGTCTCTCATTGGATTTTTCTACTTAACAATCTCTATCTAGGACTCCGATAGCCTATACGATTAGTGATCGCAACACCGTTGATAAATTTATTTTCGTCGGTCCCTTTTATGTAATTCCAAGACTATATCAATTCGACCCAATCTGTTAGTTTAGGAAATTGATTTCTGTGGTTTGAATGTACTTTAACATTAATTACATTTAGTATACTACAAAATCTTATTCAAGCAAATAAAATAAATATATTTTTAAGTATATAAATATACCTTATGATATTCTTTCTAACATAATTCGAGAACGGCTGGACATATTTTAATGGTTTTTAATTTGTTGTATTTGTATCCATCCCGAATATCAGAATAACTATTAATATTTAAAGCATTGGAAATTAACTGACAAATAAAATAAAAGAAAAACATTTCTCATACAAAATGTTCACTGGTTTCGTAACTGTCAAACATTTCAAATATGTTAACTGTCAATCATAAATTAAGTTCAGTTAGTCTGTAACACGATATTCATTGACTGTTAGGCGGTACGAACGTTCGCCGGGTCAGCTAGTATAGCATAATGGTATATTAATCTGTTTTGATTTCATTGAATACTGTTTCTCTACAAAACTTTTTAAATATTATTCTAAAATGTGTTTCTGATGGATAACATAGATTTTTGATATTAAAAAAAACAATAATATTTCTTTTTGTTGAAATTTAATATTAAAATAAATCTTATTATTTCATTTACCTACTTGGTCCTGGTTTTTAAGTACAGTTATGTAGAAATGAATGTGTGTAAAGTAAATTTTCCAATGTCATTAAAAGTTTAATAGTCATTTCTCACAATTACAAGATCTTTAAAACCTCGACAAAAATATTTGTATATAGACAAATTAAATACAATAAGGTTGGTTTTATTATAACTCAAACTTCTATTACCGTCAGTGAACTACACTTAAGCTAATTAAACCTCACTAAACAGAATGCAGACTATTACCACGCAAACATGACTTAGCATCCAGTTATAATGTCATTTTATAGCGAAAATAATAACTTGTCTGTTTAAATAACAAAATTGGATATAACTCTGTTCATTTTCGTGTATTTACATATAAGTATCATACATTAAAATAAAGTTTCTTTATTGTGATGTTGTCAATTGTCATACATCCATAAACTGAGGTGAAATAAAATATATGAAACTATAATTTGTTGACATTGGTTGGTATTATTGAACTATAATTCTCATAGTAAATCTCTACATAGTATAAGATAAAGTCAATACTCGTTACTAAGATCGGGTTTTAATACGGTTTTCATCAATAGACAAGAGTTATTCAAGAGGAAGGTTTATGCGTATAATTCATAGAGAAACCATGCGAAGCCTGAGCTAATCACCAGTTCATCTCATACAATTTTTAACCAATATTACTCTAGTTCTTAACTTCATGTGAGATAAACTTCGATAAAAATAAATGTAACAAAATCACACAATAATCCATTAAAAATTAAAAGGTTTCTTAAGAATATGTTATCAAAAACATATTAGCAGGTAATAAATGTAAATTTAATGTATCTTATTACACCAAATTTTATATTCAAAACAAAGTATAATATGAGCATCATAATTGAATAAGTTTTACAACCTTTTTCCAAATATTACGTTTTTATTATGATATCATTACATTTTAAAAGGCTTTTCGTAATGTAAATGTAAGAAAATACTCATATTTAAGTGTCTGAAAGCAATAGAAATTGATGTTATGAATAAATGGCATTTTATATATTTATGCTAACAATTTGATTTTTTTTTATATTAACTTTATACAGCCTCTTTATAAATTAATTTAATAAAGTTAGAATGATGTACTTAATAACGGACTGAGTGTCAGCCAGATATTCGTAGTATCCTAACCCTACTCGAGAAATAAGGACAAAATTCCTTTTGATCACAATCTCCGTCTATATAAACTTCATTGATGTATCAATTACATGGATATAAATTGTAGTTTTAAGGTTTCTAACTACAGAAGTGGAAAGTCTACCGATAGCTCTATTTATTTGAAGAAAATCATAAAGTAAATTAGACAGTACAGATGGTTTTTAAATTTTAGGAAAAATACAGAAGGTAAGACAACTTTATTTTTCTTGTAAATTTTATTCCTTCCAAACAACGCATACGTTACGTTACAAATGTATACGTTTATTAAATAAATTTTAATAAACGTATAAATTTGTCGAATTGGATATATATAGACCAGAAAAGAAAATAAGAGAGAATAGAGTGATGACACTATAAAAGTGGCAGATAAACTCTGGACTAGACTAGCAAGAGATCACGAAGAATGGAAGTCTTTGGAGGACATCACAATTTTTTTAAACTTCTTCAATTCTTGCCAATACTTTTTGGACGTCCTGACCTTATGAAAAAAGCTTATTCAGTAAAAATGGAATTCACCTCGTTTATAGAGTACGTTAGTGGAAACAATTTCAACAGAGGCAATGCTCGTGTCACGTATTTTGTTAGATGTACGATATAGTCAGGACTGCATTGATATTCATGAACGCGGATTCAAAATGGAAAGATTTTGTAACCTCAGGCGTTCTGTTTTAGCGGTAAATCTGTTTCATTTAGAGACTGAAATACGGAAGGTTTTTTTACACATTACCGTAAAGTTATAAACACCTTTAAATTATAATATAATCAGGATGAATTTACCATAGCGTTACAATACTATTTGGCAGACTTCACAGACCTTTGAAGACTTTAAGGAAGGAATTTATTTTATTTGACTGACACATGTGTTTAATTCCTAACTCTGTGGACACAGAACAGCCTCCTGTAAGACCAATCACAGACAGCCTTCGGAAACCAGTATTTTACAGTTCACAATCTTCCGATAACTTGAAATCTCGCGAAATACATATATGTATATAAGAAAAAATAATGTGAGGGGTCTTTATAACACCAATAGAAGCGAAAAGAATCATTTTTACAAATTTTGTTTATCATTCCGTCTATCAATATGCATGTTTTACGTGAATCATGCAATAACAACTATACGAAACGGGATATTATGGTTTTCACTGTCGTAATACTGTAGGTCTTTTAAAACATACCTTTTTTAATTACTCGGATGCCGGGATAATAAATTTATAGAATTACAGTTTCATTATTCTGATTTTACAAGCAGTACCAGCAATGAGAATCATATTAAAGTCAAACCGAAGCGAGGGCAAGTCAGCTTGTAAATAATATAATTGGTCAATAGCGTGTTGGGTCACGTGTTATAGTGTTTGAGCAAATGGAAAAATATTACAAAACGTAGTCAGGTCATTTAAATATTTATAGTCTATGGGAAATTTGGTGAATGGCTGACCCTTACCATAAATTCAATTATAAGGACGTATACTAATAAAATATTGGTTCATGGTATAATTGTATACCGTGTGATACATAAATATCGTTATGTTATTACGGTTTCTATAATTGTTAATAATAACAGTTTAACGTAAGAAAATTGAAGGAATTAATAACGTCAGTAAATATAGGGTTATAGTTAAGTATTATCATCCGACTTCAAAAATAAATAAAGGAGGTAATCAATTTGGATGTATTTTCTTTTAATAATGTAAACGTATTTACAGTAAATACCGTAAAAAAATTTAGTATGGACAAGACTGATAATTGTTTCATTTATTAAGATATCATTTCATTGATATTTATTAGTGTATATATTTGAATATTTCTATTTGAAAATGAATTAACCATTCAACCGTTCACACATATACTATGTCATACATGACATTGTTTACTGTGTGTATTTCACTATTATTATAGGAAAAATATTGAACAAAAAGGGTGTATTTATATTATCATCACCATAACCCATTAATGCTGAGCCGAGCCCACTGCTGAGCCGGGTGTCCTCCTCAGGATGAGGAGGGGGTTAGGCCATAGTCCACCACCACCAGCCCGCGCGGGTTGGCGTCTTCACACATAATTGAGAACTTTTAGCGAATTCTCAAGAGTGCAGGTTTCCTCACGATGTTTTCCTTCACCGTTAAAGCAAGTGATATTTAATCGCTTAAAACACACATAAGTCAGAAAAGTCAGAGGTGAGTCTGTGTGGAGGATCAAACCCGGACCTTCCGAGTAAGACACCGATGTCTTAACTACTGGGCTATCACTGCTATTTATATTGTAGTGTGTTAAAGTGACTTCCGCCATATTTTAAAATGCTGCATCGTCATACTTACTCAGAATTACTTAAAACAAATGAAACAAACAACACGCAATATGTTTTGTTTAATTAATTATATGGTTTTTATTTTATCTAAAATCTATTATGTATGTCCGAAATTAATAGTTTTCAACACCGTTTGATAGGACACCATAGAAGTTGTTAAGTTTTCATGTAGAAATATCCATAAACCTGTAGCTAAGTGACGGATGGTATGATATCAAGTACTATTATATAAATATTAGCTGATCTGGCGAACGTTGTTTTGCCATATAAACTTGGGGTGGGCCACCCATATAACTGAGGGGTATAAAAAATAGATAGTAGCCGATTCTCAAACCTACTGAAAATGCATATAAAATTTTATAAAAATCGGTCAATCCGTTTCGGAAAAGTATGGTAACCAACATTGTAACACGAGAATTTTATGTGCAAGAAAATTCCGCATCACGAAGTTTATCCGCTATATACTCAAAAACTACTTAACCAATCTTGATGAAATTTTGCACACTGTGTGTAATTTGGTCCAACTTCAGATATAGGATAAGATGTATCATAGACATTAAACGATGTCACCAATATTTTTATTGCAAATTATTTATTATAAGACAAATAATTGTAGTTCTTTGCAAGTTTCTTATATTATTATAGATGGCGCCATGGATCTTATTTCACTTATTAAACTTAATAACAATATGCGAAAAAAAATACTCTTTTAAGTCATGGCGATAATTATGGTAAAACATTATTCGTATTGGTTCAGTATTTCAGTATTTTATAAGTCACCGTGTTTGTTGTCGAACTCCTTAGAAATGGCTTGACCGATTTTAATTAATTTATCTGTATAATTTGGTAGGTCTATGAAGCTCGTAGACTATTATTTATATTCCTAGGAGACAAGAGTGGGCCACTAGAAATAGTTTATATGGCAAAATAACGTTTGCCGGGTCCGCTAGTATAATATATTACGTTACATTTAGTAATATTGTAATCTAAATATAGTCTTCAGGAAATATGTTAAATAAAAGTAGTATCTGCCCAACAATAAATCAATTTGGGGACAGCTTGAGACTTCGACGTAACCTTTTTTTGGTCATCAATCAAATCGAGACGGAAATTCAGTTTACAGTATAACGTAATGATGCAATTGTATTCCTAGTACTGGTATAAGTTTTATTAAATATTCGGTGTGAGCCAGTCATGCTATTTCAGTTTTGGGATACAAACAATCTTACGAATATGATAATATCAGTTTTCCGGTCACGAAGCATGTACGTCATACTTCTCTAGTATTTCCCTTGGACCGCTGGAACAACATTATTACTTTCATTCTATTCTTCTCCTAATATACACGTAGTCACATGGATAAGTATACCAATATCTCAATCAGTATTAATTTTCAATTTGATTTTGAATTCCCTAGCTGATCTTCGAAATTAAAAGTCAAAATATTTTTTTACTGATAGTCAACTAGCAAACAAGCATATGTGGCCATCGTGGACATCAGCAATACATGAGTTAATGTCATGTTTTGCCGATACTTTGCTGCCACGAAAATGGGTCTGAGTAGGGGGTTTGATTAGAGGAAAAGAACTAAGGTTCACTGGAACCTCAGCATTAACATGAAGGGAGGAGGAGAGGAAAGGGCTAAGTATCCTTTTCGACCAAAAAGAGTATCCTCAAACCATTTTATAGATGAGGAAATTATTTAAAAAAAAAAATCGAATATTTTCATTGAAGTTAGATGAGAAGTATACAATTATTGTTTTAACGTATAATTATGTAAACAAACTGATTGTGCCAAATAAATGTTAAAGTAAATATCATCAATAAATACCTAAACCCAAAAATTAATACAATATGTTATGTTTATTGCTGTTCTGTAATTCCTAAATAAAAACGCATTTGTTGATCCTAATTTAACTGTTTGGGACTTGTGGGGAAAATTGCGGTTAGTGTACGTTATAACACATATTGTAATGTTAAACTTAAATGCTTTGATAATTAAATCAATTATTCACAAATACAGCATAACGTTGAAGAAAATATTAAATAATATTTAATCCAAATTTATCTCTGATTCCCTAAATATTATCATTTTAACTATAATATAAAATTTAAGTTTATCTATACGAAATGACCTGTAGGTATTATATAAGCATAAGTAACTTAGTGGTTCAGACGTTGGATTCACGATCGATAAATCGTGGGTTCAAATCCCAGTCAATGAGCTACTGACGTGACCCACTCCTAACACAAGCACTTTAGCTTACTTGGAGGGGTTAGGAATACTAGTAGTACGTAATCCATACTGCTAGTAATCTCATAAAAATATCTTTTAGGATAAGTAGGTACCTATAATTTTTTGGTCCTCTGTTTCAATACAAAAATTCTGATTTTATGCATGGAAGAATCGGAATATTTTTTTTTGACTTCCAATGTCTGCTTTTGCCTGTTTTACGTCAATAATTATGTTAAAGATATAAATAATCAAGACCTTGCGTATCAAAGTATAAGTCATAAGGATTTGTTTGGAGATGGAAACTTTAATCGATAAAAGAAATCTAAAATAATATTATCAAGGTATCATGATAATAACAGGCGTCACTTTATGATAGTAAATAATTCTTAAATTCATAGTTTTGAATTTTTCATTCGATGAAAAGTTATTCGAATTCCAATGAGACTTGTTGCTGCAAATTAATTCTTAAATAAACTAGCTTGGCTCGATTTCTCGCCCAAAGGTTCCATGCCAAATAAATCTAATGCGTTGTTATTGTTATTAAAATCATATTTTCTGGATAAAGCCATCAGTCAGATGTTCAACAGGTTAAGAATAGTACTTTTATACAGCCACAATGTAACACCGTCTAGTCAGTTTTGAGGAAGCATCCAATAACAGCAATACAAGTAAAAAAAAAAATACGAGATAGTGTACAAAAAGCAAAACCTCGCGCTATTTCCAAGATATCGAGATGTTTTTTTTATATCCAAGGAGTGCTCGTTAAAAGTTATTAAATTATATGAATACGTTGTTTGTTTTTACTGATTATGGTGGACTATGTATAGTGGTATTGTATATAAGAATCTTCCTCGTGAATCACACCCACTATTGGGAGAAACTGCATTAAAAGACTATGTTTTATACTATGTAAAGATAAAGAGTAGTATATGATATTTTTTTTCTTATAAAAACATTCGTACCTTGGTTTTGAATCTACGAATAGCAAAACTTACAATTTGTAGTAGAGTATTTTAGAGAAAGAAAATGTTTAACAAAATAAAACATTCAGTATCTAAATAATCGCGTTAGCTGTCCGGTCGTATTACTGAACTAAGTTAAATTAATCCCCACGGATTACTTAGCGATATCTGTGGTCTTAATCGGATCTTTCTTCTGATATAGAATTCATGTTTATGGATAAATTGTTGCTTCAGTTAATTTTGTGTGAGGCTTATTAAGTAGTCAAATTTTACTAAGCTCCTAATTATACATTGGCTAGAAAATTTTGGAAAAAATTATCACCATATTCAGATGATAGTAATCAAATGTTTTTATAACAGTTAAGAATTTATGAGAATTATAGTAGTAAAGAGATATTAAATTGAACTCTGTTAATGACATGAAGTCCAGCTTCACTTGCAGTGTATACAATACATTTGTATGTCTCTGTGAATTATATTATAAAAGTAATATATCCATATAGTATATGAAAAAAACATGTTATTATATTTTCAATACAAAATTATTTTTAAACATTAGTTTATTTTTTTTATAGAATCACCTCTACAAATGTTTTAGCATCAAGAAAATACTCCAAATTATTAGTATTTATACGAAACTAAAAATGCAATAAACATTTTTTCAAACCGGAATTTTAGCCTTCAAATTTAGTTTTTATTTAATTTTTTGATACGTAAAATAATAAGAAAGTGTTTTACAAATTCTTCCCTTAATGGGAGTTTCTAATCGAATCGTGTCTAGAGCTTAATTCCGTTACAATAGGAGCATGAAAGTTTGGCAGTTAGACCGATTGAAAGTGATCGCCCGTGGACGTGGTTCAGCCTCATCCGCTTATACGAAAACGATTTCAGGAATACTACAACTGTTCAACAAGTTAAATTTGTATTATATACGGAAGTGTATTAAATACAGGAAAAAGCTGTTTCAGTCGCCATAATCAGAATAATTGAAGTTCAAGTTTAACAAAACAAGTCCCAAGTTGAAGGCGCAAAGATTTTATTTGTACTATTTATGTTGTTTTAAAATGGTGGTTATAAATATTACTTCAATTTTAAGACTGTACGCCGTAAAACATATTTATTTTCTTTGATTTAATATTCTGATAATTTTAAAATGGAAATCTATTAAAAAATATCTTTATGTACTGTAATGTTCGCGGAAACGATCATCATGGGAACTATTGTCGATGGTAGGCAACACTGTCTGTCTTCAAGCTACGACCGGTGTCTCAGATTGAAAAGAAATCTCTTATTATCACGATTAAAGGGTTTCAAGTTTAACAGGGAAAAATATGGTATAATATAGTGACTTATGTAAAAACCGTGATCTTTGTTATATTTAATGTATATTGCGTAAGAATGTCTTAGCAGACTACGTAAATGTTTATTATTTCAAACACAGTCGGTATGATCACTGAATATGCAAAATAATTCAAATACTCGACAAATGCTGGCTTTGAATCCCGTTCCTATTATTTCAATGTTTATATTATACTTAGAAAATTCTATACAAGATTACACCTCTATAAAAATACACGAACTTATTATAACAAACATTTTTAATTTGGAAAATGATATTAATGTTATATATAAAATTCTCATAACAGTTTTTGTAATTATACTCCTCTGAAACAGTTAACCGATTTTTCTAAAATTTCTTGTGTATCTTTGGTAGGTCCGAGAATAAGTCGTAAACTATTAATTATAGTTAAGTGATAAGGGGGCACCCTAAATTTTTTTTTTAATTTTTTGGACAAAATTTTACATATTTCTTTTTTTATGACTTAACTTTTATATAATAATATATAGCTCTCAATTTTCACTCTTCTAACGCCAACTCCCATTTTTTAACAGCGATATTAGTGCTGTAATCATCTTCAACTCTCAGGGGTCGATAAGTCTGAGTTTGGGTCGTAAGCTATTTTTGAACTGAACTGCTATTTTTGTGGCCCTCTACAGAAATTAATGTATATTTCAAAATAACGTTGGCCCAGTCAGCTAGTCTTACCTTAAATTGGTTTTGAATATTTATATTTTGTCTTCTTGTTTCTAGTTAAGCTTTTCAGTTATTAGACCTGTGCCTGCAAGGGCGAAAATCTATATAAAGATAGATCTAAGTAAAAGGTAAAATTGAACGTCCTATATATTTAAGATTTGAAGAAAAATAAAAGGTTTTATTTACCTTTTCGTTTTCTTTAGCTCAGGGACTCAGGTGAAGCATGGGATTTCTCTCTAATAAAAATAATTGACTGAATGAATTATTTTGTAATATTAAGTAATAATATATATATAATATAATAATAATAATAATATAATAATAATTTTAGTAGTAACCAGCCTCGGTTTCGCTCAGATACAAATTACGATATTCTAATTTGAGGTAACGGAAAAAAAGAATTTTTTAAAAGTTTGAACTCTTAACACGGCTCCATCTATTGGATGCTTCTCCAAATAGTTAGTTGAAAATTTTAAAGTGTTACGTCAAGAAACTTACTCCTCTTTCGTTAGAAACTTGTGAAAGTTACAGACAATTACAAAACTGTGTCCTAAAGTAAACATTAAATTTGCAATAAAATTTTAGTTTATGTATAGAAAGATCAAATTTTAATACAAAATTTACTTAAATTAAGTTACCATCTTTCAATTTAAAAGGCATTGGCGTAGCACAATACGGATCGCGATTCGCTGCATAACCTCAAAAATGAGAATATTCCCAGCTGAATTTGCGATTCAATTCTGTAACATTATGCCACCGAGACTATGTAGCGTTTTAGCTGCGAATATGCCTAATTGAAGACGTGAATGAAGGTGATATGTTACTATATAAAAAAACTAGCTTTACCTTACTTTAAACCATAAATAATAAAAAAGAAAAAATGCATACGATAATTTGAAATATTTCCTAATTGAATCATAATCGCAAAGATAAAATGAAATGTAATTGACTAACTTTTTAACCTATATATTAACGCAATTGATACACCCGATTATTCATAGTATAATTAAAACAGTTTTATATTAGAAGCTTCCAATTGAAGTAATAAAAAACCCTTATGCTACAGGAAACTAAGAAGATATTCCGAAAAGCGAATTTGTAAGTCAATTTGGTTGGATTGTTTACGAGTGTTAGGAATGACTTGAATTATTGTTACGTACGAGAACAATTGCTAATTTAGACTAACAATCTGCTGTTGTTTGTATTGGAATAAACAACACTGTTATTAATTCGACAATTCAGGGATATAATTGCTTATCACACTCTACCTAATTATGACATATATGATTCCTTTGCAAACACCAGAGCAGCGCTACATACTGATTTACTAAGTTAAATATTTTTAAATTTATGCAAATAGAGAAAATAATAAACAAACTAAATGACGGTAACGCTATATAGCTTAAAGTATAGTTTAATGAAGCAAGATTGATATTTCTTTTGACAAGCTGTAATTGCCTCTAATAAAATAAATAAGTCGACACTAACTGTATCTACAAATAGGTACACAGATTTTGTAATTATTTGTTTATTTCATAATAGTTATTTATTAATGTATATCTCATCATTATTATAATTAAACATGCAGTTTCAAATCAATCACATTTCCTAAATAGAATTCATTATTACCAAACGCAAACGTAATTATAAATTTGATTTAACTAATATTCGTGTACAGTTAATTCCGAAATTTTGTATATAGCTTATTACTACTAGTTAGTTATTTATTATAAAATTAGTATTAATACCACGTTTAAATTAATTTTAGAGATGTCTAGGAGTTTAATTACAAAGCAAAATATTACAGAACATCGTTAATTTTGGTCATTTTTTTTGTATGGTCCCACTGCGTGATCATTTAAAATCCTGTCCCGACGGATCAGTCTGACAAGCAGTTAAATAACGCGCACACAAATTCCAGGCACTACGCAGAGTTTTGCAACTCTTTATCTATAAATACAAAGACAGTTAGGGCGTCTTAATTTTAAATATAAACGACTCCTTATCTGTTTAAACCTTAAAATGCTGACAGCAACGATGCAACACATTGAAGATACTAGTGCTCGTACTGCATGCGATTGTTTGCTGATTTTGCTGTATAATATGAGAATACATTTTTAAATTTAATTCATATTATTTTTGTTATAATATTCAACAAGTCGCTATAAATTATTCATAAAGTATCATATTCATAAAATAATAAGTGAAACGATAGAAAAGTTAAATAGACAGAGGAGTGTCTTAAAATTACAATTGAGTAGCTCTTTAATTTTTTTTTTTAAGATTACTAGCAATATGGATCACATACTACTAGTATTCCTGTTACCCCTCCTAGTAAGCTAATAAATAGCTTGTGTCAGGAGTGGGCCACGCCAGTAGTCCAATGTCCGGGATTTGAACCCACGACTTGTTGATCGTGAATCCAACGCCCGAACCACTGAGCTACTGACGCTTAAATACTTTTATATTTCAATATCATCTCAAAAAACCCAGGTCTGTTTTCTAATAAAACGTAACTTTAGTTTAGTTTATATATCTGACGTATTTTATTATTATTATATTAGCTGACCCGGCAAACGTTGTTTTGCCATATAAATTTGGGGTAGGCCACCCTTATCACTTAGGGGGATGAAACATAGATAGTAGCCGATTTTCAAACCTACCCGATATGCACACAAAATATCATAAAAATCGGTGGAGACGTTTCGGAGGAGTATGCTAACATTGTGACAAGATAAAAAAAACCAATTCTAATTGTTGAAATTAATAATCTTCTTAATTGAAAAAGTTCAATCATTATGATGATTAACACAATTAAGGATTTGGAGCTAGACGTACATGTATTATATATAGAATTGTAAACAGATTTTAATTTAACTTGAATATTGTGAAACGGCGGGAGACCACAAATGGAAAATTAATTGGAGAGGTAATAAACAATAGCCAATAAGCCAATATGGTACTAACTTAGGTTAAATAAACCATTATAATTTCTCGACAAAATTAGATAATAAAACACTGAAACGCAAATAAATAAAATGTTATATCGCGTCACAGTGTTTGTTATCGAATTCCTTCGAAACGGCTGGACCGATTTTTATGAAATTTTTTGTGTATATTTTGCACGTATGAGAGTAGGTCGTACGCTATTTTTTATACCCCTAGGTCATAACAAATCATTTATATGGCAAAACAATGTTTTCCGGGTCAGCTAGTATATATTAAAATTGCAGATACTATTTATTTTAATTTACGCTATTTATATTTATGTTTTAATATATATATAATATTAAAACTCCTTTAAATTATTAGGAGATAATTCCTGTGGCTAAATCGTGACTACTAGAAACTGTTCTAATTAGACTTACCCTTTTCTTTTTATTGAATGTGAAGGTTACAGCAACTTCTGGGTTTTATCTTTATAATCTCTGAAGCCGTAGTGTTTCCCTTCTATGTTCTCAAGGTCGATAAAACAAGAAATATTGTTTTTCTTTCTTTTGTGTAGCTGCTATACATGAGTAACGGTATCCACTTAGTGACAAGTTCTCTTTCTACCGTAAAAAAGTATATAGTATCAACTGCATATATTTTTAAGGTAATACGAGCTACAATCGATAGATATAAGGTATGAACAAATATTTTGGTCAACTTATTATTTATTTGTATTTATTTTTGATTGACCATATCATTAAAGATTGATTGTTCTGGATAATAATTTAAATTTTTTGAATATTATTATAGTTTATACAGAACAAATACAATTAGTAGAGCTAATCGAGAATCAACTAATTTAATAATAACGTGTAATGCCTACTGCAGTCAATCCTTAGGACAGTTTGAGGTACGCATAATAAGTTCGTGTAGAGTTGAAGTATTTCTTCAAAAATACTCTGTACTTTATCCAAGTATCCTCTGTATCCAAGTTGTCTTCAGCTATCTTGTAGTATAAGCTCTGATAATTACAGCCCTTCGTTTGTCTTAACTGGCCGAACGGAGTGAAGATGTGAGAGCTTAAGTTACATGGGTGGATGTGTTGCCTTATATATTTAACTACTTTTAGTGGAGTACATGATACTTTATGGAGTAGAAACATTTTTAAATCTTGATTTCACAGATTCTATTCCGAAGATAAAAAAGATCTTTAAAGCTAACCCTACATATATATGCGGGTCAAAAATGATGGTCTGATATATAAAAGATCAGTATATATATTTCTTATATATAAAATTCTCGTGTCACAGTGTTAGTTTCCATACTCCTCCGAAACGGCTCGGCCGATTTTTATGAAATTTTATATACATATTGAGTAGGTCTAAGAATCGGCTACTATCTATTTTTCATCCCTCTAAGTGATAAGGGTGGCCTACTCCAAATTTATATGGCAAAACAACGTTTGCCAGGTCATCTAGTATATATATATAAAAGATTATACGAACACTGTCGTATAGAGCATAGAATGTTGTTAAAACTTTTATGACTGTTGCAAAATACTGTCAGAAGGCGTTGAATAGTTCATGCAGTCGCTAGTATGTCGTCCGTTGCATTAATATTTTAGTAACAATGCTTTTTATGCAAAAGATTAAGTTAAAGTGAAAATAAATTAACTACTGTTATTTAAGATCAAATTGATGAAATATATTCTTAAAACTGATTGTAGTTCAACAGCGAGCTAAGTATATGATCTATTAAATGAAGAAGTATGATCTTAAAGAAAAAGCTTGCTTGAATGACTATACACTTGTTGCTCTGCCCTTTGGATGATATTCAATGAGCTCTAGTGCTTTTAATGGAGCATGCTTTGTGTTATAGTGATGCTAAGTATTATACGGGAAATTTTCTTATGACAAGGCAATATCTGCTAAGAAAGATTGAATTTAGAGCTTGTATAGAAATTTTAATAAGCTTAGGTTGATTTTTTATTCTCGAAATAACTTTTATTTAATTTTAAAATAATCATTATTAAAAAGCGTATTGGAAATGCATCATTGGACGTAACCAATAACCATAACAAGTAGTCCTAAGTCTAATTATGGATATTTTATGCGTAAACCCTTTAATATTTGGATAAAATATTTGCGAAGGCGTGCTTCATTTACCCGTTTGCTGTTAACTTGATTGTAAACACTCGTTAGTCGTTACAAAATTACAGTACCAAGAGAGTAATCAACTTTAAATTACACTTTATAATACTACGGAGTTGTTATAAGCAAAAGTTATGTTTAATGCTCCAGTTAATCTATGTTCTATACTATTATAGTTATTACTAGACCCGCAATGTCTTTTCATGGGCGTTGCGATGTTCTTAACAGTTAACACTCAGGAAAAATAGTCTATAGAATATATTACGAACAATGTTAGTCAAAGCCTATAATAATTTATGCATTTCTTTTTTTAATAATTTTATATGTTACTATGCTTCTTGGATGCAACTTATCCTAACTAAATGCTAGAAACGTTTGAAATCTTAACGAGGCGCCATCTATAGGATGATTACCGAACTTATATAATTACAACCAGCCACCTTATGATGTTTTTATTTATTACTAGTCGAACCGCTCTAGTTTAGCTATTCTAAAACATGTTTTTCTGACATCCGATTAAAACAAATTAAAATAAATTTAAGTAAGACGTGCAGCAACGCACAAATAAAATTGAGTTTTATTAATCTTCTATGAAAAGTAAAAAACTTTTCAATTCAATGTCGCATAATGACCAGAAGACTCATATGAAGATAAGACCACGGATGAAGTACCCTATTGTAATTAATCCTGTTATTTATGATGATTTTTTTTAGGCAAGCTGTTGGTCTGCGTATAGACTATAACATCTTGACAATTTAAAGAAAAACTAATGAACTTATCGCACTATCATTAGGTTCATACAGTGCGGGTCTGAGATGGGAAAATCGATGCAAACCACGCGGTATTGTGACCTTCACATAGCAAGTTGTGCGTTAAGCCAGTTACGCTTAGTTAGCACTTCGGCTGCTTTGTTATATATTTTTAAATGTATTCCTAAGAATAGTTGAAATTCAGCAAATGTCTATTGCTAGCGGTAGTTAGTTATATTGATAAGGATGCACGTTTAGTGTAAGGTCTATGTCACCGACTCTCAAGAGATCTAATGAAAGTTAGGTTAAATTAGAGAGACTAAGTAAGGTGAGTGTAAGGTGGTTGACAGGGGTCAGTACCAGCTTAAGGATAGTGTAGGTATTTGATTTTTGAATACCTGACTTCACCTGAACAGTCGGTCTTAACTGAGTATTTTTAGCCTCGAAGATGTAAAAATGATTTGCTAATACAAAAAATGGATAAACAAGGTCTTCACCAAAGGCGAATAACATGGCAAGTTATCTAAGGGTAAAAAAAAATGGAAAATTCTGTTCTATAATTAGATAGAAAGTTCTAAAATTATTTCCTTATTGTTTTTGTTTTTAAGGTACTGTACATTATTCATAAATCCATATAATATTATTATTGCCTGGTTCTTATTAAGATCATTTTCTTCTGAAAGAACAGAGCTATCAGACTGATTCTGATGGAAAATTTTTCTTTGCGTTAAATATGAGACCAATTTAAAATTTAAGTTATTCTTGAATAAAAAAGGTCTAAATTAAATATCCTCCTCTTCATTCCTAACTGAAAAATGTTTTTCCATACATCAACATAGTTTATTTTTTTATGTTTTCTTTTGGGTTCAAAGCTGTCAGCCTTAAAGTCAACCTAGTCCTACTTTACCTATATTAAAGTATTTGATATTCTTCTTAACTTGGAAATTAACTAGAAACCCTTACGCATTTCTGAGAAAAAGACAGACAAACTGACACACCGGTAACAAAGTGGTACGGAACCCTAAAAATATTAATTAGTTATATAAGTAAACATGTTTAAGCAAATCAATAACTATATTGCGTGTAGCAACTGATATAATATTAGCTTACGTGGATGCCCTGGCTATTATCAAATTAGTAGGGTTTCTTGCTTATGATAGTTATTTGTACGTGGGAGGAGTCTATTGTCGACATCGCAACTAACCTATTTATATACTAGACTGGACTAGATTAGTCAAACTGTCACCTCCCTTCGCTAATATATTAACAGTAACAGCAGTGTTATTAAACGTAAAGGATTACAAGTAACTAGAATATTGGGAACAACAAGTAAAATATAATTACGAGTCAATGGAATATTTTAATTAATTTAATAGAAAACATGGTTAATCAAATTAACCATTTTATATTTGTGGATAAAATATAATCCATTTTAGTGGAAAGTCTTTAGTAAAGTTTTGGTGAAATTTAACATTAAAACATTATACATAAACAAATATTATGTGTTCACTGTTGGTACTATGGTGGCCGAAATATAATAATTAATGATACATTGCTCCTATTTTTATTTAGGCGTATAAACATGATTCAAACACATTTCATTACAATCCCACTGCTTCTTGCGGAAGAATCCATTATAAGGCAGCGAAACGAATAAAGGTAGGAAGTAGTAATAGTAAATATTGCAATAATTAACCACTGATGCTTATCAACTACTACAGTTCAATATAATACAATAACTTTTATAATATTATATTTCTTGTAAGAATATTCGAAGACGCTCTTCATGGTTTTTATGAAATTTTGTCTAAGAGAGACAAGTTTGCTTTAAAAGTTTACCTCAACCTCGATTTTTTTACAAAGAAATATTATTTCATGATAACTTTGTGATATAGGTATATAACAAAGTTTAATTTATTTTTTATTTTTATTATTTTTATATTTATAAAGGTACTAATTTAATTTTAATGAGCATTCTTGCATTAAATTCATTCCTTTATAATATGGCGATAATATGGCTTTTTGTCTATTACCAATTTTCATACTTGTGTTTTAAATACTTTACTTAATTATGAGCCCGTAAACTTGTAAATCCTGTTTTAAATTTCAGGAATATTTATGTAAGCTACAAACTCATTTTCATAAACGCAGTCACAGAAGGGTTAGTTCGTGAGAGCTGATCTCACGAACTAACCCTTCTGTAACTGCGTGTTCGTATACAACGCATATACAAACGCTTTTTCAATATTCTTCAATCGCGATTTTCGACATAAAAGTACTCGCGCAGAAAAGCGTTCATGCGGTCGGCGTGGGAAGTTTCCTGATAAAAAGCTACTCTATTCCTCAGTGACAGGCTATTTGAGTTATCCATAAATGTTACGTTTGGAAAAATATCAGTTTATTTATATTGCAACTAAGTATATAAGAGTTGTATTGCGCAGTGATCCAAAAGACAGTTGTGACATGCAATCTGGATAAGAAGCCTCCTGATGTGTAAAATATCACTTATATTACTCCACCAGCATACTGAATAGTAAACTAACCTAACATAATAAATATATCAAAGTTAAATTGTAATTCACTATAATAACTTTAAGCAGTGGTCCTAGTTCATCTCTTGACTGAGTTATATCTTTAACTGTAAAACAACGTGAGGAAACCTGCACTCCTAAGAGTTCTCCATTTTCACAAAACTCTGTCAGTCAGTGAAGTCTGCCAACCAGCACTTGACCAGCGTGCCTATGACCTAATTCATCTTCATTCTGAGGCGCAGATCCAGCAGCAGTAGTGGGCCAATAAAAAGTGATGATGATAATAATAACTCAATATTTACTCCACAAAATGAAATGTCAAACTGCCGTGGATCTATCATGGCACGATTTATATATTGTCAAGACGTTGGAGTTATTTTTAATATAATCTACTAGACAGAATTAAGTAAAGAAACACTATCAACGGTGTTGCTAGCAAAACGAGGCAAGTGCGAGTCTCTCGTAAATATAAAGCAGCAAAATAATTGGCTTTCCAATTATTCAGTCTTAAAATTTGCAATTAAATAAGATGAGAAGCTCATTGACTGAAGTTGCCTTCGATACGAAAATAACGTAATAATATCAACATATTTTTTCATAGGTAGTGTACAAGGCTTAGTATTTAAGCATCTAATAAAAGCCAAGTTTTGTACATATTAAAAATGTGTAAAGGCTTAGTTTTCCGTACAGTAAGAAAGGAATTCCTATAGGGCATGATGTTGTATGTCTATTAAGACTCTTTTTCTAAGGAAAACGAGTAGGTATGAGGTTAAATATACAATACTCTGGCCTACGGTTACTTGGAGCTTTTTTTGAAGCAGAACGAATTATTACTAACAGTTGCTAATAAGCTGTGATCATTGTATGTGGACAACAGGTTTCCGACGGCAAGGTAATGTTTGTTCCTCACTTAATATTGTACGGAACCATCGGTGAGCAAGTTCGACTCGCAGTTGTTCAATTTTTGAAATCAAAGAACGTTTAGTTAGGAGTCTAGTTTAGTTTAGAGGCGCTAATAATATCACAATATTAACAAGTAATAAATAATTTATAAAAAATTATAATTCATGAATTTTAAGATATCTAGGTATCAAAGTGTAATATTACATTTGTATTTGACATAAATTTAATTATTCATAAAGTAAAGCAAGTCCATAAAATATAATTATTATTAATATTAAAGATTTATTTATTTCAAACGACCTGTTTTGAAGTTTTGCGTTTTTCCAGGTCATTTTGATGTATTTAATATTATCGTTCATATAGTTCAAATTTTTGCAATTTATTGCAGTGTTGACAAGAAACACTTAAAGCTCAAAAAAACTAGTTAAATTGATTCTTGTTTGTTTCTGTAACTTTTTGGCTACTTTTGATAAAAACATATATTTTAGTGTTATCAATTTTTGTCTAATTTGTTTGTAATTATTTTGGTTCAATGATGAGATGATTAAAGAAAATAGCTTAAAAATCATTTTTTGCAAATATGCTATCTCGATTAATGAAATACCAATTCAGAAGTTGTTTATGAATCTATTTTAATAACAAAACTTTGTGATTGTGGATGCATTAATAAAATATTGATCGTCAGTCCCATGGCGTGGTTGGCTGTATATCAACGACTTGCCTGTCATTGTATCACACAAATTACTTTTCTAATGGTTCAAACTATAGCTTGTGTTGCGATAGATTTGTATTGTTATACTCCAATGTATTCTCTATTCCTATATTAAATTTTTACACTATCTTTTAATTTGATTCACTTACCATGTCTATAAAATCTTTGAGTATATCATTCAAATACAAACAGACTTTTTTGAAAGAAATATTTGAGAATGTACGTAAATAATAACTGACAACGCCAACATAAACCAGTATTAAGTATATCCAATAGAAGCAGTAGTACTTTGCAAAAATCCATGCTAAAATGGAAAATACTATTTTGCTGTTATCCGCAAATATCTTTAAGATTCCTATATCGAAGCTGTTGAATCTGTGGAGATATTGACTCCACAAAATCCGATAGACTAAAATATACTCCAAGCTTTCAATTTTGTAAAAATACATCCGTCAGCCTGGTAACGATACTTTAAATAGTAGTTATATAATGACAAAGATTATTTACGTCATGCACACATAATTGCAATAATCTAGCAAACTATAATCAAATACTTATAAAACTTTTAAGCTTGGGTGTATTTAACAAAATGTTTCAACATTCAAGAAAAAGGAACAAACTATCCGAGCTTATCTTTTAAGTCACTGCCAACTTGGCTATATCCTCGAAAGCAACTTAATATAAAGGTATTTTGCGGAATCTTAAAACGTCGATTTTTCATTGGTGTCTCTTACTCTAGTAATAATACTTAAGTTGTTATTTGAATGAATAACTGCTATTACTTACTTGTAGGTCCATGCGTAATAAGTGTAGAATTATTTTTGAGGAAATAATTATTTATTATTATATATATTATTGTGTAATGGTTAATAGAAAAAAAATTTGATTATCTATTTGTTTGTATGCATGACGTACATACTACAATATTGGATACGGTTTTCACAGTTGTATTGCTTAATATTTCTTAACTTATTCTTTCATTTAAACTGGATTTCGGAAAAAAATACTTGTCCAATAAAAGTATTTTGTATAATTTTACATTTAAAGTAATTTTAATAAAAGATAATCTCTACCAAAAGCACCATCACGCCAAAATCCAATATTAAAGCGTTAATTCGTTTTTTTTGGAAACAATAGAATAAAAGTTAAAAATAAAATACATTTACAATTAAGTTATGTTATTAAGTTTGTGTCATAAATATTACAATATGAAGTTTTTAGTACCAGAGAACTTTAATGGTTAAAATGTTTAAAGTAAGTAGGAGAAACTTTGATAGATGAAAATGGGAATGCCGGAGTCGGGAGAAAATACATAATTTTTATTGTTAAACATATTTTCAGTCAATCTGAGATAAATGGTTAACTTTTAATTTATTATATAGTCATATTTGTTCACGAATATTAAGTTTAAATTTTTACTTTTCTGTGATCAATGCTTACTTTTTTACTGAAAATAAATTAAGAAATCCTTTGGGTTGTTAAAAAAAATGTTAAAATTACTTAACCACTGCCACTAAATGTAATTTAAAGATTATTAATATAAATTTTTAAGTTGTAAATTCAACACTAATATCACTTGTATATTAGAGATCCTTTGGGTTGTTACAAAAAAATGTTTAAATTACTTAACCACTGCCACTAAATGTAATTTAAAGATTATTCATATAAATTTTTAAGTTGTAAATTCAACACTAATATCACTTGTATATTAGAGCGAGTTCACATGAGACGTGTGACTCACGACGCGGCTGCCAACAGACTGAACAGCGCCGTACGGCGTATGCGAAGCTGAAGCTGAAGGCTCGCCTCCACGTTTCTGTTAAACCTATTAATATATCGGTAAGAAAATAATATTAAATTATGAATATAATTAAAATCTCATTTTCAAGCGTAATATATTGTTGCTTAAATTTCAATTTAAAAAATTTGAACGATTATATACTTTTGATTATAAATAACATTTACGATCACTCTATTCAGCTTTTGTAGCTTAGATAAAATCTTAACCACTATAATAGAAGTATACCTAGATTTAAAGAAGAAGGGGTTTAATGAAGTTAGCCATACTCGAAAAGTATAACATCTTAACGAAAAAATTATTTCGACTTAAAGGCAAGTAAATTTTCACAATTTCAGCAATTATCTTCGCACATATATTAAGGAAAGTTAAATTCCTTCAAATCATAGAAATGGGAATTTAAATTCCTAGTTTAAAAAACGAGCAAGACATACTTTACCTTATTATATCAATAAAATCTAAATAAGACAAGATGAGTCTTTAAAGTTATGAGCACCTTCTGATCTTATCAAAAAATCAGATCTGCATAATATATCCATGACAATAGGAACATTACAAATTATACACTTTTCTATTTCTGGTCTGGCTATCTAAATTACGAGTAAATTTTAAACGCGTTCTCTGCTTAATAATTGCATGTATGATTAACTGTATCATTTTAAAATAGCAAAATATTTAATAACATTGCCAAACGAATAGTTTTTACCATCTATGTTATCACAGAAACTTTGCTATTAAAGTTTTAGTGATAATAGATCATAGTTATATAGGTTATAGACTGCCCTAAGGTTCCTCAGTTGGCTCATAGCCAATACCCAAGAGTTCGAGTAAAATACATCTACGGAAGAAGTACGGGTGTTCATGGGCAAGCCTCGGGGTTTGCGCAATTGAATATAGGTTAAATGTTTTCAAGTGATACGTCATTGCTTATCCTTGAATCTTTGGCACCATTTTTTGATTGCCACCATTATTTTTCTTTATTTTTTTAGACTGATAATAGAGGACACAACGGTTAAAAACGATAATTTTAAAATTGTTCGATACTTCAGATAGCTAATTTGTCGAATATGTTTGTCTTTCTGTCTATATGTTTGTATACATCATGCAAAGACGACTGCATGAAATTCGGTAAGATTTTCATAGTTATATTGCTGCAAATCTAACTTAAAATAATGTTTCATTTATATTGGATGTTTAATCGTCAATGATAGGGCGGGTCAATTAGTGAGTGATAAATATCTTTTTTAACAAGATATCGTCTCTTGTGTAACATCTAAATAACATATTTTTTAACGAGCACTTTCGACACATGAGATCAAGAGCTGATTGATCGACTTGAACTAGATGCACGAGATATTTTAAATTGTGTAAATTTAAGCAACTTTTGAGATAAGTTGTACGTGTGAAATAGAAAATTGACGTACTTTTTAGACGATGAAAAGTAAAGCCACAACAGGTAAAGTAAAATGAAAGTAAACTAGCATTACACAAGAGATCCTTGCAGGTCGGGATCGGGATTTTATTAGATATTACACTGAAACGGTACATTCATCTTTTGTGTCCAAGCCAAGTGCAACATATCAATAAATGGGTTTTATGGACAATCTACTTAAAATTTCAGCGTAGATTATTAATATGAGATCACGTAAAAATTTAGTATTACCAAAGTGATGATGATTAATTAAATTTATATCTTTTTTAGAAATTAAGAAAATAAATATGCTGATTAAAAAAGACTATAAAAATTATTTATGGTATTTATTAGTTTATTTTTTTTTTTACTTTTCATTATTTCAGACCATCAAAATCCAAATTACCTACTTGTTAAACGATCGAATCAAATAAGTACAATCTCGATTAAATTACGTCATTTTACCATAAAGAACTCATGGCACCTTCCGGCTCCATCATTAGTTCAGTACCATATCATAATAGTGTATTTTCATCTTATTTGTATATGCCAGAAAGTGGGTTGAATTTATGTTACCAAATTTGATTTTAGATATAAACAAATATCGGGGGAAATGAAACTAAATAAAAACTCGTAAAAATATATTCGTTAGAGTGTAGAGTCGAAATTCTTAATATATTATATTACAGTAGTAACGAATAAAATAAAAATGAAATACATCATATCCTTCTTTATAATGAGGATCTTCACAAATCACAAATTGGGGACGCTAAAAGCGGGGCAAGGTTAACACTCTCTCCGATGATACTTCACAATCTCGATACTATCACGTTTAATAACAACTAAAGAGCACAGGAATAAGGACGTAACGTACTCTGCTATTATCATCATTTGTCATAGTTTGGAACAAACTGACAATATAATGTACGGGAATGAAACTTCGTATTTTGATGATAATGCTATAAATTGGTGTGTTGGACTGAACTAAAGATGGAACCATTCCTCTGTGCCCACTGGTAAAGCTGCCAAGGATTGTGTACTTATTTTTATAGTCCAATATATTGCATTAGGTGCGAAGGCATACAATTCTCCAGTGGCTACTCCAGAGTTTAGGTTGGTTTAGCGTATTTGTTGTTAATAAATAATATGTTACGAGATCTCCATTTCATTCCCTAAAAAGTTAAATGCGTTGCTACGCTTCGCGATGACTTTCGCTATTTAAAAGAATTTATTCAGGCTCGGTAAAGAAAATATTGTGATAGGAGCAAGAGCGGATTATCTGTTACGAGGTAAGCTGTTTTTAATATGAGAAAATAAGTTTAATATGCAAATATTGTAATGTTAAATTTATATATTTATTTCATTTAATTAATAAACTTAGACTTTGGTTCGTTTTCTTAAAAAACTTTAATTTGTCGTAACTAGCAACAAGATAAATCAAACTAGTATCTATAATTGGCTTTCAAAATTGGACCTAATAAAATAGTACCTTTATCTTGCAACCATAAACAATACCTTACATAACATAAGAGACAGTTTTTAATTTATGTATAGTGTAAATGAGTGAAGGATGCAAATTGAATAAAATTCTTAGGCGGTAAAAGAAATAATCTTTGTCAACAACAAAGAGTTAAAGGGAAATTTAAAAATGGGGCAGTAATTAGTAAATCCTACCAATTACGCTTTGCCCTCGATTTCCAGGGCACTACGGAACCCTACATACTGGCATTTCGTCGACAAACGATCATAGCATATCTGCAGTGATATTCAGTGAAAATGGGGACACTTCAGTACGATACTGTTTTATAATAGAGAATCAGATCTTGCCGCGTACTTTGTTTTGTGTTTTAATTAGCATGGCTTTAAGTATGTACTTGTTAAACTATGATCAATATGAAAATATGCACAACATTTTATCTTTTTTATTTTACTAACACCATCGAAAACTTTTTTCAGAAAAACATATTTCAATAATTCATTACTTCTATCTCGATAGAAAAGTGCGATTATTGTACTTAGAGTGGTACTGTTAGGTCTTTGATTTGGTTAAATGACAGCGATCACAAGCACTAGACTGCTTGGATCCTTATCAAAAATTAGATCTTAAAATTTCTAAATAACATAAATAGTAAGGTCGTTTGTAACAGATTTACAATTGAGAGTTGAAAAGTCATTCTTTGTTTTATTCATTGACCATAATCGGATTTTGCTGAATCCATGGTGTTTAATAGCTACATTTACAAAACCATCGCGTAATGCTGTGTAATCCATTGTTTTGTTGATTTTCGTATATGGCTATATATATTTCGTAAGCTGTAGAATAATTATAGAAAATAAATTTACATTTGAAACTATAGTTTCGGCAATATAACTTTTAGTAGATTTAAATTATCCCTAAAATAACAAAGTAAAAGGTTATCAGTATCAGATTTACATCTAAATATTATTTCAAAGTTGAGTTATTATCTTTTTAGTTTAAGGACATTTTCAGTTATTGATAACTTTAAATAAAATTTACATATAAATTCAACGAGGTAGAACATTGTAGTACTAACCTGAGTGTAGATGTTAACTAAAGCGAGGAGATAAGACGACGTTATTTAAACGAACGTATTTACTAAAGCTCAAGTTATCAAGTTTTTAATTAAATCTAAAGTTCGTATGCGAATATTCGCTGCCGTATATTTAGAGATGAAATCGAGATTGCGAGAGAAATATGCATAAGCTTTTAATTTTTTTCAAGCTTTTATTTAACTTGTAAATACAAATTGGAAACCATTTTTCAGTCACTTTCTTGTATTTGATTGAATTGAAATTTAACGAACTTACCTTTGAGTGAAGATGGAGACTGAACGTATGAAGGGGAGGTACTGGTACTCTCTTATGGAAAACGGTACAATCGAATTTGAGCTTAACATTAATTTTGGTGAAATTTCGGTTTATAGTTGTGTAGTAAAAGTGTAAAGTTTATATTTCATTTTGGTTGTTTACGGCAATAAAAGTTGTAGAAAATTTTATGTTTAGTTTCAAGGAATATATTATTTAATAAAATATGCGTTAGAACATCACTGAAACGGTGGTCTATAAAAGGAGTAAAGTGTAAAATTTATTCTAACTTTATTCAGTGGAAAACTAAAAAGATTATAAGATGTCAGTATGAGCGGCGGAGGATCGACCACCACTTGAACTCAGTCGATTGGGGGCGCTAGACGTTACTTTATTACTAGCTTAGAGCCATTTAAAATTGTGTTAAACCGAACAGTCTGATAGAGAAGACAAGTGTTTATAATAATTGTAAACAGATATCTCGTATCTGGCAAGAGTTCACTCCCGTAGTTTTTTTCAAGAAATTCAATGAATTAACAGATTCTAGACAATTAACTCAGAGAAGCGAGCTTTAACCTTCATTTAATTTACTGTACAACGATGCGACAACAATTTTCTGTTCGCAATGCAGTGCTGTCACTGCTGCAGCCCTATAATAATTTACGATGTGTTTAAATTTTATAACCTGAATGTAACAAATTATGATTTCGAGCAAGTAAATGTACAGTCATATTAAAAAATATGAATAAAAATATAATTTATATATTCATATATATATATATATATATATATATATATAGGGTCAAAAAAGTGCTGGACATTTAATTTATACAATAAAACTTTCTATTACTAGATAATTATAATTCACCTCTTAAGAATAGCCAAATATATACTGTGGTTATTATTTTATATACAACATAGCATCATATTATGATTTTACATTTTAAATTTACCATTTCGACTATTCAAAACTCAAGTTAAATAATAATCTTTAATTTATGAGGAATACTATTTTCCACAGAACTATTTGAACGACGAGAAAGCTTGGAATGTAAATGCTGTTGACACTCAAGTTAAATGATTTACATTTTTATATCAGGTCTGTATGAACAATGGCATTTAAAAAAAAACAATTGTAGAGTTACTTGCCTACTCTTCTCAACAGAAAATTGCTTTCCGACCTGGTGGTAGCTTTAGATAAACAGACTAACTAAACTAAACTATCTATTCAATTTGAGTGTAATTAAACCCACACTTGGACAGTTTCTATGTAAACTAATTACGCCCCGACGTTACACGGGTACAACTTCCATTATAGGATATGGAATAGTGTAGCATATTTTATTCATTAATTTTAACATTTTTAAAACTGTTCACAGGCAAAGTTATTCCGTTACGGATTGAAAAAAGGAATTAATGATATATTTGAAAGACCAACACACCTTCTCATTAAAATAATAATGGATTTTGAACTCAAATTTCAACAAAGTCTACAATATTTAGTTGGACTATATGTATGATAGTTTCTGAATCAATATCTACATTGCTATAAATTTAACAATGAAATACCTGCTTTCAACGTCCAAGTTATTGCCAAAGTTTATTCACGTCGGATAATTTTGGTCAAACTTGGCTAGGAATCATAACGTAAAAACTAGTACAACATTCATTCATTAGTTTATTGACAGAGATACATAGATAGTAAAGAAATGTTTTGTTCCAAAATCATTTTATTATATTCTAAATCCCACGAAGCATTTATTTTTCATAATATTCTTAAAATGCATATTTCTTCTTCTGATAGGAAAAACGATTTTGGTGTTTAGCAATATTATTTTATTTTTTTAAAAGCATAACTAGTGTAACAAATATACATAGAAAGAACAAAGTAAGTATGAAAAAAGGAGAAAAGAGAGAGAGAGAGAAACAGCTATTGTAGGTACATAAACGGTAGATAATTTTTAATTTTTTGTCACAATTTTGATGCGGGTGAAACGGAACGGTGAATATGGAATAGGAAATTGGTCAAAGATCAAGAGAACATGAAAAAAATGAAACAAAGAGCCTTTACAGTTACGGAATTAAAAGCCGCAGCGCTTGTTATCACGTTAATGTAGTTAAAACGGTTGGGACGAGAGCTATCGTAAAAAAGGCCATTCCGAGCACGGAAATTCAATCGGTGTAGTCATTCGCCTATAAAACTTAGAATTTATTTGTAAAGTTACTTGGAATATTCCTATAGAGAGTATTTATTATTAAAGACATACGAAGAGCAGATCTTGTAAGTGTTGCTGTCATGCTATCTGTAATCAACGTGTGAATGTTATTAGTTGGATTTAGATCAGAAAGTTGTTATTAAGCTGTAAACTAAATATATAAGGATTTACTCTAGTTACAATTCGGGATTATATTCTTCTACTAGCCAAGACACGTGACATCTTCCGCGTTATGCTCCGCTCCTATTGGTCGTAGTTAGCCTATAGCTTTCCTCGATAAATGGAATATCTAACAATAAAATTATTTTCAATTAAAACCAGTAGGTTCCCAGATTTGCCCGCTAAACCATACAAAGAAAATATTTGTATAGATTTTTAATATTCAGCTTCAAATTTTATAATACATTAAATTCTGCAGTAGTTTATAATATTATACATACAATAAGTATTTGGTAATTCAACTCGGGTACTCCGGTAAGCTCACTGAACTTGGCTTTGACAGGTTTTCGCTGAGTTATTACCTACGCCACGAACTATGTGCAAATCCTACTATATTTGAATCTTTATTAGGTATCTATATTATGTGCCGATGTTATATTCTAATAGACAATCAAATACAAGTGATGATTTTCCCAAAAGTATTAAAATTAATGTTTTTTTTTTCTGTTTTCCCTAAGTATTATAATTATGTCACGCGATATACATATATCTAATTAACCGTAGTATAAAATAATTGTTTCCCTCGTTTGTCTCTCTATTAATCCCCTTACTCCTAAACTAGGCAACGGATTTGCATACGATTTTCGCTAATGGGAATATCGATTAATAAGGAATAGACATTTTGTAAAAGTGGTTGAACTACGTGGAAAAGTGAAGTGGGTCGCTATTAATCTATAATCCTCCGTAATAAATTCACGGATTAAGAATGTTAAACAACTAGCAACATAGGTACTTCTATATGATGCGTATAATTTAATTATTATAAAAGATCTTTAACTTTTATAAAAAATATCCGTGAAGAAAAGTTTGAAGAAACGAATTAGGTGTAGAAGATCTACTTAAGTTTGCGTACGAGTTTATATTACTTTATTGGGGAGTGCCACAAATTTGTATTAGATTTTATAAAAATATGAATACTATAAAATAACGATATTAAATATTAGAATTAAGCGAGGTTTTAAATGTTAACTTGGCAGCACAGGCCTACTAGACCACCTGTCATTATAGTGGGAATAGATAAGGGGGTAATTTCTATTATAAAAGGATGATTTTACGCAATAAAGTTCAGCGGTAATCGGAACTCGTATGACTTCAATGTTGAGTATTTAAAAATAATTTGCTGAATATTTAAATAAGTAGTGTAATTGCTATTTTTCTGAAGAAGGGTTAGTTATTAGAGTCAAGGAGTCGAGCGGTGAAGGAGTGTTTACTGGTAGTAGGTTATTGTAGTCTTTTGAGTGTAATTGTGCAGTGAAGCTACGGTGTAGTTTTTATTTGCTAAAGCTAAATAAAGAATTTTTATGATAGATCCTGCAGAGATCGTTAGGAAAACTCTGTAATGTTGTAAACGCCTTATTAATATTCTACGGTGAAAAGTAACCTTATTTAAATATCTCCTTAAAACTTTACCAGTAAAACTCGATTTTCTTACATTTACGTTTATGCTCAGAAATGTATTTGATAAGTCGGATAAGAGCGGGAACTTGAAATGGCGCAATTCTTTATAAAACATAAACTCTCGTTACTCTAACACACTACGATACGCCTTACATTGTATTTTATTATTTTATCTCTATTGAAAAGCAATTTATATTTTCTTTTCTTTTAAATATTTTTAATTTTTTGTTAAAAAATTTCAGTTAATTTTTTTTAAATAATAGATAAGTTACAAACGAGCAGACAGTCCACCTGATGGAAAGTGCAAACTAGAGGACTCTTGTTTTTCCGTTTTGCGTAGCCGCCTCGAAAATAGACTGAGGAGGGGGAGCGAAGAGAAGAATGATGCGGTTCCAATGGACCCTGAGCAAGCACCCGATGTTCATTGGAACCGCAGCAGTAATGGGATGGGAAAGGGATGGTGTAGATGTGACCCACATGAGGCTCGGGCGGAAGCCTGGTGGTCGCAAGCCAGGCGGGAACAGATCCCCTACCATCAATGAGGGCTCTTACGAGATACTCTCCCAGCGGCAGAAAGGAATTGTATATTAACCCGTCCTCTCACGGGTCAAGATAATAATAAAGTTTAGTTAAAGATAAAGATTTTTCCTCGTGAAGTATTTGCTATACCAATTTTAAACTTTTTAAGAGGGATTCTAATTATTATTTTAAAGAAGTTTTTATTATGCAATATTTCCTTTTATATTTAGTCTTAGAAGTATATTTTAATCATTATAACAGTTGTTTACTTTTTATCCTGAACTGTTAAGTCAAGAATAATTAGGTATTATAATTTTTGAAATTTGTAGTTATATATATAGTATAAACAACAACAATTCGGTTAGCATTACACCTACCGAATCACTTCTGAAAATATGACTATGAGTAAAATTAGACGGAAGTACTGAGTAGACTCTTTTATTCAAGAGACATAATGTTTCTAAAAGAAAGCGCTAGTGTAAAGATGAGAACTTCCGCATAAGTTGTCAAAGTCTATATTTAGTATTCCGTAATTTTAAAGTAAAAAAGGAACCTTTTAGGATCACTTTGTTACCAGATTGTTTATCTGTCTGTGGAGGTCTCAAAATTTAATTTGTCAAATTTAAATTATTAAGTATATCAAAATAAAAATTGCTGCAAGTATTTTACATATAAACACTTCTATTAAATCAGTCTATCTGTTTAAAAATCTAAGCATACACATGAACAGACAGCGGGAAGCGACTTCGTTTTATACTATTTAGTGATATTTAAGTCAGCAGTTCCTTAGAGCTGAATAAAATCAAACTGTTAAGTGAACGCAATTAAAAGATAGACAAATACAAAGAAAATTCGTTTATGGATATTTTCATACTCTCGTAGGAATCGTAACGTATTGAGTACTTGTCGTTGTCAAGAAATTTTCTAAAAACTTTAAAAAAAAATGTAAAGAAAATTAACTGCAACCTACGCTGATGTATGAGGACAACAGCCTTACAACGTCAAAAGTTTGGAAATGCTGTAATTATTTATATAGTTATTTTTTTCTTTCAAAACCCTCCGAAAAATACTAGTAATAAAGGAATCACAATGAAATTGTAATATGATTTTAATATAACATTTAGACTTAATCAGTTTTCACACAGTTGGATGGTAAATTAATATAATTATTACTCCAAATAGAACCAACCAATGTTTATTAACTAAATCATTCCAATTCAGTTGAGAGTAGCCGCAACCTCTGCGTTTGAAAAGCTTAAATTTAATATAACATTCGGATTTAAGCCGCTGCTTTGGTTGCAGAATGAATTTGAAATTTAGCAAGTAAATTCTTAAAAGGTGTACCGAACATTAAGGAAGGTTAAACTGAAATCCTTAAGTAATGAAATGGTGGCTTAAAACATCTATTCTTGACTGAATTGCGGGCATGACTTAGTAAGACAAATGTATAAAGTTAATTTTAAAGGATTACTGTAATCTTTTCAGAACAGCCTATGTGATATTCTGATATTTAAGCTACTTTATATTTCTTTCTTTAAAATCTGTTTGGTATTTTTACCCGTCTACGCCGAAGCCGAAAGTAAGGGTTATAATTTTGGCAATCTATGTAGTGCCTTAGCTACTGAACCAATTTTAATGAAAGAGGTGTCAATAGATGCGTAATAATAGCGCAGATGACATAGGCTATAAATTTTGTTAAAATTTTATATATCTGAATTTAAACCTCTGATTCAAACTTCGAAAAAAATGTAACTGGGATATCACAATGTGTTTGGTATCAAAAGGAAGGTCTTGGCGAGCACATTACAAATATGTATATATATCAGATTGTTTAAATAAAAAAAAGTTTAAAATAAGGTCGTACAGTTCGCACGGTTCTACCTTAACCATTTTTGTATCTATGCATTTCTGGGTTTCTATTTTAAGTAAAATACTAACAAATATATAACCATCCAATCTTACAAACTTTAAAAACTGTTAAATTGTATTAACTGAATACTTATACAGTTATGTGCGTTGTTTTATTTTAAGATGTTATTTGTAATTGAAATCGATATATTTTTTGATATAAATTGCTTTTCGTAAATCAAATATTTATTTTAGAAAATAACGCTACTGAAAATTCGAAATAGCGATCGGTTCACGGCACCGCAGTGGTTTCGTGAATTGCTGAATTCAAGTTCCTTAAAGAGCGAATTGGAAATGTCTAAGTATTCCATATTGACAATATAGACAATATTGTACTACTACTGGATCGTCTTCGACTTGTTATAATTAATATTTGAAGTCATGACGCGCATGGATATTACGCGCATAGAGGACTATGAGATTTAGTATTTATATATCATTATTAGTAATAATATAGTGCAAATATAACTGCTGATATATTATAAAAAAGTTAGAAACATATGTGTGGTAAACCTCAAAAAAGTTCCATCTCAAATATCTAATATATTACGATTAAATTTCAACGTCTGAACGATGATAAATCTTTAATTTGGAATATTTATACTATACAAGATGTTGTTTAAATATATAGGATTTGCATTTCTAGAATTACTGGTCCGATTTTGATTACTCTTTTGCGCATAGTGACCTTTTATTATAAAGTTACTTAATATCTAGGTTAATGTAAAAATATATTTCTAGTTCAATAACAATTTTAATGATATTGATAAATACTTCTTAACTGTTAAAAAACTTAGGTAATGTAATGTTTTTTAAATCAGTAGGTAAGTAAAAAGTTTTTTAGGTATAGCCATGCTTTGCCAAAAGTTAATAAATAATATTTTATATTATAATATAAAAATTTAAGAAGATTTACTACACTGAAAATCTTTTCTAATTCTAAAGAAGCTCAAGGTAGGTATTCCGTATACGTTTTCATTTAAATAATCTTTTGGTGCATAGAGTTTACTGAGGTATACGATGAAAGAAAAATCCTTTCCACTGAACGGATACGTGAATAAAAATTATTTATTAAAAAATCTCTTTAGAAGGATTAATGTATCAACTACTATCCAAGTTTTAAAACGATTCTTACTATATTAACTACCCAATTTGTAGTCAAGGATTTCCTTATTATATATTATAATTTAGCCTCAAATATTTTACGTGAAGACGTCACTGAATATTCAACTAAACAGTGTTTTACGTTTAATCATAAATAATTACAATAAGACATCGCCAAGCTGACACTAATGGTAAATGTGTAATATTAATCATTCAAAGTGTATAATATTAAACGTAACGTGTCATCTAGTTTGTGTCGCTAGATCACTATATTATTGTTATTTCTGATACAATAACTCTTATATTTATATTAATAAAAAGAGTGTTAAATATTTTTAATGCGGTTTAAAAATATTAAGTGGTTATCTTTACTTTAATGCCGCATTTGGTAACATTAATCGGGCTGTAGATGGTGCTTTTTATCGTATCTTGGCGGCAATTCAAACAATGCCCCTAACTAAATTAAATTTTACAAATTAACCGAATTTTGTCTTTGAAAGGTATTGCGAACATTGCGTGTCAAATATATCATCTTTGTAGAAAGTTTTTCCGGGTGACAAAATAAAGTACCTATTTTACTAAAAAACCCTTGTCTTCCGCGAGGAAATTACCTATTCGACCTACGAATCGTGTATTTTTATTAAAAGGTTATTTGTTTTTGTGAGGTTATAATAATTTTGGATAATTCGAATTGCAGGAGCAATCGTAATGTAAGTGAGCCGAAGAATAAGACACAGTTTCGTAACAATAAGCGGGTGGCGGGAGGCGCAACAACGAAAACCGGCAAAAGTCGCGGTCTGTACGAAACTTCAAAAGTGGCACTGAACCCGCTAACCTGTCGGTTTGGCACAAGGCGCCCGGGGAGTACTATGGGAGCTCGCACGCGGGTGCGAGCGGCGCGTGGGGGCCGTACGCGACCGCTCATCGGACGCGGCTGGGTCGAGCGTGGCGGGCGAACGGCCACGGCACCTCCACGCTACTGCGGCACGCGCCAACCCAGTACCCGGCGCCCGGCACCCGCGCTTGCCCCGCTGCCCGCAGCGACGCATCCCCCACCCCCCCGCTCCCCGCGTGCCGCTTACCCTCACCGCACCGCCCGCACGCACGCCGCATTCTTGCGTTCCACCCGCCCAGCGCCCAGCACCCTCAGGCCTCTACAGTCCGCACAAAGAACCTTAACGCTTATGATGCCAATGACTACCGCTCGACTCCAGCTGTAACACGACGACACCCCACAGCGCTTCTGATACGCACCTTAACCAACTTTAAAGTAACTGTAGCTTTTTTATATGAGGACTCTTCATGCACTTGCGGAACTAGTTTTTATTTTGGATAAAATCATAATGTACAAATACTTTTAATGTATAAATAAATTAAGCTTTTTTTATGACCTGATGGTAAGTAGTCGTTCACCAATTTTGTCAATGCGTTGCCACCTTGGAAATTTAGTGTGGATATAGAGTGAAGACAACCGGTTTCTTCTTGAAATGGGGTGATAGAGGAAGTAACATTCCCCTGGTCTATAAAAGGCATTTGCATCGGGTTAAGGTAGGTAAAAATTGCCCTTGTACAAACGGGGGTTAGTCACCTCTTAAGAGATGTTCTCCCGCGGTAGAGATTTTTGAACAATTAGATGACAATAAAAGAAGGCTTTAGAAATTTGAATTCATTCATATCACTGAATTTCGTTATCAAACCACTATATTCAGTTCGCAGGAAGTTTACTACTTACGACCAACTAGTGTTTCCAATTTTGATTGGTGATCATTTTTCGAAATTACGATATCCGTTCTAGTATAACTGACGGTACTATTTTAGGATTCACCCATAAAAACTCTAAAGTTGTATTTATTTCTAAAGTTAAATCACGATTGATGTTATGTTTGCTATTAATAACATCTTATTTGGTATAAAAATTAATAGCAAAAGTCATGCATAATATCTGACATGGCACTAACAATTGCCTTTGTGCCTGCCTTTCTAAAATGAACATCCTGTCGGAGAATAAATTCCTCATTACAGAGTCATGATAATGGGCAGATTATGATAATAATAAACTGATGTCTCCTCGGCATGTCAATAACATTAAGAGTTGAAATCCTTCCAAAAATTATATTAACTATTCCAATTCACTGGCACTATGCTCATGGGGATACCGGAGGATCCGAATTCGTCTTTATGATAGCGCCCCCTGAACTTAGTAGCGCTCCTTGAACTTAGGCTAGATCAGACCTATTGTTACAATTAAGGAGTGTTTAAATCAATGACTTCTATGTTATGTTCAGTCACTTTTAGGTTCAGTTCTCCATGTCCTCAAATGTGTGTGTAATCTGACAACCTGCACTAGGCTAGCGTGGTGGATTATGGCCTAAGGCCTGCTCATTCTGAGGAGGAGACCCGGCTCGGCAGGGGGCCATTAACGGGTGATGAAAATAGAAATTTTATTAGAATACTCCTACGAGCATCTAACACATGTTGCTTATTATATAATCAAGCGACAAACCTCTATTATCTTACTTATAACAAACAGATAAAACAAAAACTATCTTAAATTGGGTAAGACAAAAATGTATTTTAGTATATTACGAGTATTGTGAAAATAAACCGGTAGCACTAATAGTATAAATAAAAATGCAAATTGCTAGCAGAGGTGAAGGCGAGGTTTTAACACGGAAAATTTACGGTTATATCCCTTAGGACCAAGCGGATGTGACCAAATGCTAGAAATACGGAGATGAGCCACAATAAAGTCCAACCATTTAATCAGAAAAGCCTTTATACTTTATTTCACAACATTTTTCGTCGGCATTAGGTTAATTTTAGCTTTAAGCTGGAGTGGAGAATTTTTATTTTTTTTCTTACGTATTTGGCCTTATATTAAAGATGTAGGACAGTTTCTTGGCCCTATAATCGTTATCGATGACGAATCCTTAACGCGTATAAAAAGTTGCATTTTTTCAATATTAAGTATTCAAATACAGCGAGATCTAGTCTGAATTTTGTTTAAAATGGTCAATAATAGAAGTATGCTTTTATATCAAAGGAAGTTATTTAATATCTAGAGACTTGACTTCCCTTTGAGGTATCGATAATTACTTGCCTTTCAATCTGTTTGATCCTTCTAGGACCATACTTAAATGAGCGTTCATCTTGAATCCAGGACCGCAAAGCATTGTTTTTAAACGCTTTCTTCTTGAAAGTAAACCATTTGAGTAAACCTTAAAATCTATATAGCTATCTTAATTAGTGTTATTAATTATCATGTTGGCAATACTAATTTGAGTATCATCATGTTATTTATAATATTAGGTCTTTACCTATAAAATTGTTGTTTTTCATGTTTTTCATGAAATAAGTTAACGCCATTTTTTCTCTATATATTTTATTTTTATTAATCGAAGTAATTGCATGCAATTAATGCATTTTGGCCAACGTAGAGGTAGTTTGTTGATGCCCTTTTGAAAAAATCTGCTGGATGGGAGGCAACAAATTCTTTAAAGGCATTTTCAACTGCCTCTCTGAATTTTTTCCCCGCCAAGATGTTATCCAAATTCTTGGAAATAGCAGAAGTCTGTAGGGGCAAGGTCTTCCAACCCCAGCTCTTGTAACCTAGAGACCGCCTGCTGTGCAGTTTGAGATCGCGTGTTGTCTTGGAGCAGCGGAGACGAACGATTTACCAAAGCTGGTTGGAGACGTGCGAAACTCTCCATCATTGTGTTCAGTTCTTCACAGTACACATCTGCAGTAATGCTCATCCCATTTGGTAAGAACCTGTGATGAATGACACCGGCGCTAGATCAACAAACAGTGACCGCCACCTTTTTTTAGGGTTCAGGATCTAACCAACTTGCTCAGCGCTTGCGATTGTCAAACAGAATCGATTTTTGTCGCAAGTAACAATGCGATTCAATATGCATTCGTTCGTGGGGCACCATTTGTCAAGCTTTTTTATCTTGACAATTCGACGCAAATGGACCAATATTGCTTGGATGCAACTTTTTATGTTTAACATCAAAAGCTACTGCTAATTCAGCTCTAGATTGAGAATCATCAGCTTCCATAATCGCCTTTGATTCGTCATTGTCGACTAAAGTTTTCGGACGAGCACGGCGTTCATTTCTTAGGTTAAAATTTTCAGAACGGAATCGGGCAAACCAATAACGATGGTGCGATCGTTAGTAGAGAGCTCCGTATACGTCGTTGATGTTGCGTGCCGCTTCTGCCGCTTTGCTGCCACGACAGTACTCATACTCTATAATCCATGATTACGATAAACATACAAATGCTAATCATGAAACAAAAGACTGATTTTTAAAAAACAATTCTATGTTTCAAAAATAAAAATAATTTTAACTTAGAATTCGTAGCGAAAAAAGAAAAAATTGGGTTGAAATAGCCAGTACGGCAAAATGGCAATTCCATAGGTGAAGACCTACTATTGCTACCATTGATTTGAGTAGCATTTTTTCTTTCTTGAATATGTCCAATATTCATAAACATCAATCGAAGAAGTAGGGATTGCAAAGTAATAACGCTGTCACGACAGAATAATCATGATTACATCGCGAGTATTGTAATAGTGATGCTGTTGAGTCTAAAATATTACTTTCAGAAGGATATTCTAGTCCAGCCGTTATACTATAGGTCTGCGTATAGACTATAAGTCCTTTTTAATTAACGGTATGAAGCGAGTGCAAAAGCCATTTAAAGTTTCTATACTGTACGTAAAACTTATCAATTTCAAGTTACTAATGACGAAATATTAGTAGTCTACTACTACTAGTAGTTAGTCTAATAGTATTTTTTTAAAGTTATCTCTAAGTGCGATTTTATCTACAGTATAAATATCTGAAAAATTAAGTAATTTTGATAACATTTCAAACTTTTTAACCGCCTCTTTTCAACAGATTGCCAACTTTCCAAACTAGATGTGTTAAATGCACAATTGTAAAAAAAGTTTAGTTAAAATAATTTAACTAAGTTTGATTTACCTTCAATAAATAATGTTCAGATAATTGTGCAAAATTTTATCGGCTATCAGTTAGTTGTTTCTTAGTTAATTTCAGATCCCAAATCATAGTAGCAATGGATTAAATCTCATCGATTTCTTATTGAATTCCTACCACAGTGTAAACTATGCCAGCAACACTGTTGATAGCAATTGATTGGCTGATAGTTTTTATAAAACCCATTTTATAATGTTGACATTACACATTACCTTTTGTAATGTAAACATATCGCTTTATTTATTAAACATATTGACATGACGGTCAGTCATTTCACTATTCATAGTTAAGAGGACAACGTCTCTCGAGTCAGCCAGTGAATTATAAAAATAGCGAAGACATTTTTGTAATATATTTATTATGTTAATTAAATGCTTGGTTATATAATGTTACTATTTTTCTTTGAATATTATTATTACAAAATTTTATTTATTAAAGAAAAAGCAAGCTTTAATAACTCAAAAACCGTACTTAAGTTTATTATTCATCACAATTCGTTTATTTAATGCATTTTAAACTGGAGGAGGATTAAGTAATGGACTTAAAAACCGAAATTAATAATTCTTTATGTATACGAAAATGGACTGATGTATGTTAAAACTCGAGAACGGCTGGACCGATTTGCCTAATTTTATTATTGAAATATTTGTGGAAGTCTGGAGGTAAGAAAGGCTAAAACAATTTTGGTAAAACTTTTACCTATAGGCCAATATTTCGTAGCGAAGCGAAAACAGATCAGCTAGTTGCTATATATTAATAAGATTCAGGCGTTCAGTAAACATATCGAAGTCTTGAAGTACTTTTGATATGACAAAATAAAATATTAATGTAATATTTCAATATCATCTCGCATGAAATACGAATTTGACGGATGAAAAGTAGCCCATGTGTTTATCCAGCTTATGAAGTATCTGTGTGCCAAATTTCACTGAAATCCGTACAGCTGTTTTTGTGGTAAACTTTCACAAATATTAAGTAAGTTCATATATTAAAATTATGTTTATTTAACTTCTGGTTATTTCTATAATAATGTGCAAATTTACTATCCAGAGTAGGTATTATAAATAAAGTTAGCAACACTTTTGTTGAACATTTGTCCTGATAAATCTGACGCAGTCTATGAAGGGATTTTACACAGTAAATTATAAAGTAGTAAGCAAGTATTGCAGTTTAAGGTAATTTATTGTCTATTCTATAATAATAAAATCGTAGAACTGACGTGTTTATAAGTGAGAGGACATGGATAGAGAGATTTTATTCACTTACCTACACGGATCGGAATAAATATTTTTACACTTAGGTATCTAAATCACATACGATACTACTTATCTCGAAATAAAGCACAGTTCCTGCGGGGTTGTCGGTGTCATATTCGCATTAACTGAAATTAGCAAACAGATTTTGATGATTTTAAGTGTGTAAATAGAGTTTGGCTTGAATTAGGATATATGATGTATCTGCCCAGTGCAGGCAACACTTTGTGTAGGTCTGAGGGGAGAATTACCATCTCATCTCCCCCAGAGAAGAGTCCGTTAGCGGAGAAGCGCAGGTAGGTCACGGTGCGCTTCGGCCTCCTGGCCAGCCTTTCTAGGCGCCGAGTGGGAACATCCCGGATGTTTTAGCGAGTCGGGCTTCCTCCTTCAGAGGTAGTTTTGGACTGTCTGCTTTAGAGGCAGTCAACCAACCCCGCATAACTTTCCCAAGTCCCCGCTTGGGAAGGTATCTGTAAGCAGATTCCTCCGGTTCAACAAAAAAAAAGGATATATGATGTATCTAATGTTTACAGTAAATACTATAGTAAAGAGTGTGAGGATCATAAGTAGAACTATGTAAAGACAAAAAAGATAAAAGATTCGCAAAAGCTACAATGTTTAGCGCTTCCAGCTTCGTACAAGGAGTAAGTAGGTACTAAACACTATTTAATAATGTTTAGTGCAACTGGCTTTTTGGTTGTTGTTCTTGATTTATACAATTCTTTTACTCCTTTCTTTGAGAATAATCCTTTATTATAATGTAAATTTTATTGAAGGCTTAATTGGGAAAGAATATTTAGAGATCAAAATTATTTCCCAGAGCGAAATTTAATATAAATTGCTTAGAATTAGTAAAATTAGCGTTAAACAAATTCATGTTGAAATTATTGTAATTAATACAGTGTTTTAAACTAACATGAAAATAGAATATGGCAGAGGAGGGTAAAAATTACCTGAGGTCCTCTAAATTCAATTATTCGATAGTATATCACTATAATAACTACAATTAATAAAAATATAGAAGTAGTAGGTACTAATAAGATCACGAGATCACCAACTATGGTACAATTTTATACAAAGTCGGCGTCGTGAAGATTTTTTTGACCTACGAAATATTAAAAACTATGGCATTACTTTTACGACCAAAGAAAATTATTCCCATAATATTATAACGTCCCTAACTATTATATAAATAAATTAGTATTGCAGTTATAATCTTAATTGAATACATTTTGATAATCCATAAGTAATAAGCATTAGTGGCCTAAATATAATCCGCGTACGAGTTCAGTGCGTTCGTTACAAATGTAAATACCATGAGTTCGTGTCAAGATGACAGTTCATAATTCTGGTGTTTGGGGCTAATGGTTACTGTAAATGTGTGGATAAAATATTCATATCTTAATATACTAAGTAATGTTAAGTCAGTTTTATCCGCTTAACTTCGTCTGCATCATATAAGAGAGAGGAGAGATAGAAAGTTAGGGAGAGTGCGGTGTAGGCACCCATAACACAATTCTAAAGGAGCTGAAACTTTATTTATTTATTCGACGTTCACGCAACGCATGCAATGGGCATATATATGGGCACATGGGTCATATGGGTTAATTTTTAAATTTTTCATTCCCAATCAGTAGTTTTTGAAATTAGATCTTCAGTGTTATAATATTAGCAGGTAGAGATACAAGACAAAAGTGTCACGGTCTGCTTACTGGAATGATTACCCAAAATGTCTATGGCAGTCAAAGCCACTATCTATCTACCGTCTATGTACTTATCTATCTACCGTCTACCCCTCCTCTAGTACAAGTTTTACAAATAGACGTTTTAGCAAATGACATGTCACAATGGAAGTTATAATCATTCCAACTACGAGTATACTAACTACTAATAACAAATAAATAAAATGGAATATGACTCAAATATAATGTAAATAATTAGCATAGAAAAGCGGAACCTGTCAAACATGGTAAACATAAACAGGTAGAATATGTAATAGTTAAGAATATAAAAGAAAAGATAAAAAAGAAATTGTCCTGAAAAAGCTTATTAAAAAATCCACAACTAACAATATTGCTAATTATCAGTTCAACAAAATTTATATGGGTAGCGTTTTGGTTTCGAAGGTTGTACAACCGTTAGAGAAGGAAATACTTTGACGTTATGTGATTAGTAAGAAGGGTAGATTTACATGAATATTGAAGATAATAATCACTGATGATTTTACTTACTTTTAGAGTTAGATACTAATTCAGAAATCTTTCTGATACTCAAAGATGGGGAGGGGAGGGAAGTGTATAAACAATGATAATACTGGTCCACCATAGTTGGGAGTCCGGCATATTGGATTGATGTTACTTGAGTAACAGTCGTGTATGCAGAATTGACCCATACATTACCTACTAAAATAAAATCTCTTAAAAATGCTTTTACACGTAATTTGTAGGAAATGCACATGACCTCGGTAAATGACAAAAGTCTCGTAGACTAGACGGCGGGTTTGAATCGGACCCATTAAACCACTTCCACGTATACAATGACATTGAAACAAAAATAATCCTTAGACAAAAAATATAAAAATAAAATTGATACGATTATAGACGGGACACCGCTGGCTAGGCAAATATTAATAAAACGGACACACGTAATATGTGTCGGCGTATAATATACGTGCTCGCGTAATACCATTGAACTATGTGTATAAATAAAACTTAGAGACTGACTTTTGGATGTGACTTTACGTTCATATTTCATACAACAATAAACCTATAAAAAGCTTATGGGAATTCTAAAGAAATACTTTTTAATTTCAAATGTACAAAATTGCACTTTGTCGGTATACTGTTAAAAATTAGAATCCCTATTTCCACTCATCATCATCATTATCATCAAGGCCCACTTCTGACCTGGGTCTCCTTCTAAAATTGCGATTGGCGTTAGTCCATAGTCTACCCCGCTGGCCCAGTGCGGGCTGGCAGCCTTTACATACCTTTGACAACTTAAGGAAACTCTCAGGAGTGCAGGTTTCCTCACGATGTTTTCCTTCACAGTTAAAGCAAGTGTTATTTAATTGCTTAAAACACACGTAACTTAGGAAAGTTAGAGATTCGAACTCGAACGGCCCGAGTAAGACATTAAAGTCTTAACCACTGTGCCATCACTGCTTTCTATTTCCACTGGTCACGCCATAATTTGAAAATGTATTTACCGATTATATTTTTCTTTTTTTTAGGTTTCCTAATAGTTTGTGAAAGGTTTTTAAAGATTAAATAAGTTGAAAATTAATACAACATAAAATTGGGAGTTTGAATGTAAAAAGTAATGAACAATGTTAGTAAATAAGTATTAAATTCCACACGGACGAAGTCGGGCGGATTAGCAAGTAGTTTATAAATATAAAACCCGATGACAGATCGGAAAGGGAAAATATGTACATGTACGTACGTAAGACACTGGTATTGTCATTGGCTCGAAAACACACTTTATAGACAAGCGATACGTCCGTTCCCGCCGGTAAGTCATATTGGCTAATTAATAGTAGGTACATACAGACTACAGAAATTACAACAATTTATGAATAACCCGACTACGTAAAAGAGTGGTCTAAAAAGGATGAAACAAGAAAATAATTCAGACAGAAACCGAGGAATGCATAGGTATAAAAATGGTCAAGGTAGAACCGTGGTCTTAAACAATAAGATATATATACATATTTGTAATGTGCTCTTCAAGACCTTTTTTTGACACCAAACACGTGATAATCAGCTCAGTTTAATTTTTTTCGAAGTTAGAATCTGAGGTTTAAATTCCGTCATTAAAAAAACGTAAAAATTCTATAGCCTATGTCACCCGTGCCCTTATTACGAATCTATTGAAACCTTACTCGTGAAAATTGGTTCAGTAGTTTAGGCGCTAGAGTGGAACATACAAACATACATAGATATATACATACATACATAGATATATATGTCGGAGCATAGTAAAAGATTATCGATTAATCGAATCGTTATCGTTGTCTATGGCGTTGGAGTGGGGTAGTAGTCACTTCCGTTGTTTTGACAGTCTCTACCCTCGACCCTTTATATGCGATCGACAGTCTAACTGAAGTCTTAGTCGTGCGCGGTCTCTCAAGAAGTGAACATCATCTAAGTAGTGATAGTGATAGTGTCAAGTGCAGTGTAGTGTGGAAGTGCTGTCCAACTAAGGTCACGTAAGTCCTTACAATGTAATTGCCACGTGGTTAAGTAAACACAATGTTAGGTTAGGTTAGCCTTGTATTAGATTCGGTTTATGTGCGTTTAACCTTGGGTTTAAACAGAGAGCCTGAGCAGTGGAGGCGAGTGTCGTGATCACTTAAAGGATATCCTTAAGCCTACACCTTGGTCACAAGTCCAAGGCACTGCTTAGGTTTCTCTCGTAATTGTTAGAGATCATATTTGATCATTTATCGGTTCAGTAGAAGTAACTGCGTCGCGTTTACCCAATATTCAATTCAATACCATCACCCCCTTTTAGTGTTCCCCAATATTCCCCATCTTCCTGCTTCCATCTATTTTCACATCGTTTTAAAATCCCGACATATACATACATACATAGACTGCCAAAATCATAACCCTTCCTTTTGGCTTCGCCGTAGTCGGGTAATAAAATAAACAATATTATAATATTAGTCGAATTTAACATAGAACTATTCACACATTCATAGTATTGTTTGTCTTTTGGAAGAAGAACAAACAAACAAACCTAGAGAACAATGGAACACGAAGAAATGTTATGTCATCAAAAAATGATTCTGAGATGCATTGTCTCAAAATACTGAAATTAAAATGAAATTCGCGTGCTCGTAAATAAAGACGTTATATCGTCAACACAAACTTCAACGTATAATATTTTTGATATGTTATTATTAAGATTATGAAGACGTGACGTAAAATTTATAAGTAATAGAAAAGCTATGCTACGTTTTTCTAATTTATGGCGGTCATTTAAATTTTCTTCTTTTTTGTTTAAAATACATTTATATATATTTTTTAAATAATACTTTTGTAATCCCTTAAAGATGTAATGCTATCAATAAGTACGGTCGTTTATGTCAATACTGTTAAACAATCTAAACTTTTGAATTACATTATTTTGATCTATCTCGTAAGGTTTAGCCAGCGTTTGCAATGAAAGCAAAAAAATATTTATTTACGATATCACATTAGAAACCTCTAAAATTATCCGTGTTTCTCCACTATAATATGCATGGATTATACATATAAACCCTCCACTTGAATCACTAAAGATCTATGCATACATACGTACAGATAGACAAACAGACAGCGAGAAGCGATTTTGTTAATATACTATGTAGGGACATAAAAAAAACAATGTAAGAATACCGCCATCTAGTACAAATTATATGAACTACGTAACAAAACATATATTGTCCCTAATTCCATTGTTGTAGTTCAAATTATTTTTAAATTTAAAAAGAAATTTTAATTACCTGACGGACATTCCAAGATTTCGCACACATTTTACGAAGTACTAAGTACAATTTCCTCTAAACCAGACTCGATTTAAATCTAAGATATCATCAATGTTGCCAAGGCTGTAATAATATTCCCCATTGTATTCATGACATGCACCAATTCAAGTTTTGTATGGAGAGTGGTCATGTCCTTTGGTAAGAATGACTTGTGTCCGTGTGTGTTCCGACGGCAAAGTTAATAATAATAATAATATATCTTTTATTAAAGCAACTAAGAGTTAACTTGTTTCCTTCATACAAATCGCATGGGCCTTGTATCCTTGGGTATGCCCGAATTTTTTATAATTAAAAATTGTTTTGTTTCATTAATTTGCTTCTGGTTAAGTGTAAGCTTTAATGTACTCGTAGCTGTAAACAAAGAATATTAAATCAAAACAATAACAGTGTAAATAAGTAAAGGTCGATCGTGACAAGTGTCCGCAGTTAGCGCTCAGTGAATAAATAAGAGCAGACGGATCAGTTTGTAACTGGACAGTGAGAACAAGTATGCACAATCAGAAGTGTCTATTTCATAATTATTTATTAATCTACCCCACTGTTAACAATCTATACATCGGGGGTAGATGCAAAGTTTAATTAAGTCAAAACTTTTAATTAAGTCAAAATTTAAACGCGTTAAAATGTGGGTTTAATTTATTTGTGAAATTTTCGAATTTAGGAGATTAATTGTTTTGTTTCTGCAAACAATTAGTTACACACGAGTTCAAAAAGTGTATGTAGGCTTGGGGCCTTACGATCGAGGAGCAGGGTTGCTGAACTTTACGTTAATAGTGCTCCCCTAGAATAGATAATAAAATATCTTTATATGATCCTCAGGAATAGGCACTCAGCACCACAACTCTAAGCCTTAGACGACTGAGGTAGTCGATCGGAGAAGAGGTTATATATTACCGGGCGAAATTAATATAGTAAATGACATTTCTAATTTTTGGCCGATCTGTTAGTCTAACAATAGGAAAATACAATTTTAATTGAAACAATAAGTATTAAATTCTATCGTAACAGTTTACGGTAGGGACTGCTTTAGTGGTTACACACAAATTTACTCTGGTGTTGAGCAAAGTAAATTATATTTGAAGAATTGTTTGTTACTTTTTTATATTTATATACTTTAAAAAATAAAAGGATATTATCTATGTGTATTTTACATAGATAAAAAATGTATCAAAATTTGTTTATTACACTAAAACTTCCTAAATAGATTTCTGAAAGCGCAATTTATTTTCGCAAAATTTACGACGGATAATAAATTTAACAACGGATATCAATTACTAGCCGACCCGCGCGACATTATCCGCGTGATGTTCCGCTCCTATTGGTCGATAAATAGGTATCCTAAACAAACAGGTATAGATTTGATACAGAGTAAAAGAAATATCATATATTGTATAAGTACTAATATAACATGGACTTGGGTTACGTTTGACTACATTAATTACAATATCTGTTAACTCTAATTGTACAAGTTTTAGTTATTAGCTGTGCAATTGATTATACTGTTAATGTATACTTGAAACATAATATAAACTATAAAATTCTTTAAGAATTTATATTAATTAAAGTGTAAGATAGCAACACCGTTGATAACTTTATATTCGTTTTGTATATAAGATCCGTTCCTATAGACTTGAGCCAGATGTCAAACGGAGCACCTCTTGTGACCATTATGGCGGTGCAGTGGTGTGGTGTCCTGATGCTGAGTCGCGATTATTAAGGTTTGGAGTAAGTTATAGTGTATCAACTATCAAGTATTCAAAAAAAAAAAACAACGGGTTGCACTGGGGCAGTGCCAGCAAAAGTGAAAACTTGAACATTAATGTTGTACATTTTTGAATATTTTGTGTTTGTAATGGTTAGGGAATAATTTCGCACGAATTGCTTTATGTGGTTAAATATAATATTCATCTATTGCGCTATCGTAAACAAATATAAATTCAGTTTTGTATGAATCGTGCTTCCAATTAAGCGTGCATGCGCCGTCTTACGAATTTTCGATTAGGTCTCGTGTCCTAACGCGAGTTTAACATTTTTTACCCATACAAACACTACTACGATATATTTGTTTATTCAGGCTCCCTTCGATTAAGGTTGCTTATAAGAAATCACTGTTAGTATAAGGCCGCCTTTGCATGCTATTGTTAAATTTAAGATTACACTGTAATTGTAAATTACTATGTGCAATAAAGGATTTATTTATCTTTCTATCTTAATACTTCAAGTGACCAATTCTCGTTCATATAAATATGAGGTTGGTTTGGATCAATTTCATTAATAGATTAATATAATTTATATCTAACTTTACTAATGAATGTTGGACTTGGCTTTATGATCGTAAACAAACTTCAAGTATGTCAATTAATACAAACAAAATACATTTAAAGAAAGCAACTTAATTCTATTCCTCCCACGATATCACCTGTCCTTTTTTATAAGGTGCTTGTTTAGATTTTTGTTAAAATATACTAAATAACTTATCAAAAGGGTAAGGGTTATTATATTCTTAAAATTATAATATCAAAACTCGGGTGAAGTGAACGCTGGTGAAATTTTAAGAGTTAAATTGATATTCTCTGCCACTGCAGCTGGTTTTTCCGCGTTATTATACAAGGCGCTAAAGCACAAAATCAAACATGGCGTTTGAAGCAAGCTATTTTGCTTTACAACAGCTAACAATTCAAATTAATAAAAAACACTTTATATTTTTCCTTTTAAAAGCAAAAACATGAATGGACAGATTTTTTTCGTAACGTAGAGACTTACTACGAAGCAATTTTCACTAAAAAAACGGCGAGTGTACAAATAATGTGAGTTAAAGTCACGATTTTTAGGGTTCTGTATTTTAAAAGGGAAAAGGAATACTTATAGGATCACTTCGTTGTCCATATATCTGTTTATCTGTAAATATCTTTAATCAGGTCTAGGTCTGGTCTACGGTCTCTTGAAGGTATGAAAACATTTAACTTCCAAGTAAACGCAATCAGAATTCGTACTTGTACTAATCCGACGTAACGTGATAATCCAACCACCATTCCACCATTTTTGCAGTTGGTAAACCTAAGCTATCTCGATGTACAAGTATGAGGCCAAAAAGATTTCCGACAGGAAAGATTTGTTTGTCCTTTAATTCAAATTGTACTGAACCTTCAGTGCGCGACTTAATTTCGTACTTGTTCGTTTTTTTATATTATATATATATAATATAAACTACAGCAATGCAATAATACAGTGCTGACGATTAAGCACCGTAGGTCATGACAGGCTGGACGTTGCGGTTGGAGTCATTTATCTTCACAACTCGTGGTTTAGCTGGCGACAGACTAGAAAATCTACATACATGGTGTGTTATGCAATTACATGACTTACTTAGATAACAAATCTGTAGTTTTACCTAAGTTCAAAACAGGAAGTTCACAGTATTTTATTACTAAATTTTTTGCACACCGAAGTTTTCAGTTATTTTACCTAAAATAACTTAATTGAGGTAACAGATATTTAGTGGTATGAGAATTTATATATTTAAAACAAACAGGATGCTTTTATCAATTACAAGGTATTGAAAATTATATTATTGAAGAAATTTCATTAACACATTAATATCTAGATTTACTAATGAATGTTGGACTTGGATTTATGATAATAAACAAACTTCAAGTATTTTTTAAACTTTTATATGATTTAGATTATCTTAGATATTTAAAAAAAGGATGAATGAAGGTAATGCAGAGCCCATTAAATCCAGAGAGGTGGTATAAAAGCGCGGTCATATCTAATTGATATATGTATCAAGGACGAAGTCTAGTTTTATGCAAGCCAATTCCCTTGAGAGGAAAATTTCTATGAAAAATCTAATTTTCATGCAAATTTCTCGCTACCATTGTTCTAAAACTATTCCAAAATTCATGAATACATTAGACCATTACTTAGAAACAGCTTAGACACTAATCCTAGTAAGCACACGTTAGCTTTACGCTAGGTTTAACATATGAGCTAAAATTTAAAGTGGTTGTCTAGAATATTGCTGTCAGAGTATGATGTAGTGTTTCAGTCGCGCCGTGTGTTAGCAAGACTTTCTAGTACCAATGCGTGGTTATAGATAGCCCGTTACCTAACCTCCTTCTTACAAATACGATCTCCTTGTAATGTGAAATTAAACACTTCCCTTAACCATCTGTTAGACTATATTTTGTATTAAACGTTACACAGCTCAAGGCATAATTTAGCACCAGATCAAGCCTCATCAAATAACTGTTTATTTAAATAAATAATAATAAAATAAAATTTCACATTATACTTAAGATCTGCATTGCAGGTTAAATTCTTTTTGTCAGGACTCAGTACAAAACCTAATTTTTCGTGATTTCAGCGAATGTCTATTCAAATGTGCTCCAATTCGCAAGATACCTTTCGCTTCAAAAACTGTTACATGTCATTAAATAGGTCGTGAGGTTACTGAACATTTTGTAAATACTAGTAAAACGACATCAAATTTTTCTTATTTTGTATACGATGAACATTTTTTCCTCCATTATTAAAAGTAATCACTCTAAAAAGGTTTCTATTTCTAGGGAAAACCTTCCATGAATACGTCAGCTAAATCAAAAAGAAAAATATTTTTTTTGTGCATTCCCCTTGTTATATTGGATGTAAAGATATTAATGCCATTATATAATATCTTCGCTCATTTAATTTAATGTGAAGAGCAATATTATTTTCGTGATTCTCAAAATACATCATGGACACAATTATGACGTATTTACTCGGCACTCCGAGTTGAGTAGGGCTGATATAAATACGTCAGCGTATCGGGACATTTCAAATTACTTCTGCCAAATTCTGAAGATACGCCCTTTACTATATTTTTAATGTTGATTGATATGTTTACCTATTTCAAGATTAATGAATACCATATATCATATACAGTTCTTTATATTGCGTCAAAGACAATTATTAACCATCCAATGCAGAACTACTTACAATTAGCTATAATTCTAATCTACACTACTCAATCTTGGTAGTCTAAATTTAATCCATCTCACCTAACCTACACCTAAAAATAGTAAATATAGTAATACGAGATTTTTATTAAGAGTATGGTTTACTACAAAATGTCAATATTTGCTCCACGAAATTACTCTTCAAACTGCCGCGAATCTATCGGAAAAGTATTTAAAGTTAGTGGTGTGTTTCTACAATATGTAACTATTTAAAGTTTTACTAGCACTTATCGAGTTAATTAGGTTGAACAAAATAGATGAGGATATAAACCAGAAATTATATAATTTTTAGAAAATTACTTTTCATTTTCAAGTATTATCGTTATCAAAAAAATCCTGACCCATGTACTAGTTTGCTTATGTAGCATTATGTTAGTAAATTAAATACAATATAGCAGCAATTAATATAGCTCTTTGTTCTATGAATTAGCTCAATCATACAAATTTATTCATAATTCATTTTTGTGTACTGATGGAAGTTGTATATGGCTATGGCTGAAAGGTGACGTGTCTGACACATTTGTTTCTGAAGGTTGTTAAAAAATAAAGATGGTGAACGTAAAGTGTCTTTGTCAGTGAATAAAATCTGTATAATCATATTTTAGTTTCTCTTGTTTTAATAAACTAAATAGGTTATACGGATAAATTGCTGTTAAGAAAAGGCACTGCATGGTTGCAATACTTTCAATATAAAATCGAATTTTCACCGACCGGAACGGCACAGTATTGCAAGCGGGAACGTTTTCCTGCCCTGTCGAAAATAATAATTGTCACAGATGAACTTTGGAAAATTAAATAACTTTTTATATATTTATAATATATGAGAGAGATTTTGTATCATACGGTAAAAGTTAATGTTTTCCATTTATATTAAGAGGGCTTTAACGGTGTCAAAGAGTAGTGAAAAGTCAATTTATGCAAATTGGCTTTCAATATTTCGTTGCAAAATACTGGCAACTTTCCGTTTTAAATATATGGATGATCAGCACGCTTGTATCTTATATCATCTCGTCAATTTGTATATTAATTTTAGAAAGAAACTAGACTATTATTTCATTAACAAAGTAGTCGCTAGACTACGGTTAACGTATGACAAAAACATAATTGCATCATCAACATCTTTCTGAAACTGATTCTGATATAGTGTTGTAATTTTAGGTGGTACAAAAAATATTTTAAGGTAACAGCCTCGGAAAGAAAGCTTTCTTTTTCAAGTACAAAATGTATGTATTACCTACTAGTAAAAGGGTATATTTCATATTTCAAATAAAAACTAGAATTGGTGATAACTTAGTGATACTTTAAATTTTTCCTTATTAATACTGACTTTGATGTTTTTTATTGACGACCGGTTTTTTTCCAAGCTATGAAGATTCGTTTTGGACAGATAAAATCCATGACAAATAACGATTCCTTCAGTTGGCCTCATATTCTCAAGACTTTTCACTTTTACAGAAGTGAAAATATCACTGATATTTCTAGAATCTCCTAAAGTTTCACACAGTTCAAAGACGCGCGGGAACTGAAGCGTCGCACGAAAACCAATCACGTGTGCTACTCTCTCTCCGCGCTCCCCGCTAAAAAGGCCGTAATAGTGACTTCTGCACATTCAAGGTCAAACCTATACTTACGTGCAAGCAGCTGTAACTTTTAAATAATACGCTAATATGTCATAAAAAAATTTATTATTATATCGCGTTTAATATGAGTATAATTCTGTAGCTCTGTGTCCAGAGATAACTCTTCGGATTATATATAGACCATTCTATTGTAGGTCTTCATGTGTACTAAATATAAAAAAGTAAAATGTGTATAATGAAAAAAGAAAACATTTCTTTGTATCAAAACATAATGTTGACATCAATTGACAGCAGAGCGCAATTGTATAAACCGGGGCATGTTGCAGTGCAGTACAAGGACGGATGGGAGCCATGTCGTATGGGCCTTAATTACGTCGTTGTGAGATGAAATACAATGACCGCAAGAGAGTGCTTTGCAAAACGTTTTACGGATACTTTGTTTTCAGTCTGAGATTTATAATTACTGCTCGTTTTGTTTTACCAGCAGTTAGCTACACTGTTGATAATTATGTATTCGCAAGTTCCTTTTGTTTCACTTCAAGTATACCTATGTGTAGACAGGAATTAAATTGTGTAGTTCCTGGAAACAAACAAACAAATTGGTGCAACCTTGCGACGATGCCCTAGGGTTTGACATTGCGACTCGAGCAAGACGAGGAAGAAGAGATTAGAACAGTGCTGATTCCTACACAACCTGATTTGCGCCTTGTGCTTGTGAAGTAACTTCTAGCCGTTGAGAGGATACCTAGTTTTTAATGGCTTACTGAGCATGTAAAAGCCGAAGTTAAAACTCGAGAGAAACACTTAGAAATTCCAAGTGGTAAAAGTAAAGTATACGCCAGATCATTATTTTAGGTGGCAAGCCACGGACGTAAAGAGACAAAGTAGGCCAACTGTCCTATACGCTAGTAAACATCCCATAAGGATAATTCACCAGACGCCCTAGCACTATGGCATGCTACAATGTCTATTTAAAAACACTAAGCTAAGGGGCAGACCTAACAAGGACTCACATGTTCATAAACAAAGTCCACGGAAAAATTGCGTAGTTGTACCTATCGTTCTTGTTGTATCGCTAGAACGTACCACTTCGGCTAACAGCTTCCGCAACACTCAGCAGCTGGATATTTGGGTGTGATAGACACAACAATATCTACTAGGACATCAGGACGTAGGAATATTTACTGAGACGCCAGGTTGTTGAGGTATCGAATCACAGAGTGAGAGACACAAACAACATCGAACTAGAACGTGAGGACGTGGAAGTACCAAATCACAGAGTCACAAGCTACATCCTCTGAGTCACAAGAGTCCTAGGAGTATCATGTCAGGAGGTGATAGTCACAGCGATATCTACTAGGACATCAGGACATTGAAATATCAGAGCGACAGACAGAGACCTCGTAGTATCGAATGAGGAAATATTCAAGACAACTTGTTATGGGAGTAAGTCTTCTAGCAGCTGATGTAGCCACAAACGAATCGTCATAATAAAGCACTATCGGCGGTTGCATATAATCCCATACTAAATGATTCACAAACTTTGCGCATTATTTTAATATAATTAATTTAATATTACTGAAAATTATAATCGCTTATTATTAATATTTTTTATCTTTTTAATTATTATTATTATTTTAAATATTGAATTTAGTTTTATGTTAGGTTTACTTTTATAGGAATTGCAAATAAAATATTAAATGGAATGTGGTAAAAATATCGAGTTCACGTCGAGTAAAATTTACTCAATTTATTGTTTTGAACTCGAAATTTGTTTTAAAACTTATATTTACATAAAATTGAACAGTTTTTTTGCATATGATTTTTACTTCATTGTTAATTAATTAACTGGATTTGTTGCCATACGAATATAATGGGTTAAATTTAGATCCTATAAAACCAAAGTCAATATTTCACACAATTAAATCTTTATGGAGAGATATATTAAAAGGAAGACGATGTGACAAATGTCTTAATCTTAAGACATTCTAAAGATTTTTTAATAAAATGATTGTTAGCAACACTGTTTATAAAGTAGCGGGTAGATAATTTTATATTATTTCAAATATACCGACGTGAAGACAATATATAACCTTTAGTGCGATTAGTCTCAGTCTCTCTGGTAAGTGCAGTGAACATGGAAGTTAGTGTTATACTGTCGTGATTAAGGTTACCCTTCTCGAGGTTCACGTAAGTTTACTTTATTATGCATTGTCGTTAGCGAGGTCGAGTGGTGGAGGTGTGAGTTAATATATTACGAAAGAGCTCTTTAAGCCTGCTCCTGGGTCTCAAGCCCCAGGCACCGCTCGCCTCAGTCTAAATTGCATGTGTATACGTATTGCTGTACAGTAATGGGTATCATATATCTTTCGTCTGGTAGCACGATATAGACGACTAGAATATAAACATTATTTTATTAAATAAGTCAACTTAACAGTAGCAATAAAGATTCTGTCTGTACCATAATGAAATGCCAATCTCATTAAAACATTCAACTGCAGATATTCTGCGGTTCTTTGACAAGATTAGCCGTCGTTTATACTTACAGATAATTATGTTTAAGCTCAATGCAAACCATTATGCTTGGGACATGCTATTAACGAGTTTTAATAGTATTAAATCTTATAGTTATTCTTTTAAATATTACTATATCGTCAAAAATTATTTATATAAAAACTACATTTTACTTTCTTTTTTTTTCAGAAGTTTAATTTTTATTCATAACTTTTAGAAGGTTAAAAAGTTACTCATACCCACTGTTAACATCATTTGCTTCTTATAACTGGGGTTTTAACCATTCAAAGCCCTTAGTGGTTAAATATACTAGTCCGAAGATATAAATGATATATAGACAAAGAATTCAGTAATAGTATCGGCAAAAACTCTCCGAAATTGTTTTATTAAGTCAATGTAAGAGACTAATGTCCAGCTGGACGAGAATTACTTAAGGGTAGAGAAATAGGGGAAAGAAAGTTGTTCTAAAAGAAACATAAGTTAGAAAATACAGACTTTTATCTCAGCAATAATACCATTTAATTGTATCACAAGAGTAATTTGGCTTTATTCCACTAAAGGTTACTTATGAACTGAACACGTGCTCTGTGACTCAAGTGAAGCCATCTTGCCGCTAAGAAGCTTTCTAATTCTATGAGCTTGTTTCCGAGCGTTGATTTTAAATTTATTCTTCATGCTCGAATATGTAATAGAATCTTTACATATAATAACAACTTAGTAACGAATGTCTGTAGATATAAGATACTAGTCGAACCGGCTTCACACGGTATCGATTTACCTACTTAGATTTAACATAAAGTTAAGCTAAATAAAAATATTCAGAAACATACGACAATAAACATACTTTATTGTTATCCTGCAAGAACTCCAAATTTTTTCAGGATAATATTATCATCCCTCAGGAACAATTAATCCAGGTTATAAACTATCTGTACGCCAAATTTCAATCAAATTTGTTCAGCCGTTTAAACGTGATTGAGCAACACACTTTCAAATTTATAATATAAGTAAGAGTAAGATCTAAGAAGGCTTCATTTGTAGGCTCTTTATTACACCAACATTATCTAAATCAAATCAATTGTTTTAAAAAATATCATTTGACTATCAATCTCTTTGTGTATTGTATATTTGTAAAACGATTGCTTGAAATTGTATTCAGTTTTCACAGTTATATTGTGCCAGGTGTAATATAAAAAATACGTTTTGTTTCATTTGCATCGAAAAAACAGCTATTGATAGTTACATATGTCGAATATGGGCGGGTCGAATATTCGTATATAAAAATAAGTCATGTATAAAAAACATCATTAATGAGAATGGGGGAGTTATATTAAGTATCATTACCGAGACCGTACTCTTTTTCGGATTCAATTCGGTCTTTGTTATTTTCCTGTACTATCTAACAATATGTCCTGAATTTAATTTCAAGTTGTTGGTTAAATCCCGAGTCTCCTTCTTATATTGTCAAAATGTACTATTAGGTACTTAATAAAATCCATTAAAATCCATTTATTTACTGTGATACAGATTAAATGGTTTCAATGCAAATCGAAGCAATAGTGAAGCAAATGTAAGCCCCGGAATTTATTGTGCTGGACGATCATTATGTAAGCTCAAGTGCCATTAACTTGCAGTTGCTAGTACGTAAAAGCTTGTATTAGACTTAGCACATAAATCTTAAGATTTATATCTATCAGTTATTAAAATCATATAAACAAGAGATTAATTTATAGGCTTTTGGACCAACTTGAAATATTCTTTTGACGATAACGATTGGTAAATTTTATTTTTATGAATGATTATAACATTTATTTTAATTCAGTTTCAGCCCAAACCTTATATGTATTATATAATTATTAAATTAACTAGAATAGGTTTAGAGTTTTCCTAGTTAGTAAGCACGAGAAATATATTTATGTTCAAATCGTAAGTTAGGCGTAGTTTAGATTAGTGTTAGGTTAGCCTTGTGTTCGGTTAGCCTTATGTCACGTTAGCCTTAAGTAAGCTTAACTTTGAACTTATACGGAGAATCTATGGCAGTCGAGGTGAGTTTTCATATATGTAGCAATGCAGCCCTTAAATACACGCTTGGTCACATACTGCTTGGGTTCCTCTCAGAATAGTATGACATCGTAATTTTTAGTTATCTCCTCACCATATTGTGCCTGTAGCTTTCAAGATAGGCCATCATGTGCATTTAGAATAAATATAACCGAATGTACTATCGAATCTCACTTTTAGTATTTTAATTTTCTTTCGTTTCTCCGACACATATCTATTTTAAAGAAAATCTTAAAAAGAAAAATCTATCCTAATTATAATTTCCTTATTTTTAATGATCTATAATTGGTAGATTGCGTATGATTTTGAAGGTTTTTCAAATCATTCAAGATGTATAACAATGTTTAATACTGTTCGGGTTTTAATTCCAAACACAATATGTCTATTATATGCTAAAAAATCGAAACATTTCTTTGTCAAAGATCTACTTTTATTATACTCTAGTATAATTTTCGGCTTCATATTTTTTAAAAATAATTTATAATTTTATCTCTGCAAACTGAAACAACATGAAAAAATGAGGTCATGAAATGAATAACATATCCAATTTATCTGAGTTATCGATACTGGGTACCAAAATATGAGAGAGATTTTTAATATTAAATAAATTACTATAACGTCGGACAAATCAACGTCGTCGTCGTTGATTTGTAACACAATTTAACATTGGCCTATATACAGGAGTTGTCGTTGTTTATACGTTGTTTCGAGAGTCTGTTCGGCGCCGATGAGAATAATCATATCTATTAACAAATAATAAATACCTGCTCAGTAATGAAGTGACCATTTATTTTTACACTACTCATATTTTATTTACATTAATTTCAACCACCATTTGCAAAATTGTATTATCCTTCCATCCATCAAAAAACAATTATAATTTAATCTCTACGCATAGAGAGATAAAATGGGATTTAATAGATAATATTGTTCGCAGTATCTAGGGGCACGGTAGTGTCCCGCCAATACGAGTTAAACGAAGCGCAATGGCACTATTACCTTTTCGATTTTTTTAACCCTTGGGTTTGGAATTACTCCAGATAATCAAAATTGTCGGTATATAACGTCAATAGTGTTTCGTCACTGATTAAATGATTATAATCAAAATGTTTTCCTGAAGCCCTTCTAGCCGAAGTCACATAAAGTTTGTGAAATTAGGGCTTGTAGGTAGGGAGGGCGTTTAGAGTTGGAAGTTTGGTGTGGTAGTGCGAGTTATGTGTGAAATGTTTTTGATAGGATTATTTATGCCTTTTACTGATTAATTATAATAAATAATTTCATAAAGTAAATGAATCGGGTATTTCAAAAAAAATAAGTGATATTTTTATACCAAACAGGGATTTCGCACTTTTGTGTTTTTCTAAGATAATTTCATATGACAAACAAAACTATCACATAAGTCACTGTAATTTCAAAGAAACATCGAGTCAAAAATCGTTAATAAAATAAGTTAGTTCAGAACAATTTTCGGTATCAAATCAGTTGTTTGCTTCTCCTGAAAAATTTACGTTGCTTGACTGATCTTTGATAGCGGAACTGTAATTTAGTGTTGTGTAACTCCTTGGTCTTTATCATTGATGAAACGTGAGACATTAATTTTATAGTCTAATGTAATAATTTATTTAGATATTTTTAGCCCCAACCCAGCTATACTTTCGTATTTTCTTCCTATCTGAAGCACATAGTATTATTAATATTTACGTATTTATAAATGATGCCCAATCGGTATCATTACTCACATTATGTGCTCTTGAAGCGTAAAAATAATTCTGTATGGTCTACCACATAAAATTTAACGACCATTTAAGTACATTGACATTAAAACCTTAGCGAAGCGAGAGAGTGACGAGTGCTGTGTTGTTTAGATAATACAAGTTAATTGGCAAGAGCGTCTATCAGAAATTCTCATTCCAAGAGATTTTCCGGACTTTCCAGTATAACTTTACGATTTCTAAGAGTAGTAAGAACTGATTAGGTCACAATTTATTTTTTTTAATATTGTCTATAAATTATTAAGTGAATCAAAAACTTTACTTACCCTTTTATGAAATTCGAGAAAGTTAAAGTTTATAATATGAAGAAGGTCTCCTATTTTTAATTTTTTTTTGCCAATAATTTATTTTAATTAAAAAGTAAGTCTATAGTATTTCGAAGCTGTGAAAATATCGAACTTCTAATTGTAAGCTATCAATAAATAAGGCCATCTATACTGAAGTGATAACAAGTAGTTTTTCTATACGGCATTCCACATAATATGCGGACATGAAAAAAGATGATGTTTGTGATTTTTAGTAATATTCGAGTGTGGTATATAATATACCTCTCCTAGATACAGATAAAAATATTCTGAAAGCTGAAGCTCTAGTTAACGAGGTTAATTTTATGAAATTGAAATTTAAAACATTCAATAAATTTATTACAAGCAAGAAAGAAATAATTTGAAATGCAAAAATGTATTTAAAATGATAATAAATAAATTCCATTAATTAACTTATTAAATTTTTTATTTTTGACTGGTCAATAAGTATTAAAGTAAAGCACCTCTTCCATTTTCTCAAATTTTCAAAGCCTTCTAGATTAACGTTCATAAGGGTTTAAATCTGTAGCGAAGACATGTATATGTACAACATATTTGAATTTTAGTAAAATCGCAAACATCGACATTTTTGTTAATTATTTTTTTTTTATTGCATTTAACAGAGATAAGTCGGTTATTTTTTTTTAGTTAAAATCTTTTATCATGTTTTCTTATATACTATTTGTAAATAATTACCAATATGTCAATAACGTCAGCCTATTCTATGTTTAACACCTCCTGAATATTCCATTTCTATGCCAGAAAAGTAATCAAAAAGAAATTAGCACTTTTGTAGAGCAGAAAGAGTTCTTACTAATGAATATTATACACTTTTTCCAACGGCAAAAAAATCGTTATAAATTATAGATAATATAAAAAAGGCTACGAACTTATTTCCCAACCTATTACATATAATAAATATTTGTCTTACGGAATGTCAACATAATCATGAGAAAACAATAATAATAAACTGGACAATTCGTTTAATGATATAGAAATATTTCTCATATTTCAGTACAAAAATGAGCTCTTTCGTTTGATTTAGTCGTCACGTGGGATCGGTTTATATTGCATAGCTGCAATATCTTAATGGTGTCTATATCGTGTAGATAGTTGTGGTTAAACGGCACGCTTCTCATCCTCTGCCAGCATCTTACAAGGCCGTCTTGCTGGCATCCTATTTTAACGCAACCTATAAATTCACTATTCACTGCAGGCGACGACTAAAATCAATTTTAGGCTTAGTTTAAGCTTATCTAGATATTACATTTATGTTACTCAATCGCACAAAAATTGTGGAAGGGGTTTTATTGAAATTTTTGGCACACAGATACTTTATTACCTAAATTAGCACTATACTACATGTAATTCCGGGAAATCATAGTTTCTGAGGGTTAATGATAAAATATGGTTTCTAAGCAACATATTGAAAATTAAATCATTTTTTATTAAACAATACAAGTACCCGTGCAAAGCTGGGACCAATTGTCCCAGGGTTAATCAGGGTTTACCTGGAATATTTCATTTAGTATAACGCTGCTATTAATCCTTATCTGCATTTTATTACTGCTAGGAGAAAAAGTTGTTTGAGACTCAAAGAGGTAAGATTAATAAATGAAAGACAAAAATGGAGGTAGGTACTAGTCAGACCGATTTTACAGGATTATTTTATTAATTAAAATACTACGTACATATGTAATATTCAAAACTATTCACATATTTTAAAAGTCGCTTTAGCAATCTCCTTACTCGAATCGGAAAACGCTGTATGACGAAGGAAATGTTATGGGTTGTAATTTTTAAATGAAATGTATTACAACTTTATATGAAAACTTTAAAGCTTGATAGTTATTTTTATTTAAATGCCAATTTTTCATACGGAAACTATGTTTAATTTGTGTGATTATAGATTCTTTTTGTATATTTTCTAATCTGTATACTAAAAAGAAACGGAAAGCCGTATAAAATTTTGTGTAGTTTTATAATAACTTAACACATTATTATTTAGAGTCTTTTCATGTACAGTTAGTCTGTAGTTATTTAACTACAGTAGGTTTATGTTCCTTAAACAATAATTACTTAGATGATTTGCCTAAAGCATCAGTGTTACCCTCTATTACAGCAAAATTGTCCGAATTATCAAGCGTGCTTTAATTAACTGAAGGGACGCACAGTTGACAAAAATACAAATATACAGAATGGGAAGACTTCGGGGAAACTTTGAAAAGGCCTCAAAGGAACCCACGCAGATGTGGTACATGTAGGATGTTAGGAGGCGAGTTTCCCCTTAATCAAAATTGGGACAAAATGTTTGAAATTAAACGACATAGATCGTAGTGAAAAAAAAGGAATAAACTAGTAACAGCTATTTGGATTTCTTTGCCCTAAAATTACGTTGTAGAAATTTCACAAATATTTTAAACGTGAAAGTTTGTTAGGGGTTTTTTGTGACTCTTGCAGGCAACACTTACTGAACAAATATTTGTAAAACTTCATATTAATATTACTCGTCACTTTTTAAAAAGCCGCTGTACCTAAAGGCTTGGAATAAAGTGGAATAAAGTTTATACGTTTCAATAAAAAATTATTAAGAAATTTTAAAAAATGTTTTGTATTAGATAAAAATATTAGTAGAAAATACATTTATATATTTTAAAGTTTCTATTTATCTATATTTATAAATTTAATTTAAAGAAATTAACTACAGTTATTTATATTTTTAGTAGAAGATTACCATACCAAGAAAATTGTTTTTGTTATATTGTGTATATCAAAGCGATATAAACGGATGAGTAGATAATTAAATAAGGAGGAATGTGTTTCGATGATTTATGTAAACTATTAGAATAGTTGTAAAGCAAAATAATTATAATAAAAAAAAGAAAAATTGATCTGTACGTTTTATTCCTATCCCAAAGTATCCTCAGAAGATATTGATTGTTTTCAGGGACAGCATAAATTAATATCTTATAGTTCTTATAGATTATGTAGATTGATGGAACGAAATCTACAACTTGGTCACAAGTTCAAGCCTCAGTTCAGTTTTTTGTATAGAAAATTTTATAATTACACTAGTTTACACGGGTTTGATGCCTCAGTTGAAAGTTGTTATTTTATTAATAATTTAGGTAAAATTATCCAGAAAAATTCTATGACGTCTGATTTACGAAATTTTTATTTACTTAACTTGAATACATGATTTTGGTACTAATACAAAAAATAATTACAAATTTTTGCCTTTTTTTATAGTTATTTGAATCAGTTTTTCTTATAATGGACCAACAGTAATCCCCTAACATATTTTGTTTCCAAAACCCGTAGTCGTTGATGTCGTTCTTCAAAAACTGATAAATCTTGGTGGAAACGTTTCCCTTGTTCGTCACTCGTACTTCCTAAGTTTTCAGGGAAAATACTCAGATACGAGTGCCGGAAATGAATCATTAATGACGTGTTTACTGTAGTTTTCACTTATTTTATTTCCCATAAAATCCTCCACAATCATTTTGAATGATTTCCAAGCAGATCTTTCTTTAACAGATAAAAGGCAATCAAATAGAGAATCTTTCATAATTTTGCGGATTTGTGGGCCAACAAATATACCTTCTTTCAGTTTTCTCTCTGGAAAGATTTTTTGTAAATACCGGAAATCCATAATAATAAAGATATGCAATTTTTAACGAATCTACAATAATCTCTTTTTTAAATTTAAACCACAAACAACAAAAACGATCAGAACATTGTTTACACTTTCTACTCGACATTTTAAGTCGATCCGAAATAAGATAATTGTCGTATGATGCGAACGGAAACACACAATATTTGACTGTAGGAAGAAATTGCGACGTGATAAAATATTTCAGCTAAAACTTTTAGGTTTAAGGAAGGTACTAATTATGCATATTAATATGCATTCATTTCGGAGTATAAAAATAAGTTACATTTTGTAAACTAATGTTACTAGAAAGTAAGATTGTAGGAACAGATAGATTAGCTTTTCTATAGGTTAAATAGTAGAAATAAAACATAATACAGTGCAGCTCGACTATTTAAGTTAATGCAGTAATAAAGATCGCATGATAAAATATTCGTGTCTCCGATGCGAATCACAGTGCGGGGAGGTTTAATCCTAGTTTTTCACTAGTTTGCCGCATTGCAAGGCGAGGCTCGATACGAGCTCAACGTTGCTACTATTATATCTTATATATAAAAGATAACTCTTTTTAGGTAATTCAAAAAATAATTGTTTTTGTGTAATCTCTCATATATTAAACACAAGCCCAAACTGCGCTTGAGTTATATTTTTGAAAAACATTTATAGAAGTGTTAAAGCATTTTTATGATATCCGATTAACATTAAGAAGCTAGTTTATAGCAATTTTTTCGTTATTCATAATTTTTTAAATATCTTTTATGATTTTTGGTATGACAAGTATAGTTAGAATATTATCGTTAAGATACAAAAAAGACATCAATCGAGTTGAGTACTTCCTTTATTTGAAGTTGCTTAAGAAATAGAATAAAGTATACATTTTTTATAGTTCAATAGTATTGGCATTTACTTCGTAATCTATACCGCGAGAGCTCCACAAGCTTATTGAGTATAGGAAGTCAATAATTCTGAACATTTTAAGTCTTATTTCACGTCAATGATTTTGGAGCCGAAAAGAGCGATGCAGACACAATAAATAACAGTGTTAAAAACTCATTATTTACAAGGCCCTTTTTGGTACTTAACAGAAACTTTTGAGCATGGTTCCGCAAACAAACAAAAAAAACTTTCCGAATCACCCTAATATGTATATATATTTGTTTGTATTTGTTTTTCTCCGAGTTATATAAATTGAATGCTAGAAGTGAATAAGACTTAATTACACCATTCAGAAATTAATTATATATATACATATATACATATATTGTATTACTTAGCTCACCGCGCGACTGTACCGTCTAGTTAGCAGCAATCCCAATGGATTTCTGAATGGTGTAATTAAGTCTTATTCAGTTCTAGCATTCAATTTAGAAATACTATGAACATTTCGGTATTAATAAGGTACTCATATAGAAAATATATTTGTGTGATGTTTGCATCACCAATTAATTCTCTTAGTAATCTTTACGTCACAATATGAAAAAAAAATGATATTTCTAGTTTCTTTTATATAAAGATTGCAATATAGATCGCATACTACTAGTATTCTTATCCCCTCCAAATAAGATAAAATGCTTGTGTTAGGAGTAGGCCAAGTCAGTAGTTCAAGAACTGGGATTTGATCCACGACTTATCTATCGATCTTGATTTCAACGCCTAAACCAATGAGCTACTGATACTTATAGTTGAACTTGTTCCGTTTTTAAGCTTCCTTAATTACTTATGATATGTTTTAAAATATATGGAAGCTTAAACTTAACTTGATAAGCCGTACTAAGTACTTTAAAGTCAACGCTTCAGAAGGCACAGCAGGACAAATTTATCTTCACTCAGCGAAACGAGGGCAGGTCAGATAGTAATTTATTTTAAAATGTTATTGTCTTATACCATAACTGTCAGATATCACTAACTCGAGATTATTAAATGTTTAATGAACATTTCTTGGTTATAATTACTAGTTGAGGTGTCGGTGCGATTAACCACTACGTTGGCAAAAATGCATTGATTGCATGGGTAATTACTTTGATTAATAAAAATTAAAAATATAGAGAAAAAAGGGCGTAAAACTTATATCATAATAAATGGCAATTTCATAGTTAAAGACTGAATATATGTTTTATTATTAATTTTGTTAAAAATGATTTATCATGTTTTCTTACATTCTCTTTGTAAGTAATTATAAATATGTCAATCGAAATACATCAGTAATGTTGGGAGTAAACGTCCTACGATACTATATTTGATTATATTTTGACCCATCAAACGAAATCCAAAATCTGATAGTTTGTCCCTTTGTTGAAATTGTACGACACCCTCAGTGCGCGAGTTTCACACTCGCATCATCTAGATCTAATGTCTCGTAAAAAAATATAAATTGGTTATTAAACACTAGGCACCTCCTTTTTGTGTGGGTTAAAAAAATATTTCTACGCTATTAAGCAATAGTTCAGTCGTTTAAAGGCCAGTGGAGCTTCAAAATCGATTGTGGCCACTATGTGTAATTCTCAACATATTATTAACTGGGATTCATGATTATTTATATATTTTTTTTAAATATAACCGAAATTATCTTATAATGTAGAACCTTTTCCTTATCAAGTAGGTAAATATATGCTAAATACTTTATATTTACTACCTTCCAACTCTAACTCCACTTGGTAAGAGCAAATTTAGTAAATAGTATAGTTTCAAATCTGCTTTTGGTGCAAAGTTTCGAGTTAACCTCCGGAATTTTATGTGTCCAAGTTTCAAAACGTAAGAGTACATTTATTTCGAATTTAAATAGTTATACATTTGGTGGGACTTAAAAGTTTTATTTAGGAACGAAATTTCCATCGTATACATTTTGGAATATAAAATCAATAAAAAATAATACCAGACATGTTTTACCCTCCCTTTCACGAAAAACAACTCCGAATCCTCCGAATTATCCTTGTGTAAAAAATACTTTAACCTCAATAAACAAAAATACGGTAAAATATAAAACCCGCGATTTTTTTACCCTCTCATTTATTTTTTTACCTCCAAAAAATACTTTAACCAAAAACCAACAGGTCTTCAGTCATCTTTTGCTCCATTTTAAAATCAGGACTTCATTAGTGTGCCCCGATTTTTTATAAAAATATGTTAAATGAGCAATTTCAAACGCCTACAAAATTAAATCCATTTTACCCAAGACCTTAATAATATGCACTTAAAACGGAAAATGAGTAACCAATATTAAAATTTTACTTTCTAAACCTTAGATATAGACCCATAATAGAGACCCAGCTTCACGACCCCACACCACTGCACAGCCATAATGGTCACCAGGCGAGCTCCGTTTGACGACTGTCTCAAGTCAGAGGTTATCAAAATAGTTTATTTCAATTAGACAAAGTACTTTTGACACGTCAATCAGGTCTACCAGCTCAGAATGCAGTTTTATGTTGAGAAGAGCAGACGAGAAACTCAACAATCGCTCTTTTCAAAAAGCCAGCGTTTACAATCATAGTATTTTTACAAGTCTCTTGACTTGAGAGTCAACATTATCCAAATTCCAAGCATTCTTGTCATTTAAGTAATTTTGGACAGAAAAGTATGCTTTGCTTATTAATTTTTTTTTATTCGAGTTTAAATTTCTGAAGTGCCAAATCTAATTTAGGCTGTGGAGTCATATTATACATACGTACGCCAAGCCCCAAGAAACAATTACTGACTTTGTGGAGACGAAAATGAGGAGTAACAAGTTTATTTTTGTTTCTAGTGTTTAAATTACGTTTATTACTGTGCTTTGAATATTGATTGACCCGTAAGATCAAGTAGCATACCACCTACGTAGTTGTGTTTACTTAAAAGTGTCTCATGTTGAACACAATTAAAAGCCTTAGATAAATCACAAAATAAACAAATTGCATTTTGAGATTTCTCCCTCGCGTCGTATATATGCTTAAGGAGCGCAACTTCTGCATCAGCTTTAGGTAAAACCATACTGTTGATTATGGAAATATCTTATTTTAATTAAAATGTTCCAGAAGTTGATATAAAATAATATTTCCAATAACTTTACTCAGCGATGGTGACACAGAGATAGATGTATGCTTACCAGGACCGTTTCTGTTTCTGTGACTTTTAAAATGTGGAATTATTTTAATGTGTTTCATAAGATCTGGAAACATACCGGTATCTACACATTTATTAATACATATATACAATCTTGGAATAAAATAAAAGGTAAAATAAAGTTATCAAAGGTGTTAATTCGTTTATAATTCATAGCATTCTACGAAACAAAAATAAAAGTTAATGAAAACAAAATTCAGATTCATCCATAAAAATAAGGAAATATATCAAAGGAAAACCAATAAAAGTGATTTCATCTTTTTCCTTTTTTAAATTATTATTCAAGGTTCGTCTCAATTATTTATAAGAATCTGCTAAATCTACTCCATTTGACAAATTTCCGAAGAATTTTTATTTGACTATATTTTGCTGTACATTGTCAAATAAAGTTGTTATTACTTGACGGGGAAATCTTAACGCTGCGCTGTCGTCTATTTTGTTTAAAGTCCTGAACAATTAATTTTACAGTCATCGGTGGATCTCTCTACGCTTTTATGTAATACGAGCGGCCTGCCCTCGCTTCTCTCCGGGTATTTAAAGCAATATTATAATTGATGTCCTTAAATTGTTACTCTGTAATTGTTTAGTTTTTCATTATTTGAAAAAAGAGAGGGAGTAAGAAAAGGTTATAAAAAAAACATAATAGAAACAAAAATAAAAGAAAAGCGAAAGATGATAAAAGAGGGAGGACAGAGCAAAAATAAAATTGAATAGAGAGAGAAAGAGATAATCGAAAGAAAGAAAGTAAAGGGAGCATGAACAGATAAAAATAAAAATTAAAGAGAGAAAAAAGAGAGACGATGAGAGACAATGTTAGTATTATAAGAGGAAGAGAGACGGAAATACTATGGACTTCTCTCAGTGAAAGAATTTTTAAAATCGGATTAGTAAAAACAAAATGACCATATTCTATTAATTAAAAAATGTATATGGCAACACTAAATTACGTTTGTCCCTCACGAATAGTGTAGTTTTCTAACAGTGAAAGAATTTTTAAAATTGGATTAGTAACTACAAAATGGCCATATTCTATTATTTAAAAAATGTATATGGCAACACTAAATTACTTTTGTCCCTCACGAATAGTGTAGTTTTCTAACAGTGAAAGAATTTTTAAAATTGGATTAGTAACTACAAAATGGCCATATTCTATTATTTAAAAAATGTATATGGCAACACTAAATTACTTGTGTCCCTCACGAATAGTGTAGTTTTCTAACAGTGAAAGAATTTTTAAAATTGGATTAGTAACTACAAAATGGCCATATTCTATTATTTAAAAAATGTATATGGAAACACTAAATCACCTTTGTCACTCGCGAATTGTGTAGTTTTCTATCTGTGAAAAAAAAATATAAATCGGATTTGTAATTCCTGGGAAACCCTTCAATTTACAAAATGACCACCTTATTGCACTTAAATGGCCATATCTTTTTAATTAGAGTATTTATGGCAACACCACATAGCCTATGTTACCCGCAAAGGATGTAGCTTCCTATCGGTGAAAGAATTTTCAAAATCGGTTCAGTACTTTTCGAGCCTATTCGCAACAAACAAACATACAAATATACAAACATACAAACAATCAAATCTTTCCTCTTTATATAATAGTGTAGAAGTGTAGATAGACCCGACAGACGTTGTCTTCTCTTAACTATTAGTATTGGTCAAACGACTGAATTATGTAATGTGACAAGATTACAATACAAAAGTTAATATGGTCAACTATATTTGAAGATAAAAAAAAGGAAATCTGTCTTGGCTCGCTTAAAATAATCTGATTGACCCCCTCTCCAGTAAGTTTTACTTTTTTATTTTAGTTCTGGCGCCCCTCCCAAAGCTTCAAGACGCCTTTTCCGTCTTGGCGGAGTCGTGTGTTGTACGTCTTTGCACATATGGACTCAAATTTTCCGCGCGACTCCCTTAATTTTTTTCTTACACAAGAACTTTCTAGTGACAAAAACAAAAAATAAAGAATTAAGGGAATCGGTCCAGCCGTTCACGTGTGATGCCATGGCCAAGGGAAATAGGGATTCATTTTTATATCGATTATGTTATCCACCCAAAACAGACTTTAGAAATAATATCCACTACCGTTAATTTAAATCTTAATTTAGAAAACTCGAAAACGAATAGAAACTAATGATTTTCTAAATTAGGGAACTCTACGTGAGTCGAAAACGGCCACTGACGTTAATGCTAGAATAGATAATGAGCTGGACCAATTTCCAATAGCTGACTGTCTGGACAGGTCAAGAGTTTCAGATAACTTAAATAGAAATTTAAAATAAAAGCTAAAGGGAACGGCTTAGAAAATACAGTATCGTTTTATTGTTGACAAGTTTACGTTGCTACGAAATTGGTAAAATGAAATTCTTTAGAAAGAACACGTTTTGTTGAAATGTATACTTAGCTTTACTTCAAAATGGATTGGACAGTGGACAGTTTAAATCTAGACATTTGTTTAGAAAAGTGTTTATACTTTAAATGTTACTTACACTCTCAATTACGGTTTCCAAAATAAAATATACACACTACCTAACAAAATAAAATAAATTTATTATAGTTACTTAATTGTGACACCCTTCAACTTTGTTTATGTACTTAATTACTAAGTTAATGAGCTTGTAACTACTATGGAGTGTAAATTAACCAACCTACAAAAGTTGGAGGTATTGTGTTAGAAAATGGATACCTAATCTCAGGATGTGTTACCTAGCCTCGCCCAGTGTGTAAAATAAAATAATTCTATTGGTTCTTATCAAACACATTCTACAAATCCACGCTCATCGCTAGTGGAAATTCAGCCTAAGGGTAGTCCCATTTAAATTTTATTGGCATTGGACATTTGCGTTGGACTTTGAAATTATAGCAGAAATATTGATAATAAGGTCTAATTCGTATTGACTAGGAATTTCAGACAGAAATTCGTCCATGTAGTTAATACAAAGTTTAAAAAAGTGTTTAAACTTTTTGTCCTAAATTTTAAGTTTATTAAAATGTCGAAAGTAATGTACATCCGCGAATGAAAAGATTTTTTCAACACTCTTACTCGTAAAGTGTCGTTTATTGCACTGTTTTTGTGAACGTAAACAGCTCCATAACACACTTGTGCGCGTTTACTAGTGCGGTAATGTACTTGTATGAACTATTCACGTGACTTTGTCTGCGTGATACTCAGCATTTTGACACATTATTTTGTACTCCTACATGTTGTTACTTTATATGTATGCATTTATATATAAATACGTAGTTCAATCCGCTATAATGTCGGCGCTGGCACGTCTACTGTATGTGGAAATAATAAGCGAGCTGTGCTACGCCGTGGATTGAACTATCCATAAATATGGATGTTTCTTTGTATGTCTGTAAGTTTGTATATTTTAATAACACACTGAGGTTTTTTCTCTCAAATGTGTTGTGCAACTTCGTATGTGCACTCTTGTGCTTTGGTCGTTACAGTTCTCGGCTCCATTACGCGTCCCCCCTCCACCATAAACAAATTATATTTATGTAAAGTCTCCTTCCTGTGTTTGTACGCTTAGATGCGGTTTTCACCAATAGACAGATTGATTCAAGAAGAAGGTTTATATGTATAATACATGTTTACTATAATGGAGATAAGAAAATTGTGAGAAGCCGGGGTGGATGGGTAGTAAATATTAATAACCTATTTACATAACAAAGTTATCGTAAGTTTTACGTATTAAAAACTACAGTTGTTTGTGTTTACTCAATAGCTAACAAATTTACTTTCTGCAGGTATCTAGTATGAACTGATAGAGTCACGTGAACTTCCGTTATAATACAATAGAGATAAATTTCAAATATTTTTATAAAAAGACATACAAATATTTTTAAATTTACGAAAACAGGAGACTTTTATCACTTAGGAGTATAAAAAATTGTTTACGACCTATTCTCAAACCTACCGAATATACACAAAAAAATTTATAAAAATCGATCAAGCTGTTTATTATAATACTAGCTGCCTGCCCTCGCTTCGCTCCGGGTATTTAAAGCAATATTATAATTGATGTGCTTAAATTGACATTGTGTAATAGTGTAGTTTTTCATTATTTGAAAAAAGACAGAGTGAGAAAAAGTTATAAAAAAATAATAGAAAGAAAAAGAAAAGCAACTGATAATAAAAGAGGGAGGACTGAGCAAAAATAATATTGAAATACTATAGACTTCTCTCATTGAAAGAATTTTTAAAATCGGATTAGTAGCAACAAAATGGCCATATTCTATTAATTAAAAAATGTATATGGCAACACTAAATCACCTTTGTCACTCACGAGATGTGTCGTTTTTTCGCAGTGAAAGAATTTTTAAAATCGGATTAGTAACAACAAAATGACCATATTCTATTAATTAAAATATGTAGGTATATGGCAACACTAAATCACTTTTGTCACTCACGAATAGTGTAGCTTTCTATCACTGAAAGAATTTTTAAAATCGGATTAGTAATAACAAAATGACCATATTCTATTAATTAAAATATGTATATGGCAACACTAAATCACCTTTGTCACTCACGAAATGTGTCGTTTTTTCGCAGTGAAAGAATTTTTAAATCAGATTTTTAGTTTCTGAAAATCTCTTTAATTTACAAAATGACCACCTTATGGCGCTTAAATGACCATATCTTTTTAATTAGAGTATTTATGGCAACACCACATAGCCTATGTTACCCGGAAAGGATGTAGCTTCCTATCAGTGAAAGAATTTTCAAAATCGGTTCAGTACTTTTCGAGCCTTTTCGCAACAAACAAACATACAAACTTACAAACAATCAAATCTTTCCTCTTTATATAATAGTATAGATAATGTATAGATCAAAATAATTCATAGACTATATTTTGAAAATTCAGAAATAGGATAAGATATGACGTAGCAAATGAGCTGACTATTAATGCTATAATATATTTTTTTCGCCAAAGAGCAATGCTTTATTAACACATGAAATTCCTTTTTATCCATGTTTTCAAACTAACAAAAGTTGCTTCACTCAAAATGCTATAACTCACTAACTAATAGTACGACAGCTGTCAAATTTATACTTTTTGCACTTTTGAAGGTTACGACTACCTAAAAATCATACGGATATAATACTATTAGCGCCATCCATGTGTCAGCCTACGAACTTTTCATTATAGAATATGAGCCAATAAAACGCTATCAACAGTGTAGCTGGCATTAAATTTCTAGACTTTTAATCTTTCTTGTAAATGTGAAATAAGAAAAGTATATAAAGTTATCTGACCATATTTAGAGACCACTATTTATAGAACTAGCGTACAATCAAAGTGACGTCACTTGATGGCAGCTATTATAATCGAGGTTTGGAAGTTTTGGTCCGACGCGATTAATACAGGCAATTCGCATGCATCAGAGAGCAGGAAGTGTAGAGGAAGTGACGATTAGGTTCTATAAGCGGCCAATAATGGTTAACGACAAACCATTAATGATTACATTTAGGTTAACCACAAATGGGTGTTAATTTTTTGTATTTGATCTTTGACATAATATATGACAGCTATTCAGAAATTTTCAAAAAATTACACTATATGTACATACTCAACTGTTATTTTTCTCAGTTCAGCTAACCTTTTTATGTGCTACCCATATTATAAAAAAGATTAATAATCAGCAGTCAGCCATCTTGGGTGGTCCGCAATATTGAATTCAGAGTGAAGTTATTTTATTTTAGTACGAATCGAAATCATTTATTACACTTGCAATTTGCAAAAACTTCAGATTGGATAGTTCTTACCTCAATTAATGACCTCAATATTTTTTATTGAATATTCAAGAAAAAACGAAGACTCGAAATTATTTGTAAGTCCCAAAAGTTACTAAAAGATGGCGAGTAAGTTCTAATAAGTCAGTCAAAAAATATATGCTAACTATAATTCAATTTCATTTTACAGCATAATGTGACGTACGTAATTGCTTTATGTAATATTAACCGTGAAAACAGTAATAATATATTAATGTTACAAAATTATAATATTTACTTGTCGACATATAATTTATGTTTAATTTTCAACATAATATAGACAAACATACAAACGTTCATCACATCTGTCACTATATTTGATATTTTAATTGCTATCAACATATTTTGCTAATGTTCATACAGATCGACGCGCCCTTTTAACCCAACTGCAAACCTTTGTCTTCTTCAAACCTTCATCCTTTTTTCGGCATAAAACATAGCCTATGTCCTATACTAAGCTCTACTGTATGAGCTTACCCGTCCTCGCTTCCTACAGAAAAACAAAAGTTGAAATAATAAGAAGAATATTTATTTTATTAGATTTAGACTACATAGCAGTGGTAGGTATAGCAGATTTAACAAATCTTGACTTAACAAATCTTCTAGATAGACAGAGGCGGTGATCAGAGAGGTGAAGTAAGGTACCATTGTCTAAAGCAGTTCAGGTAAAGTAGTTTTATTATTTCAACTGTTAATCGGAAATAAGCATGAAGAAAGCGAGTCTTATGTCAAAGTGTACTGTATATCTGTATGTTTATAGGCATTACTGTATAGTCTACCTCTGTACTAAATTTCAAAAATATCGATTCAGTGGAAACAGAGAGGCAGAGTTACTGTGGCAATTACAATTTATAATATTAAGTAGGGTTATAAATGATGCCCATTTTGGAATACTTATTTTTCAAGACAGATATTTTTTATTAAGAGATATGTTAATTAAGAGAGGAAGTGATTAACTTGTTTATTTATAAACCATTTTATTATTCTTTTTAAAAAGCCAGCCAGACAAACGCGACCGAAGCGCCATTGGTACATGGTGGACAGTCCTCCGATACGTACCAAGCGCTTTCAGTCCACCTTTATTATTCGCACTGCGAAGATGTGAGACAGTCTGCCGGAGTCTGTATTTCCTGATAAGAACAATGTTGGTGCTTTCAAATGTAGAATAAAATGGTACCTTCTAGGAAAACGTGCTTCGTCGTAAGCCATGTCGTTGCTTGTTTCAGGCAAGTCATCAGTCAAACGTTGACCTATATTCCATAAAAAAATTACAGAAACTCTGAGCAACACTAGGTGTTCTATAGGTTCTTAACAAACACACAACACTCGCTCAGCCCTGATGGAAACGCAGCCTTAGGGTATTCTCTATGTAGATTCATTGGTAGATTTTAGACTTCCAAAAAACTACAAGGAACTCATCAAAATCGAATAGAAAATGTATAGTGATTGAGATATTGATATTCTTATGACACTAGAGCTAATTTTTTTTTGTTTTAAAATTACATAGTCTGTAATATAATTAATTTGCGAATTTCATTAAACTATTGTAAATAAAGGAATCTGTTTTATTTTATCACACAGCACACCTAAATGCAGTACAAATGGAAACTTTGTAGCAGATTGTTTTAAAACATTTTCAACATTCAGTCCAAATTTAAAGCGATGTTTATTTACGCCAGAATTAATTCAATTGTACATTTCATTTTCAAATCAATCCTATTTATGAACTTTAAAATGCTTTTTACGAATATAACATCGTGCATTCTTAATTTATTTGTCTATTAGGTCGGGGAAAAAGTTTCTTCGCATTTTTTAAGAAAATTCAACACATTTTTTAATATAGTTTATTTACATTTAACTAAAGTATGTAGGTACCATTTTGGTCGATAACTTTTTGCCATCTTGTAGGACACGATCCCATTGCTATAGAAATTTTGGGGCTTCTGATCAAAAAACCACGGCAAGTAGTTTTGGCAGTCCTCTCGTGATGTTAACCTGACACTGTCTAAAGAATTCTGAAGAGAGTGAAACAGGTGGAAATCTGAAGATAAGGCAAGGTCAGGACTATTAACACTTACGGCGGATGTATTAACACTTCCCAGCCAAACTCTCTTAATTTTTGCTGAGTGGCTAAAGATGTGAGAGACCTTGCGTTAACATTATGAAAAACCACACCCCTTCTGTTGATTAATTCCGGCCGCTTTTACTCAACTTCTTGCTTTAATCACATCAGTTGTTCGCAGTAGAGTTCAGAATCGATGGTTCTGCCTGGTGGTAACAGCTCATAATTAATAATGCCCTTCATATCCCACCACATACACAGCATCACCTTGTTGCGAGTTAACCCGGGTTTCGCCACAGTCTGTGAAGCCTGACCGGCCTTTGACCACGACTTTTTTCGCACGTTCTCGTCGTTCGTGATCCACTTTTCTTCACCAGTTATCAGCTTCTTCAAAAATGGTTCGGTTTCATTATGTCGGAATAAATAATCACAAATGAGTACACGGTTCATTAGGTTTCTTTCAGTGAGCTCGTGAGGTACCCAAATATCGAGCTTATTTGCGTACCCAGTCTTTTTCAAATGCGCTCAAACTGTTTTGTGGTCAATTCCCAGTTCTTCAGCTACGTCGTAACTACTGATATGCCGATCATGCTCCACATTTTCAAAAATGGCATCCATTTGGAAAACGCTTAAACCAAATTTATGCTACTCTCACAGACACTGCACTAGGTCCATAAATATCGCAATTTTTTTTTATGTTGCATTTTTACCTTTTTTGTAGTAAAATTTTAAAATGTATCGAATTTACAGATACAAATATTATAGCCAAAGAGGCAAAGGTAATCTTCGGTGAGATAATCCGACGAGTACTTAACCGTTTTATTTATTAAACTTGGATTGGATGGAATGGATTTGAAGATGGACATAAAAATATGTTTTAAAAAACCTTAATTAATATATATTATTATATTTGTGTTTATGAATTATAATTTTAAAAAAACTAACCGATGCAAATACCCAGTAATATATTAAGCAATGGCAACATATTGTGCGTAAACAACAATTAATTGCTGGCCCATTAGTCATGTTATTCCGCTGGCTCTTCGCGATAAGGTATGATGAATGTAGTTGTCATCGCATATAGTTATTTGTGCTATTTACTACTCATTTCCAGTATTTAACTGCTTTTGAAAATATTTACCAAACTATACTTAGTTTACTGTTACCTACTCTACTAATGAAGAGATCGGTTGTTTTTTACGAAGTATCTACTTGGTATTTACTGACACCGATCTTGATGAAATTTTCCACACTCTGTGTAATTAGTCCTTGAAAGATAGGATGGTTATATCAAGATTATTTTATTATAAACTACGCATCCAACCTGGCTTGGACGGTTTCTCTAATATAATATAATATGCTACTCGGAAAATGAAGGATATATTTAAAACATTAAGAATGTGATATTAAATAGATTACTGATACTTCCGACATACATATAAACCTTCCTCTTGAATCACTCTGTCTATTGACGAAAACCGCATTAATATCTTTTGTGTAGTTGAAAAATGTTCTAAATATAGTTATTTTAAAGTACTATAAGTTTCTAACAGATAGCGGTGTACGTTTATTTATTGAATCTACACTATAACATCATTATATAAGCAGCGATAGCCCAGTGGTTAAGACTTGAATGTCTTACTGGAGAGGTCCGAATTCAATCCTGGGCATACTTTTGACTTTCTTGAGTTATGTATGTTTTAACAAATTAAATATTTCTTGACGAATATATCGCGATGAAACCTTTTGAACAATGAACACTTTTGAGAGTCCCTAAAGTTCTCAGTCGGTGTGTGAAGTCTGCCGACCCGCACTGGGCCAGCGTGGTGGCCTTTGGCCTAATATTATCCTCATTCTGAGAGAGACACTGCACACAGCTCAGCAGTGGATCATTGAAGGGTCCTGATGAAGAATTAAAAATCTGTTCTTATCTTAGTTGAGTAACCATCTAATAGATGGCGCCGTACTAAGATTGTAAACGTAATATTATTTTTATATTTTCTGTTATCCCCGATTGGAATACGATTAATTAATTGCATCCGATTTATTAATTAAAAATGCAAAAATACATTTAATATTATTTATTAAAACTCAATTCTCAATACTTAAGGGAAATAAGAGCTATTTGAGATATTTTAATTTAATTACGCAGAAATATCAGTAAATGCAAATCTTTTGAAATTAAACTAAATTCAAGTATTTTTCGTTTTATTACTATTAGAAAACCATTTTAAATTATATTATTTGACTATAATTAAGTTACGCACTATTCACATAATTATTCATCGAAACAAATTTTGGAAGTCAATTTTAATTATATAATTATGATGTTGGCAACGTACCGAAATGTTAGACAACTGATAAACATCGATAGTAGAAGTAGGGGTGGCAAATTAAATACGCCGTCACGACAGAATAATGATTATTACATCGCCTAAAATATAACCCCCAAGGAGGATATTCTAGTGATGATGATGGAAAGAGTGGAAGTCTTCTAAGTTCAATATCTTCTGGGCTAGACCAATATGTTATTATAAACTTATTGTAGTGTCTCTTACAATATAATATTATTTATCTAATTTACAAAATATCCGTTATTTTTATATAAATATTATTTTATAATTGAATAGTGTAGCAACTCAATTGTAGCTATATAAATATATGAATCAATACTTTTTTTAAATATTGATGGATTTCAATACCACTAAAGTCAACCAGAGCATACATGAATATTAAAACCATATGAAAACCAATATTGAATGTCGCTTTCAAAGTAGAAAGATCTTAAAAGGTAACGTTGGATTTTGATTCATTTGAACTACATCTATATATTATATGTGTTGTTTATATGAATATATATGTATGACGAATCGAGTAGCGATTATCGAATAATTGGAACCGCCGCGCCATCTACAGGGCTAGTATAGAATAATAATCATTCGTCGTTGATAGCCTTTGTTTGGCTAACGTTTTCTATTGGTTGATTTTACTTTTACCCCTCCTAAGGAGAGTGTATTCAAACCATTATCAAGTCAATAGTTGGGTACCTTTATATTCTCTTCACTGAGGCACTAGAGATTAGTATACACCGTGGTTTCATGGAGTAAACATTATCAGGAGTAGTGATACTAGAAGTGATAGATAGTGCCGTGTAATGTATAGTTGTATTGTTGGTGCTAAGTGTCTCCGAGGTCTGTCAAGGTCACGTGAGTACCTTACAATGTAGTTATCACGTGTTGTATGTCAACATAACGTTAGGTTTATGTTAGGTTAAGTTATGTTAACCTAACCTAAGGCTTAAACAGTTCGTTTCTCCGATGTATATTATATAATTAATATATTTAGTATAGTCATAGTATATAAAAGATGAGCAGCCGGTCCTTCTATAACGAAGTCCAATTTTTCAAATATGAACTTTTTTAAATTTTAAAATATAAATAATTAACAATATTCTTTACCTTAACTTCGACGTTAGATGAATCTGTAGACACTTACCTGAAAAGAAAGACAAGATTAATATTAAAAAAAATATTTACTAGCAACACTATTAATATTGGTTAGTTTTAAACTATACCCTCAACTGATAAATTATGTCCGAGTGAAAGAGATCGAGCGGTGAAGGAGAGAGTTTATATATATTAAAAGATTTTCGTAATTGACTAATTAATATTTCAAAAACCTTTTCTAGCAATATCATGGATATTAGTTAATTTTAAAATATACCCTCAACTGATAAATTCTGTCCTTATAGATCTGCAGCTGTTTGACAAGTAGTATTAAATCCGATAACGGAATTTAATATTTCAAAAATTATTTTGAAATATTAAACGTCCTACATCATGGATATTGGTTAATTTTAAATATTATATTTATCAAGCAGTGAAGGCGAGTGTTTGTATAATAAAAGAGCTCGGGCATAACTCGGTGTCCTGTCTATATCACATGTTGTTATCTGTTACATAATTAGAAATAAAATTTTATGAGAGAGTAAGCTAACAAAAGTCACATGCCAATTGTTTAAACATCAAACGAGAAACGAAAGAAAAGAAGAAGAGTTACGAAACACGTTTTTCAACGCAACGTGAAAACGTGAACGTGGAAACATTGAAAATTTCTTCACACTTTGGAGGAAACTGAGACCGCTAGAATATCGCCATTTTTCCTTTAATATTGTCTACTTACGTAATACCCTTTTATCAGGTAAGATAATTTTAAATGAAGTTGATTTAAAAAAATAATAATAATAACGCCTAAATTTTAAGACTGTAGAACTGCCTCCAACTTTTTTAGTTTCGTTTATTTTACACTTTCTTAAGATTTAAAAATCATTTAAAATGAAATATATCCCAAACTTTGTATTGACATATAGTTTTTTTTAAAACATTGTGTCTACGTCTATCCCGATAGATCTGAGATAAATTAGACCCGTTCTGAGCCAGCGTGGTGGACTATGGCCTAACACACTCCTCAATCTGGCCCCTAATGGGTTGTGATGATGATGGTGATCATGAACGTTGTCTATAGTAGTGATGTAATGTACATTAGTATCGTGATGGGAGTACAGTTAGAAGTATCATCTTTTTAGAAAGGTTGTAATAAAGTTAAAAATAAAATATCACTTATATAGAATAATATATAAGAATAGTAATAGGAAATAGGCAAGTTAGTAAATGGCCAGTAAAATAAAGATGGTGGCATCTGGTCGTGTCATAAAAGACAATGTTTTATGCATGTTCAGCACAGTACATGTTTTGTGAACGAATAATTTTCATTGTCGCGATGCAACGTTTTTGTTGTGTCATAGCGATGTGAACTCAATCTGGTGTAGAAATGAGAAATATCTAGGATACCTAACAAATTAAAAGAACTAACATAACGATACAAAATCAATGCAATAACATTTTTATTTTAAATGAAAAAAATATTTTTATTTTCATTAACAAATTAAGCCACAGTTGAGTCACAGCTCAATCTAAGTATTCCATCTCTTTGATCCTAACACATCTTACGTAACAATTAACAAAGGAGTTAAGTTAGGAGACAACCAAATTACTACACAACGGGAAATCCTACGAGAGCTTAATTTTAATTAGGGGCTGAGAGGAATCAAGGGCACATGTCTTAACGTGTCAAGTAACAAAACAACACAAACATACAAAACATCTTTGTACGTTTCTGACGTCAGATTCAAACTATGAATAAATATATAATATTAACCAAGTAGAAAATGGTAAGTCGATATCACTACTGCATAATACTAGCGCCATCTAGTGATGAGTAGTAGGGGCTAATGAATCAACAATATGTTAGAAGGAATATATTTCTTTTACAAGAATTAAATAAATACTAGGTGACTCGTTAAAACATTTATTATGCCAAATAATTAATTTCTGGAGAGGGCCACTACTATCCCCTATGAAAAAAATAGTCTACGATCTGACCGATCAAATATACACAAAAATTTCATGAAAATCGATCAAGCCGTTGGAGGAGTTCGTACAAACATTGTGACACGAATTTTTTGTATATATAAAAATATGTTATGAATATCTAATATCTTAGCTATAAAATAATTAATTGTACGATCTCAAAGTTATTCAATAATTTTATAAAATGATAAAAGTTTATTCAATATATTTCACAGTATACAGTGTTACATTTTTTAACTGGTATAGTATGGGGAAACCCTAAAATGTAGGAGGTATAGGGAAACTTTCTTAGGAACCATTTTAGGCTTTATTTGTTAAATCAACTTTGGCATAGTTTTTTATTGGTCATCTTTGAATAGTCGACCGAAGTGAGTGAAATTGGTCAAATTTTTTAATGCAGATCGGCCTTGTTTTATTGTATCGGATCAGCAGAAATGACTTAAATTTAATAAAATGTTTTCATATAACATATAAAAATAAGATATTAAACGCCATCTGACGAAATATACGTTACTTAAATGCCGCAGCAAAAGTTTCCATTTCGCGTAACTTAAATAGATGTGAACAGCGACATCTTACGGAGGGTGGTGAAAACTGAAACTACGCCAGAGCTTTCCCTGAAACGCTGCATGAAAATAGTTAGTCCGCGGAAATCTCGCTAGGTGGCGCTGAAACAATATATGTAGTTTGATAAAATTTCAAACAGAATGTTGTAGAAAAAAAATGCTGAATTAAAAGGAGTATGTGTAAATTTCCGCGCCGTCAAATCATAACTAATACATATCAATTAAGTATTATATAATAAGTTTAAATATATATATTTTAACCACCATAAAATTTTTCGAATCTAAAAACCCTTTCTATTTGATAAGTTTCGTACCCAGCAAAAATTAAAAAAAAATTATAGGTATAGAATTTTGTCTTGAATATTCTTTTCAATTAATTTAGGTTGTATAGTCTATAGAAGTATAAAAAAGATATAAACCTCTTTTAAGATTCGTTTCAAGAAATTTTAAATAAAACTTAGCCTCAGACAAATTACTGACCGTTTCTTTTTTTGGTATCAAAAGTACTTTTATAAAAAAATTTAATTAAAAAAGTATATCATATTGAGTTTAATAAAATCAAGAAAAATATGATATGTTGCCAAGAAATTTGTTGAATTTTTAGTTATCGTGATTAAGGGCCAAAAGTTCATTATTTTGCTCCATAGATGGCATTAGCATAATGAGTACGCCGTTGGTTCAAGTTCACTTTCAAATTGCAAGTTGCTTTAATAAACAGCACACAGGAAATTCTATTCTCGAAATGGCTGTACAAAATCTTTTATGAGAAAAGTAGGTTATTAGGTGGCTTTTCGTCGGCTCAGCTGAAATTCATATCAGATTTGTAGTACTTCCGAGATACTTTTTTTTGCAACTTTAGGTAGTGTAAATTGGTCAGAACCATTTTCTTTACCATTTTTAGGTGGTGTAGTTTATAAGTTCGGATGTTTCTTGCTCAATCACACAAAAACATCTTAATGGACCTCAATGAAGTTTAGTACATAGATTGTTTAGAAACTGTATTAACATATAAGCTATTTTGTATTCTGTAAAAAATAGTAGATCCTGTGGAATATATTGGAAATTAAAATGTTTTATATAAAATCTAAGTGCACGTTGTGAATTACATCCGTGTGAGGCCGGGGCGAGTCGACTAGTAATATCTAATTTTTTAGTAACTTAATAAACAAAATCTAAAGATTGAAATAATATTTTAGACTTTATTAAGGAGCTTACTTGTATCGCGCTTATACGGACTTGAATGAAATCCTATTGGTTATTTATGAAACACTTCCGCTCCGCTTTGGTTGATCCATGCATGTTACCGTGTGCCTAAATCCACATACATACTTAAATTTTCGTATAACTTGGAATTTTTCAACTCTAAAGGCGGCGACTGACGTGAGCATTTGCTCGATGTGAGCATGTTGCAAGTCGAATATTCGACACGTTAGTACAGCGAGCGGAGCGACTAGAAGGCGAGCGCCGAGTGCTCAAACGTGCTCCACCCGGCTGTCGGTTTTTTGGCGAATCCCTTTAAATGTTACATTACGCGTCAGTCGCTAGGACGAGCACCGTGCCGCGAGCGCACGTGCCTTCTTACTTGTTTCATTACTCTTTTTAAACAAGTCTGTTATCCATACACGTTTTCTTCTCTTCTTTAAACAGTAAAGCATTAAAAGGAACGCAAACACTCGCTACCTCTCTACATCCGCCGTTTTTCCTACAACTGGATGAATCTATGGAGCAATTGCTCACAACATACAAACGCTCGATGCGGATGTTCATATCGAGCAAATGCTCACGTCAGTCGCCACTTTAATGTCAACTTTGCTTGTATGTTGGTAGAGTGACATTTAAAGATTTTACTGCAAAATGTCAAATTCATTAAAATCTTGTATATAAAATTCTCGTGTCACAATGTTAGTTACCATACTCCTCCGAAACGGCTCGACCGATTCTTATGAAATTTTGTGTGCATATCGGGTAGGTCTGAGAATAGGTCAACATGTATTTTTTATGACCCTAAGTGTTACAGGTTGCCCAGCATAATTTTTTAAAATGTATGTGGCAAAACAACGTTTGCCGCGGCAGCTAATACTAAATAAAAACATTTTAGTATAATTATATAAAATTGTAGTATAAATTTTTTGACTCTATTTTTCAATTAATTATTTTCAACCCAATTCGACATGGAACGAATATTCTCAGACAATCTTATTTGCTATAGGTCACCATAGTACATTTAACATATCATTTGTTTTTACATATCATTATAACAAAAACTCGTACGTAATAAATAAATGATACCAATTTTTAATTTTGTTAACAGGCAATACAGCAAGTGTTATATACTATAATATAACACCTGCGTACTTAACGTGAATTTTGTATTTATATTTAATTTTACATTTTATTTCTCAACATGCTGTTCAAGCTGTTTTGGAATAAAAGGTAGTCTATGCATTTCCTAACCTCTAGTCTATCCCTGTACCAACTTTCATATATATATTTAGGTATACCGTATAGGATTATAGCGAGATTAACCCGTAGTGTAAAGCGATTGTTCAGAGGTAGTGCAGTGCGCTATCCTAATCACCCCCATGTATGTTTAGCTATTTTTGAGTTATCGAGTGATGAATTTTATCATAATGACGTTAATTATTGAAAAATATTTTTTTCTTATATTGATGAATAGTATGCTTTCATAAACTAAAACAATTATGGCTAAATCTATAACCATTACGCCATAAAAATATTCGTATAAGTTCAGAAGTCGAGAAACATTTAAAACATTTAATAAATTTATTTTAATTTATAATGTATCCCATAAAATTTATTAACTGTTCATTTGGTATAAAGTTGAATTTGTACACAGTAATATTGTTAAAACTTACAGTAAAAACTTTCTTTTGTTGAAGTTTACTTGATGAAAGAATCGAACTTAATTTCAAAGTTTTATAATTATATTAGTAAGTGAACTGCAGGTTTTGCTGTCAACAGATACTCTTCAACTTGGCTTATTGTATTCATCTCAGTGTTATAACTAATTAATAAACTTTGGGTTTAACAAAAACATTTTATTTTCCATATACTTATAGTTATATATATACCTCAGGAACTATGAATTACGAGATAAGTGTTAATTCAGGTTATTAAGTGCGTGTTTGTGTGATTGAGTCACAAATATAACCTTATAACATTACGAAATAATAAAATATAGTGATGATTTAAGAAATTCAATGTAGCTTTAACGGCAAAAAAAACCTGTATGTTATATACTTCGAAATTATGAGAAGACTGCCAACACTTCTCATTTTGAGTCTAGAGCCGTTATGTCTAAGACTTGTACGCCTAATCGAAGCACGTGATGCCAACTACATTTGGCAAGTAATATGCTCAAATATTTACATATATGTACGAATTGAAACAATATAATATTTTATGAGGTTTTTGTCACATTCCCGCAACAATAGCTACTTTTATTCGTATTGTTATAGAGTAAGCGGAATATATATACGTACGAGTATATCTGGTATCACCACATATTATAAAACAAAGTCTCCGTATCTGTTTGTCTGTTAGTGATAAACTCAAAAACTACAAAACTGATTTTCACGTGCTTTTCAACAGTCAACGGAATGATTAATGAGGATTGTTTTTTCTGTAAATATATCGAAGTATGACGATAATTGTTGAAAATGTCGAATTGAGATATATAAATGTTTGATATCCAATAATAGGGTAAAGTAAGTGAAAGATATACCTCAGCGAAGCGAAGACGGACGAACATTTTATTAATTTAAATTACTGTAAATCCTGGAAGGTGCCGCATTTTTAAGTTTAATTTGAAATCGTTCAGCTTCAGTCTAGTGCAATTAGTTGTTATTCCAACCATTTATACAAAGACGGGTTGCCGACGGATTTAATTTACAAATAACTTAAAACGAAATTCTGCGAATGTTAGTAGAGTTTGTATTTATACATATAATAAAAGTGTAACTCATTAAATATCTAAATTTTGAAGATATTTTAACATACATATTCACATCAACAAAAGAAACCAATATAATAATTTTTAAATTTTCGTTTGTCGACCTGCTTCTACTCATATTTTGAAAAAATACAGCACAAAACTCGATTATTTACAGTTATATTGTGTAGGTCTAACTTAAAATATAGGTTTTATTTAAATCTGTTGTCAAGAAAAGAGTTAATTTCGTTTAAACTTATAAACTGTTTCAAAATTATAAATATCGTTTGAAACCTTGTTTAAATATTGAATGAGGCGACAGTCTGATATTTACAAATGGCGTCTGACGTTTGCTATTTTACAATTAAAGGTACACAGTTATTGTGTTAAATTTAGATTAGATTAAACAGTGAACATAACTAGTAGACGTTACTAAGTTTCTAGATTTAAATATACCTAATCCTACATCTTGTTCACAAATCTGAGGCCCTATTTGGTCATTAAAATAATAATAAGGTGACGCAATACATCATCGTAATTTGTCGAGCCACAACCTCCTGACTACCGCGTACCTATAAATACTGTGATATACGATGTTAACAACATTTATTTGAGTAGTATCCAATCTGTTAAGTTATGACATCGGTGACATTAATCTGAGTAACATTTGATTTTAGAAGTTGGCATAAACTGAATATTATTCAGTTGTGCCAACGTAAGGGTAAACGCTGCTGTGACGGAAATCATGATTATTACATCGCAAGTAAGTAAAACATGATATAATGTTCATACCATGACACTTATCGTGTATAATGCAAAATGTAGTTTATTGGAAAATTCTGGGCTTACGAAAACTATGAAATAAAATACAAGTTCCTTTTGTTCAACGTTACAAAATCTCTCATCTGTCCTGAAAACGTTGTGAATCCAAGACACTGATCACAGCTTATGTAGTTGTTATCTGTGATTCAAGATTAGTTATGCCTAAGTAGAGTTATTATTATAGTGGGGTTTTAAGCCTTATTTTAATGACGTAACCAAATAAACTTTGCTGGACTAAAACATTTTTAAGTGACAATAAAGAGTGGCGAAACCTTCCATGTTCAACAACAATTATCGTCATATTTCAACCAACTCACACTGAATTATTTTCACTGAATTATACGTCTAATGCTTCTTCATGAATCATTTTATCCATTGGTGAAAACCGCATGAAAATGTGTTCGTTAATTTTTTTGGGAATATCCCGACACATGTGTGGTTGTTATGATATTTCAATTGAAAATTTGTTTATATTAAAAAAATCTTGAAGTCGCATTCTGTATGGCATATAGATCTTTGAAAAATGTATTACTAACTAGAATAAACAAAATTATTCTAGTTAGTAATACATAACTAAAATTATGTACTAACTTTATAAGCTTGAATCCCCTAGGTAGTCTAATATTATGTATAAGGGATGCTTTATGCATGCTAGACGACCTCACTGATTGCGTTCTCTAACTAACAAAGTGATAATACTTGCATGTCTTCACAGTACGGTATGTTCTGTATACAAGAAAATTATTAGTTCCCAATCCTATGACGCATTAGTCTGGTCTGAGCTAGATTGGACTAGTCTACACACACACATATATAACTAGAGCCAGAAATCTTATTAAGAATGTAAATGTGAAAATTTGTATGTTTAGATGGATGTTAGTTTAATGTTAACTGTGGCAGACAGATACTTTATAACCTGATTTAAATCACAGGTTAATTTTTATTCCGGATAAATTCAGAGTTTAATATAATAATAAAACATGTTTACATAAATTTATAATAAATTTTATAAAAACGAATAATATATAAAGTAGAAGCTGAGCGTATAAATATATCTAAGCGAAGATAGTGTATATTTTTTGTAGAGAACCCTTTATTAAATATATGAATATTATCAGGAGGGTGTGTAGATATAACATACGTTGTCAATCAATACATATATAGGTAAGTTTGTAAGTTCTATTAGTTTATAAGTTCTGTTATACAGTTGATGTATAAATAATGAAAAGCACTTTGCAACAAATTGGTAGTTAGTCGGGCAGAGTATTTTATTAATTGTTTGTCTATCTAATACAGCTTTACTGTTTTTGAGTGTTATTGATCCGAAAAATGGCGTCTATATAAAAGTAATATAGCAATATAGTGTCTAGAAATGCAACGAATTAAAAATTACATATTTGTCTTTATATTATTAAGAAAAGTGTTTGCAACTTTTTTTTGATTTATTGAATAAGTGCTCAATTCATCTCCAACAACATTTTTATGTTGATGGAGATGGATCAATTAATGATGTAAGGGCCGTGGGGATCTATAAATAAATCATAAGCCCCAGGTATTGCTCGGCTTTCTGTTAAGAGATCATGTTAATAAATAAATTAGTCCTAATTTGGTAAGTCAGACACGCAATTCGTGTTCTAGTGTACATACTTAGTCTACCATCTTCTGAAGTACCATATTGGTTCTTTGTTTGTTCTTACTGATAAGATAAGCAAATATAAACTAATATATAAAACTTACCCCCCAGCCACCAATATCATCTGCATGATGAAGATTAAACTCCTTCCACACTCTGACGAAAATTTCATAACTTCACATTTTTAACACTTCTCATTTTAGAATTGACTCGGACATCAGCCATTTTTTTTTTGTGCAAATTCACTTAACAGAGGGATAGGAAATATTAGTCACATTGTAAATAATTTCCTCTCTCATCACTATTTAAACATATATTAACACTTTTTGATCAAACAATAATATGTTTTAGAACTTTACTTCGCAGACTTGGATAAAAAGACAAATTAAGGATCAACTCGTAAGCCTAAATTTTTTTAATGTAGTAAAATTTTGTCAAAAAATGGATCACATGCGTTCCGTAACCCCTCCAACTTAGATAAATGCTTGTGTTATGAGGCCACATCAGTAGTCCAATGACTGGGATTCGAAAACACGACTTATCGATCGTGAAGCCAACGCCAGAACCACTGAGCTACTGACACTTCAGTTTCTATCGATTATTTAGGTCTTTACAATTTTGTAATATTTTTTATACTAACAGAAAGACAGAAGAAATATTTCCTTATTTTCTTCTACATGAAAGAATATGTGCCGTCGCATTTCGTGATTCATCGACATATGTGAAATACTCATATATTTTTATGTTTCTAGAACTTTGCCTTACAAGGAAGAAAATTATTTCGTAATATCGGCTATAACAATATCATTTGTATGGTAATTTTACTGTACGTACCGAATGACGTACTCAATACCGCATCTTTTTATACGTAAGGAAATATTTTTATAAATATTTAAAATAACAACAACCGAACGAATGAGAGAAAGGAGCTTATCTGAATATGGAACTATAAGTAGATAGAACTATAAAGTCTTTAGTAAACTTCTCAAGCTTGGAATTATCATAGTCATTTCATCTTTTATTGAAGTGATCAGTGGACTCCTCAGTCAGTAAAGTTAAAGGTTTTTTAATGCTTTTAGTGTGTTTATAGCAAATTAATTATAGTTGCATAATTCTTAAACTTACGCATTATTTTACATTTTGGTAATATATTAGTAGCAACACCGTTAATAACTTTATATTCGCGGGTAGTACTTTTTTTTTCATTCCAAGAATGTAGGTATATAACCTCTGTTCCGATAGACTTGAGACAGTTGTGAAACGGAGCTCGCCTGGGGACCATTATGTCTATGCAGTGGTCTTGTATCTTGATGCTGGGTCTTACTAAGATTTCGAGTAAGTTTTTAATATTACTTTGTCGGTTTCCGCTTTAATTATATATTATTATGCGTGTTACTGTGCGGTATAGATCCCATGTAGATAACAGAATATAGAAATAAGAGATAGACATCGCTGTTTATAAAGTAAACATTTAATATACACGGAATATAAGTAGTTGGTGTAGGTTTAAAATAAATCCCACACTATCTGTTATAATTTCTTTAGTTATATTTAGAGTTCTCGTTTTCGGGATAGTGGCAATAAAGTGTCGTTTTAATTGTAGTTCATTGAGAAATGTATGTTATTATTAAAGGAGTAACAGTTAAAGTCCTGGATGAGAGTAGCAGGAACAGTCGCCGTTACGTCGAGACTGACTGGCGACAGAGAACACTTATGAAAATACAAAGGATTCTGGTTTTCCTTTGAATTTTTAGGAATGAAATAATTGATCCATTTTTGGCAATTTCCCAATGTACTTATAATAGTTAACTAATTTGCTGACCCGCCCTAGCATTGCTGTTCTAAAACATTTTCAATTAATATAACTTTTCCGTGAAATATGATTTAAACGGAATAAAGCTTATTTTGAATTAGACTGTCAAAACAACTGTGAAATTCGTATTACATGTTTTGCGTACAAACATACATGTAGATATAGCATAGTAGACCAACAAATGTTTTTATTTAAAAATATTTCTTTTGGCTTCTATTTTTATTATATTATTAGTTTTTTTAATCTTAAAAAAACTTAGAACTTTATATAGACATTTGAAAAGTTACATCTTTATTTTATTTTAATACTAGCTGACCCGGCAAACGTTGTTTTGCCATATAAATTTAAAACATTTATGGTGAGCCACCCTTATTACTTAGGGGTATGAAAAATGGATAGTAGCCGATTCTCAGACCTACTGAATATGCATATAAAATTTCATAAAAATCTGTCGAGCCGTTTTGGAGGAGTATGGTAACTAACATTGTGACACGAGAATTTTATATATAAGATAATTCCAACGCACATTGACGCAGTGATTTCAAAAAATCTTCTAGTAAATAAAAAATACATCAAACTTTTCCCTCAGCAATATGCAATTTATTGCATGATTTCGTTATTTAGTGTAGGTATTTCACACATTCATATTAGAATTATTATAGCAGTTTCGCTGTTCAGTATAATTTGAAAATCCAATTTTGTCATTTTGATTTTTAGATATCACTATCTAGTGAAAATAGGATCCAATTTATTTTTTTCGCTAAGCAAAGCAAATCATATCACCTCTAAATACTCGTAAATACACACGCTCGCTAAAAAAATGAACTGTTAGGCTATTATGAAAAAGAATCGCTTGAATTATCTAGCCTCGCTCAGAGCATGTCTAATATAAACGTAGTCTTACTTTGTGTAAATACATCAAGCAATTAAAAATCCGTAAGAAATCGTAAGAAAGAGATATCCTTAACATTACAGGCAAAGATCTAAAACTTTGGAGTTTATTTCAAATCAGATATAGTAAATATGCAAGAAAATTCAACGCTTTAATTTCTTATTCTCTCTGTACTTTCCACTTGAATAAATACCCTTTATCACTCTCCGACACACAAACTATATCTTTCAGGCTTCTGCTTTTATAATAATTAGTATGCATTGAAGTAAAATAAGTTATTTGCAAAGCTAAATCAAAACGTCTACGTTACTTCCATTAGCTTTAAATGTTTGCACTGCAATGGACGAGAGAAATACACTGGCCTGCAAAAGAAGGTATAACACTCATAATATATGTGACGATAACTTCTGTACTATTTAGGTTAGAAACTTTAAATAAAAAGCATTATGTAGAAAATTTAGTTTTGTTTTTTTGTTTGCGCTACGCTCAAGCCTGCTTTGCAGAAAGAGTCCAATACGGTGGGGGCTCTGTACACGTATGGGCTGGCATCTCTTCGGAAGGTCGAACAGAGTTAGTGGCTATAGAAATGCAAGTTAACCCCCGACCCCACACCACTCAGGTTGTAAAAGAGTATATTCAGGAGGTTGGTATCAACTTAATGTTCTGGCCACCAAGGAGTCCTGACTTAAACCCTATTGAACACGCTTGAGATGAGCTCGGAAGGCTGGTCAGACGACGCAGACGACCTCCTGTCACCCTAAATGATCTTAAACAGGCTCTGATGGAAGAATGGGAGAATATCCCCCAACATCATCTCCGGAACCTCGTCTTCAGTATGCCAAACAGCCTCGAAGCTGTGATTTTAAAACTACAAACACCCTTTTCAGGGTTTTTTAAGTTTTTGCCATTCGGTGGAAATGGTTACTTTATGTCTTTATGTTTCATTTATGTTAAAAACATTAAGTTAAGTAAAATATACTTATATATACTATTTCAATAAATATTTTTTAACTATTTTAAATGTTTTTTTTTATTTCAAGTCTAAATTTAATAGTTTAGTAGAAAATTAAATTTAAAAACTTTTACACTTTCTTTTGCAGGCCAGTATATTTAGTATAAGTTAATTTAGCAATGTATTTTTTCAACACACTTGCTTGTAAAGTGGCGTTTTTTTCACAGTGAACACACGCGTGCGCGTTTACTTTACATTACAGCACTAGTGTGGAAATGGATTTATATAAACGACATACGCAACTTCGTCTGCGTGATGCTCCATATTTTCGACAGATTTTTTGTACTTCTTTGTACGTATGTATGTATATAGCTTGATTCATGACGGCGCCTGGCGCGTCTACTATATGTAAATATAATAAGCGGGCTGTGCGTCGTGTTGGATTAAACTATCTACACGTATGTTTGCTTATATTGTTATTATATGCATAAATAGATTGTTCAATCCATGACGGCGCCGGCGCGTCTACTGTATGAGAAAATAATAAGAGGACCGAACCGTGCACCGTCATAAATTGAACTATCTATATGTATTTTTGTTTATATGGTTGTTTCTATGTATTCCTGAAAGTTTGTATATTTTAGTAACACACGTGTTTTTTTCCTCGCAAATGTGTTGAAAAACGTCGTATGACACTCGTGCGCTTTGGTCATTACAGCACACATGTATCATAACATTATATATTATGATACAAGTGTGCTAAACCGACTTAGCACACTTGTATTATAATGTACTATTATTTATTCGTTTGAAGCTCCATCATAATTTATGATAAACACCATAGTAAAAAAGTAAGTTTTTTTGCAAAATTTTGAAGCATAATAATATCCCACCAAAAGCCATTTTCAAGCACCTCGCACTGTCAAAAAGTTATCAGATCTCATGTAAAGCTAAGCTTCTAACTCTGCACGCCCTACTTCTACAAGCTCAAGCTTCACAAACTTCACATCTTAGTCAATATATAAACTACACTATTGAAATTATATCTCGAAAGTTTTGTTTATCTGGTATAATACAAACCCAAGTTACAAAGGTTAAAAAACGGCGAAGTGCTTCGACAAAGGTAGTTTCGACGTCGACTTGGAGGCGACACTACCATGCCACATGATCACTCAGATGTATAATTTTTTTACCAAATGGTTGCCAAACTTCCCATGAGTAGTAGAGCTAATGTGTATCTAAAAAGGGATTAGGTAGGGTGAAAATCGCATGAATATCCTTTTAGTAGTTTTTGAGATCACCATGAATAAACAGACGCGGCGTGGGACTTTATTTTATAATAAGTTGTGATATTGACTATCATAGTAGTCATATTTATTATTATAAATTTTCCCTAAGTAACGAATTAATATTCCTCTCGGAACTATACCTCTATTTTGTTCAAAAGCTGCTCAAAGTTTGTAATCAGACTGCAACCAACATAAATCTGCACTAAATAAGCTTCCCAAACTCCTTACTATGGTATGCTCTGGAAAATATATTTTACAACTTCTACAGTTTGCTCTAAACAAAACATACAAACTTATGATATTACAACGCTGTTGACAACAGTTCGTCAAAATAAATTTAATACTGATAGATCCTGATAGCGGCGCGGCAGTTTGACGAGTAATTGTACTGAGAAAAAGTTGGCTGTTATAGTAAAATTTAACACTTGTTGAGCATAACGTGATTCGTTTACTTTATTAAATTAGTTAGATAGGAATCAAGCGAGCAATGTAGACGAATGTTATAATTACTGAAAAGGGACTTGTAAACTTGCGTCTGTATGAAAAGCCTACTCTATAATTGCCATTTAAATGGACGATAGACTATAAAAACAGTTTATTCTAGCGAAAAAATATTATAGCATGAAAGAACAAACAATTTTTATATACCCATCAATGCAATAGATAAACCTTTTTCAGATAAGCAAGTGGTATAAAAACATCAATAGAAACATTTAACTAATTTTGGAAAGTCGAAGAAAGTGTTCAAAATGTTATAGTGTAACTAATAACAAGTTTATTCTCAAATGGGGGCAACCTATAATATAGATCGATAATTACACAACCTATATAATTACAGCCATTCCTTATTCCACGTTATTTCTGTTTATTAACAGCCTATAGTATTTATTGGACGTTATATTGCCATCCACTTACGTCTAAGTGAGTTCTAAAAGCATTCAATATAATTACTAGGCTATCAGACGCAAGAAGTATCAACCGAAATTGGCCCTAAAATACATAAGTAACGAATTTTAAAAAATGCTTAGTTTAATATGTGAACTAACTTTATAATCACATAGTTCGTACGAGCACTGATAGATGACACTACTATTTTTTTTTGTAGTAAAATAAGTAAATAAAATATATATATGAAATGTTTAGATAGGCTTATTCAATGTTTTAAAATTTTACTATATAAATTTAAACCAGCATATCTTGGAAATCACTTGGATCAGAATAGATTGAATTGTGTTTTTTCCACCTCAAAACCTCATTATCTCAGGTAATATGTATATGTGAGCGAGTGATGTATACGCAAAGAGAAAGCTTTTTAAAAAATTGCTATTACTATTCTATAAATGATTACTTGAATGATGACGCGGCTTGGAATCCAAGTGACGTAGATACTCAGCTGAATCATAATACAATTGTAAAACAAATACATATAAACAATGACGTTTTGAAAAGAGCGACTGTTGAGTTTCTTGCCTGTTCTTCTTAACTGGCCAGTTTTGACATGTCAAAAGTAATTAAAATAAGCTATTTTGAGTTTGAAAATTCTCACTTCTAACATAAGACACCATTCTAAATTGTTAAGCTTGCCGACATGATAAATGGGAAGTGGAACTAGAATTAAATTCTACGCGATAATTCTAAGCCCTGTAAATGCAATATCCGTCAGTATGCTTCGAACTGTTCCGGATAATAAGTCTGAATGCTAATGTTGTCTATTTTAGATCCTTATTTGAAATTGCATTCTGCTCAATGTTTGCAAGTACATTTACAAACGCTTAATTTATTGACAATTAAGTACAGTTACGTACAGAACTAGGACTAGAATTCAATGAAAGTTTAGCTGCATTTTTGATTGAATTTGATTGGTTTGCAGTACTCGTACTGACTCGACCTCTTGAAATCTCTGCCCTAGTAGATCAAAACTATTTTGTAGTGCAAGTAGAAATCCAATAAAATGTACAGTGCAAGTGGTGTTAAACCTGCCTTATTGGGGATCGCTGGAATCATATCCTTGTTAGCTTTTGATTGACATGTAATTCCTATTGATTTATTTTAGGAAAACCCCACTTATTTGTCAATATATAACCTCTGTCAATGCCCAGCCTTTGCTACCTAAAATAACGTGTTTTTAGCTGTTAAAATAAGCATTGCCTAAAGGCAGTATTTAACGTACCCGTAGTCATGAATACGCAACACTAATTGACGCTTAAAAATCATAATAGAAGCATCCATTTAAATATGACGTGACACTTTAACAGTCTAATTAAGGCTGACATTAGTGGCAACATTGTTTTATCCATAAAAACCGACTGACGATTTAACACACGAGTCATCATTTATTTCAGAAATTTAGAATGTGCTCTATAACCAGTCTTATTTCTCAGAAACACTTGTTGGTATCAAATTAAATATTCAGAACAATAGTCCCCTAGAGTTGGGAAAACATTAAACTTCTAAGTAAATGCAATCAAAAGATACGAGGGCTCATATTGTTACACGCAAGGAAGGAAAAAACCTACACTTCCCTTTTATCTAGAATCATGTAAGGTAAGAAGCAAGCATTAAAAATATTTTAATTAATTTCATGTGGTAAATATACCAAAAACATTTTCATGTAAAATTTTTCCAAGACGAGACACGCCTTACCTATACAAGCCACTTCACTTCATCGTTACTACAAGAATGATTTTATAATAGAAAAGGAATAAACAGTAATAAATTCAATTTATATAAATATAAAATACCTTAGGTTATATGTTTATATGTATTCTTATATATTTATGTAAATGCTTTCTAGGACTTCTGGAAGTATCCTAAGAATTATGATGATCATTTGTTAGTTAGCGACGAAATCGGGTTTTTTTAGGTTTCTATAAAAACTAAATATGTAAGTGCAAGTGCAAACTAGATATGCTATTAAAACTTTATATTATTAAGGAGTTCACTACTGACATCATATCTCGAGAATTTTATAGGTCTGGTATAATCCAAAACCAAGTTATGAGGTTTCAAAATAGTAGTGCCCTTCGCTTCGCTTGGCTCGTCTTAGCGGGGACATATATGGGGCATTGTGTAACACTTATAGAATAATATGTGTAGCAACAATTTTAAAATTAACACATACTTGTTAGTCTAGCCTGTAGCAATAATACAGCTTTGTCGAAGAAATATTAAATTAAAATGTTATAGAACAGATTTGAGTACACAAAGTCAGAGCTAAGCAAGAACAGGCTGTTATAGTATAACGTCGACAGGGAATAGTAATTCTGTTTCTATCTCCTATCTGTCCTTTAATCGAAACTCCAGCTGTTTGTTCTCGTTGCCAGTACAAAGCCTCAATCTATTAAAGATTAGGTACATCGACTGTTTCAGAGGTATTGAGCGGTTAATGGAAATAAAGCTAGTTAAGTTTGCTTAACTTAAATTTTCTGTTTTGGAAATGAAGTTCTTTGACAATAAAAGTCAGAAAAATAACAGATTACTTGATATATTTATTGAATTTCTATAGTCAAACTATCCTTCTCGTATATAATTAGACTCTAATAACAACAAGATCACGTTCAGTATCACGACAGTTGACTTTCATATCAGTCATGGCGATAAGATCTATTTTGTTGCTATATTGTTTGAAATATCGCAAATATTCACGAGGAATTAATGGAAATTATGATAGTAAGGAATAAGTTAAATGTTTTGTTGCCTTATTTTTATGTTAAAAATGGACTTATGACTTTAGGTATATCAAAAATGTAAATAATAGAAAACTTCACTCCCATCATAAATTCATATCCTTGATAACTTCATATCGTTGATAGATAGTTTAAAAAGCAATTATAGTTGTTTTAATACCTAGTTGTTTACTTCAAGTAAAAGTTGGGTGTAAATAAATGAAATTGTTAGTCTAACTGCCATTAACGGCGTGAGAGTGTCCACAGCTGATAGCGCCAGAAATAATATTTGAAATTGGCACATGATTATAGGGTGTAACAAGTATTGTGTGTTACTTCAAAACAACAAAACTAATAAAACGTCCTAAACTGATAGGATATAAGGATAAAAATGTAAGTAACATCTTCATTATAGGGATTTCTCTATAAGAACAACTTCATTTTCTTCAGTTTTACTTTTTCTTATTCTCATGATTTTAAATATAAAACATTCTTTCTGTAATTGGGCAAAGCATGTGACACTGTATGCATCCACTTCTTTTTAACCAAACCCCAAAATCTTGGTCAAATATTAAGTATTGATTGGTCGAGACGATGCGCACCATTATACTTTAACCAATCACTCATAAAATGACTTACTGTTAGAACTTCACTGACCATATGACGTTTATAAATCTTCTAATAAGTTACTTGACATACCGATTTCAAATTAAAAATTGAAGGCACACTAACATTAAATCTGGTGTTAGCTACCATTTACCAAAAGTAGCATTCGTGGTTCCAGTCCCTTTTTGGTATTAAATTAATGAAATTAGTACAATCGCCATCTTCTGGCATTCTTAAAATAAAAATAAAAAATTGTAGTAGTATTTTTGTTTCGGTTGATTTATATAATAATATCTTAGTTATAGTTTACTTTATTTTGTCTTCCCTAAAAACTTTCAATTTTTTTCTAAAGTTTTTGTCAAGGAGTAAGTAGGATCCAGGTCGAACACAACACGCCAAGGAAATTTTGGCTACAAAGTGACATACATTTCGTTTTGTTTTAATTGTACTGTAACACTGCCAATTTTGAAACCATTGGAGACTGTCTGGATAATTAATATTCAGTTTTATTGTTATTGCTTTTTGATTAATGTATAAATAACTGGGTGACTCTTCTAGTCTGGCGTCTTAACTGCAGAATATGAATACTGTCTAAAATAAATATGATTATTAGAAAAATCGAACAGTAATTTTGTATAGCAACTAAACTACCCTATAATTATGTAATTAGAAAGATTATAAATTCATCAGTCAATAATATTTGAACCGCACAATTTTGTAACTAATCCACTCATTTATAAAGTTCAAAAGATGGAAATAAACAAAAACAGTATAAACTTAGACTGGCAAGAGGTGTAATAAACAGAAAGAGACGTTGTTTTAAATCTCAAGTGACATTATTACAGCGCTAGACTCTAAAAACTTTCTGTTTCAAATTAAATTCCTATCCAGTATTTTATAGAAAACTACCCGTTTATTTTATCGGACCCCTACTTGAGATAAAGAATAGACAAATTTAAATTCTTGTAAATAATAAAAGGAGAATTAACAGTATGGGGTAGGGTGTATTTTTATAAAAGGAAAAAGTCTCGTTTTTACCCCATTCTTCTCGGATTTTAGTTATTATTTTCCCGAGGTAGCGTAGGCGGATTATTACATGAAAACCTACGAATATTTATAAATTTAAACGAATTAAGGTGCGGATTTTTACCATTGCAAACTATGGCGTAATACCAAATAGCCTTGGGATGTTGCGTGCGCCAAGGACGTTAAGCAGATATTATTTTACAAATGCACATATCGTACCGAAGTAGCTACTTATTGACTGCAACCTTTTTAATATGATACCAGTTCATAATTTTTTTTAACCAGCTTTGCATTTTTTTAAATAATATTTTTGTTGATTTTCAACAAAACATTCTCTTAGATTTCTAAACTTGCATTACTAATTGTTTGTATTATTTTTATATTTCCCGTTATAATAGAATTCGGAATAAAAATATATAAAAGAGCGTTTTATTAAATAATTTCTCAAGTCCCGGAATTTATGTTTTAAGTCACTTTAAATCGTATACAAAATCGTCCCATTTAATATATATCATTTTAATATACATAATTATTATACTATTTATTAATTATTATATTATTTATTTTGTAGTGCAAAATCAATAAAAACAAACCTCACGTCGCCTATCTGTTCACGATATACTCAAAAACTATTTATAGGATTTTCATGCCGTCCTGACCAGTAGACAAAGTGATTCATGAGGAAAATTTAAGTGTAGTTAGTAGGTTTTGTGTACATTTGATAGAATATGGTGATACGAAAGTCCTTCAGCATATTTTTTTCAAATACCGATCGAGCCCCCGAGTAAAACCACGTTCGTCCGTTGCCAGGCAATATTTTCGTCTAGAGAATAATGTGCAGTTATTTCAGGTTGCTATCGCGATGGCCTTTTGTTTCCGATGTACTTCGCGGTATGCTTTGCATTCGAGCGTATGTTGCTTTAATGGTGTCTTTAACGCAGTTCACCTTTTAAATAAAATATTTTAAAAAGCACGATTTTATAATGATGTCGTAGATTCTTCATACTCGTAAAATATATCAAGAATAATCAAAAGAATTCGATGTATTTATATAATATTGCAGCGATTCGTAAAGCTGTACGATGTAATGTAAGGGGCTCATTTTAAAATTTAACTTTCTTTACAACTATATAAAATACTAGCGGCCTGCCCTCGCTTCGCTCCGGGTATTTAAAGCAATATCATAATTGATGTCATTAAATTGTCACTCTGTAATTGTGTAGTTTTTCATTATTTGAAAAAAGAGAGAGAGTAAGAAAAAGATATAAAAAGAAAATAATAGAAACAAAAATAAAAGAAAAGCGACAGATGATAAAAGAGGGAGGACAGAGCAAAAATAAAATTGAATAGAGAGAGAGAGATAATCCAAAGAAAGAAAGTGAAAAGACAAACTTCTGAAGAGATAAAAATAAAAATTAAAGAGAGAAAAAAGAGAGAGGATGAGAGACAATGTTAGTATTATAAGAGGAAGAGAAACGGAAATACGCGCAAACTAAACGGCACACTTCTCTCAGTGAAAAAATTTTTAATCGGATTAGTAACAGCAAAATGGCCATATTCTATTATTTAAAAAATATATATGGCAACACTAAATCACCTTTGTCACTCGCGAATTGTGTAGTTCTAGTATTAAATCAGTGAAAAAAAAAATTAAATCGGATTTGTAGTTGCTGAGAAACCCTTCAATTTACAAAATGACCACCTTATTGCACTTAAATGACAATATCTGTTTAATTAGAGTATTTATGGCAACACCACATATGATGTAGCTTCCTATCGGTGAAAGAATTTTCAAAAACGGTTCAGTACTTTTCGAGCCTATTCGCAACAAACAAACATACAAATATACAAACAATCAAACCTTTCCTCTTTAGATAATAGTATAGAGTATAGATAAGACCACTAATCTTAAAAGAATTTATTCTCAAAGTGGTTTATATTGTGACCCTCAGGGGTTGATTGGAGTCTGTGGGATGTAAGCAGAGGTCTATGTCTAAGATAGTATAGTCCAGAAACTACTTTCTGAGTGGTATTTCAGTTTTTTTTGGTTTCCGAAGAACAATTAGACTTTTGTATAAAAGTACTTTTGATATGTGAAAAATTGGTCGGTCAGTCAGTTTGTTTGAAGCTACTACCAGCTCGGAAAGCAGTTTCCTGTTGAGAAGAGCCGGCCAGAAACTCAACAGTCGCTCTTTTCAAAAAGCCATGTTTACATAGTCTGTTATACAAATCATTTTGCTTGAGCGTCATCGTCACTTAGATTCCAAGCATTCTCATTATTTAAGTAATCCTGTACATTATAGTATGCTTTATTCAATAAAGATTTCTTGATCCGAGTTTTAAATTGTTGAATTAATAATTAATCTCAATTTAAAATCTTTGTTATATGGATTGCAATTAAAATCTATATTGAATTTATAAATCACTTATTAATATACAAAGATCACGTGTTACAATGTCTATTCATTGAATTCTGAATTCATTCAACCGATTTTTTAGAAAACTTTAGAAGGACGCATTTCTTGCTGAAACTTGAAAAATTGATATTGGAAAGGAAATCGGATAACCTAGTTGTACTACAAAAAGTACTTACATCCAAAATACGGGTTGCACTCCGGGAGTGAAAACTTGAACTTAAACATGTGCATTTTTGAATATTTTGGAATTGTTAGTGAATTGCTTTATTTATCAGTATAAAAGTTCTATCATTTATGTGGTTAAATACAATGTACAATGGAGCAATAGCTCCATCGTACACAAATTGAAATTCAGATTTGTATGAAACGTGCTACCAATTAAGCGTGCAAGCGCCATCTTACTAATTTTCGATCAGGTCTCGTGTCCTGACGCGAGTTTAACATTTTTACCCATCCCAAAAGTGCACAACGCTGCTAAAGATGTTTTCACTTTAAAAAAAATTATAACATTCACTAATTATTACACATATACCAGTTTGAACACAATAGGCTTTTATATGTATAAAACGAGTCGTTGGAAAGTAATCTGTAAAAGTCAGTGTCATGATCCAGATTTTCCAATCATTTTTCTAGGTTACATTATTTTAAATATGTCGCAATTTGTGGAAGTAAAATAAAGTATTGTGATCATACTGATATGCATAAACCCACAGAATACATAAGAGATTGTTCACATGGAAATCAATCTTTGCTATAACAGGAAGGACTATGACGATTATAAAAAAAACCTATAAACACATATTAACGTATAAAGGAATTATGTACAAATTTAAAAGTTTGATCAGTTATTATACAATATTTTAAAATCACAATTACCTTTCGCATTTTATATTACAGTGTACTTTTAAAGTGAGTTAGTCCTCGGAGTTAAGTGAGCGCTTGATATATTAGGCGGTAACGTAATTGTAGGAAGTCTTATATGATACTATCCGACCCGTGTGACTTCGTCTGCATCACTTAAGAAAGAGGATAGCTGTAACTTTCTTTATCTAACCGCCGCACAAGCAGCGCACGCAAAGTAATAAATTTTATCCGTATGTTTTCAACATTTTTCATTGATGTTCCTATGGGTCTTAACGTTATATAGTCTTTCTTAATGAATCTGCTAATTGACACTAAAATGTTTTTTTAAATTAAAACCAGTAGTTCCTGAAATAAGGACGTTCAACCAAACAAACTCGTCAGCTTTATAATATTAGTATAGATTACAGTAGAAACCTTATGAATGCAGCTTTTGTTGGACAGAAATAAATGCTTTTAAACAAAAATGGCCAAAATATGACGTGGAGTTTACTAAAAAATTAAAGTGCGAGTGAAAATAATCTCCCTAAACCGTCCGTTATACGCGTTTTCTTTAGTGTATTTCAGTTCCAGTCGTATTCAGGTAGTCCTTTTCATAAGCGGGATTATATTCTGCCTGTTAGTGTCTTTTAATGCTGAAGTTTTTTAATTAAAACGATATAAAGTCTGGCATCGCGTATACCAGTGGTATTCATGAATTATTTCTATCGTGACTCTCTTATCCTTCACTACAAACTAATAGACGTATTAAAAAAAATTATCGAATCATCTAACTCTGCCATTTCAAAGTAATTTTAGAATTTATAAATACAGGGTATTTTAATTTCAATAACAATTTAGGTTTATTGCTGCATACCAACTTTGTTGATAACGTGTAATTGTCTATTGGTATCTATTGGTTTTTTTAATACACTCAATGGTAGTTTAGCGGCTAGTCAAACTAGTAATTTCCTGAATTGAATATCAAATTATCATAGTGAAGTAGGGACCTTATCGAGGATAATATAAGTTATTACTTTTGTATCTTGATTTAGTAAAATGTAACGAGTATATCGAGTAGTAAACATGTTTAAGCACCAGGTGTTGATTGCAGTAAAGTTCAGGTATACTTATATTTCCACAAAATAATGTTTCCTGTGTTACCAAATGTAGGTCAACAAAGCAAAATACACATGGATACTATATATCCAGACATTTCGAAATAGTCAATTGTAATCCTTTCATAACTCGATAGATCCCTTTAATTACCTATATGACAACGTACAAGCTCGACGAGAATTTCTAATTAGCTCATGCATTCAGAGATTTTTGTATACGTAATCCCGTCCTTTTTATTTGTTTGTAGTATGGTTTCCTTGTTGAATATCTAAGGAGGAAACCAGTAGCGGAGGAGAAGTATCTCGGTACTAGAAACAGAAGACAATACAAACTATTGGCAATACTGTAGATAGGGTTTGATTGGCTAGTATTTTACAAATATCCTCAATGACTACAATTTATAAGCTCCTTAATACAGTAGAGTTAATATTGTCTTATGGTGTAGCACTGGTTTAGTATTTATTATTGAAAAAGTGCTCATTTTAAATTAGGCAACATTATTCGTCGGCCAAATTAAACGTTATTCGTTATATTAATCATTAAAGTTAAGAGCAAGTTGTCACGTTATTTACGGTTATGTTAAATAGCTAAACTGAATAGTGGACGTATGGCCCCCTCACACAGAGCTTAAATCATAAGTCCCGGGCTAGTTCATGTTGTGTACTAAATTTTATTTAAGACAAAAATTTTAAAAACTGTTTTTATGTGTTTCATTACTTATTCCACTATTTTTTTTTTCAAAAATCTCTAATTTACAGACACGGCATGTCTACGATATTTTAATAAGTATAATATCGATCAGTTCAAAATTACAAGTGTATACAGAGCTTAAATGAACTCTGAAATGAAATGTTTATCTTCTTAAACATTCTATGTTATTTATATACGAAGAATTGTATTCACGTCAGTCTATTTATAATAAATCTAACGCAGAAGTCGGTTTCAATTGTTCGCATCGTGTAGAAACAGAGCCGCTGGGGCAAAACCGACGGCTTTGTCATTTAGCTTAGTCACGCGTGTGTTAGGGGACTCTACACATTTGTTAGAATATTATCATAAGGTTGTTTATATAGATTATTAATATTTACTTGTATGTGCCCACATTGACGTCCACGAAAAATTCTAATTCTTCTATGGTATTCTATGATACTGACAATTCTATACTATATAATTTTTTCTATAATAAATAGTAAGCGTATATGTAATTGTAACTAGTAAAGTATATATACGGGAGCTATATGATAACTGGCACACGTCTATTGGAACAAAGGTTTTTTTATTTTGCCTTGTTATAAATTGTTACGTGGTGGTAGTTTAAAACGGTGTTGCTAACATCTCGCAGGATCTTTCATTTTTTCTAAACGAAAATATCCTGTGTTAATCTAAGTCTAAATTAGTAATAATATTTACAAACATTGAGTTTAATTAAGTATTAAATTGTTAGAAAATATAATATTTTGAACCACATCATATCATCCCGTTGTGCAATAAAAGATAAATATAAAAACGTTTTGCATTGTGGACACAACATTCAAATGCTGACCGTTTGGTCTCTCTAGGGTCCGAGCGTTTTATAAATGAAAAAAGCTAGGTATGTGTAGATTTTAAAGCCACACATTTGACTTTTTTAAGTATTCTGGTAGATCACTTTACTAGTTCAGTCAGATGACAGATAATAAAAACTGAAAGGACATCGTAAACATATACTAGGTTCGAATGCGCTGAAATATTCACTCCACAATGTATTTACACAGTATTCAACAAAGTATAATCCCAATATTTTAAGATTAAATATAATATATTATTATATTAAGTGTAACTCTCCCCCTTAGCCCTGAGCATGCTCATCGAACTCTAGTTTAGGGACTGCCTACGCCATATGGTTCACAATAAAATAACATCGCAGGCATGCAACGAACATTTATATTTTGCCAACATAGACATTTGTATCGAATCTTTACGATAGTTTAATCTTAAATAAAATAGTAATGTTAGAAAAGCCATTTCGCACTCAATGTAAACGATGTTTCCTCAAAAAATGCATGGAATTTTTAAATCTTTTATCAAATTAAAAAAGTATTTCACAATGTCGAATTATACCGAGAGTTCAATAAAATTGAATAAAACATTTTGCATCGACGCCAGAAAGTTTGTTATTCGTACGTAAATCCAAATAATATGTAATGAAACTTTTCATTCTAGGTAGTAGGACAAGTTTATTTTATTCGACAATAAAACTAGCAGTCAAATGCTCAAATGCGTATAATATCTCAGAAGCGTAAGTTTGGTTTGGTTTATATTAGTGCTAGGTTGGCCTTGGTTTAGGTTAGCCTTATCTAAGCCTAACCTTAAGCTTAGAAAAAGAGCTTAGGTAGTGGTGGTGAGTGTTGACATACGTAGAAGCCCTTAAACCTACACTAGCTATGCATTGCTTAGGTTCCTGTAGTAATTGTAAAAGATCATAATTTAGTTATTAGATCATAATTTAACAAATGCGTGAAACTGATACCGTGGTTAAGTTAAAAAGGAAAAACATTTCAATAATAATGTGTCTCTAGATAATTTTTGAAACTATACATTACAATATCACGAAGTAAAATCAACATAAATTATCATATTTATTGATAATGCGTTGATTTGTATTCTAACGACGTTAATACACTGATCGTAATTTGAAACACAAATATTTGGTATATCGATTTTATACTAAAAAAGACCCGTTTAAGTAAGTTAAAACCTAAAGGGTATTTCTACTGATATACAAAAGCAAAGATGAGTTAGGAATGAATCGCTTTGAAATTACTACATCAATATTACTGCTACTAAACTGAATGACATTAAAAGTGAGGGTCATGTGGCTTGGTATTCGTATCTATAAAAAGATTCCACAGCCCATATTTTTTAGATTTTCTACTTTAGCAATTTAAAACTTACATTAAAAGTAAAAGCGTTCAATAAACAAAGCTTCATCATCACAACCCATTAATTGAACACTGCTGAGCCGGGTCTCCTCCTCAGAATGAGGATGAAATGGGGATGTGGGGCCATACTCGCCAGCAGACTTCACACACCTTTGAGAACTTTTAGGGAACTCTCAGGAGTGCAGGTTTCCTCACGATGTTTTCCTTCACCGTTATAGCAAGTGATATTTAATTGCTTAAAACGCACATAACTCAGAAAAGTCGGAAGATCGAACTCGGACCCCCCCCAGCAAGACACCGATGCTGCTTTTTTGTAATTACTTTCTTTGTAAGCTTACTATTCTTTAATTACTTGATCGAAGACAAGGCTAGGAATCCAATACAATACATACAAGTGACGTTGACACTCAGCTGAATGTAAAACAGACAACAATTGTAAAACAGATTCATGTAAACAATGGAGTTTTGAAATGAGCGACTGTTGAGTTTGTTTTCAGTTCATATCAGATAACCGCTTTCCGAAATGGTGGTACAATGCTTGTCAAAAGTACTAATTGAAATAAATAATTTAGAGTTTGAGTGATAAAATTTTTGAAACAACAGTTAGCAGCATCGTTTATAACTTTTATTTCAATTATGCCTACGTAACAATTTATATTAAGACAATATATGTATAACCTCTGTTCCAATAGACTTGAGCCAGTTGTCAAACGGAGCACGCCTGGTGACTATTACGACTGTAGTGTCGTGATGCTGGATCTCCATTACTAAGGTTTGGAGTAAATTTTTAATATTGGTTACTCGTTTTCGGTCTTAAGTGAATATTATTATTGTCTAGTGCGTGTTACTGTGCGATATCGGCCCCATGTAGGTAGCACAACCTAAATAGTATTTTTTTAATTAATATTATAATTTCTTTGGACGTGATGTAGACCGCCAGTAAGAAATTCATCTAAAACAAAAACAGGAAAAAAATTCTAAGTGATACTATTATATGTATAAAAGAAGTTTAGTTAATTATTTTATTTTTCCTTCTCTCGACGTAGTGTCACTGTCGGGTAGTTTTAATTGAACGAACATACTCGTATGTGTATGTTATTTATGTCTAACGTTCCCATTACCCTATTCTCTGATACATAACATTTTTTGTAACAATTTAAAAAGTGTTGATGATATTTGCATTATCAATTATTATATGAAATTTTAAGGGAAATACGAGCTGATTTATATGGAAAAACTTTTGATCTAGACATCGTTCAATTGAATCATAGAATCATAAAAGGATTATATAAACTAAAAATATATCGTTTTAGTCAGAACATTGAAGTATAGCTTAACGTTTCGGGTATCTAATATTTTTGTAATACCTGTCCCTTTTTTTCTTTATCTATAAAAAAATCGCGAGACCAATATTTTTCTGCGATGAAGTCTGTAACTTATCGTATCCGATCGTGATGAAATTTTCCACATTTCGGTTTAAATTTAAACCAACCCAATATTTTTTCTTGTTAATTAAATGTTAATTTTTTTCACGTGTTATTATCTAGTTTAGGTACGCATCTAATAGTCGTGATAAGATTTCAAACATACATAGCATTTACGTCTATGTTTTCTTTGAAGACAATATGATTAGTAAATTGACCCGGTTTATTAGTTATTTATACCTTACGACTTAACTATGGACTTAACATATTAGGTTGGGGAAAAAGTCTTTTCGCATTTTTTAAGAAAATTCAAAACATTTTTTAATATAGTTTATTTACATTTAACGTTATCATGATGAAAAACCACACCCCTTCTGTTGATTAATTCCGGCCGCTTTCTCTTAACTTCTTGCTTTAATCTCATCAGTTGTTCGCAGTAGAGTTCAGATTCGATGGTCCTGCCTGGTGGTAACAGCTTATAATGAATAATTCCCTTCTAATCCCACCACACACACAGCATCACCTTGTTGCGAGTTACCTTGGTGGGTTTTGCCGCAGTCTGTGAAGCCTGACCGTCCTTTGACCACCACCATTCTTGTCGTGATCCACTTTTCATCACCAGTTATCAACTTCTTCAAAAATGGTTCGGTTTCATTTTCACTAAAATAATTTTAAAGTCGGTGAACATATATCAATAAAATATAATTGTCAAATATAGAATCTTTCCTCCTTCTTTTTTTTGAAGTGAATTAAAATATTTTACAAGTTGTTATTTAACAACATGTCATATCGTCAAGTTTCGTGTGATATAGTTTTAGATTCATACACACACGATACGACAGCAAAAACGTCAATGCTTGAGATTTTACTAATATTCGAATACTTTATACATATACACGTCTTCGCCACAGATTTAGGCCCTTATTAACGTTAAGCTAGAGGGCTTTGACAATTTGAGTAACTGGAAGAGGAGCCTTACTTTAATCCTTATTCCCCTGTCTAAAAATTAAAAATCAAATAAATAATTTAATTTAATTTCTTTCTTTCTTGGAATAAATTTTTTTAAAATTATTATAGTATCTTAAAATATTACAGTTTTAAGATACTATAAACTTACATGTTTAGTATTAATTTCAACTTGATAACTTCACGTATTCTTCAAATAATGCGCCAAAACCTAACTATTTAATAGATCATTTTTTTCGTGGTGTCATTTTCAGGATTTTTCCTCATGCTAGTTTTTTTTTTTTTTTTATGTAACTAGGTCGGCAAACAAGCGTACGGCTCACCTGATGGTAAGCGATTACCGTAGCTTATAGACGTCTGCAACACCAGAAGCATCGCAAGTTCGCGTTGCCGACCCTATCCCCAATTCCCCCCAGGAGCTCTGGTCACCTTACTCACCAACAGGAACACAACACTGCGTTAGAGTAGTGTTATTTAGCTGTGATCTTCTGTAAGGTCGAGGTACTACCCCAGTCGGGCTGCTCCATATTTGAGCAGGAAGTTTCCTACTGTGCCCTACCTCAGTTAATAGTGCTATAAGACCTTGCTTCTTGATAAAAATAATGTTCCTAGGACAAAAGACAAAGCCTGGGAATTTTGAGTTATCTCGAAAATCAAAATTACAATACATGAGATAAAAGCGGCTGAGGGTTTTCATTAAATTGACTTAGTTTGATATTTTTATACATTTGAGAGACCTTACTTCATGCTAAATTTCACGACGCTAGGTCATTGGGATATATCTTATAATTATATGAGTGACCACATTAACAGTCATATCTTTTCAATGCGTGGCATTAGAAGTTTGATTTTTTGTCAACCGTAAGGGACTGCCGGCTTGAGTATTTGATATTGATACCTCCACGCGATCTTGAGAAACGCGGTCTTGACAGACGGACAGACAAACAAATGTACAACGAGGTGATCCTATAAGGGTTCCTTTTTTCCTTTTAAGGTACGGAACCCTATAAAATACTAATCAAATTGAGAGCTTCCTCTTTTTTGAAGTCGGTTAATAAAAAACGTAGGGTGCTGTCCGCAATACAGCTCGTATGGAGCTTTATTGCGAAAAAATGTAATAAAACGTTACACTTATTGCATGGTCTAGCTAATTTTACGCCCAAAGAATCGGGATTGCATTTCATAGGGAAAATATAGCTATCAATGTATTGCGTATGCTAACTACCCTCGTAGTCGGGACATGTGTAGGTTTGTTTATAAAGGCGGATTAAAAAGGGTTAAATTTCTGGGGAGGTTTAATCGTGATTTTTGAAGATAGAATTTACGGTTATTCAAACAGTTGTGTTTGCTATGTCAAGACTATTCTACTAAGAATACCTTGAATACACTATTTGGACATCGGTCCAAATGAAGATTTATGCCTCGACCGGTTCGTATCCCCCTGTCTCTATTTCAATTTTGAAATATCGACAATCTCAACGAGAAGTTTGATAGATTTGGTACTACAGATATGTTGGTATTTGTTTTTTATTATTAATATTATAAATTTGACTCAATGCTTTTATAAAAATGACGTAATTTAGTAAAAACAATTTTCTTATTTTAAAGGTCAATCAATCAATCAACCAAGTTTTAAAATCCCGAGTCAGATTATGTGTGTTATTAGTATTGTAAATTAATTTTGTGAATCATAACATTATTTGTAGACCATAGGCATTTTATTTTTTTTAACTATAAGTGGAGTCATTCTGTTATAAAATATTTTAACTCGGTAATTAAAAGCTAACATAACACTGAGTAACACTTGGATACTAATTTCAGCAAGTGATGAGACTGAAAACAAACTACATTCATAGTTGTTGGAGTTTTTCATTAACTCTTTATGCGTTAAATTAACAGAGTTTTGTAGCTCAAAATGTTTCATTGGTTTGTAATTTTTTTATTGAGTTTAAAATACCGCTTTTTTACCCCAGGGTGGAAGTGATTTGATAACGCTGTACCTTCATTTCCAAAAAATTCTACACTTTCTCAAAGTAAGCTTTGAAAAATTAGCATAATTCTTATTTTTTTAGTTAATTTACTTAATTTAAATATATTTATTTATTAAATTATGCGATATTACCTGTTTTTTATACTCGATTACACAATTAGGTCAAGCATAACTCATACAAAATGCAAGCATATGAACGTAGCGTCAATCACAGATATCGACAATCATTCGTTGCACCTGCATGTTTCTTATTTAATGATAAATATGTTTTTTTGCACTCATAACTTTAATGTTTTCATAAAGAATAAAATTACAATGTGCAATACTTTAGCAAGACGTTATTTGGAACTGCTAAGCTTCAACGTTATGCTTCACGTTTAATTATACACGGAGTGTTTTGGTAACGTTTTTTAGGAGACCGTAAAATGTTACGTACAAGTAAACCTAATAACAATACTTATACGTGTATGGAAACCCTCGTGTATACTTAAATATTTAATATTGTACAAGAGCAAGTTCTATATTGGCAACAAAAAGGAAAGTACTAGAAATCAAATCGTAAAGCAACACACCAGCTAGAGCTAGAGAAAAAAAGTTTCATTTCTCGTCTCTATGTATGTAAACATATAACTTGAAAACGAATACAACAAATCGGAGAATTCTTTTTTTGTTGTGTTAGTTATTGTCAGGACAAGGTTTGAATAAAAGAAAAAGTGAAAGTGTAGTGTTGGTGGCGTGGTGCTAGGTCTCAGTTATCGAGGAGCACGTAAGTAATATATTTTAATATTTGGTAGCAAGGTCGAGCGGTGACGGTGAGAGCACTGCTCGGCTTCCATCTAGATGGCATGTTAACATTGTCGTTTGAGTGTT